>JAHWGI010000979.1:2577500-3177500 GCA_029379305.1 Frankliniella fusca | reverse complement strand
ACCTCCCATCTCCTCCTCTCCGGCCTAAAAGCGACCCCCCTTGCCCGCTCCCCAAAAAACCTTCAGGACCCAGCCGCGCCGCCGTCTCGCCAATGAGCAGTCTCCCTGTAATTTAGTGCCGGGCTCCCGCCCTTCGGGTCGGGGCCCTCAGGCCCGAGCCCTTCCGCCTCTAGGGAAACCATAGCACTGGGGGGGGGGAGGAGGGGGGGGAGGAGGAGGGGGAGGCCCACTGGATTTTGCCCTCCCCTGGCCTCTCTCTCCACGGGTACACTACCGGACCCGCGCTCCGTAGGCACCCACGCCTCACCCCACCTGGCCAACAGGTGACGGAGGAAAATTATTCAAATGAATGAACGGACATCATGAAACACACACCGGCCCGGCGCGGCTCGGCCTCCCGTACACAGGGGCGGGGCGGGGCGGGGCGGGGCGAGGGTCAACGCACGGACGCAGTCGTCAGCCGCTCGGGCAGCCGTAGGCACGCCGCCACAGCCCGCTCCTAGCAGCGGCCGGTCCGCGCCTCACCAGGCCAGCAGCCAGCAGTGCAGCGTAGAGGACATGCGCGCAGACAGCCACCCCCTTCATCCTGTCCCGGAGTAGCCTCATCTCATTCATTCATTCTTTGGTCTCCGCGGGCTCGGCTGGGGACTGCGCCTGCGGCGGGTTGCACAATGTCACAGTCGCACACAGCACCACTCGCGTCCCCTCCCCTCCCTCCCCTCCTCTCCACCTTCGCCCCGCCCACGCCAGGTCAACAAGCCCCGCGCACAGCGCGCGCCGCCGCGCCGCCCACGGTGATAAACACGGACGCCGCCGCAGAAGTAAGACGCGCATGCTTCGGACCCGCGCTGCTGTCCTGGGCAGCAGCGGGTGGTAGAGAGGTGAGTCACTGGGCCGGGCCGGGCCGAACTGCAAGTGTCGCAATCCGCACTGCGGGGCACACTAGAACAGGAAGGGAAGCGCCCCACCCCGCCACACCGGCGTTACTTCCGCGGCGCAAAACGCCACGCCGGCCACAGCGTAAAAACCCGAACGCGGCGCGGCCCGCGCTGCTGGGGGTGACACGATGAGGAATCCCAAATAGGTCGATAGGGGGCAGCCCGGCCCGGCCCGGGGCAGCCAGTCCCTCCCGACGCGCGAGGCCCAGCCGGGGCCGCGGGGTTGGGTCACGGAGACACGCAGAGGCCCCCGGGATAGCCAGCCAGCCCGGCCCGCAGGGCTGCAGGCCGATGTGGAACCATAGCCGTGCCATAGTACACCGAGCCGGGCCTACTTATCTACATAAGACATGGCCCCACGTGGGTGGGACACCGTCACCGCCAGCACACGTGCAGGGCGAACCTCGCCTCGCCAGCGGGAGCGAAAGAGAAAGAGATGCAAGGGTCACTGTCGCACTCGCACCCGCGCGGCCTCCGCACCGCGCGCACCGCACTTTACGCGAAATACACACGTGTAACTTAAAATAGAAAAAGAAGAGTCTCCTGAGGGTTGTCCTTTCGACAAGCCATCCACTTTTTAACACCAGTAAAAGGTGCGAAGTCACCCCTCTACTTTTCCAGTTATGATTTACAAACTTCTGCTATAGTGAGCTTGCCGGCGACCCTTGCACCACCCCCACCCGCAGCAGATCAATAAACGCAACAGGTGGGGTGAGAACAAACCACCCCACCCCGCCCATCCTCATCCCAACACCCGACGAGGGCGACTGAAGCTATGGAGGGGGTAGGCAAATAAAAAGCCCGGAGTTGTGGAGGGGGGTGGGTTGGAGAGGTTCACGGCCTACCGATCTAGACAACGGGGAAAGTAAGCGACGACACGGGTAGCTGAGGGAAGGTGCCAGGGCCGGGGCAGGCCAGGCCGGTCGTAATGGTTCAGCGGTGTAAGACTTTCAAGCGAGGGGGATATGAATTTAGGGGTACAAGTTTTGAGAGTTTTTGTATTTTCGTGAATTTTTGTATTTTCATGAATTTTTGTAAATTTTTGTGAATTAGTGAATTTAAAATAAATTTCTGTTAATTTGTTTAATATTACCCAAATTTTAGTAAATTTTCCTGAATTTTCCTGAGTTTTCCAACATTTCTGCAAATTTATCAAAAGTTTCTAAATTTCTCTGAATTTTCCTGAATTTTTCTCAATTACAAAGTTTACAACAATTTCAGAGGTGTTTCCCCATCGCTTTCAAGCTCAGTGGCAAGCCCGAGACCCCGAGGACGATTCTGACATATCTTGCGGTTGCACACTCGTGGGACGGATGGATTATGGTTTCGGACTTCGGAGCCGTCCACCGCGTATAGACTGGCCCCAAGCGGAGGCGGGGAGGGGGAGCGGAGTGATGCGAGGCAAACGGATGGTTAGGGTTCACTGTACAGGGCCGCGGGGCAGGGGCGCCAGGTTCGCGCCACGCCCAGCGAGCTGCGAGCGAGGCCCGAGCCTATTGGGTCAGGTCAAGGACAAGAAGGGCGAGAGTTTGACGAGGTCGGCAGAGGACAGCAGGGTATCACCTCGGCCGCCCCGCCCCGCCCCGCCCCACCACATCTCTGACAGGGGTGGAGTTGGGGGGTGTTGTTCAAGGTCCCGCAGGAGCGCTAAGCTGGCGGTGGGAAGCGGAGAAAGGGAGAGGGGAAGAATGAGGGGGCAGAACCGAACCGATGGATGACACCTGTGCGTCCCGAGCTGGGCCGAGCGGGCCAAGCAGAGAGGTAATCCTCATCGGAGCTCAGACTACGCGGTATTATCCCGGTATTTCACACAAGATTCAATCACTGTACGGCGTATTTTAGAGTTTCATAGTGTTACACAACGGGTGTTATTGCGCAATATATAGATAAGAAGTACAACGTTTTACGGATCAAGCCTCTGATTTTGAAACCCTCCTGGATTTCGACCCTATCCTTAACTTCACGACTGTATCTCTCGCTTCTCTTAGGTCGTCCGGTCGGGGGGCAATAAGTAGTTCCTGAAACAGCCATTTTAAATAGGACAGGTTACGTTAGGCTTTGCTAGGTTTGATTTGATTAGAGAAGCAAAGAAAACATCTGATCCTTTCCTACTTAAACCTTGACAAAATCCAATCCTACCTATCCTCCCTAACCCACCCTGAATTTACGTTTGACTACTGCCTCTATACCCGGCCACCCAGCCCGGAGACCGAAAGGAAGGAAAACAGCGCCTACGCCAAATCGAATGGAGCCGAGAAGAGCCGAGTAGAGCCGAGCGGAGCCGAGCGGAGCCGAGCGCGCAGGGAGGTCTGTAAGCGTGCTGAGAGCAACGCGCCTTCGCGAAAGGGAAACTGACGGCTGAGGGCGTTGGGCCCGGCAGGGCAGGGCAGGGCAGGGCAGGGCAGGGCAGGGCAGGTCAGCGGCCAGGGGGAGTTGAACCTTGCCGGGCATGGTGCGGCCAGGGCGGGCAGGGCAAGGAACGCCCACGCAACGCCACGCCAAACCAGGCAGGCCCGCGGGGCCATCCACCCCGAGGCTAAAACAGGCCGACCCGATACCGGCCAGAGGATATTTTGCTATGTATTTCGGGCGCGGCGCAGACTGAATGCGGAATGAGAAATGACGAACATTCCAGGCCCGTCCGGAGTCCATTGAGGGCCCCCCGCCCCGCCATGCCCCGCCACGCCCCGCCACGCCGCGCCCCACCCCGCTTAAAAGGGGCGCCTCGCCGCCTCGCCACGCCTCGCCGTTACGGATCCGCATCGAATGCCGGGCGGACAACGGGTTCGGAACCGGGATTTCACAACAAACTGTCGTCATCAAAACCCACCGCGGTCTAATTTACTCTAAGGCCCCCACGAGTGGCTACGTCGCGGCCGGTATGTGTATGGAAACTTCGCGTGGAATAAAAAATTAAAAATATTATGCCACACTGGCTGCTCGCTCTGCCGGTTCTGCTGGCTGCGTTGCTCTCTGCATGCTGCTAGCTGTATGACAGTACAAGCAGGCTGATACCTTCGTATCATCTGCTAAAAATCGAACTGTACGTAGGGTTCGAGGTAAGGAGTAAAATGGAGAGGGACGTACGTCCCCGCATGAGGAGACAGGAAAGCGGTGCCGTTGTCGTGGGAATCGATTCTCCCTTGCTCGGCTCGGACAGAGTGGCTTTCAGAACGGCAGCCCCCACGCCCCACCCCGCAGTACAGGACCCGCCTGATTCAGCCAATGCCCCCTGCAGCCCAGCCCAGGGTCCCCCGGCGGACTACCCAGTTCCTCCCTTTGTAACCCCCCACACACACACCTTCATCGTCGACTTCATCGACTATTCTGATGGGTCACTGAATTTGAGTTGCTAATCGGAGCACGACGCGGCGCGACACTCCACATGCACGGAGCATGGCCAAGCTCAGCCGGCCGTCCCTTCTTGGTCCGATACAGGAAGCACGCCATGCCGTGTGATTGGGGTCAGGACCCCCGTCACCATGGCTCAGAGCCGGTGCGCCACAGTCGCCAACTCCTCAACACTGATTTCGCCCAACATTTTTGGGCTCAGCAACGCTGCGTCGCGCCCGCTAGCAGCGGAGTCCTGGGGCGGTCTGTGTCGTCGTCCAAGGCAAACTCACCGCCACGCTGCACCACGCCACGCCGAGCACGCGGGTGTTGAACTTGCTACCCAACACAGACCGCAAAGAGAGGGGGGGGGGATACGAGAGAGCGAGAGAGAACTGAGCGAGAGAGCGAGAGAAGAGAGAGAGAGGAGAGAGAAGCCGTTGAGGAGGGGAGGGCCAGGCCACGGGGGAGAGAAAGAGAGAGGGCTGTGGAGGGGAGAGAGGGTCAACAGCCCCCGCCCCGCAACGCCTCGCCCCGCCGGCCGCCCCGTCAGCGAACGCCGAACGCTCGGCGAACGGGTGCGGTGCGTTCGTGGGCACTGACCGTCCTTGGTCTCCCCCCCCCCCCCCCTCCTCGCCTACCCTCTCCGGGCGGGTGGAACGGCGGACGGATCAAGCTCAATGCTCTCCCGCTATAGTGATACAGTCGCCTCGCCTCGCCGGCCCCACCACGCGACACAAAGAAGTAATACTTTTCTGCCCAGGTCTTATTCGAGACGAGGTGAGGTGAGGTAGCGGCCGGAGGACGCCCGCTATTCGTCCCAAGCGGGCGCCGCGCGGGGTGTCCTCCGTCTCGCTCGCACTTAGACGCACCGCGCAGCGCCGGTTCGGGCCGCAGGAGATCTGCGAGCGCCATCTCCCGCTGTCGAAGCTTTTTCCAGATGATCCAGCCGGTACAGCCAGCCCGCCAGCCTTATTCCCGACCACTTCTCGTCTCTGGACGCGGACGCTCCACGCATAACCTTGAGCCGGAGGCTTTGGAGGCCCTGGCAGGCGAGGCGGCCGGACCTGGCCGGCCGGGCGGGTTGTATAGCGAATAGCGGCGGCGGTGCGGTGCGGCGGGGCCGGGCGGGGCCGGGCGGGGCCGGGCGGGGCTCCGCTCCCCTTGAGCGCCTCGCTTTTGCGCCGTTGGTCCCGGTCCCGGCCCGGTCCCGGCCACGCCCTTGCGCGGGGTTGAACACCCTCCAACAGAAGCTGGCTCGGGGTTGTTGTGAAGGACAAGGTCGGCCCTTTACCCCGCCAGGCCTCTGGCTGGGAGCAACACCTCGACGCACAACGTCCTTGCCAAGGATGGCAGAGAAATTTGCCAGCAACCCTACCTTCTCCCTCCCCCCACTCCCCTCAGCGCCCCCCCCCCTCCACTCCCAGCTCACCCTACCCCCTCTTTTTACTTTCTCTATAGGCTCAACCCAAGCCCCCACCCCCCATCGCACCCCCAACCTACCCCCCGGCGGCCAGCAAGGTCACCCACCTCTTGGGTCGATAGCATGACCGACCTCAACCTCAATACTGTGCGCCCCTTAACAAGTTAACGCCCATTCCCAAGGTTTTCTCCCCACTCGGCCTAACTCCACCCCCTCCCAGCCCCCTACCCGCGGTCCAAAGGGGGCCGCAAGGGCGGAGAGAAGGGGGCTTAAGCAACAGCGGCCCTCGTATCCGCGCAGCCTGCCAAAAGTCGCCCCCTCGGGTCCTCCGCTCAGTAACTGTCCTGGTCTGGCACACTTTCGCTAGAACCCGCAGCACGGCAACCCAAACCCACCGAGCCGTCCCGACCCTATATCTGACCCAGCGTGGCTTCTCGGGTCGCGGCCACGTGAAGTGACATTTGGCCCGAACAACGGGAAAGGCCTATGAAAGGATGAGGTCTGCAGCGTTCCGTAACGCGGCTAAATAAGGACTCGGTCGGCCCTGAGGTCCTTTGCGGGGGAGGATAAGAGCAAGGCCGAGGAGCTCGGGGCTCAAGGGGTCGTCAACCGCCTTACCCGTGTACCGAAGAATATTGGTATTATCAGTAATATCAGAGTAATATTAGGGTAATATTGTAATATTGAGGTAATATTGTAATATTAGGTAATATTGTAGGTAATACAGGTAATATTGATGTAATATTGGCAAAAATATGGGTAATATTAAAATGTAATATTAAGGTAATATCGGTAATATTGAATAAGTAATATCGGGGTAATACCACACTGGAAAAACAAAGGTAGGACTTAATGCCTTTCTAGGGGTCTGAAATTTTAATGCCTTTGCAAAGGCATGAAATTGTCCAAAGGCATTAAAATTTAACACCTTTGGGCAGTTTTAATGCCTTTGCAGGGGTGCTAATTTTTAATGCCTTGGTAAAGGCATTCAAACCCTTCTCGTCCTACCTTTGTTTTTCCAGTGCAGTTTTGTGTACGAAGGATTATCACAGTCGACGACCCCTTGGGTGTGCTCCAGGCGATGGCGAGGAGCTCCTCGCGGAGTACCGGGTGTTCCTTTGAATGCGTAACAGTGTTATGCGGGATTGCATACTCGCCAGCGCTGCAGGGGGCCATGGCGCCTTCCGGGCGAATGGGGTAGGCAAACCCGCCACACTGTTACGCACCGGTACGTGCTCCTCGCGGGGTGCAGCTCGCCCGTCCACCTGACGACGCGTCCTGCCGCGGTCACGACGGATCGACCTGCACCTCCTCCATGCCGCATGCATAATGCAACAAAAACCGCCGGGGAATGGGGTCAGTCCTCGCCTCATACGGGCGGAGAGCGCCGGGGGGCGTTACAAATTAACAGAGAGGGTCACTGAATCGCTTCAATCACGCGCACGGCGGAGCGACACGGGGCGGAGCATATTACTTGCAGGCTTGACCGGTGCGACGCCGGGTCTGCCCCCCGCCCGGCATCCCCCCCCCCCCAACCCCCAACCCGCTCCCCGCTTTGCTCATTGTTCTGCCCCGCGCCAGCACGCACGGGCAGTGATTGCGGTAAAACCAATTCAATGTCCGCAATCGCTGCCACTAGCCGCGATGGGGCCGCGGCCTCGACGACATCAGACCAACGACATTTCTGATGACAGCAGAGGCGCTGGATAGATAAGTCCCCAAGGCGCGCTCGTCGCGCTGGTCGCGCTCGTCGCTAGCGCAGCAAACCGGGCCGGCCTGAGCTGAGCCGGAGCGGTCGCTCAGCAGCGCTCAGCAGCACTCAGCAGCGTCATGATTTCACGAACTGAAAGAAGCTTTGAGCTCTTGTGGAAAAAAATTCCCGGTCGCGCTCAAACGCATGGGGCGGGCGCAAGGTCGGTGTATATTTCATGGACGTGTGACACCGATTCTTTCCAAACGCAGCGTCCCCCGGAGTGAGGCGAGGGCGGGGCGGTCCTGTGCCCCACACCGTATAGCGAGGACTATTGGTAGTGAGCGGGAGGCGGAGGGGGGGGGGGGTAAACGAACGGTGTGGCCTTTTGTTCGATAAGATAACGGAGTCAGCACGGCTGCGCGCGGGGTGGGCGGGCGCGAAGCAGAAAACTCACCTCCAGTTCCGAGCACTTTGAGGAGCTCGAAGCTCGACATGTCCACTCGGTGCGCGCTCGTGAAGTTGACTGCAACACACAGGAAGACAAACAGGTCAGCGGAGTGCCGTGATAAGAGAGAAGCTCCCGACAAAATTACATCGGGACAAGAAAAAGTCATCGGCTGGCGTCTCGTCGGAGCGGGACCGAGCGGGGCAGAGGTGCAGTCAGCCAGGGCCCGCACATCGGAAGGACAGAAAAGGCTTCCTCGAAAGCTGGAAAATGTTGCGAGTGTTATGAACAACTTTCAGGTCGGTCATCGAAATATTTGTCGCACTTCGGTCAGCTACACCGCATTATGACCAACATCGGAACTGGATTTCGTTTTCAGGACCGAAATAGTGGAACGAAAAACTACATCCAATAGGAAATAGAAACCCTGAGACAAGCGGCGAGAGACAGCTCAGCTCACCCACATGCATAAAGCCCGGTGCTGCAAACATGTCGCGGCAGTGACCTCTGTGGACAAACAGTACGACGAAAATCGGGTGGTGAGACGCCATAAACAAACCCCAGTAAGTTTCCCCGCATTTAGGAAGTGTGCCCTTCCTCTGGCGATAACAGCGCCGGGCCCGGGCTACCAATACCACAGGGCAGGAGGGAGAGTGTGGGGGGACACGCCCCGACGACGTCCCGCCACTCCCAGCAGTGACCCACAGTAAAAGTTCCAGAAACACGATAGTCGTGTCGACCTGATGGGCCGGGCCGGGCCGGGCCGGGCCGGGCCGGGCCGAGCTGCGCCGGCCCATTGTCTGGTCTGGCCGGATTTGAACCACGCACCGCCTTATCACACAACGTCAACTCCCCCCTCGTGTCGGGAGGCTCGGCTCTGCTCGGCTCGAGTCCCCGGAACAAAAGTCGAAATAAATGAGCAGCATTTCATATGCAGTACCGACAGAGCAGCGGCGAGGCGTGGCGCAGCGTAGCGCGGCGCGCCTGCAGACATAACCTCACGCTGCGCTGCGGCCCGCCGGGCCCGGCCGCGCCCCACCCCAGTAGTCCTGTTGAGTCCTTGCCAAGAATGAAGCAGAAGCGTCTCTCCGCTCTGGTGTCTCCAGGCGCAGCGGCGGTGCACCGCCCCGCCACGCCCCGCATCCCCGCGGTGCGTGGAGCACGCCTAAGGAAAGCAGCAGCTTGTTCATCGGAGGGGGAGGGGGTAGGGGATCTAGGCTCATTCTCGGCAAGAGGCTTCAGGCCGAAGGGGGAAACAACTCAGAATTTTAGTGTACAATTTTCGTGAATTTTTACTAGAATTTTCCCTTAATATTCATTAATTTCTGTGAATGTTCCAGAACTTTTCCTAAGTTTCACAAATTTTACTGATTTTTTCTAATTTTTTCAAAAATTTTCGAAATCTCGGAATTTTTTTCTGAATTATGAGGTATACAAAATTTTCAGAGATGTTGCCCCCTCGCTTCACGCCGCCAAACGTGCCGTGTCGATATTGTTTAAAAATGCCAGCTCAGCTTTAGCTCAGCTCGACGCGGGGCGGAGCGGAGAGGGGCGGCCGCGCAGGCCCAGCAACACCCAGAGCGGCGACATAGTCATGCCGCCTCCAGCGTTTAGGGTGTGGATGTGGATGATTCACCAGACAGTCAGCAGTTCTGCCTACCTCAAAGGGCAAGGCGTGGCGTGGCGTGGCGTGGCTTTCGGCGGTGGCGTCGGCGTGTCCGGCCCGCCGGCCCGGGCGGCTGGGAGAAGAAGCAATCTGGTGCGTACCGCGTACCGCCCCGCCCCCGCCCTACAACTTAAACCTTTCCGCGAATTTTCATAGCGTGAGACAGGAGACCGTCTGATAAACCAGAGGGCTGACGCCACACCCGAGCCAGGCCGGCCAAAGGAAAAGACGGGCGAGGGGGCAGGCACAGGGAGAGAGGGAGGGGGCAGAGAGCGAGAGGATAACGGAGGAGGAGGGAGAGCGAGAGGATAACGGAGGCACAGAGAGAGAGAGAGAGAGAGAGAGAGAGAGAGAGAGAGAGAGAGAGAGAGAGAGAGAAAGAGAAAGAGAAAGAGAAAGAGAAAGAGAAAGAGAAAGAGAAAGAGAAAAAGAGAGAGAGAGAGAGAGAGAGAGAAAGAGAAAGAGAAAGAGAAAGAGAAAGAGAAAGAGAAAGAGAAAGAGAAAGAGAAAGAGAAAGAGAAAGAGAGAGAGAGAGAGAGAGAGAGAGAGAGAAGAGAGAGAGAGAGAGAGAGAGAGAGAGAGAGAGAGAGAGAGAGAGAGAGAGAGAGAGAGAGACCGAGAAAGTTCAGCAGCAATGGCAGCAGCAGGGGCGCGTCCGCGAACCCGTCGATAGTGGACGCATGCGGCAGAGTTACTGGACGCACAGCGCATAAGGCATCATCGTAAGAAAGAAATTACGATCCTACCAGACGAATCTAAAGAAACTGGTCTCTCCGCGAGCGAGTAAAGCAGGCCCGCATGCTGTTGGTGAGCTGGCGGGGAGAGGGGGGGCGGAGGGGGAGAGGCTCCAGGAATGCCAAGGAATGCGCGGAGCTCGCCAGCCGGACACACGGCAGCCCGCCGCGCTCAGCTAAAATGGCGTCAAGGTGCGAAAAAGAAGCACAGATCCGCACACCGGATCGGGCCAGCCAAGGCGCGCCATCAGAATCTGCAACTAGCGGGTGCACTCGTACATTTCGCCGACGCCCCGCCCGCCCGCGGCAAGGTCTTCCACTCCCAGCCTTGCGAAAGTCGGTGCTAAAAGGGAGCGCGACTGTACTATAGCCTCTGCCCTCCATCCCACCGCGTGCCCGTGCCCGTCCTTCACACTTCTCCTCGCGTCCTCTTCCCTCCCCCTCCATCCCCCCCTAATTCGGTCTCTCTCCCATCCTCTCTCTCCCTCTCCACCGCATTCCGCTGTGACTCGGATCGCATTCGTTTCCGCTCACGCATCGCAAGTGCCTTTGCTCAGGATTTTCATCGGGATTGCGTCATCAAGCAACGAACGTTCACATATTTTTTCCTGTTGACTAACTTTCGTTGTGACTCAGTGCTCTTGTTGGGGGGTGGGGGGCTTGTTTTACCCCTCCATGCACTGCTACATCGGAGGAACATTAGCTGCGTCGAGCGTTCAGCCAGCCACATCGGAGCTGTCACTGAGGGACGAGGAGGGAGGAGGGGGAGGGGCGCGAAAGCTGATAACAGCTTAACGGAACCCACAGGGCGGCAGGACCCGGTCGGGTTAAACCGTCAAAAAAAAAAAAAGAAAGAAAGAAAGAAAGAAACAACTTGAACCGTTTGCAACCACCCACCCACTCAGTTCGCCTTTTAATGTTTATTTTTGTGCCTCATTATCGCCTTTGCTTCGCACCGCCCGGCCCACGGCCCAAGGTTCCGCACCGCGAGAACTGTTCGCGGCACTCCAAGGCCGAGGCGGGGCGGGACAGGGCAGGGCAGGGCTCGACAGGAGGGTACGACAGGGCACGCAAGAGCACTGCCCGCACCATAGGAAAACGGCTCCTAAATATCGTGGGAAACAACGCGAAAAAGTAAATGGCCAATACGCTCGCTGGCGCACCGCAAAAGCTTTGGCAGAGACAGCAGCAGAGTAGGGCAGAGGGGAGGAGGAGGAGGGAGCGTGAGTGGAGGTAAGAGGGGGGGGGACGAGGAGGGGGGGAGATGAGGAGCAAAACGGGGAGCGAAGGGTGGGGCGAGGCCGAATGTTTGCCCAGGGCTTCACGAGCGCCCCGCCCGCACGCCCCGTCCTGCCCTGCCCTGCCCCTGCCCTGCCCCGGCCACGATACAAAGGAGGGCTGATATGCCCTAGCCCTGCCCTCCCCTGTCCCGCCCAGCCCAGAGCATCGCAACTTTGTGGTACCTTGGGTACGACCGAGCGCCGCAACACCTCGGGCCGTGCCTCGGCCCGGCTCGGCTCGGCCCGGCTCGGCTCGGCCCCCGGCCCGGCACAGCACAGTGCGCCACTCGCCTCACGTTTCAAATGAGGCGCCGCGCAGCGAGAAATGAAGAAGACTTTGCGCAACAACTAACGGGCCGCAAAAGGCTCCAGCGGGGCTCACCTTGCCTTTCCTCTGACGCGCCGCCGCGTCTCCCAGAGACCACAGTTTCACTCCTAACATTTCTTTCTTTTACACAGGCGTCTTGTCAATAGGCCAAGTCGGACGATTTGCGACCGAGCCGGGGGGGGGGGGGGCTGGGCCTGCCGGGGTATGCTGACGCGAGCCGAGCCAAGCAATGTCCCCGACCCGACCTGCCGCGAGCCGACTCAGCCCGCCCCGCCCGAAGCGGCTGGCTGGCTGGGCCCTCGGCAACACAACGAGACATCAGCGGCCCGCGCCACGCGGCTCAGTAGGCACCAGAGCGATCATGAGGCGAGGCCGTGAAGCAGGTGGCGGAGGTCACGCGCCAGGCCTGGCGAGGGTCAACGAGGCGCCGAGGGGCAGCCGAGTCCCAGGGTTCCCGTTGTCAGGACAAGCATGGCGGGGCGGGGCGAGCCAGTGGAGAGAAACACAGTGGTATAGGACGAGGCCCGCAGCGAGCCGAGACCACCCACTGCAGCCGACGAGACCACGCTGCGACGCTGCCGCCCCACCACACCCACGCGCCGGCGAAGGAGCGAGCCGCGACGCTGCGGCAGAGCAGCGTAACACAGAAAAATAGAGAGGGGGGAGGGAGGGAGAGAGGGAAAACAGGGTAGCGGAGGGATGAAACAAACAAAACAAGAACAAAGCGATTGATTGCGTGGTATAACCTAATAGTCTTTATAGTACCGCCTTCTCCCCTGATATTCAACGCCAGGTGGCGCCAGGAAACCACTCTCTCAACCGATGGGGCGGGCATATACAGTAATCATTCAGTAAGGGGCAGGATTTGCAAGGAGGAGATCGAGCAGAAGAAGGAGGCCTGCCCCCATCCCGTCCCGCCCACGGCAGCGGGTGGACGCTGACCGAACCACGACACACGCCGGGCCAGGGCCAATAGACCTTTTATCCAAACCGAGCGCGCGACGTGGCAACGCCGCACCCCCACTCCTCCGCTGGGCTCCGCGCGGCCCTAGCAGAAGCGCTCAAACAGAGTTGAAGAGCCTGGACTGGGAACGGTGTAAGTAAATCCAAAATATCGCTCCGGTAGTCGATGCAGAATTAACTTAGCTGCATTTTGATATGAATATCGCCGCATTTCTTAAAGATATGCCTGAGTTAGCCCCTGGACAAGTGAAAGAGGCGGGACCGAACTCGGCCTAGCCGACTCGTCCGCACCGGGCACAGCAACAACTTGATCACAATTACTCTCTAAAACAATATTTGGGTTCATGTCACCGTTTTTAGAGGACGCCCTCTAACTTTTCGTCATTTTTCAAGTTTAGGATAAGTCATATGGTCCGGGATCTAACCTTCATTTACCTGTAATCTCGGTATAAACATTGTGCATAACCCAATCCGCGGTATCACGTTATGTTGTGCAATATCTTGCGTTCTATTATTGAATTATTGAATAATAAAGATATTAAATCGTGATATTTTAAATTTAATTAAATATGCCGTGAAATTTGCTGTAATTTTTATTTCACAGATCATTCAGCATAATGGAGTTTTCTGGAGCTCTCCAGCTCCTGGAAAGTGATGGAGTTGAAGGGGCTGTTCTCCAAATGGACAGATTGGAGCTATATCATAAAGATGATCTGAAGCGTTGGCTGAAGTGCAGGGCCCTGAAGCTTGATGGCTCGAAACAACAACTCATAGATAGGTATGTTTAACTAACTGTTTCACACTAATTTGATTTTTTTCAATTATAATTCCTTTAAGTAATTCTTGAATTTTCCAAGGATTAAGAAAAGAGTTGTGACTGGTCGAAGCCACATTCTTGACCCTGGCCTTGATGATGGGAAATGGCTGGAAAAGAAGCGCCGACAAGTGCTTTCTATCCTTGGTGTTAATGTAAGTGTTTATGATGTACAAATATCTGTTTCTCAGTGACATTTATGGTATTGAATGGAAATACTTTAATTTTGTGTAAGGTCCCTGAGGCTCCATTGCTGCCAATTTCTGGATGGGAGGTATTCCCAGGGTACGACATACCACCATCTTTCAATGAAGGTCATGTGTTTCATTACATTGTTGAGAGCAGCAACTGGAGCGCACTGGGAACTGTTCTGCCTGACCATTGTGTGGACCCTGAAGATTTTACTGATGGCAATGAGCCTGCTGAAGGAACAAGACAAACTATGGCCAGGGGCAGACAATATGTCAGAAGCAATTTCATTTTAGAAATCAGAGACAAGCGTGTTGGCAATTTTTATTTTGTGAAGGCAGAAGTGAGAGCTTCGATGAAGCTGGAGAAGAGGAATGTGTCAGCCACCCTCTCCGTAGAATCAGGGAGTATTGTAGATGCCTCTTGCACCTGCACACAGCGAACACTGAAGAGGTGTTCTCATGTAGCTGCTGTGCTGTTATTCATTTGCAAACATGTAGAGGAGAAGGGCTATGGCGGTAAGTTTCACGCTAAAAAATTCTTTTCCATCACTCCCATTCCCATAGGTGCTGTGTTTGGCATCCCAGGGGACAGAAAAAAGTCACTTTTACATCATTTGATGTCACATCAAAAAATAATGAGGCCAAAGTGATGAACTTAAATTTGACTTTGGTCAAAATGATGTCAAAATGATGTCAAAATGATTTCCGCTAAAATCAATTTGACATCATGTGACAACATTTTGAGGTCAAATTCCAAAATTAAATGAGGTCAATATGATGAACTAAATTTTGACCTTTTTCTTTTCCCTGGGATTGTCTATCTGCTGGTATGGTAAGTAGAAAGACCTCACATTTGCTACCATTTTGTATGGTGTGGTAGCCTATGGGACACTGATTGTGGTTGTTGAGTCTTCAATCATGTTTCTTCGTCTCAGGAGGATGGTCGGTGTTTGGTGTGGTGTATGGGCATAATGTTTGTAGACCTAGGTTCATCTTGTGGGAATTAATTTCGTACACATTAATCTCACCTGATACTGGGTTACATGTCTTCTAATGTTTGTAGACCTAGGTTCATCTTGTGGGAATTAATTTCGTACACATTAATCTCACCTGATACTGGGTTACATGTCTTCTTAGACTTTTGAGTATTTAGAACAAATCTGTCTGGCTGTTGTGGGGTGCAAAGGTTTCATGTGCACGATCATATACTGAGCATAATAACATCATGTAATTTTTTTCCACAGACACTATGAAAATTGTAATTTAAAATATTGTCACATTTTGTATCAACATATAATAATAATAAAACAAACTTAAAGAGTCCATATACTTACTACACTTCTTTTCTGTACCACAAATATCACTTATAGAAAATTTATGTACATTATCAGGACTTTGGCACTTTAGGAAGTAGGAATCAGGAACACAAAATCTAAAAAGATACTTTTGTTAGTGAAGATGATTTTTTTTTGCCCTCTTAGTACTACTTTCTTCTTCACATCCTCTTTGGGTTTGTTCTTCACAACTTCAGGCATGAAATTGATGAGGCAACCAGCCACATAAACCATTTGATCCAAGTAATGGAGCATAGAGTTGGACACTTTTTTCAGTACTTTAAACACTTTCACTTTACGTACAAGATGCTCAACAAAAATTCTTGCCTTTGCTACCTCTTTGGTGAGCATTTCTTCTTCAGCTGTGAACTGGCTCCTCCCTCTGAGGAAAGGGGGATGGACAAGCAGAACACCATCTTCATCACATTCCTCTTCCACACGGAAGCCACGGTCAGCCAGGACCATATCACCAGGTTCCAAAAATTCCCTGATTCCGCTCTGGTTGTAGATGTCGACATCTGACATTGACCCTTCAAATCCTGGACTTATGAAAGACATGCCCCCCCAACATGAAATGCCTATGAGATACAGCCAAACATTCCCACTCTTGTAGTCAGAGTAGGTATTGCCCTGCTGCTCAAGATTGTCTGGGCTCTGAATCCTCACTTCAGTTGTGTCAATACACACTCTAAAATTTTCAAACGCCTTGAATGCTTCAGGTCTATCAATCCTCTTCTGTAGATGCCGTGACACAAACATTGGTCCTTGAATTCTTTTAAATTGGAAATACATAAATTGCACCCAAGTATAAATTATTTTGGACACAAGGAATGTGCTAATTCCAAAAAATAGGGCCAAATCCTCGACGTCCCATCCCCGGCGCATCCTCAGCAGAGTGATTAAGAGTCTAGTTTCAGTTGACACAACTGGGTCTGTCTTCTTCTTCCTTTTTGGGGTCTCTCTGTCCGACCGATATTTGAGGACATCAGCCACATCCTTTCCCAGAAATTCCAACAGAGCTATGAATTGTGGTTGGTACAGTCCAGTCAACCTACGAAACTCATCTTCCTTTTGGCTCATGCAAAATTCAAAGGTCAACACTTGTCTCTGGGTCTTCATCTGTAACAAAATAAGAAAAAGGTAAGACAAAATTGACAACAAGAAAAGGAGACAAAATGGTGACATTACTACTACAATTACTGATGAAATAATGTATGTGTCCCATTCCCTCTGTCAACAATTATGACCAAAACTATGTATAATTTTTTTATTTGCTATATAGATAGGTATAGTTGGCTTGCATTTCTTTTGCAGCACTGGCGGGCACCAGCAAGCCTCGTGAGTGGGGAAAAGGACGAGTGACTCGAAACCCAGGCAGAGCACAAGACAAGGAGTATTACAAGAGGGACTTTGCACCTCGAGCTGCATGGGATCCAAGACCCTCCTGCTTCCAGAACAATGAGCCATTCACTTCCAAAGAACTCGAAGATTTTCACAAGAGTGTCCAACTCAGCCTCAGGCGCACTGGTGAGGACTGTCCCTTTATAAAGCATATTCCCCTACAGTATCCAGATTTTGATTTTGATGAAGAAACCATGGAAGACATGAAGTTAAATCAGCTAATAGATATATTTTATGATGAATTCAATGATAATTTCAACACTGGCTATTTCACTCCATCTCCATCTGAGAAAGACAAACAGCTTCGATGTGAGCCATTTTTATTCAAAGGGACACAGGAGCAAAGTGACAGTGACACTTGGAAGCGCCTACGGTCTGTGATGATAACAGCATCAACAGCCAAAACTGTCTTGTCCTTAAAATCTCCTGAAGCGAAGAAGAACTTTTTGAAGAGACACCTTTGGCAGATGAACCAGGTTACAACTAAAGCCATGCAATACGGAATAAATAATGAGGAGAAGGCCAGGAAGAGGTACACCCGCATTGTGACAGCTGAAGATGATAAAACAACAGTGGAAGTGACTGGTCTTTGGGGCAATCCAATAGCACCATTCCTTGGCTGCAGCCCTGATGGCATCGTCACATCTGGAGATGGGAACAAATGGCTCCTAGAAATCAAGTGCTTGTGGATTCTAAGGGACAAAAATCCCAAGTTATTTGAGAAGATCCTTACAAAAGAGCAGCTAAGCCGTTTTCCCCTTAGAAGGCTTCCAAATAATGAATTAGAACTCAAGAAAAATCATAGTCACTATTATCAGGTTCAAATGGCTATGGATGTCTTGGATTTGGAAGAATGTGACTATTTTATATGGTCACAGAAGGGCCACCTTCTTGTTCCTGTTGTTCGAGATAGAGAGTTCTGGCAATCAAAACATCAAAGGCTAGTTGACATCCATTATACCCTCCTCATCCCAGAGTATTTTTTGAAAAGAACACCTAGGAACTTGGATCCAGTAGAATTTACCAGAATGGATGATGATTAATGTAAATTTAATGACCTGCTTACTTGTTTTTGTATTGGTGCATCCAATTGCATTTGCAGAGATGGAGTCTCAACATTAGCAGATTCAATGTCAGGTGTTTCCATATCCTGAAAAATGTTAAACAATTTTAGTGCTTATAAATTTTTACCAATTGTTCTGTACATAGCTTACTATTGCAGAGTCCATTTGTACAATTACAAAGTGAGTTTTCTATTTATATGTGAGTCATGCTCTTTTTCATGCTCTTTTAAGTATTGGTTTCTAAATCTTATTACTGATTTTAAGCTAAGTCTGACTAGATTAATATGTTCTCTGTTAGTTTAAGAAATTGAACTGTGATGAAGCAATTAGGTTCATGGCTGTTTACCTGCAGCCCTGCCTCAGGTAATCCAATATTATTATCATTACTTGCTAAAAGTTCCTCAGTATTTATACAATTACTTTCCTGTAACAGAAAAAAAACATTTATAGTGCATTGCAATTTTAATAAAAATAAGTTTGTAGTTTGTTGAAAGTTGCTGTACCTCTGACACTGTATAGGAAACACCAAGGTCTTCAAATAGTCCCTCTTTGCCATCAGTGAGAATAATTTCAAGATTACTGTCCTAAAAATGAAAATAATAATTATTATTTCATCTTGGTAATAAATATAGTTTGTAATTTAGATGACTATTGGTACCTCCAGTAACGCATAACTATTATCCCTATGAACAGTGTCATAACCCTCATGAAGGGCAGACGACTCCACAATATCTGAGTTGTCCTGCAAATTAAAAAATACTCGTACTTCTCTCTTTCAAGGTTTGTAAGTTTTCAAGTGTTATTGACATTTTCACTGACCGTAAAAACCAACTCTCGCCTTGTAAGCCTCAGCTTCCTATCCTCTACATGCAGTTTAGCATCAGTGTCCTGCTCCAACTTTCCATTTCCTTGGAGATCCCTCGAAGCAAACTAAATGAAAAAAAATATAACAATTATTTTGAGGGCAGTATTCTACACAATATTTATGACAAATACAGTACTATATTTAAATTGCATTCATGAGAGTTACCTTCTCCTGCATGGGAGTAACCACCCAAGGACTGGGCTTTGCCTGCACAACAACAAAAAAATTACAAAATACTGATAAACAAAATTGACAAGGATTATAGAACACTACAAAGAAAACCACATAAAACATACATTAGCAGGTGACGGTGGCAGTCTAGACGTAGGAGTCCTCAGCCACATCTGTCCAAGACTTAAAAGGACTTCTGCTGCATCTGCAGACCTTGGAGTTCGGACACTTTCAGGAGTACTGGAATTATGAGCCGGGCTTTCTTCCAAAACACCTGCAGCAGCATCACAATCATGCTGGATGGGTAACTGAAGTTTTTCCTAAATAAAGACATCAAAAAGTAGATTATAAAATACCGAGGTAAACAATAATAAAGGAAAATTGAGACCTTACATTACTTGTCTCAGGCAAAACAGGTGACTTGCTCTTCCTTCTCTTCGGCTCTCTGCTTTTCACCACTGAGAGCCGGCTGGCCCGCCGACGCGAACGTCCACGAAACATAATGCAGCACCTTAAAAGAAGAATAATAATTTACGCATCATCTGAAAACTGTCAACAAAGCAAAAAATTCGTGTTAAGATTTGGTTATGCACAATGTTTATACCGAGATTACAGGTAAATGAAGGTTAGATCCCGGACCATATGACTTATCCTAAACTTGAAAAATGACGAAAAGTTAGAGGGCGTCCTCTAAAAACGGTGACATGAACCCAAATATTGTTTTAGAGAGTAATTGTGATCAAGTTGTTGCTGTGCCCGGTGCGGACGAGTCGGCTAGGCCGAGTTCGGTCCCGCCTCTTTCACTTGTCCAGGGGCTAACTCAGGCATATCTTTAAGAAATGCGGCGATATTCATATCAAAATGCAGCTAAGTTAATTCTGCATCGACTACCGGAGCGATATTTTGGATTTACTTACACCGTTCCCAGTCCAGGCTCTTCAACTCTGTTTGAGCGCTTCTGCTAGGGCCGCGCGGAGCCCAGCGGAGGAGTGGGGGTGCGGCGTTGCCACGTCGCGCGCTCGGTTTGGATAAAAGGTCTATGCAGACACAGATTACACACGGCTGGCTGGTCATTGTCTAGTGCGCGCTCCGCCTCGCATCTCCTCTCCGCATACGCGGTATGAGTTGCTGCTGCTGCGCCTTGGGTGAGGCGCGGCGCGGGGGACAGGGCACGATGCAACTCTGTGACCAAGCAGAGGAGCTCGAGGCCAGGAGGCCGCGAACGCCCCCGACGCCATTGCACAACAAGTCCGCTGCGCCGTCCGCCGTCCATCCTGGCGTCATTCAAGGGCATGCCTGGCCTGGCCTGTCCTGTCCCCTCCCACAGCCGCAGTCGGCCCAAAACTCTTTCACGATACACATTTCGACAGCCCGACCGCGGAGCTCTCCGCCCGCGCCTCGCGCCTCGCCCGACATGTCTTCCGGCTCCGGCCGGGTCCGGCCGACCTTACAGCGCGCGAGCTCCGGTCCCGCGATGCGTCCTGTCAGTCAGTAACGTACCACCGTCTCGACGCGACCCGACCCTGTCGTGTGCTCGAGCCCTCCCCTCCCCTCGCCTCTCCGCCCCCCCTAGGCCCCGGTGGGAGGTGATCCCGGCTGGCATCAAGTGAAAGTAAACTCTAGCCTTGCCGCCCCGCCCCGCCCCGCCCCGGCCCGGCCCGCCGCCCAGGCCGCACGGCGCGGGGCGGAGCGAGCACATTGTGCAACTCCCCCGCAGGGCCGGTCGTCTGCGAGTGTGTCTGCGCCAGTGCGTGTGTGTGTGTGTCAACGCGTGTGCTTTTGTGTGTGCGCGCGCGAGTGTGTGCATATGTGCAAGCGTGCATATGTGTGTGTGTGTGCGATAGAGCACGTATTCGCAATCAGCTGCAGCGAGGAGATGACAATCCACGGCTCCGATCAAATGGATTATTTTTACAGAGCCAGAGCTTTCCAGATATTTTTAATGTGAGCGCAAGGGAAACCAGTCTGAATTTTAATGTACACATTTTGTGAATTTTAGTGAATTTTCATGAATTTTCATGAATTTTTCTGAGGTGTGCAAAAATTTCAGAGTTGTTTCCCCCAAGTGCAAACGCCAAGGGGGAAAATAAAAATATTTTCTTTTGAGTGCCCTTAGTGGAGAATCCATTCTCAAGGAGAAAAACCGCAACCCCCAGGGTAACTAAATAAGTAGGCGTTGCAAAGCAGCAGCGCCAGGGCGACCACGCCCCCCAGCCTCCCGGCAGTAATGAAGATGCACAGGGACTTTGACACTCTGCTGCTGTTGCTAACCGCGGCCGCGGCCAGGCTCGGGACCCACCGCGAGTAGAGAAAGGGGTACAGAACAAAGAGTGGGGAGGGGGGGGGGAGAAAGAATGAGAGAGACAGAGTGGCGAAGCCGCCACAGCGGCGAGCCCCACTTGCGACAGACTTCTGCCCTCCATAAAAGTCACGTCGTAAAAGCGGTTACCCCGGCCGGGCCGGGCTGGGCGCCCCAGCAGCGGTGCCGCGGCGGGCTGGAGCGGGGCGGGGCGGGGCGGGGCGGGGCGGTATCAAAAATCTTAAAAGGCCAGGCAGCCGCCGGTCCGGCGAGAAAAAGTCGCGAGCTTAGCGGCACCTTTACTTCTTACGTAAATTGCGGACGCCCCGGCACGGCACGGCACGGAACGGTAGACGGAAGCTCTGGGTGCTGGAGAGGGCCGCCGCCGGGGCCGCGGGCAGGGAACGGGGACCACCGAGACAACTCCGCATACAGTCTGATCAGGCTGATACAATCGGGCCCGGGGCCGGGCCGGGCCGGGCCGGGCCGGGCCGGGCCTCACAAGCCGGGCTTATGTTTGATTTGGATGTGGCTCGCCTCGGCCCGCCTCGCCTCTCGGATCCGGCAGGCCCGGCCGGGCCCGACTCAGCCACCCCTCGCCCAGCCACCACCACCGCTCGACTTTCACTCAACTAATCGCTTGACGTCAAGAGGGCGCCCCCGTAATGCCCCTCCACACCCCGCCCCGCCCCGCCCTGATTACTGAAATAAATTAAAAGGCAGCAAGACAGCAACTGAGTCCGGCTGCCCGGCCGGGCCCGAGGCCGGGCCCCTGTGCGTTCCGTTACGATTCGCGAGGAGTAGGCCACGGCAGGTGTTACGCGCGCCTCGCCGGGCCGGGCCGGGCGGCATAACGCCCAGGAGAGCGGGAGCGTGGAGAGGAAGAGAGAGAGAGGGAGGGGCGGCGTCAAAAGTAAGCAGATGGACCCCAGGGAAACGCCGCGACACATCAGCAGCGAGCGATAACGACGCAACTCAATTTATCAGGCAGGCGAAGGGAGGAGAGGAGGTAGCGGCGAGGGCGGTGCCGGGCCGGGCGTCATGTGGAATGAATGAGTGTGCATCGCAGTATCTGTGCCGCTCCAGCACGCCCCCTCCCCGCCCCCACCAAACCCCCTCGGGATCCCCTCCCCGCCACATCACTCGTCGCAGACCCCCCCCCCCCCCCTACCGGTCTCCCCCTACTCTATGCGCTGTCTATTCCTCTATCCCTTCTCTCCCCTTCACCTCCCTTGGGTGCTTGCGACCCACTAGGACACGCGGCACCATGCCGGAAGTGAGCGCGCGGCCCGTCTCGGCTCGGCTCGGCTAGGCTCGGCTGAGCTCGGCCTAGCTCGGCTTGGCACTGGCACGCCGAGCCAACTCGGCTCTGCTTGGGCTCGGCGCGGAGCTTCGCGTTAAAAAGTGCCATCATCGCCCCGCCGCGAAACATTAAAACCGATTACTGCAAAAGAAAACCAAAGGTGCGCATAATAACGAACCATTTCGCGAGCCCTGCCGGTGCTGTGCCCTGTGCGTGACACGACAGCTCCACACTCATTCATTCCCGATCCATTCATACACCGTTCCATTGAACTAAGCTGTCCTGCCTCGACTCCCCCGCGGCCCGGCAGGGGCAGGGCATGCTGCTTAGAGATCTAAAGCGATAGTAAAAAACTGTTTTTTTGAGTAAAAAACTCGGTAAAAAACAGTTTTTTACTTTACGATATTTCGGTTTTTTACTCCAAAAATACCGAAGTGCTGAGTTGAACCCCAATTTTTGGGGTATTTTTGTGACTTAATTTGGCTGAGTTAGATACTGTGTCCATTTTGACCATTTTGTAATGGCTTTTAATAGTTTTCATTGTCAAAAGGACATACATTTATAAGTTCTAGGGGTTGATACCAACTAAACCAGGTATAAGGATAATGTTTAGCCCCATAGACCCTACTTTGACCTAATGTTTTCTAATAAAAATTGGATTTCTTTTTTACAAAAAATATCTTAAAAATTTAGTTTGAGCAACTTCCACATCACTAAATCTTTAAATTTTGAGCTCAAAATCAAGTACAAACAGCACACAACAACATATCAAAAAATTGTGGCTGGTATTTTTAATGTACGGAAAACGTTCCAGAAAGCATTACCCAGAAATCATTTAAACACCTAAACTAGGCATCAGATAAGGCAAAAGTAATCAAAACCCATGTGATGACAACTGCTCTGGCTTTCTATAATTACAACTTGTCTCTTTTAAGTACTATTAAGTACAGTTGTCATCACATGGGTTAGTTAAAGTAAAGTGTAATTTAAAGTTTATTGGAAAAGAAGAGGGACCCAAAGCTAAAAAAGCCAAAACTGTAAACTTTTGTAAAGTGGATGATGGTATAAAATTAAAGCTAGAGGAAGAATTAGCCTTTAATGAAGTTGAGGAGAACAATTCAATTTCTGATAATGAAAGTATTGGCTCTATTTCTGTTTTTCCGCAACAGAACTCATTAATTTGTCAGAGGAGTAACACCAGATCACGAAAAAAAAACAATTGAGAGAAAAAAATGATTATCTATTATTTTTAAGACGAAATAGCAAAAAAACCGTTTTTTACCGTTTTTTACCGTTTTTTACCCGGTTTTTTACTGGTTTTTTACTTTTGGTCAAAAAAACCGGTTTTTTTAGATCTCTAATGCTGCTCGACACCGGCCAACACTACTCTGCAATCAATACCGCGGTGCCGCACCAGTGCCCCGGCGCACCGGCGTGGCGTGGTGCGGCGCGCTTCCGGGAGCTCCAAGACGATCCCCCCCCCCCAAATCTCCCCCCCTCCTCCTCCTCCTCCAAGGACCCCGCGAGGGAGTCAACTCAGAAATTTTTGTCCACCTCGTACTATCAAAAAGCAAAATCAGGAAAATTCACAAAATTTAAGAAAAAATTAAGCTAATATACTACATTTCTTAAAAAGAAAAAAAAAAAAACTCACGAAAATTTGATGAATGTGTTTCTCCAAAATTCAGAGTCGTTTCCCCCCTCGGATGAGCCCCACTTCCCCACGCCCCAGACCGCCTCGTCCGCCACCTTTCAGAAAATCTCACTTGTTTTCACGCTCTCGGATTTCGACGCTCGTGCCTCGCGTCGCACTTGGCGTGCAGAGCGCAGCGCAGTCGCCACATGAAAATATACATTTATACACTTCTCTGGCCGGGACAGGCTGGGCCCGGGCCCGGGGCCCCGCCCGCTCTCAGGCTTGACTTGAAGCAAGATTGTTCAGGGGACAGCAAAATGTATTGTGCGAAAATGTCGTCAGTTCTAGCCGGCTGCGTACGTGTGAAATCAAAAGTTTCCCCAGCGTCGGTGAGACGCGACAGCGTCTCTGAGCCAAAAGCGTCCGAGAAAACGAGATTTCTCCGACGTTGGCAAAGAAGAAAAAAATAATTTTTAAAAAATTACAAAGCAATTTAAGAAATCGTCACCTTCTTTTGACTTTATGGCTACGCATTCGAATGATCGGAACTGCAAGCACACAAAATTGAGATGAAAGCGAAAACCTTCAGATTTAAAAATAAAAGGAATTCGTGTGAGTTTTCAGTTGCAATTTGCAATAGCTGCCACACGCCTGACGGACAACGGCGCACATATGAAGCGATATATCTTTGACGTGTTGAAAATAAATATGAACCAGGAACATGCTGCTTCGCAATAATTGTTAGGTAGCATCGCACTCCCCGGAGAGGTAGGGAGGGGAACCGCTAGCTACCGTCGCAGAGCGGGCGATTATTGCATGGGGACTGTGGCAGGGCGGGCGAGGGCTGGGGGCTGGGGGAGGTGGGGGGGGGGGCGGGAGGGCGCGAAAACAACCTTAACCGGGGGCAAGGAGGGGAGGGGGGCAGCGCACACTACATGCGGGCTCCCGAACGGCCGTATATATTGCAGCGCCGGGCCGGGGCTGGGAGGGCCGGGAGGGGCACACGGACTTTCTCCCGACAATCAGCGAGCCCATCCTTTGAGCCCGCCGCGCCGCCGCAATGCGCCCGCCCCGCGCCCCTCCCGTCATACGGAGCACCAGACGCATTTTTTGAAAGAATGTCTGGCGTCTAGGTCTAACCGGGCCAGGGGGGTTCATCTACACCGCGCCCCCAGCCCAGTCAAGGCCGAGGGGAAGATCACTCAAACAAAATTAATGATTTCTGTCACTTTTTTGTGAATTTTGATGTTACCCCCATTTCTGATTTTTTTTTTTCAATTTTATTTCGTTTTTCTTTTGTTCATTTTCTCACGATTTATTTGGGCGGGGGCCGTACAGTGATTTTTCGAAGTGATCCACCTCTCAGTCAAGGCGACCGTTCCGCCTCGCCTTTAGCAATCGCCTGCTCCCGTGGCGCAATAAGCGCGAGCGAGGCGCACGATGAGCGCGACCCCCGGCGGACAGGAGCACACATCTGCTCGCCAGCCGGACGCGGCCCCACCAACCAAGACGATAGGCAACCCGCCGCACACGCAGCTAGGCAACCCGCCAAGCCTGCGGGCTGCCACCGGATAGAGGCGACAAAGCCGCGGAGCCGGCGGGGCAGAAAGGGTTACGGGACTGACTACGGTACCTGCGCGGCCACGGCGGCAGAGGCGCAGGGGCGGGGCGGGGCGGGCAGAGTCCGTCCCGGCCGCCGAGGACTTTCCCCTTTCGCTTTCGGCTCGACTCGCTCGCGGCTCGGCCTGGCGCAGCCCGGCTCGGGCCTGGCCGGCTCGGCTCGGCTCGGCTCGGCTCGGCTCGGCTCGCCTCGGCTAGGCTCGCCTCGGCTAGGCTGCCCTCCTGACGGCTTCAAGAAGAAGGGCCTAGTGGAGGGAGGGGAGGAGGAGACGGTCCGGCGCATACCACGGGCAGGGCAGCCGAGCGAAGCCGCAAGCGACTCCGCGATAGCCGAGACCGGCTCCCGCCCCGCGGAGTACAGTAGCGCAAATTGGACGGCAAACGCAGTCCTGCCCGGTGTCTTGCTCCCGAGAAGAGCTCCGAGCGAGCCAGGGAGCAGAATGTAACGTGGTGCTCGAGCGTCTATTCCAAGAGGGCGGCGCGATGCGAGCCGGGACGGGGCGGGGCCGCAGACGAGGCGCACTCGAGTTGTCGCAATACCACACAATCGATGTCACCACACGGCACCCCAAATACATAGGAAGGACGAAGCAAGCTGAGACCGAAGAGCGTTCAGTAGAATGGCCGTGCCACATGAGTTCGACAAAGATAGAGAGACAAAACCGTAGTGTGGAATCACCCTGTGTGCTTCCAGGACCCTTGCCCTCCACCCTCGCCGCACCCACCCCGCCATCAACTGCTTGGAAGATGCGGTGTGGCTCATGACTCCAGGATCTCCCTTCCGGTACCGCCCCACCCCGCCTCGCACCCAACCCGGCGGGTACTCTCTCCCTTTCACTCGAGGCGTTCCTGGGAACAATAATGTCGGCTGATAAGGGTGCGTCTTCGCTCATATCGGCGGGGGGTAGGGGCCAGTCCTTGTCGCACTCATTGGGCGGCACAGCCATGAGGAGCGAGAGAAAGAAAGAGCACACTATAAACGCTGATTGGAATCACCATGCAGTATAACCCGCATCACAAGAGCATCAGCTCGAACCACTGAATTATGAAAAGCGTGCAAGTCCGGTGCGGCGGCCCCCGCCCCGCCCCGCGCCCCGCCCCGCCGGGATGCTCAATGGTAGGGAGCGAAGAGGGAGGAGTTCGGACGGAAAACCTCTATGAGAGGGCGGGGCGGGGCAGGTTATGCGTAATGTGTATGCGGGCCAATGGCATTCGGCAGAGCCACGCTGCGTTGACAACAGTCTGCCCCATGATGGACGCACACGGCGGGGGCGTGGAGGGAGGTCAGCCGGACCCCCGCCCCGCCCCGCCCGGCCGCGGTCAGCCCCAGTCAATTACAACGCCCGCGCCCCGGCCATCAGCAGCAGCCGCCGCGCCCCGCCCCGCCCCGCCCCGGGCGACACCGGCCGGGGCGGGGCGGGGCGGGGCGGGGCGGGGCGGGGCGGGGCGGGGCGGGGCGGGGCGGGGCGGGGCGGGGCGGGGCGGGGCGGGGCGGGGCGGGGCGGGGCGGGGCGGGGCGGGCCGGGGCGGGGCGGGGCGGGGCGGGCCGGGGCGGGGCGGGGCGGGGCGGGGCGGGGCGGGGCGGGGCGGGGCGGGGCGGGGCGGGGCGGGGCGGGGCGGGGCGGGGCGGGGCGGGGCGGGGCAGCCCCTGTCGCTGTCGCAGAACAGGCCGAGCAGCGCCACGACCGAAATAAATCCGGCTCCGCGACGAAAAGAAGCAAAAAGCCCCGGTGGTGGCAGTGCGCGACGACGGCTATCGCTGTGCGGTCGGAGGGTGATTGGGTAACGACAATGTGAGACAGGTCCCCGAACGAACGGGACGGTGCACTCCGAGCTAGCCGCCCCGCCCTCCCCTCTGCCCCACCCTCAACGGAGGGAAGAAAGTAGTATCGAATCATGCCTTACGTTTGCTCAATGTGCAGGGACTGGGCAGCGACGCGGCGCCACGGTGCCGAGCGTGAGCAAAGCTAACTTGGCTAACTGCAAAGCCCCCACCCTCCCCCGTCCTCATCACCGCCACCCCGCGGCACCGCCCCCACACCCCGCGAAGCCTGGACTTAAAGGGGATGGCGCAGGGGCGCAATGTGCTCTCCGCTGGGGTGGCGGACGCCTCCCCATGCTAACGACTGGCGGGCCGCATTCAGATGAGTGAAAGGCTGAAGAGCTGTTTCAGAGGCCACAGGGATTGTGTCGGACGTGGACAGGCTGTTCTTCTACACAAGGGATGGTGGCGGGCGATGGCGATGGAGGTAGCGCGAGTGGAGGGGAGAATGATCCGAGAGAGCAGCGAGAGGGATGCAGTAGGCCCCGCACCCCTGAAATGATTCCGCACACTCGCTCTCGCTCTTTCCTTGTCGCACTCATGGGGCACGGGCATAAGGAGCAAGAGAGAGAGAGAGAGGACACTACAGAACGGTGTTCGGAATCAGCTCGGAGATTGCGGCAGTAGTCGGACTCAGCTGCACTGCACACTGAGCGGCCCTCTCATGCCGCGACGACGGGAACGTCAGTCGGGGCGGGACGGTCAGTACACGCAATTGTCCACGGCTGGAGCCGAACGCAACCGGCAGGCCGTACTTGGACAGGAGTCCAACACAGGTTCCAGACAGTCACACCGTCGATTCACCCACTCACCGGACCGGCCATCCTGACGGCCTGGTCGCCAACTGGTCCTCCATCAAGTCCAAAGATAAGCCATTGGGACGCCCATCCCTACATCTACAACTAAAACCAGTCCAAGAACGTCACCCGCTAGAGAGCTACAGCTGAGCTGTGTCCGACCCCGGCCCCCAGAGCGGGCTGGGCGGAGCCTCGGCCTCGTCCTCGGCCTGCTTGTGCTGCTCGGGGATGGGCTCAGGCGCAGGCCCTGGCGCAGGCCGGCACAGCATCACTCGTAAAATCTCCGACTCTTACCTCTGTCGATGGCGGGCCGGATGGCATGACAACAGTCGTGCCCCGGGGGGACATTGTTGTTGACGGCGTCACAGGTGGACATGGGCGCCGCAGCGGGGGCCGCGCGACGCCCGACTCCTCCGCAGACACCCATGGCGTCGTCGTCGGAGTTCTCGTCCTCGAAGTAGCCGCTCTCGTGCTCGGTGGTCTTGTGCACGCCCATGGCTCTGGCGCTCGCCTCGCGCTTACAGACACATAACCTCACTTTTCCACTGGGGCGCTCCACTCTCGTCCTCTCGCACTTAGGTCAGGAAAAAGGTCCTCAGTCCGGCCATGGTGACCATGGGCTGTGATGTTGTCGGCCTTTCACTCACTTCACTGTCGGCACCAAAAGTCCTGCTCGTTTTACGAGACTACAGTCCTCTAGAGGGAATGCCTGAGATAAATGCACAACTAGGTCGTCCTTGGATGGTGCTTCGAAAATCAAAATCACAGTTCCACAAATTTCACTGCACAGATGTGTTGGGACTTCCCGTTTCGACTCGACAGAGCGACGATCGGTCAGCCTCGAATTGCACTTTGAACACTTATCACATTCCGGCCGATATGTTCCACACGATGTCTCTCACTTCGCGACAGAGACAAAGTAACACACACACACAACAACAGACTGGTGGTATTTTGCTTGAGGTTGGCTGAAGTAATCCTTTTTCAGTGGGCGTAGTCCTCCGTTGCCTGGTAACAGACGTTGCCTCGGCGAGAGAGGCAAGGCGTTCCAAAGTGACACACTGGGATGTAAACAACAAGTGTGTTTTCCAGGCGGGCGAGCGGCAGCAGCCGACCTCTCCGTTCGAACCTAAGCACGGGACTGCTCGGCCTGCCAGGCGAGCCGAGCCGCGAGCCGAGCGCTCAGCTGAGACGCCCCCGGCCACCGTCCCCCCGGCCCCTCCCCCGCCCCGCCGCCGCGAGCTCGGCTCGCCGTGCCCTCGGCTCCGCTCGGCTCCCCCCTCCCCCCCTCCCCCTGCTGACACACACGCTCCTCGCCCCGCCGGCCCCGCCCCTCTCCCGCACAGCTGAGCGCTGAGCCACTACTGCTGCGGCCACTGCTGTAGCTGTAGTAGAGTCGCTCGCTTGGAGTAGGTCCAATAATCTTGAAGCGCGACAAATGAAGGGCGTACCTGCTGCCGAAACTCGGACCAGATACGGCGGTTCAAGACGACACGCACGCGCGCCCCGGTAACGCCGGCGCCGGCCGCGTGGCAAGGTGACAAGGAGGCGACGGGAAAGGGTGCAGCTAGCTACCCCAATCCTGTTCTTCTTACAGCCCCTTCTCGCGAGCAAAACCACCCCGCCCCAGCGGCCCCGGCACGGCACTCACTCACTCACTCACTCACTCACTCACTCACTCACTCACTCACTCACTCACTCACTCACTCACTCACTCACTCACTCACTCACTCACTCACTCACTCACTTTCCCGTCCCGCGTGTCTTCGCGAGGCCGCTCAGAAAATAGTTCGGAGAACAAATCCAACACAACAACCTTTAACCTCCGGGCTTCGGGTAAAACATCGGTATGTTTACACTGTTAAAAAAATCATGCTGAAATTTCAGTTTTTGGTTTTTGGTACAAAAATGTAATGAAATTTCAAAACACAAAGTTTTGAAATTTCAACTTTCTGTCATGAAAAATCAAAAGTTTGTACTGATTTTAACCGGCCTTACTGAACATTGTACCGATACAGCTCGACATTTAGTACATGGAATACATTACGCGCACTCAACTCAACCTACTCACATTTTAATTTACCTTTGGATGGATTCGAATCGTGGTCGGTTGAAAACCCGACGCCGGAGACCACATGGCCACGAGGACATACCTGGACAGATAATGCTCACACCCGATGTGATGCGGCGCTCCGCAAAGGGGACTAGAATGGTCATATATTTACCGCGGAGCACGAAAATCGGGGGATATCGTTTCCGGCATTTCGAACTGTTCGGAATAATACTCGGCACTATATGTGAATATGGGAAGAAAAATTGTAAATTTTTGAACGATTGAACTTATTATGAATTTTAACAACAGTAGCATAATTGTTCAGTTTCCAGCTGAAATTTCATTACAATGTTCTTAATTTTCATGACGCGTATCTGACTTTCCATTACGGTAATGAAATTTCACTTTTTTGGTATGAAATTTTATAAAAATGGTATAAAACTTCATAACTGTAATAAAATTTCAATTTTGTCATGAAATTTCATCATAGTTTTTAAATTTCATTCCAAAAACGTAATGCAATTTCAAAACATTTTTAACAGTGTAGGTCTAAGTCTTCTTTTCTTGAAGGTAAAGTATGACGATTGATACTAAAGTGTAGTTTCTACTTTCCTCGGCAGTCGTCGACAGGGACAGCCAACGGCGGACTTCTGCTGGAAACGGCGTCGTGTATCCTTTTCCGCTCTAATAAACCATTTGCGTAAACCGAAAAGAACTAAGAACAGAAAGAAGAAGCAAAGGCTTGTATGAGAAAAGAGAAATACCGCGTAAGTTAAACCGTCGTATTTTGGCGATCAAGGCGACTTTAAGAATGTTAAAAACTCATGTGTCAAAAGCTCTGCATAATAATATTTTTCTATAAACCCTCTTTTAGAAAATTGCAGTGACATCACATTTCTTGGCATAATTTCTGTCTCTCTTTCATAAATGTCGATCTTTTACCCCCATTTCTGAATTTGTTCCAATTTCATTTCGTTTTTTTGGTCTTCTCGATATGTCGGATTTTTCTGTATAATCTTTATGCTAGATTCTATTTTTTTCATTTTTTATATTTTTTGTAAACATTTTTAAACGACTTTTTGGGGGTTCTTAATGATTTTTTGAAGTGATCCCCCCCTCGGACATGATGATGTTTCGCACGCGAATAAAGTTTCTACTCCATTCCGAGGCGAGCTACTCGCGGTCCGCCCCGCGAGGTGATGCGCGAAGTGTGAAGCCTTGATTCCTTGATCCAGCCCGATACGAAGGGGACCCCGGCCACCCCGGCCCGGTCCCCACCCCACCCGCGAGGCTCGCGTCCACCGCCGCGCCCGGCGACCTCCTCATGGGCCATGCCATGGGCCGGGCCATGATGGACGACCTCGCCTGACCTCGCCTCGCCTCGCAGTCGCGCCACCGCGCATGCGCTCGGTACCGACTGCGTCTCCCCCCTGCTTAGGCCGGCTCATTTTGGCGGCGTGGCTTGGCGTGGGGAGGGGAGGGGAGGGGCAGATCGTGGACTCGCTGTCCGTGATAGCACCGCGTCAATGCCCCGCGGTGGCCCCGGGCCCGGGACAGCCGGGCCCCGAGCGGGGCTGAGCCTTCTGCCCTGCCCTGTCCTGCCCTGCCCTGCCCCGCCCCCGGCCACGGGCTGGTCGCCAGCCCGAGCCGATCCGACCCGAGTCTCCTGACTCTTGACACCTCGGCTCGACTCGGCTCGGCTCGGCTCGGCTCGGCTCGGCTCGGCTCGGCTCGGCTCGGCTCGGCTCGACTCGGCTCGGCTCGGCTCGGCAGGGCTCCTCGCTTCAGGGCCACAAGTCGCGTCATGGCCACCGGTACGTATGAGCCAGGGCGCCGCAAGTGAGGCGTTTGCGTCTTCGACCAGCCTATAGCAACCAGCAGAGGAAGATCGGATCTCGATGAGCGAAAAAAAATTCGTCAATACGGTTACGATTAAAATGCAGTCCGGAGAGCAATCTTCAAACTTTTTCCAAAATAATTTCCACCCGACAAATTATTGCCACCTTACCGCGGTGCAGAAATAATGAACTTCCCCGGTGCGGTCCCACCCGCGGCTTTGACGCGTTTTCGCCCGACTGCAGCAGCAGTCAGCAGTCGTCGAGAGCAAAGGACCCAATTAGTGCTTTAAAAAAATTACTAATTTTCGACTGGTTATTTAGACCCGGTTTTCACGATTTCAAGCGATGTAGACCAGTTCAAACAACCGAGTTTGGTCAAAACCCGTTGACGAACCTTAAATACTTAGGCCGGTCGGGCAGAATACATATTATTTTGCTTCACATGTTAGTGCTCGGTAGTGCCGATGAACGATGAACGGAGCTGTGCGCTGCAGTTGCAGTGCGCTGCAGTGCGTCGCCCCGCCCCGCCCCGCCCCGGTCCTCTTCCCGGCCTCCACTTCACTTATGAACCGCAGGTCTAGTCAGAGTTCGAGAGGCCGAGCCGAAGGAGCAGGGTGCCGGGACGATAGGCAGGCATGAACACTCAGCACCATAAACGATGTACGTCATTTTCTTTGAAACACTCGCAGGAAAAACCTACTGTATTTCCTAGTTGCTGGTGCGGGGTTTTAGACTGCGCACAGCAAGAAAGTTACACGATACGCCGCTGCGATTTTACTTTGGAATTCCCAAAAGCCCTTAAATCTAATATTGAGAAAATGAATAAAGAAGCTTCTCCTCTTCCTCTTTTGCCGAAACATCATGCGTGGCGATCCGGTCAGCCGCGTCGTCGGGCTGCGTGCAATCTGCTGACCCCGCTATCCTGCTGCACGCTCTCGATGACCGCGCCCCCGCGCCCCGCCCCGCGCTCCGCGCAGAGGCTCCCGAGAAAACTGATCCGCTGACCCCGCGGCAATCGATCGCAACGTAGAGGTTTTCAGTTTCACTTTTGAGCCGCGCCACGTGGGGGGATCATGAAGCGCCCGGGGAAACCTACGGCAGCAGCAGCCTCAATGTCAGATTGATACAGGGTGTCCGTATGCGGCCGGGGCTACCGGGCCGGCGGGGAGGGGGGCTCATACAAAATGTGTAAAATGAATTTTTTTTACTTTTTATTTTGTTTCTTTGTGTTTTTGTTTTATTTTTTATTTTTCGAGAAAATTTTCTGTTACTTGTTGATCAATTTTGATCTTCCACCTCCATTACTGATTTTTTTTAAAAAATTTTGTTTCGGTTTTTTGTTCATTTTTTCCCGATTTTTCTGTATTATTTTTCTTGATTTTATTTTGATTTTTTAAAATTATTATTTTAGGGCCATGCAATGATTTTTCGAAGAGACCTCCCCCTCGGCCGTCGCGGCCATGACCCCCAACGCTCTTTCGTGGTTTCTGTTACGTGAGGTACAAATCTGTGTTTTTTTTTCTTTCAGGTGTCTTGCCCGGTCCAGCTGGTTGGGCAGATCATCTCAACCTTCCTTTCACAAGAAGTAAATGTTCCCCCCCCCCCGTTTATTATCTCTCCAGGGCCGGGACTGTATTGCCAGACATGTCATGCAGAACATGTCGCGCCGAACGTGCGATTTTCTCCCTTTCTCTGTATGGCAACATGCCGTTCGTTGTCTTTGTTTACTCCGAGCCGAGCAATGGTCGTGGCTGAGGTGGGGGGGGGGGGGGGGGGGGGGGAGTATAGGGAGGGAGGGATCTCATGACCTCCTGCCTTCGCTGTTTATGTTATGTTGCCGGTTGGCGTATACCTCGCCGCGCCGTGCACACCTCCCCTCCCCATTCCCCTCCCCTCGGGGAAGACGCGTAGTCGGGGTTCCCCGCGCCATGCCGTCCTGGTGCGTGCTCGCCCCGTGCAGCCCCGGCGCGGTGGCGGCGCGTCCCGGGTGGCAGCATCAGGCTGAGTCCGAAGATCGCTCTCCTTCCTTGTCGCACTCATGGGGCCTTGCCGCCCCCGACATTGGGCACTGCCATGAGTGCGACGAGGACGGAGGTACGAGAGCGATGTTCGGAATCAGGGGGGCTGCCGCGCGCCGCGCTGCCGCCGCTCTGCTCGCCCGAGCAGGATCGTGTGGACGGGAGAGGGGGGTTGTGGTGCGGGTGCGGGGGCGTCGTTGCCGGGCGCGACGGCGCGCGGCCCGGTCGGCACGCCTCAGCAGCCTATCATAATCTCAAGAATGTTCCGCTGATCCCAACATCCCAACATGCACAAAGCGTATGTAAAGAGACATCATCACAGTCCGCTATCTGACCAAACGCAGTGGACGGGCGTGGGGCGTGGGGCCTAGCAGGGTCGCTTGACGCGTTCGATCATCCACTGCCTGATTGGCCAACGCTTTCTGATGGCCCGATACCTCGTGCGACACAGCTACACTCTCGGCGTGCAATGTGGTCGCTGACTGCATGGTGTGTCGCCACGCCGACACAACCACCAACAATCTCGTCAAACCCACTGTGAAGGCGTCCCGACCCCGACGCACCGCGACGAGACGAGACGAGACGACGACGCCCGCGGGCCCGCGGGGCCTGGCGGTGCTGGCGGCGCTTGCCCCGTACAGTAACCGCGGACAAGGACCTTGTCGCAGTCATCATGCTCTCTGGGAAGGCCTGGCGCAGGCGCGGTGCCCGGCCCGGCCCGGTCCGGCCCGCGGACCTCGAGGCCGCAGGCCTCCGCTCGCAGGTGAGTGTCCTGCTGCCTGCTGTCAGCTGCTGTCCTGTGCCTGTACTGTGTCCTGTTGCGCCGGCCCCGCTCCGCACCGGGCCGCGCCAGCGCCCCAGCCCACGCCCCGACCGGGCCGGGCCGGGCCGTGCCCTTCTGATAAGCAATTGGCACCCGCCGCCCTAATGGTGCACAGTGGGCGCGGCCGGCACAGCGGCGCACGCCCAAGTACTTTGCGCAAACAAGCCTCGCCTAAGCGGATCACGAAGAGGAAAGGGACAAACTTGCATTCTACCAGTCCCCCCCCCCTCTCTCTCTCTCTCTCTCTCTCTCTCTCTCTCTCTCTCTCTCTCTCTCTCTCTCTCTCTCTCTCTCTCTCTCTCTCTCTCCTCTCTGCCCGCCTCTCTCGAAGACTTCTCCTTATTTGCCGTTTTCCTCTCTCTTTTACTCCTTTCCTCCAGCTGCTAACGGGGCCTCAATTCGACGGACGGCGACGAATTTGGCCGGACGAGAGGCGTGGCGGCGCGCGGTGCTGGCAAGGCGGGGCGGGACTTGAGATGTACCCCGCTCAGTTGAGGTTAGGCGCTGCCCGGCCCGGCCCGGCCCAACGACAAGGCAAGGACACGGCGCGCGTCACCGCACCATTAAGCACCACACAAGAAAGGTTCACCTTGTCAACGGAATTAACGACAACTAGGAGTCGACAGCGCGGGGAAATTTCAATGACCGCAGCGGAGACAAAGTGACAAAGATCGCAGGACGTCACACAGTATTAAGACGTTAAGCAGATTGTCGGAGACGCAGTTTGGTGCTGGTGCTCCGGGAGACGGGGCCGTCGCGTCGTCGTGACATGTCGCGTCTCGTCTGTGTGCTGCCCTAGGCCCTGGGGCTTGTCGGTACATAGGTCTCCTACTCCACCATTACCCTCTATTGTTTCTCTTTCCCGTTTCCTCTCCCCCTCCTCCTCCTCCTCCGAGTCTGTGTCACATCGTAGGCAGAATCAGCTGTCACGCTGGCGCAAGACGGGACGGGACGGGCCAGCCCAGCCCACCGGCGGCGCGGCGCGGCGTGGCGCGGCGCGGCGTGGCGTGGCGCGGCTGGAGCCAACGCCACAGTCAAGAGGGCCTGGAAGGCCACGCTGATGAATCACCTTCGCAGAGCCGCGCTGCGGAAACTCTGCGGACGGACGGCACTCTCGGCTCGCTGCACGAGCAAAAATGGTATTTTTATATGCGAGAAACTAAAGCTCTATTACGCTTTAAAACTCTCTTTGTCCGCTAGGGTGAGGCATGATTTAGCATTGCTTAATAAGGATTACACATGCAAAGGTCATGAGACCATTAGTGCTTCGTTTTTAGTTTGAAAACAAAGTTAACGTTTTTCAGCTTGGTCTTTCGAAAAGACGAAAGTTCAAATGTCGACCGCTCTTTTTTACATCGGTTCTCTTGGTGTTTTACAGTAGCTGCTCGCATCCCACCGCGGCGCCAGCGACGCGACGCCACCCGTGCCGTGCCGTGCCACGCAGGGCAGAGCCTCGGCAGAGCCGCACAGACCAGCCAAACCTCTGTCAGCGGTTTTCACCCTGCAACTTGCGCAAGTCGCCAGCCGTCCGGGGGACGGAGGGAATGGACAGACAGGTCATGCGGGTGGGACAGATGGATAGATTGAAAGATGGATGGATAGATAGATAGATAGATAGATAGATAGATAGATAGATAGATAGATAGATAGATAGATAGATAGATAGATAGATAGATAGATAGATGGATGGATGGATGGATGGATAGATGGATGGATGGATAGATAGATAGATATTGTCGATTAATCGTCGATTAATTACTGCAAAGTACAGTGCAGGATACCCTCATACATAAAATCTCCTAAGGTCTTAAGACCTTGTCAGGAGAAGATGATCTATCATTTTTAAAATTTACAGTTGTATTTATTTAAAAAATTATTAACATATAAAAGTTGCATTAGACTCCACCGGAATCAATCCATTTCTGGCCAGGCATGCGACAACATGGTACGCGGCTACAGTCTATTCGTTTCAAGCCTTGGATTCAATTTACGCTCAAGACACAAATCCGTAAAAATACACACTCTCATCACAATGAGGCGCGCCGGCGAGCCCGAGAGATAACAGCAGCGGCGAAGCAAACAGAAACGTGGACACGCCGCCGAGGGCCATGGGAAGTGCTAGCGGGGTGGGGCGGTTGCCCACTGCCCGCCCAGCCCAGGCCTGAGACCGGGCCTGGAAATGCGGAGGCAAGCGTGATGGTGTGTTACCGGGCTGCCGTCTGATTCCGAATAAGATCGCTCCCGCGTCCTACATCTTTGTCGCACTCATGGGGTCCTACCACCCCGAGGGGGCAACCACTCCCTATCCTTGTGTACACAGGATTTCTAATGATATGGGATTCCTCCGGATTTTGTAAAGATTTCATATGGTACATTCGGGTACATTTCACAAATATATGCCAAATTCCACAAAATTCTTAAAGATTTCACGAGGTTTCATGGGATTCCTCAAGGTTTCATGAGATTTCACTGATTTCTGTGAGATTTTTTATGAGATTTCTTGAGATTTCTCAGTTGGATTTCGTAGGATTTCATCGAGATTTCGGAAGATTTCATCGAGATTTCCGAGGGTTTGTACACAGGATTTCACGAGTGGTTGCCCCCTCGTACCACCCAGCAGAACCATAGGTGCGATGAGGACGGACGGAGGCACGAGAGCGATCTTCGGAATCAGACGGCTGGCGGGCGGCTTCGGACCGCACCGCCTCACCGCCGCCGCCCCTTGTTCTGCTCCGCTTGGCGACCCTACAGTTGGTATATACTACCTCACTACCTCCATGCTGGCGTCCCGTGGCGCCTCGAGAACGTGTGCGATCATCGCATCGTGCGACCCAGTTAACCCGATAGGGCAGTCGGGGTTGAACGCGATGCGAGCGCCACAAATGTGCTGTCCGCGATGAATGGGATCATATTTAACCACGAACTCAGCAAAGTGCGAGTAAGGACGACGCAACAAGGACCGAAGGCGCACGCGCGCCGCGCACGCCCAGGCGGAGGCGCCAGAGGGTCTAGGAGGGGAGGGGGATAGTGTGGACGAGGCTGCAGGCGAGGGATCCGATTTTGTTGGTTGTCCTGATGCAAGCTTCGTAGGTATTGCGTAGCCAGTGCCGACAACTACACTCCTCTCGCAGTGTTGCCACAAAAGTAGGTGGTAAGTAGCTCCAAAACACAGCGGAGTACGAAGGGCTGCTGCATCTTCACCTGCGTTTCCTATGGAAGGGAGGCGCAGATGCAGCCCGCTTAACTCTTCTGCATTTGGGCTGTTAATTGCCTACTTTTCTGTCCCCGCTTGCTTTCGCGAAGGGTCCACCACTCCGGTAAACTTGTCTACACTATGTCCGACAATTACTGAAAATCACATATTAAAAATTCCTCTTTTCTTTGTTTTTGTTACGTGGGAGGGGGCCACAACTTTGAAACTGCTTGTACACCTGATTTCAGGATTTTAAGGTTTCAGAAAAATTTCATGAGATTTCAAGGATCAAGGGATTTCAAAGGGATTTCCCGATATTTTTTTTTTCATAGGGTTTCATAAAGATTTCATGGGATTTCTAAGAAATTTCAGGAACTTTCAAGGGCTTTCGGGAATTTTAGAGATACTAAAGGGATTTTAGGGATTTCAAATGGATTTAGGGGATTATGGGGATTTCAAGAGATTTTTTCATGGGACTTTTGAAAGAAATCATGGGATTTCGGAAAGGTTTCATGACATTTCAGGAAGATTCCAAAGAATTTCAGGAAAATTAACTCGGAAAATATAATGGAATTTCGAAGGGATCTTAAGGATTTCCAAAGGATTTCACGAATTTCCAAGGAATTTCAAAGATTTCTAGAGATTTCCGAGGATTTCACGGATTTCTGGGGCCTTGTTCACCGGATTTTATGAGTTGTGGCCCCCTCGGTTACGTGTACATGTGCCAAAAATGACGAAAATCTCAAGAGTATCCTAAAAAATTTAGGAGAAAACTGTAAGTAATTATTAGAAATCGGTAATCGTGTGTACGCTCCTCAACCGAGTGATGGACCTCTCACTTACAGCACTATGGATGCATATAAATCTGACAGAGCAGATAATTACATTCTTTTCATAACATTACATATGCGCGGGAGCTCCCTTTTTGTCACTCGAATCAAGTCGGTTTATTCCCGCCCCTTCCCCTTCCTCTGTCTGCTCATCCCAAACGGTACACAATCTTGTTGAGCCTCGGGACATCCCACGACCCCACTCCCCTCCACGCTTGGATAGCGGCCCGGGCTGGGGCGGGCTGGGGCGGGCCGGGGCGACGCGGTGTTTAGTTCCGCTTTGGACGGAAGTGGAGGCAAGGAGCACCTGGGCCCCACTGGGCCCCACTGGATGCGCTGGGCAGGGCGGGGCGGGGCGGGGCCGGGCGGGGCCGGGCTGGGCCGGGCGGGCGGGGCGGGGCCGGGCCGGGCAGTGAGCAGATCCCGGTCGTTGTCACCGCTGCTAGGCCCGCCCGCGTCCTTGTGGACTCACTGACAGGAGGGAAGGGACGGGAGGGCCGTGCCGTGTGGTTCTCAAGGTGTGCGACACGCGCCCCCGCCTCGAGCTGCACCCAGCTGCACCCCCCTGCTCGTCGGGTGAGGGAGGATTGGGAAGAGGTCTGCTCGGTCCAGCCTACCATTGGAACTATAGGAGCGAGGAAGGGGGTGCTAGTGTATGTGCGGAATCTGCCTGCTGTATAAAGCGCCTAAAACTAAAGAAGAGAGGAGACTGATTTCACGGAGAATACAGCGACGATACCGTCTCGACCCAACATGAATTCGTAAGGCTTCTAGATTTTTCATTTTTTTTTCAGCGGGTGGTGGCGCCTATTAAGCGCGATGATAAGCGTGAAAGATCGAGTGTCTTTCAGGATTATTTTGCAGAATGCGGCCGGCCCGAGCCTGCAGCAAGATAAAATACCATCGATGTTCGCGAGCACGTGAGCTGGTAGGGTCACTGTCACAATACAGCACTAGACCACGCGGCTCAGAGCATACTCGCGGAGAGGCGCGGCCTGGCGTAGCGCCAGCCGTCCCATTCCGAAGTTCGCTCTCGTGCCTCCGTCCTTGTCACACTCGCGGGGCCCTGCCATCCCCAACGTGGGGCACCGCCACAGGTGCGACAAGAACGAAAGAGATCTCCGGAATCAGGCGGCAGGCGGCAGGCGCGGCGCTCACGGAGCAGGCCGCTCGGACCAAAAAGGTGTCCGTCTGGCTTGGCGGTTCTGCTCCGGGAGGTAAAGGGAGAGGGGCGCGCCTGGCCGGGCTGGGCCGGGCCCGGCCGTACGACAGATGTTCCGCTCCGCGCGGAGGCTGGGTACGGTGGTGGAGCGCAGTGCAGGTGGGGTACCACTGAGGGAAAAACATCTCTGAAATGAAATATTTGTACACCTCGTAATTCAGAAAAAATCAGAAAAAATCAGGACTGTTACAGAAAAATTCACAAAATTTCAGAAAATATCAGAAAAATTGGCTAAATTTAGGACGTAATCAGGAAATTTCGGGGGATGTCCCAGAAAATACACGCACATCTGATCCAAATTATTCTCTCAATTACATGATTAAGTAGGATTTTTAGTAAATTATTGTGAATGATTTCTATTTATTCCAAATTATTGGAAATTAACTTGCAATAATGCAAAACAATCACAATTATTTCAATTATTTTCTAAAACTTTTCAGAAACAAATTTTGCTCTGCAATTGAAAGGGTGGCGTGAAAACATGGAAAATTTTTGCGGCAGTAAACCTCCCGAAGGAGGTTGCGGTTCCCGCCAGGCACAGGGCTTTAACCCCCTGTGGCAGCCAACTGCTTCGGTGTTCCATGGGAACCGGCGCTTTGCTGACTGCGATCCTATCGCGCAATTCGACAGATTTGATCCCCGTACCACCATTGGCCTACCCCTAGAGGTACGAGCGGTGTCAAGGGCGTTAGACTTCCTGATCCCAGTTTCAGAGGCCTTACCTCAGAGGGGTACGCGGGATTCGAACCCACAACCCCGAGTGCCGACACGTAGCCAGAACAGGAAGCGACCCAACGCCCAGAGCCACCGAGCCAACGGCGGTGAGACGTGTTTAACTTCTATTTGATCTGCCATCCAGCTGCGGCCAAAGGGAACGTCAAGCGCGAAAAACACATACCCGAGAGGGAGTCGAACTTCGGACCTCTCGGCTCGATGTTGCGCGCTCTACCAACTGAGCCACGACGCCACGATGACTGTACTGTGCGACGGGTTCGAGCCGTATTTGCCGCGTATCCTGCAGCCTCCAGCCAGGAGGACAGGGCAATTACAACTCGAACCCGCCGCACTGAAGAGTCATCGTGGCGTCGTGGCTCAGTTGGTAGAGCGCGCAACACCGAACTGAGTGGTCCGAAGTTCGACTCCCACTCGGGAAAGTGTTTTTCGCGCTTGACATTCCCTTTGGCCGTAGCTGGATGGCAGGTCAAATAGAAGTTAAACACGTCTCACCGCCGTTGGCTCGGTGGCTCTGGGCGTTGGGTCGCTTCCTGTTCTGGCTACGTGTCGGCACTCGGGGTTGTGGGTTCGAATCCCGCGTACCCCTCTGAGGTAAGGCCTCTGAAACTGGGATCAGGAAGTCTAACGCCCTTGACACCGCTCGTACCTCTAGGGGTAGGCCAATGGTGGTACGGGGATCAAATCTGTCGAATTGCGCGATAGGATCGCAGTCAGCAAAGCGCCGGTTCCCATGGAACACCGAAGCAGTTGGCTGCCACAGGGGGTTAAAGCCCTGTGCCTGGCGGGAACCGCAACCTCCTTCGGGAGGTTTACTGCCGCAAAAATTTTCCATGTTTTCACGCCACCCTTTCAATTGCAGAGCAAAATTTGTTTCTGAAAAGTTTTAGAAAATAATTGAAATAATTGTGATTGTTTTGCATTATTGCAAGTTAATTTCCAATAATTTGGAATAAATAGAAATCATTCACAATAATTTACTAAAAATCCTACTTAATCATGTAATTGAGAGAATAATTTGGATCAGATGTGCGTGTATTTTCTGGGGCATCCCCCGAAATTTCCCTAATATCCACAGAATTTTAGAAAAAAAAACTCAATTAAATATTCAACACAAATTCACAAAAATTCATAAAAATCCACAAAAGTTGTAGACCAAAATTCAGAGTCGTTTCCCCCTCGGGTACCACCGGCGGCAGCGCCCTGACCCTGCCCTGCCCTCGAGGCCGCCGGAGAACACCCGGGCCGGGCCGGACCAAGGGGCCTCGGCCTCGTGCCAGCAGCAGCAGGAGGCGTAACGGCTCGGGCCAGCGACAGCCCGACCAGCCCGAGGTGAAAACTACTCGGCAGTGCTGCCAGAAAAGTAGGCAAAACCCGCCCAACACACAGCTCTGTGGAGCGGGCGGTATTTACGCCTGCCTTACTAGGCAACATCAACACACGTGTGCAGAGGAATGGCCTAGTAGGCAGGCGTAAATACCGCCCACTCCACACAGCTGTGAGTTGGGCGAGTTTTGCCTACTTCTCTGGCAGCACTGCAACTCGGAGTTTCGGAGAAACAAATAATGTGAATCTTAAGATTTCTAAATATTTTTCTCAATTTTTTAGTTTGCTTCGTTACATTCCACAGAAAGGCTACCTCTACCATAAAAATAAAAATAAAACAAAAACTTTCTTGATTTTTTTCAATTTTTCTGATTTTTTCTTAATCACGAGGTCGGCAAAAATTCCAGAATTGTTATCCCACCTCGCCCCAGCCCCATGCAACCGCCGCCTACCGTCTGATTCCGAAGATCGATCTCGTACCTCCGTCCTTGTCACACTCATGGGGACGACCCATCCGCAACATAGACCACCGCCACAGGTGCGACAAGGATAGAGGTACGAGAGCAATCCTTCGAATCAGCCCGCAGCACAGGAACACGAAAGGGAAAGGGTTCCCCGGCCCAGAAGGGGCAGAGCAGGGCAGGGTTGGGCAGGGCAGCGCACCAGTACGGGTGGACCGGTGGACCCTGCTCTTTAGACCCTGCACGGAGGGGCGGGGCGGGGCGGGGCGGGGCGGGGCGGGGCGGGGCGGGCAGGTGCGAGAGCCCGGGGCCCGGGCGCGCGGGCGGCCCGACCCGGCGGCCCTAGCTTGTCTGCACGTGTCCCGTCTGTCTGTCTGGCCTGGGGGCGGCCCTCCAGCCCGGAGAGAACCCCCTCCCCCCTCTCGTCCCCCACTCCTTACTCGAGCCCTTAAAAGGAATTTAAAGGTCCTTGTTTACCTCCCGGATCAAGCCGAGGCGCGCCGGGCCGGGCCGGGCCGGGCCGGGGACGGACCCTAAGCCGACAGACAGACCCTCCTGCTTCCGCGCCAGTCGGGGGAGCAAACGCGCCGCCCCAACCCCAGGATCACCGCGCCGCGCACGAGCAGCACAACAAGTTTGCGAAAGAGACCGGGCATGCTGCAACCCGTGTGGACTGTGCTTCCTGGGAGCAGAGCTTTTAGGGAAAGCACCACGCGGACGGCCACGGTCGTAAATAACACCTTTGAAAAGCACTGAAATCACACCTTTGTTTTCCAGATGTTCCTGGACTCCGTCACAGCGGGACAGGAGCTGGAGGTGGAGACGGTCCCTACGGGTGGGTGGCAGAGGCACGGCCTCACCCGCTACGGTCCGGGCGGGGCCAAACCCCCTGCCCCCACATGCTTGCTGGCAGTTGGGTCCACCTACCCCGCCGCGCCCCGATCCGCAGACCCATAAGCAACCGTGCAGTGTTGGCAGATGCAGCGGAAGGGACAAAGGACACCCAGACCTGGGGAGGAGCGGGGCGCGGGGCGCGGGTGCTCCCGAGGGCACACCGGGGCCGCCTGGAGGAAGACGGCGAGGTGAGGCAGGCAAGAAGAGGACAGAAGGAGAAACAAGTTGGAATAGGTGATGGAGCAAACGAGAGAGAATGTGGTAGACCTGCGCAAGCCAGGCAACAGTGCCGTTGGCCCTGTGCAGCACCTCCAGCACCAGGTGCAACATGCTGGGCTGGGGTCGGGGTCTGGGCCGGGGTCTGGGCTGGCTGGGGCGTGGCGATGGTGTGCTGCACCAGGTTCGTCCCATTCCCTCCCGGGGAGCTAACCCCCTCCCTCCCCACTCACTCTCGATGTGCCCGGTGTGGAAGGGGCAGTGCTCCCTCCTATGGACCGGCTCCTGCTGCTGCCTCCTGATGCTCGCCCGCGCAGCTCTTCCTCCCTAGCCACCCCCTTCCGCTCTGCCTTCCGAAAGCTCCCTCAGCGGCGACATGGAGAGGGACAGAATACTGGAAGAGGTAGCTGGCGCCCGAGCGGGCCGAACTCGGTGACCGAAGAGCGAGAGAGGGTCACCGCTGGGTACCCTGTCGGTCACCATGCACGAAACACAAAAATCACTTAGCTAAAATTAGGAGTGAAAAATTGGGACTACGACTAAAAACTCAAAACAGCAGAAAAATAAAAATGGCAGGTTAGCTAGAAAATGTGCACCGTAGCTTGAACATTAACTGCGGCTATACATATACGCAGCTAAAAAATTAGTACACCAATTGTTTTTTGGCATGTGCAGCTGCAAGTCTTCTGAGTGAAGAGTGCTCGGTGTTTACCCTTGCACCCTGCTGTGGGGCTGCGCCCTGCTGACCTGCTACTGCCTGCCGCACCCATACCATCACCGCCAAAGCCCCCCCGGACGGCTCGGCTCGGACTGCGCCGCTCGCGTCTCCCCGACCCATCCTCCTCGAAGATAGCAGCCGCTCCGCTCACCTGTGGACACAAAGAGGGCAGAGTTAGTCGTAGAAGAACCCCGCGCTGCGCAGCGCAGCGGGCAGCAGTCTCGTGATAAACCTCACCCCTACCCCTCCCCTCCGCTCCTCCCCCTTCTATCATATCACAATGGCAAGAAGGCGAAAGAAAAGCGGAGAGCACGGCCGGCGTGCGCCGCGGCTCGGCCGGGGCGAGGCTCCCTTCGCCACCACCTGTCCCGCCCCGCCCCCTCCCCGCCCCACCCCGCCCCACCCCGCCCCACCCCGCCCCACCCCGCCCCACCCCGCCCCGCCCCGCCCCCGGTGACCCGCTCAATGCTCCTGCTGCCATATCCACACCGCACCTCGTTTTTTGTCCGTCTGTCGTCATTTCACACGCGCGAACCTCGGCTGCAATTTCTTTTTTTTTGAACCTCGCTATGCTATTCTTGTCTCTCCCCTGCTTTGCCACCCGCATCCCGCGTAGCCTGACGCTGGTTCGCACGTGTCACGCCAGTCACAGCGTCACGTACAGCTGTCACGCTCCGGGACGTCATCGTCTCTATGTCGCCAACGCTGTCTCGGCCCGCCACCTGCCACACTAGACCCAGTGACGCTAGTGCAATATCACGATCCACGCTGTACAATTTTTTTCTTTTTCCAACGCTTTGCTATCAGCATATGCGAGACGTCATCTCAATCATCAGACGAACAGCAGCAGCCCTCCTCGCGTGAGAGGGCGAGAGAGACGGAGAGAAAAGGAGAGACTATAGACACTCTCGTTTTTGCACACGCGGGTCGGGTCGGACCGGGTCGGCTGAAGAATCGATCCTCGCACTGTACGCCACGCTCCACTCAACTCCGCCCGCCTTGTTCCGAAGAGCGCTCTCCTCGCCCTGTCTCTCTCGCACTCATGGGCTGCACCGTACAGGTGCGATCAGTCGGCTGCCCGAGGGACCGCCGCGCCGTGGCATGGCGCCCCGCCGCGCCCCGCCGCTCCATGACGATGCATATTCGCCTCGAAGGGACGTCACGCGCCGCTCGCACCAACAGTTGCGCACTTGGCCAGCCCGCCGTGCGCGAAAAAGAGAGGAAAAAAAAGAAACCGCGGGCGCGTCACGGGACGCGTCACGGTAGTGTATGTCGAGTCGGCGGGCGCGTCACGGGACGCGTCACGGTAGTGCAGGTAGTGTATGTCGAGTCGGCGGGCTCGTCACGGCGACGTCACGGGACGGCACGGGGTATGGGTGACGGGGATGGGCAACGTTTCAGTTGAATAATGGTACACAATGTCATTTGATTGATGACTACTAAACACCTTTCTGAAATGAGGTATGTAGCCGATACGATACGAAATCGTATGGAAGAATATCAAGATGGCTGCCGTGGAGCCAAAACAAACGGTTTGCGAATTCGTCTGCTGTTGCTGAACCAAAACTACATCCGATGAAATGTTTTCCGCCAATTATTTTCAACATTTTCGTAATATTTGTTGCTGATAAAAGGGCATTTTGCTCGCGTCCACATGCGTCTAAATAGACAAAGTCGCGAACAGTTAAAGGTTGGTTTGGCTCCACGGCGGCCAAGAAGTTGTGTTCTTCCTTGATGTTCTTCCTTGCGGTTCCCCATTATACGGCAAAATACCTCACTGTCGCACGGTTTGAAAACCTCCCGTTTAAGCGGGGCTGTTATACCACTCGAGTTCGATACTTGGGGGCATTATACCTCACAGTTTGGATGAGAGTCGAGGTGTCGTGTTCCAGTTGAACAAGGCCAAAGACACCTCACGTGGCCGCGGGCGGGGCGCGGGCGGGGCGCGGGCGGGGCGCGGGCGGGGCGCGGGCGGGGCGCGGGCGGGGCAGCTTCTGGACGCGAGGCGGGGAGCGGCGCGGGTCAGTCACGCTGCCGTGTCGTTAAACTCGCCGTGGAGGAAACAATACTCAGCGGAGCTGATGGCGGGGGTGATGTGCACGCGGAGATGAGACTCGGCCCGGCCCACCCCGCCCCGCATCGCCATTTGATGTCGTTGTTCGCACGCTTCGACAAGGTCATGCGCCTTCGTTCGTTTCACTGTCCACTACACTTCGTCTATATACACACAAACACGCACGCGAACACACACACACACACACACACACACACACACACTCGCGCGCGCGCGCGCGCGCGTGAATGTCCACTGGAAATCCAACTGTTGAGAATTAAGTTGACTTCCAGGTGCGTGATATTTTTCCCACTAGGGTGACAAATTATTCGTAGCTTTGCAAGGCTATATACATTACCATACATTACAGAAGCAAGAGTACCAACGCACATTCGCTAAAGTACAAGTGTGAGAATGAAATGTGCCACACCAACACCAATGTGGGGAAAAATTCGCAGGTTAGTCGAAGGGGAAACAACTCTGAATTTTGGTGTACACATTTTGTGAATTTTTGTGAATGTTCTTGAAATTTTTACTTACATTTAACCCAAATTTTTGTGAATTTTCCTGAATTTTGCTGATTTTTTTAAAACGAATTTTCCCGAATAACGTGGGGTACAAAAAATTCAGAGTTGTTTCCCCCTCGAGGCCAGTAAGTGAGTGACTTCTATTCACGTGAATTTCCAAGGGCATAAAATTAAATGTAATCTCGAGCTCAAGAGGCGGTGCAGGAGGATCCTGCTCGTGTCATGCTGACGCTCGCAGGACGTCCCTGCTCGTGGCCACAGCGTTTTGGCCCATCGTATTGTGGCCACAACCGGCGCAGGGATACACTCATTGCGGCGGAAAATGAACCGCGTTCCAGCCACACACTTGTGGGATATCTGCGACATCTGGGGCACTAAACACACATAACCTGGCGTGTTGCCTACCTTTAATAAGTGTGAGGCAGGTTGGGAGACAGAACGCGGCGAGTTTTTGGCTGAGGGTGCGCCTGTTTACAAACTCGCTTCTTTCAATCCCCCATCCAACCACACACTTAGGGTTGGCTAGGCAAATTTCTAGGCAGTGGGCGGATAGTGCATACCTCTGTGTGTGAGTGTGTGTTGCAGACATCCTCCAAATATGAGGTTGGCTCAGCTCGGGTATTGAACGCGGTCCGTTTTATGCAAAAAGCATCCTCTAGTAAGTAAGCTTTCTGTGGCTGCGACGGTAGTGGCCACACACTATGTGGCCACAAACAGGGACGTGCTCGCAGAGGTTGTCTCTCGGCCGGCCTGCCTTGCTTAGGCCGCTACGACAGCGAAACGCGAGAAGCATTTTTCCGCCCGATGTGATAATTTTTATTTACAGTGTCGGGCGCGCGCGGGCGCGGGCGCGGGGCCGAGCGGTGCGGCGGGCGCCGCTTGTCTGGCGCCGGGCGGCCGCGAGTTGGGCTTGCGGGGTGGGGGGAGGGGGGAGGGGGGCTGTATCGCGGAGGAGGCGGGGCGCGGGGGGGGGAGGGGGAGGGGGGCTGTATCGCGGAGGAGGCGGGGTGAGGCGGGGCGGGGGGGGGGGGAAGCGAAGGGAACCGCGGTATCGTGAGCGGTGAGGTGGACGAGGGAAGGGGGGGCTTGTAGGGGACGAGCGGGGAAGGCAGAGAGGAAGGAGAGGGGAGGAGGGAGAGGGGAGGAGGGAAGGAGAGGCGAAGAGGGAAGGAGAGGAGAGGAGGGAGGGAGAGGGGAAGAGGGAAGGAGGGAGAGGGAAGGAGGGAGAGGGGAGGAGGGAGAGGGGAGGAGGGAGAGGCGAGGAGGGAAGGAGAGGAGAGGAGGGAAGGAGAGGAGAGGAGGGAAGGAGAGGAGAGGAGGGAAGGAGAGGAGAGGAGGTGGGATGGAATCGATTCCGATTGGCGCGGGGGAGTGGGGGGGGGGGGGCAGCAGGGGCGGGGCAGGGCAGGGCAGGGCAGGGCGCAGCTACTTGTTGAGTCAAACGAACAGACGCCACCACCGCGCCGGCCGACACGACGTCCCCCCGCGACGAGCCGAGCCAAGCCGTACCACCCCGCCCCGCCCCGCCCCGCCCCGCCCCGCCCCGCCCCGCCCCACAGTTATCCCTGTCCAGTCCACGTCCAGACAGCCGGGCCGCGCGCCGGACCGGGCGGACGAGAGGGAGACCTTACTGCAGCACCAGCTCTAAGGCTTTCAAGAAAAAATGGAAATCTGCTCGATTACGTCAACAGAACTAAGTCGTTTCGCGGGATAACGTTGCCGTACTTGACCGTGCGGATCACGCACTAAATGGCGACAAATGCGCGCAATCCCGATTTCCGCGAACGGGTGTTTGTGTGTGAGAGAGAGACAGAGAGACAGAGACAGAGAGAGACAGAGAGAGAGAGAGAGAGAGAGAGAGAGAGAGAGAGAGAGAGAGAGAAGATATAAGGCATGAAGCAGAACGGGGGATTTGGGTAAAGCTTGCGCAAGAAATCCGCACGGGGACACTTACTTCAAGCGACCGAGAAGCCGAAGGGCGACGGAAAAAAGAGATGACAAGGATAGGTGACGGCAGAGTGGGTGATAATAAAGGCAAAATTATGAGAAAAGGCAGGGGTAAGGGCGAAGATACAGAAAATAAAAGACAGAGATCGTGCGAGCGTCAGTAGAGAAAGAGAGGGAGACAGAGAGAGACAGAGGAGAAAAAAGGGAGAAACAGAGGGGGGAGAGAGAGAAGATAATGGCAATGATAACAACGTGCAGCTCACCGCCGTCGTAAACTGACAGCGGTCCCAGTGGCGCAGAGGATAGCGCGTTGGACTTCTAATCCAAAGGTCGTGGGTTCGATCCCCACCTGGGATGTTTTTGCTTCCGTGTTGACACTCACACTCCATTGTGTCCAAGAGTGGCTCTATTGGCTCAGTAGGCGCTCGCACCACGTCCTGTAGGACTCCTACAACGGAGCGTGGTGGAGCTGCAGGGTAATTCCGAGCAGCGTTTCGAGGTGTCCTCTCGCTCGCTCCATGTGGCCGCACCCCATGTGAGTGACAAGGACACTGTGAGGAATCACCCTGCACGGCTCGCGTGTGTCGGCTGACGTCACGCTGCACGCGCTGCACGCGCTGCTCGGCGTGTCGGGGCGGCGCCAGGCGGCGCTAACCTTGTAGTGCCCTGTAACGCCTTGCAGTGCAGCGCACACGTGCAGGTGCAGCTCGACTCGAGGCGTGTAGAGTGGCGAGTCCTGGCCATCCACTGGCATCGGGCTCAGTGATATGGGATTTCAAAACGTTCAGCATGACACCACGTTGAGTTGCCTACTTGTTTTAACTCCTCAATTTTTTTATTTTACATATTGCTATTGAATGCCCGAAACTGAGTGTCCCTTTTCCTTTTCTCTGCAGAGTATATTTTCCTCCAAATCATACATGATACAGACACATAGATTCCTCGAATATCGTAAAATCCGCAGATCATTCGTGTTTCCCCATTTTCATTGTTATTGCTCGAAACTCTTATTTCTCTTCAAGAGACGTTGAGACGTCAGACGTTTTCGCGGACTTCATACGCCAATGATATCGCAGTATAGTCAGCAAGAAAAACGCCGTGTAATCGACAAAGCTCTATCATGTTCGCGGGAACGGCGAACGGCCCGGCCCCTGCAGAAAAAGTCCTGTGCTGTCCGGTGGCTACTCGAGCAGCAGGTGCTTGGCCCGGCCCGGCCCGGCTCAGGAGATGTCGCAGCTGCTGGGCTGCCGACTGATTCAGAAGATCGCTCTCATCCCTCCGTTCTTGTTTCACCTACAGCGGGGCTCTATGCTGGCCATGGTAGTGCTCCATGAGTGCGATGAGGACAGAGGTATGAAAGCGATCTTCGGAATCGCTCGGCTGGGCTGGGGACGCACTTCAGTGGAGTGGGCGGTGGCGAGCCTGGCCTGGCCGGGCCACGCTGCATGACCTACCGCGCTATCAGTCAGCCCGGGCCTCGCGGGGCGGCGCGGGGCGGCGCGGGGCAGCTCGCGCGAGACCCATGCACGACCAGCTGCCTGGCGACAGCACTGTCCTGGCCAGCTTCCCCCGGCCCCGCCTGAACACTTGACTGCCAAACACGGCGAAGAGTGCGGGGTCCGCGAGGGGGAAACAACTCTAAAATTTGGTGAACACATTTTGTAAATTTTTGTGATTGTTAACTTAAATTTGACCAAACTTTTTTGTAAGGCTTCCTGAATTTCTCAGAATTTTCCTAATTTTTTTCGAAATTTTGTGAATTTTTCTTGATTTTTCTAAATTATGAGGTGTACAAAAATTTCAGAGTTATTTTCCTCTCGGAAGCCCGGCGCCGGTCGCACTGCCCTCGGGTCGGGTCGGGATAGGACTTGTAGCGCGTCAGCTCGCTACTTTGCACCACATCGCGCCGCGACGCCCTTTTGATGATAAGGCCTTCAAGAATCATTCGAGAAAATTGGTCAGTCTGTGTGATTTTCAACGTGAGTACGTGGGGAAACCAAAGTTACATCGATCATGTGTATGGAGACTGGAGAGAGAGCCGGTTTGAAGGAGAACTGCCGGAACATGAAGATGAGCAGGTTTCCAGGGCCAGAGAGCAACGGCATGGCGAGGTACGGCGCGGCGGGGCGGGGTCCACCCGCATTCTGCACACCTTCGCATCTCCGGCCAGACCGCTGCAGAGAGCTATATCGCCACCTGATCGAACAGCCGTTTGATTCAGAGGAGCACTTTCGTATCTCCATCCTTGTCACACGTATGGGTCTCGGCCACCAGGAATGAGTGAGAGGTGAGAGCTAAAAACGATCTTTTGAATCTAGGGGCAGGGCGAGACCGCGTAAAGCCGCGGCCGATGACGTCGTACTATACGGGCTTGGAGGATTGCAGCATGCGGACAAGACATAACCCAGCGTCTGGATACACCATGGACCAATTATGAAACCGTATGAAACAAATTTATATCCTCTACAAACTCGCTACTGCACTCTTAACTTGTTACAAAGAAAATTCCTTGTATTCAAAGAATTCTGAGCAACCGTAATACAAAGCCCAATTTTCTTTGTAATACAAAGAAAATTTCCTGTAGTACTAAGAAAACTCTTTGTAATACAAGGATATTTTTTGTATATTACGATTGCACAGAAGTCTTTGTATTATACGAAAAATTTCTTTGTAGAAAGTTTAGAGTGTGCTCTTAACACACTGTGAAAAATATTTCCGTAGATATACAATATATTTTGTAATTCACTATGTACAACATATCTCGTACATATACGACTTTACACTTTACGACTTTGCTGGCTCACCAATCTCACAGTGCAGTACACTGGAAAAACTTCTGTGACATGTGTCACGTAAATTGATACGACCAGTTTTGGTCACGCCTTGTGATGCGACATGAGTTTTGGTCACACTTGTGATGCGACCACGTAACAGGCATAACATACAGGATGTCGCACCACAAACGCGACCAAAATCTCGGTCTCATCATCATAAATGTTACCAAAAGCTCGGTCACACCACAAAACGTTACCGAAAGCTCGCTCACACCAGCACATGTGACATGTGTCACATTAGTTTTTCCAGTGTAGTGATCGGCTCACGCGTTGCTCCTTGCTTTCACCTCACATGTCCTGCAGCCGTCCCCTTGCTGCCCTTCACGCCCTCAGAGACAGAGTCGCGACCGAGGGTAGATTACTTAAAAAATCATTGGATACGGCCCTAAAAAAATCATTGAAAAAATCAACATCAAATCAACAAGAAAGAAACAGAAAATTCCGAAAATTCGAGGGAAAATGAACAAAGAGAAAAACGAAATAAAACTTTAAAACAGAAATGGGGGTAAAAGATCAAAATTTATCAAAAAGAGACAGAAATTTTCCCAGAAAAATCAAAAGAAAAACAAACAAAAACAAAAACAGAAAAATCAACAGGCAGAAATCAATGAACATATTTTCTATAAGTGATACCCCCCTCGTTCGCGACCGGCCCGGCGCCCGGAGCCCGGGCCGGGGTCCGGGTCTCTCATCCGTAAGGCCGGCTGGAGTGGGAGGGAAGGGAACGCCGGGCCGTGTCGTAACGATTCGCGCAACGTTTGTTGTTATGCGCGGAGGCTGGAGCAGCTGGAGCAGCAGGGACTGGAGCGGAGGCGGTACGCGTCCCGGGCAAGGGCAGGGCCGCAGGACCGGGCCACAGGGGGGAGCAGGATCAAGGCGAATGCCTTCGGTCGTTGGCGAGGCGACCCTGTCAAATCTTTACATACGTGTGCAGCCTCGTTCCTTCAGTAACTTTTACGTTCATAAGAAACATCATCGTATTTGTGCTTTGGTAAGCTCGAAACAATTTTGTCATCGACTTGTACCAATTTTATTGTTACTTCATCAATAAAAACATATTTCATTGATATGAAATGTTTTTAACTGCAAACGACTTCGATGTAACAAATAAACAATGTTATTGTACGTTCCAATGTTTAAAACAATTGGTAACTAAACATGAAAATATCCCTCAGAAATCTGAGTGTGTGCTCTATGCAGGTACGATTGAGATGAGAAAAAGAGGAGCAGGCTTAGCGCTTAGGGGTTGGCGAGGGTTGGTGAAGAAACCCTTGAACCCTTCGATACGTAGTGGGGGAGGATACTGACCTGCTTTCGTTATCTTTTAAATAAGACCGGACTTGCCTCTTGCCTCATTTAAAAAGAAACATACTGACGTCTACAAGACTGCGAGAAGACCGATAGGATAATAATATGTTGTCGAAATCTACCTAACATTGCATGGTGCATGACTGTGCATTCTCCATGGATATTTACACTGTGCAAGCCGAGCGAGCGAGCGAGAGGGAGAGAGGGAGGGAGAGAGAGAGAGAGAGAGAGAGAGAGAGAGAGAGAGAGAGAGAGAGAGAGAGAGAGAGACGGCATGGAGAGAGGGGGAGGCAGGTGCGGGGGAGGGGGAGGGGCGACGGCAGAGCCGGGCGAGGACCCCGACCACGGCCAGGTTGTTGAGTTGTTTTGACCTTGTAATCCCCCCGGATCCCGCCGGATCCTGATCATCCTGGTGTCAGCGAGGCAAGAGGCGCGCGAGGCGAGGCAGCAGAGCCCACAGTTTTAATAATCCTACCTCGAGTAAGTCGATCCCGGGTCGAACGAGTGGCCGGGAGCCGGGGGCCGGGGCCGGGGGCCCAAAGCGCCCAGAGCGCCCAGAGCTCAGAGCCTGTCCCTGCGGATGCTGCTGTCGGGCGGGGGCGGATCGGGGCGCGGGCGGCGCGCGCCCCGGGGCCAAGCCGGGGCCCTCCACGTGTTGAAACCGAAGCCCAATCTCCCGCGCCCCGCGGCCCGTAGCGCAACCAGAGTCGGGGCCAGCCCGGCGGGGTGGACCCGGACCAGAGGCAGTCCCCGGAGGCCCTGGAGCAGCCACGCGCCGCGGGCCGGGGCGGGCCGGGGCGGGCCGGGGCGGGCCGGGGCGGGCCGGGGCCCCTTCCATGGACGTACGCGTACGCCCGGCCCGGCCCAGCGCTGTGCACAGCGGTGAGCAGCTGAAGCGAGGACCTATATGCGCAGGACTACGTCCAGAATACCTCCGCTGCTTCCGGACAGCAAGAACGGCCACGCTATGTCTCCTGCTTCGGGAGCCGTGCGTACATGCATGAGCGTGCATGAAGCGCTCGTTGGATCTACACTGCTGTACCCCGCGAGAAGGCTGAGAACGGCGTTATTTTGCCATAAGTTTGTCATTTGGTCACGACAAAATGACGGCAAACTTAAGACTAACGTCAAAATCTTTGGGTGGGACGTATGTTCATTTTAGGTCTGCCGTCAATTTGTCGTAACTTAAAGACAAACTTATGGCGAAAAAACGCCGTGCTCAGCCACATGGGCCATAACAGCCGCAGAGCACCTCCCGCTCTCACTCGCGCGCTCGAGCTCCTGCCGACTGATTCAGAACATTGCTCTCGTGCCCCCGTCTTCGTTGCACCCACAGAAGTGCCCTATGATGGCCATACACTGGTCAAACTTAATTTTATTCGTACGCCTCTCCTGAAACGTAAGAGTCCGTACGCCTTTATTCAAGCGTACACGCGCTCCTTTTCTCTTATCTATAAATGCATGAGGGGAATAGTCGTGGAGCGCAGCTGTATACTCTTCAAGAAGGGCGTAAGGTGTTGTACGTTTAACAAAGGCGTACAACAACTACGCTTTAGTTTTACCAGTGTAGTTCGTGCCTCATGCGTTTGCGACGAGGGCTGGGTCTAATGAGGGCGATCTTCGGCACCAGTCGGCTGTTGGACCACTACGCAAGTGATCGTATGCCGTGCGCCTCCTTGTCCTCGCGTGACGTCACCAGCGGCTCTCCATCTGCAGGTGCGGGGCGTGGCGGGGAAGGGCAATGACGCAGGCGGGGAAGGGCGGGGTGAGGCGGGAGAGGCACATGGGGCTGCACGTGGTGCGCACGCACGGGGAGTCACCCCTCCGTAATGCTAGGCGTAACCCGCGCTCCTACCCGCTCCGGGCCGGGCAGCGCCGGGCAGCGCCCCCTGTGCCTGTGACCGCCCTGCCCAGCCCAGCCCAGCCCAGCCCTGCCTTGCCCTGGCCCTCACTGACAGCCCGCGTATTCTTTGGCACAATGGGCCGGGCCGGGGCCTAGCCGGGGTTCGGCGGACGTAATGCACGGGCTAGATAAGTCGCAGTGACTCTTCGAGACTTTGTGTCTCGCTTTCCTCTTTGGGGAGCGTATTACACACGATGTAAGGGATAACACCATCTACCGTGTTACGTTCGGGGTACTTTGTGACTTTGTGTTAATTAATAATCCACGAGTGGTTAAAGAAAGGAGCAGCGGCCCGAAAACATGGTCGGGTGCTGTGCAAGGCTCCTGTTCGCCACACCCGTAGAATTATGCGTCGTACAAAGACAAGCATTTGTACAAAAGTCTCCAAGATTCCCCTCCATCGCATCGGCTCCGCTCCCGAGTGTAATCGGCGCGGCGTGGAGCGTTGTCAAACAGTCATCTCAACGCGGCACAGCCCTCATTATCACCATCAGGAAACCAAAAAGATACACGGCACCGGCAGCCCCCCCCCCCTCGCTCTTCCAAAGGGCACAGGGGAGAGTTGAGAGCACCTGGATTCCCCTCTCCTCCCCTCTCCTCGACTCTCCTCTCAGCCCAAATTACACGCCACCGACGCCACCTCGTTTCGAGGTTATCGCGCGCTGTGCTCAACATGACCTGAGACAAGGTTGGTCAACCTGGGTACATTCACCGGTCGGCATACTCCGCGGCATTGGAGAGGACAGGGCAGGACAAACTGACACGATACGCGCTGGGCAACTCAACTTTTTATTATTATTATTATTATTATTATTATTATTATTATTATTATTATTATTATTATTATTATTATTATTATTATTTTAACAAACCCTCTACCCTTTCCCCTACTCTCTGATTATCTGCTTTTTTCCCTCTTTTTTTTTAAAATATCCGAGCGCCGCTCGTCAGGGTCACCAGGAGAGAGATCCATACGAGGGCAGTTTTATCATTGGCCCGGTCCGGCCCGGCCCGGCCCGGCGCAGAGCGTTTGCACTGACCTGGGGCAAGGCCCAGCGGCCCGGGCCGCCGGCCCGCACCGTGCGCAGCGGCACAGCACCACACCAGCGCACGGCAGCACGGTCCAGGGTCACCGTGTGCTGGCCGCGACCCGACAATACCACTCGGAGAGTTCGGGTTCATAAAGGGAAGCCCACTCACCCCGGCCCATAGGCAGACTCGCAACAGCAAGCTTTCTTTTTATCACACGGTAAAATTAGTTTCTCGTATTTCAAGATCTGTCTTGAATGTCCATTGGTATTCTCCATAAGATCCAAGAAAGATCTTGAAATACAAGAAACTATTTTTACCGTGCAGAAGTTTGCTTGGTAGTAGAGAAAAAGTAAAAATTGCTATGCGTTGCCAAAAGTTTACGGAACATGGGATACATTTTACTTTTTTTCTCTTCTGCCAGTATTAGCAAATTTATAATAAAAAGCAAGTTTGTTGTTGTGGGTCTCTGCCTATCCGAGAAAATGTGCTGGGGGGCGTGGACCACCCCTGTATTAGACCCAAAAAATCATGTGCTTAGCGAGACATTGATAGGGTAATATTCTTAAAAACCAAAACAAAAAAGGGCAAGGAGAGTCAGGGATCTAATTGAAACAAAACCATGCACCCTTGCTGCCCGGACAGGGCGTTTTTTTCTCTTCCGCCCGTAATTGTGTCTGTGAGACGCAAAAAGAAGGGTATACGGCGGGTAATTGACACAGCCCGCTGCTGTGTCCAGTGTCCACCACTAGACGTGCCGTGCCCTCTCCGAACTGCTCGCTGCGGCACTCGGCACGAGGACTTAACTCCCGACACGTGCCGGGCCGGGCCGAGGTAGCGGAAGGGAGGGGAGGGGGGGAGGGTGAGGGGAGAGGGGAGGAGCGCGAGCCAGAGAGAAGCCTTGCCCGTCCGGACGCGGTGTGGACCTCCCTTTCCCCTCCACACGCCTCCTGACGCCGATTGGAAATGACACAAAGTAGTCTTGATGGCAGTGATCCCGCCCCGCGCGAGTCGGACAGACCGCGGGACGAAGGGGTGGAGAAAAGAGGAAGACAGAGGGGAGGGGAGAGGGAGACGGAGAGGGAGAGGGAGAGGGAGACGGAGAGGGAGAGGGAGAGGGAGAGGGAGAGGGAGAGGGAGAGAGAGAGAGAGAGAGAGAGAGGGAGAGAGAGAGAGAGAGAGAGAGAGAGAGGGAGAGAGAGAGAGAGAGAGAGAGAGTAACTGGAGAAAGTCTGCTGTCTGCTTCTCGCGCTGCGCTGCTGTCCAGCCAGCCCAGCCCAGGGGAGTGCTGTGTGTGTACGCACCCAACCCTCCGGACAACCGGTCTGCCGCCTCTGAAGAAGAAGAAGAAGAAGAAGAAGAAGAAGAAGAAGAAGAAGAAGAAAGCCGAATAATTGATTTTATTGATAAATTTGGCAGACAATTTCATCCTGTGAGGTATATTACCATCTGAATATTTAAAGCTGTTAACTCAACACAGCAACATTTTCACAATGTTCCATGGGCCCGATTCTGAAAGCCTTTGACCTTGCTCTATGGCCTGGCCAAAACTGAAAATACTAAATTAAAAGAGGAAAATTCGGGTTTTGCCAGGGTGCTCCGGGTGCGCCACCAGTTTTGACCTATCCTTGCCCGGTTAATTCGCTTTTTGTCCACCAGCACCCGGACAAAACCCAAATTTTCATTTTTTAATTGATAATATTATCGGTTTTGACCAGGCCTGTTTAGTCCTATCCGGTTAATTCGCGTTTTGTCCACCAGCACCCAGACAACACCCGAATATTCTGTTAATAATTTTAATATTATCGGTTTTGACCAAATTTCTGGTTAAAACGCGTTTTAACCGGTCAAACCGCGTTTAAACCGGGCTCTTAGTTTTGACCGGGCACCTAGTTTTGACACAGCCACATTCGTAGTTCTGCGTACTTAATGTCAGGAGCCAGATCATGGCAAAACTAATTAATAACTAATTTTACATCGCAAATTTTTACGATTGATATACAATTTATACAATCCGTTGAATTTATACTGATTGGTATGGTAAGAGGCATGCAGAAAAATTAACTTAAGTAAAGATCTTACATCTAAAACATGACAATGTTTACATTTATCACTGGTAGTTTCTCTGGGGAACAAGGAAAAGTAGACAAAGTAGACAAAGAGGACAAAGACAAAAAGTTTTTTCTCCAAATTTTATTGATGAAGAAGAAGAGGGGCTTGTGCTCGTCTATCTTTTCGTGGGTCGGCTCTTCAACTTCATATTGGCTAGCGCTAGCGTCTGGCCATAGCTACACTCCGACTAGAGTTCAACATTCGCTAGTAGAGACACCTGGCGTGTTATCGCATGGCTGCCTGCTTGGCTGATAGCAGTGGAGCAGAAGGCCGCACACGCGCGAATACAAGGGCGGGGTGATGGCAGCGGGGCTTGGGGAACCTGCAAATCCGCGCAACTATCCGCCTGAGCGTGGATGCTGACTCTGCGCCTGCGCCTGGGTCGAGGGGACAACAAACTCGGAAACTTTTGTACACCTCATAATTACGGAAAATTCAGAAAGAAAAAATCAGAGAAATCCCCAAGGAAAATTCTGTCAAAAATCTGGAAAACTTAGGACAGGTGAGGAAGAATTAAGGAGACTACAACAACCCCAAAAATCAGGTAAAATTCAAGAGAAAATTCACAAAAATTCTATAAAATATTCACGAAAATTCATAAAAATTCACGAAAATTTGGAAAAAATTCACAATGTGTACACCAAAATTCAGAGTTGTTTCCCCCTCCCCTGAGTCAAGTCCACTGTGCGGCCTGGGGTCAGGGCTCCGGCATTTGGTTACGCCGAGCTAGTATGGCGATGAGCTAGGACAACAACAGAACTGCGGGCGTCTGTTTTACGCCAAGGCGTTCGTTATGACCTGTCGTCGCCGTTAACGCGAGTTAACGAGAGTTAAAGTCTGAAGTACAGGAATCGTGCGCAAGAGGTGTGCACCACGCGAAACTGTACGCCTGGCGCGCGGCGCACAATTACTGCGGGCACCCTAAATTGACAGTGTAATAGAGCCTTTCCGCAAAGTCAGCCGGCCGCGGCAGAGACGGGTGTCTGCGGCGTCGTGACGCGTCGCAGCTGCGGGGGCGATGAGTCGTGACGGTTGGGACACCGAATATTGCGGACAGTTCAGTCACCTGGACGGAGCAGGCCGCGAGGACGTCCTCATGTAGGTCAGCGCGACTCAGGCGCGGATAGGGGTCAAAGGGGGCAACCCCCCCTCCCCCCTTTCATAGCACGAAGTTAGCTTCCTAAAGGTAAGCAAACAGCCATACTTTGCCCCAGAAATTAGGCAAGAAGCCAGAATACTTCGTACTTGAAAATAGACAAAAAATCATACTTTGCCCCTGAACAAAATAGACAAAAAGGTGCAAATTATCCCCCCCTCCCTTTTCAAAGGCAGCCTCTGGATCCGCCACTGACGAGACAGAGTAATCCGCCCCGCGTCGCGAGGTTCATCGACTTAACCATTAAGCAGCGCAGAGAGTACTCGAACAGTAGGGTGGCGGCGCCGCCTCAGCCGCGCCACGCCACGCCTACTCGATTAAATGTTTCACCTGTCCGCCGCACAGTGCGGCGAAATCGCAAAAAGGCGATCAAAATTCAAATTTTGAAGTCTGAACTGGACTCATATCGCCTGTTGATTTGAGTAGTTGAATGTTTGGGACACTCATTTCCGAAAAAACTAGTGCCTGACCTCACGCTGATAAGCCGGAATAAGCCGCCAAACTTTTGGTTTTGGAGAGCCGCACATCATGGCGGCCATTGAGCATGAGAGATACATGTTTTTAAACGTATTCGTTTCGCTCGATGGGGGTTGTTGTTGAAAAAGTCTTTTAGCCTCTGATAGCTTCAAGTGTCCTCTATCGAATGGCATTTGTGCCATTTCCCTGCGGCAAATAGTTTATGAATAAATTCGTTTTTCATCAGGGCATGTCATTGCAGAAAAACGAAACGTATTCGTAGTTTTGTAATAGACCTACAAAACGATTTACAAATATTTATGAGTTGTTCGGCACACCGATCGAAAGCTTGGACCCTGTACTACAAGATTCTGAAGAGATCGGATGGCGGTTTTTGACTATTTCGCAGAAATGAGCAATAATACAAAGTCATGTCAGCTCACGGGCCGGCCGCCGCTCCGGCGCGGAGGCGCTGCAGTCGGCCGGCTCGGCTCGGTCGGCCGGACTGCGCATGCCCCGCCTCGGCACCGCGCCGCCGCGCCGCCGATTCGAGCAGGGGGAGTACCACGGATCACACTTACACCCACACATGCACAATCGCACTCTCTCACAAACACACATGCACAATGATAAAAATCTCTATGATAAAAATCTCTATGATAAAAATCTCTATGATGAAAATCTCTATGATAAAAATCTCTATGATAAAAATCTCTAAGATAAAAATGTCTTTAGTATAAATCTCTATGATAAAATTCAATTCAATTGAATTATCTCTCTCTCTCTCTCTCTCTTTCGTTCTCTTTCTTCTCTCTCTCCCTCTCTCCCTCATACACACACACACACACTCGCACGATCGAACTACACTCCTTTAATATTTATTTCGCTTTTTCATTAGGTAAAAATGTCAGCGCCTATCTTTAAACGTTATGATATTTTAATGCTATGGCGGCAACTAAATCCGAAAGGTCAAATATCCCTGGATACAATTCCACTTGTTTGTTCACTTGTTCACATATTTGCACTCGTCTTACCCCCCTTTTTCACCTGGTTCCGCCCCCCCTACTTTAAAAACTGTGACAAATTTGAATTCGGAGACCTCGAAAACCCCTGTACCCGAAACTTCAGGTCGTTTACCATGTTTTCTAAATTTTACCCCCCTTTTTCACCTGGTTCCGCCCCCCCTACTTTGAAAAACATGCCAAATTTGAATTCAGCGACCTCAAAAACCCCTTCGGTTCAAATCTGACAGAGTTTTTTTCAGTAGTTTGGCTGCAATGAATTTTGATCGTCTTTTTGCGATTTCGCCGCACTGTGCGCCGCGCCGCGACACACGCCTTTGCCACGCCTTTTTATAGATCGATGTCGATTGTCTTCTGTCGCAGCGGGTCAGGAAGCCGGGCCGGGCCGGGCATCGCTGGGGGGGGCAGCGCCTGGTGGGGTTGTGACGGGTCGGGTAAACACTATGTCGCCTACTCGACGAAAAGTCAGAAACCAATTCAACAACAACGGGGGAATACTCGTTGATTATCGAGGGGAAACAACTCTGAAATTTTTTGTACACCTCGTAATTCAGAAGAATTCAGAAAAGTTTAGAAAATTTTGCGAAAATTCGGGAAAATTCACAAAAAATTAGGTAAAATTCAAGTGAAAATTCACGAAAAATTCACGAAAAATCACGAAAATTTACAAAACTAAACAAAATCTGCACACCAAAATTTGTCCCCCCCCCCGCTAATTATTCATCAATGCGCGCGAGAGTTTTACCAACGCACTGGACTCAAAAAGATGAGCCAAACTCTGAACTGGACAATACACGTTGCCCGTCCACATGAGCGTGAGCCGTGAGCCGTGCCACGCTGAGATACCCCTACAGTTACCCGCTCACCCGTGCCGATAGGGCAGCGGGGCGGCGGGGTGGGGCGTGTCACGTCGTCTCTGCTCGACGATTGCAGGCTGACGACCCAGTGGCCCACCACCCAACACCCCGCCCCGCCCCGCCCCGCCCCGCCCCGCCCCGCCCCGCCCCGCCCCGCCACGCGTTGGCACGCACTGGGCTCGGTTACACTGCAACGGCGCGGCGGCGAGTCTCAGCCTCAGCCCCAGCAGACCTCCGCTGCTGCTCCGGGTCCGGGACGGTGCCTAACCTGGGTCAACGATAATTTAACCCAACCTGGTCGGCCAAAGCCGCGGAGCCCGAACCGCATCGCACTTCCTCGCTCCACTCCGCCTCGCCCCGCCCCGCTGAGCCGCCGGACCTGGTGGGGCGAGTGCACAAGCAGCTACACTGCTAGAATTTTTTTTACGACTGTTTTAACAGTGTACGCCGCGGCGTGGCGGGTGTGAGCCCCCAGCCTGCCCCACCGCGCGCGCCCAGCGATACCGACTGGGCTGGGCCGCATTACACGATGAGAGAGATTCTGAAAAATAAAAATGAACTGAAGACTTGGTTATGGGTACAATACTGCTTTCGCACAGTATGCACATAAGCGTGCAGAGCAGCGCACAACGAAAGGATTCTGTGTGATGGTCCCTATAATGTAGGCGGATGACCCACGACGCACTTCCATGTTTTCTGTTACGCGGAATGCACCAAATAGCTCGAGAAACATTTCATTAGTTGAAGCGTCTCAGAAATTGAAACCTCGACTGAAACCGTTTTCCATTCCGGCTCCACGACGACGTGTGTGGATAGCTGCGCATGCAGGCAGGCCAGGGGCCGGGGCCCGGGCGAGTGCCATGGTTACGGCGGGCGGGGCGGGGCGGGGAGCAGCGGGGCGGTCAGAGTGTGGAGTTAGGCCCCCGGGGAGCCCGGCCGGCCCGGCCGGGAGCCTGTCGCCGGGAAGACCAGCCCGGCCGGGCTCGGCTCGGCGCGGCCCGGCGCAGAGGCTACACAACAGCACAAGGTCATGCCGCTATCAACGGCTGCGAAGCTCTCGTCGAAGCAGCAGCGACCGCCGAGCAACGGCCTGGCGTGAGTGTCTTCGCCCGCCTCGCGCTGTGCCGCGTAGCCGCGGGGAGGGGGGGGAAGGGGGGGGGGGAATGCCTCCATTTTATGAGGCGTATGTGAGAGTACGTGGGGGGTTGGGGGTGGGGGGACGACGGTCAGGACCAAATCACCACACGACGACGCGCCACGCCGGAAATGGAGATGTGAGCGGTCTTATTCGCTCAATTTCCTTTTGGCCTAAACGTACGCCTGTGCCACTTCTGCAAACAAATATATAAGCGACCCACTGCGAGGAGAGTGTTTACAATCATCGGCGGGAATATGGGAAAAAAGACGAGGTCGGGCGCGGCCGGCTGCGGCGGCGATCAGGCCGGAGGCCGGCGGCAGGCACGAGCAGGCAATGACCTCCGCGCCGAGCGGGGCGGAGCTGCCATCGCCTCGGCCCGGTCAGGCCCGGGCCCGGGCCATCGCCGCCAACGTTATTTGGCGCGACTGATAACGAGACGAAAACCGTCGTGGCGCTGCTCTCGGCTCAGCGGCCCTTGTGACGTCACGTCACACCCAACGGCAGGCAGGTGAGCCCAGCAGGGCAAAGGCAGGCTCGCGGCGCTCGCGGTTGGGTGGGAGCGGGCCGAAGGTAGTGCTGACGTCTTGAAAAGAGAGCTCGATGAAACGCAGTCCTCGTCGCACCCCTTTCCCGTCGTAGCGCGCCTTTCAGAGAACACGTAAGAGCACCGGGGCCGAGGGTGAAACAACTATGAAGCCTTGTACACCTCGTAATTCATGAACACTCAGAATTTTTTTTAAAAAAAATCAAGAAATATTCAGGTAATTTCAGGAAAATTCAAGTAAAAATTCACAAGATTTCTATGAAAATTCACAAAAATCCTATAAAAATTCACAAAATTTCTACAAAAATTCACAACGATTCAAGAAAATTCACAAAAATTCACAAAAAGTGTACACCAAACTTTGGAGTTGTATCCCCGTCGACCGCGCGGTTCTGGCAAACCGGCGCCTGACCACTGGAGCTGGTAGGCAGACTCGCATACTGTTACGTGTTACACGAAACAACCAGTACCAGCACACACGCAGGCACTTGATTTTGAAAAATACTACGATCCGCACTGGCTTTGGCCCAGGCAGAGGGATATAGGGCTCCAGTCGCGGCCCCGGCCCGGGGGCGGGGCGGGCCTTATCAGTGAAGCGGCAGCGGCCGGGAGCTGATCCCGGGACGGGGCGGGGCGGGCGTCAGGTACAGTACAGTAGCACCGCGCCGCGGCGGGCATTACGCAAGCCACGCGCCGAGCCGCCGGGCTGGGCTGGCCGGGCCGTGGACGATAGCCGCACGCGTCGTCCACTTCTGCAGTTTTCTTGCTCCGTCACACAGAAAATATCAACCACTCGTGTCATCAAAAAGGATGACGAGGAATACAGATGAAAAAGGGTGGGGGTATGGGGGATGGTGATGAGAGGGATGCGAGAACGTCTGGAAAAAGATGCGAAAAATTTGAGCCCGAGTTGAATACCGTGATGAAGAGATGAAAATGTGGCTGGCGGGGAGTTAAGCTACCCTCGGGTTGCCCTCTTTCTCAAGCCCGGGGTCGGCCGGGTCGCGTAACCTAAACCTTTTCTTATCCACCCAAAATTAGCCTCAGCTAGCCCTCGAAATCAGGAAAGTTAGTGGCTGAACTTAGATAAGCGTGTGGAGGATGGCGCCAAACTCACTTAGAATTTCCTCCTCCTCCCCCTACCCCCACCCGGATCTAGCCTGTTCACCGTGGATTACCGCGTTTATCGCGCATCAGGAAAGATGACAATTTTAATCCAAGAGGTGTTGAGAGGCGCCGGCCCGTCCCGACCCGCACCGACCGGGAGGGTATTTTAAAACCCCCCTGCATCTCTTCGCGTCTGTATTCCAGCAGTCTTTTCCTCGACCGTGGGAACAGAGGGGTGGAGGGCAAAAGGTAGCAACTAAAACGAAAATGTAGGGTCGGATAGGTAAGGTTAAGAGTGGGTAATAGTGAGAAGAGAGGAAAACAGAGGGTCCTGCCCTACTTGAGCCTTGACTTGACGTAAATAAAATCCGACCTACCCTGCCGTGATCTAACCTTCCCTTAACCTATTCTGAATTTCTGTTCGAGAGTCGAAATAATCTAGAGGGGCTTCAGTAAAATAAGCGTCCCTGCCGGGCCTGAGGCTAAGCCCGAGACAGAGTCGCGCACACTGCCGACAAAAAAAGAGAGACAGAGAGAACGAAAATAGACAACAAGTTGAGGGTGACTGTGCGCGTCATCTTTTGCGTAATTAGCCGCAGCATTCCCGCCCCGGGGCCGGGCGCGATTCTCCACGCTTAGCGCCGGCTCTTATCGGCAGTGTTCTCAGTGTCACAGCGGCACAGGGCACTTCTTGTCCTGCTGGCCGAGGCCGGGCCCGCGGAGGTTGGACACGGTACTAGTTACACCACACCGCGGCACAGCGCGGCACCGCCTCGCACTGTCGAGCAGCCGCACTCGGAGCGGACAACGCACCGCCGCGACGCGCCCCCTCCGCCCCCTCCGCCCCCGCCGCCCCCGCCGCCCCCGCCGCCCCCGCCGCCCCCGCCGCGCCCGCCGCGCCACAGACTCGCGTTTCACCTTCGCTCTGAATGGCTGGGTAATACTTCGACTTATTGTATTGTATTGCAGTTTCAAAAGGGTTGGTTAGATTCCTATCCTATAAGTGATAAAGCGGGGCGGATCACTTCAACTACCCCGAATTTGACCTACCCATATTTTTATTCTAGAGATATCAAAATATATGTGATAAAAATATTCTCATATTTCTGTATATTTTAGTTGCCGTACCTCACATTTAACATACCCATATTTTTATTCAAAAAATATTGATCCCGTCGGCAAGCTGAGTAAACAGAGAATACTGCTGCCCACCCCGTCCCCTCTCCCTCGACTTAGTTCCCTTCGACCGACTCAAGACTACCCCGGAGAGGGGCGGGGTGAGGCGGGGCGGGGCCGAGGGGAGAGTCACTTCGGAAAATCACTCTACGCACCCCAAAAAAAAAGAAGGAAAAACTACGAAATAAAATTGGAAAAAATATTAGAAATGGGGTTTGAAGATCAAAATTTATCAAAAAGTGACATAAATTCAAGGGTCTACCCACTTCCATAATCCTCGTACACCGCCCTAGATGATTATTGATTATCACATAATCATACTCATGTAAAATTTCCAAATATTGACAAATTTTTGACAGACGAAGAAATAGTGTCAAATTTTACCAAAAGTTGCGTGATTACTGGCCAATAATCAGTATATATATTAAAGATAAACTCAAATAATCATTGATAATCACCATAATCGTGATTGATTATAATCCTCGTACGCGATTTTTGAAAGTGGTAGACCCTTGCATAAATTTTCCTTGCAAAAAAAAATAAAAAATAAAAAATAATCATTGTACACATTTTGTATGAGTAATATCCCCCTTGGGACGGGGTGAGGCGGGTCGTGGTGGACCGTCGTTCTGCAACTGCATAGCTGCTAGGTCATGATACGGCGCGCAGGCCGCAGGCGGGCAGGACTGTGGTGTGCACTGCTGTGCTGCAGCGAGGCGCAACCAAGGTCGGCTACAGCTGCGGCCCTGCCCGGCCCGGCCCAGCACGTGCCGTTTCCTCAACGCCCCCACCCAACCCCGCCCCGCCCCACCTCACTCCACCCCGCCCCGCCCCGCCCCGCCCCGCCCCACCCCACCCCACCGCACCGCACACCGCCCAGCCCTACCATTCGGTACCGAGGACCTCAAGGAGTACTCCGCCCGCCGGCCTACTGCAGGCCTCTGGGCGATGAAAACCTTGCATGGCATCAATATGCACCATAACAAAAACGGGTGGAACAGAAGATGACAATTTGTTTCCCCCAAATCACTGCAACAGTTTTTCTGATCGTCAGCTCCACGATGGCCGCTTAATAATTCACGCGAGGGGGCGACAAATTTGGGAATCATGTGTACACAAGCCTGGGAATCATCATCATAAAAATTAAGGGAAATCGATGAAAACCACTACAACAAAGCAGGAAACACCTGGAATCCGTTATAATTAGCCGAAATTAGCGTTTTATGTCGCTAGAAACAGTTAGAAATTAAGAAATATCATGAATGGGAAACATTGGGAATCAATCATTCCGGGAATCATGTGTGCACATTAAAGGGGAGTGGTCGAATTCACGAGCTACGCGGCTACGCGTGTGGGTCGTCCACACTCTCATACTCCAAGGCCGAGCAGGAGAGTCCCCGCCCCGCCTCGTGTGGCTTTGGTTTCGGCCTCGCATTTGGCAACACAACGTCCCCTGGCCTTCCCTCACCCTCTCCCCTCTCCCCCGCTCATACCGGGACACCAAGTCAGCACTCTCACACAAGATAGGCGGGCAAGAGCGTGCACGCGTGCACCGCGCTCATGAAAAGTGCCTAGGAGGGCTCGTCTTGGTTTGGCTCGGCTCGGCTCATCCAGCTCGGCTCGGCTCGGCGCCCTCCATCGGGCGCAGCTCAGCCCAGCCGAGCCCAGGTCGGCCTTCGGTACTCACGCGCCACGCTCCGCCCCGTACGGCCCAGCTGCACCTGTTGTCCTGCTGGGTGTCATCGCGAGGAAGAACATGGCGGAGCGGCGCGGGGCGCGATGGGGTGGGGCGGGGCGGAGCGGGGCGGAGCGGGGCGGAGCGGGGCGGAGCGGGGCGGAGCGGGGCGGGGCGGGCGGAGCGGGGCGGAGCGGGGCGGAGCGGGGCGGGGAGAGCCGAGCTCTCAAGCACGAGCGCTGAGGTAAGAGAGATTTTCTTTCGAAAAGGCCATACGGCAACGCGTTCGACGACTTTATCAGGGACAGCGCTGCACTGAGGAGTGGGCCGCGCGGGGCCGCGCGGGGCCGCGGCGCCTCGGCACGTGGTGCTGGTCGCAGCGGGCGCAGAGGGCGCAGCATGAGGACGTCAATGCGTCAAGACAGCAGGCAGATCACGACAACCACACTTTTCATTTATTTTTATCTTGGAAAAAAAAGCGAGGCAAATAATCTATGCTGACAAAAGCGCAAATTCAATCTCGAAACAAGGCGAAACTAATTGTGCGATTAAGATGTTTTTTTTGTTGTTGTACAGATTTCCAAGAGTATATATTTTTTCTAATGGCATGGCAACACAGCGCAGTTAAAACGAGGGTGCGGTATTCTCGGGTATTCTGGTCGCTCCCCCCGCCCCCCGACCCCCGCCCCCACACACCACAAAACTCCGCGCAGCGCACCGCAGCTTCTGGTGTCACTCCAAATTCTCATCGATTACGTCCACGTCCACCCACAGGTGCAAAACGGCACGACATGAGGCGATTCAAAATTCATCAGAATGGATGAACGAGAACCTGGTCGGCACGAGTTATCCATGCAATTCATTATTGACATCATTGCGCGCAGCATTCGCTTGGGACGCCAGTCAAATTTTAATGTCATCGAGGCCTTTGTGGAGTCGTAACTCTCGAAGGTATGCACACTGAAGCATTAATGACTAGTGCTTAAAGAAAGAACACATTTTTCCGCGTGCAGCGTAAATCTGTAACGCACATCGACCTATCATTGCACTGTCCCACCCCTCTCGTTGGCTTGCCGCTACCTGCTACCTCACGCCAGGCCGACGAGGCAACAGTCGAGCCCTGCCCAGCAGGAGCAGGGCGTCGTAACGTAAAGCCAATGGAAATACAATAAAACGACAATTAAAATTGAAATAATTATTGTTCTTTGTTTTTGTTGCGGTTTGTACAACCATCCGGCGCGTTCTGTATGAGGAAACGCCTTGAGAAAGCTGGAAAGGCTTCAATAACGCTCTGGAATAGCAAAATGAAGTTTCGTTTGAGTGGCATTGCCACCCCATTCTATTAGCGTTACGCTACGACACCCTGCTGGCCCAGCCCAGCTTAGGGCAGCCGCGCAGCCGCGGCGCGCAGCGCAGAGCACGGCGCCTTACGGCATCGAGTGGGTAGGCAACTCGCCCTCCGGCATGCGCGCCGGGACAGTCTACCCAGCCGGGCTGCTCCGGCCGTTTTACGAGGACACAAAGGGCTCGACAAGCAGAAGCACGTGATACGCCTTGCTTGCCGAGCGCCGAGGGGAAACGCACTCTGCGAACCCGTGGCCCGACTATTACGTCGATTACGCTCTGTCGGAACTGGGCTAAAAACGGCCCAATAAAAAACAAACAAACAAACAAACAAACAAACAAACAAACAAACAAACAAACAAACAAACAAACAAACAAAGCAAAAAAGCATAAAACTTAGAAAATATTGGTTGTAACTCTACGTTAACTACTCCTCATACTGTTACGATAGTGCATATTCCCCCCCTCCCCCCGACGGGCTGAGGCAGGTGCGTCAGGTACGAGAGTATTGTATAATCGAGTGTCATTTCGAGCAGAGCTAGGGTGGCTAAGCCTGGGCCGTGCGGGGGGCACAGGGCACAGTCTACAACCACACACCCTCCTCCACTTTTACCTTCTGTTTCGGGACGGCCGGGCCGGGCCGGGCCGGGCCTCACTGCGTCGGCGCGCTGCGGTGCGACGCTGGTGCCCGCCCGCGGCCCGGCCCGGCCCGGCGGCCCGGGCACACCGCACTCCGCCCCGCCCCACGCCAAGGTCACACAACATTCACTGTACCAATGTGTAGCTCTATTTTTAGCCGGGCCGCATGAAGACACGCGGCTCCCCTCAGCATTTTTAGGCTGTCATTCATTCCCGACGGCGGCAGGTAAGTTCGCCTACTCGCTTTTGCTATTATGCCTATGATTATGCGCAGCGACAATCTTTCCTGCCTCGCCCTCTCCCCGCGCGCTCAAGCCAAAGGTCGCTCTCAGTGAGCGAGGGGGGTGCGGGCGGGATGGGATTGGCGGTGGAGGCGAGCGGAGGCGCCTACATGGAGCATTCAGTGGCTTCTTTGCTCCTTGATCGTTAATGTGTAGAAGCGCGTGTGCACTGCACAACCTGAACCACCTATGAACACTCGCTCGTTTACTCACTCACTCACTCACTCACTCACTCACTCACTCACTCACTCACTCACTCACTCACAAGCTCTAGTTCTTCCCATAATGGATTTGTGAAGCAGATTGCTAAATAGCCCGGACCGAAATAGACGGTGGGCCGCAGCAGCAGCTGAGCGGAGCAGCAGCGGTGCGCGGTGAGGGTGGGGGGGTTAGGTATGGTAGGGTGGGGTGGAGTATCGCGGGGCGGGGCGGAGCGGGGCGGGGCGGGGGCGGGGCGGGGCGGGGCGGGGCGGGGCGGGGCGGGGCCCACGTGGAGACAACTCGGCTCGGCTCGGCGCGCATGTCGCTGCGCGAGCGCGAGCGCTGCTGGCGCTGCAGGCCACCTGCGAGGAAATGCGGCCGCGGCCGCCGCCATGGCGCGCCACCGCGATCTCTCAGGAATCAGGCGACACCGGCGACACTCGTGTGGACTCGTGCCTCTGTGCAGCGCTGCGCGGCTCCTGTCCCTTTTACACTGCCCGCCCCGCCCCGCCCCGCCCCGCCCCGCCCCGCCCCGCCCCGCCCCGCCCCGCCCCGCCCCGCCCCGCCACCCTGCCCCCGGAGAAGAGATAGCGCAGCGCGTTGTGCGGTGCCGCGTTGCGTTCCTGCGTGAGTCGCTTCTGCTTCCGCACGCGCCACCGCTCTGATTGCGGCCCACGACGACGTCGTCGTAGTCGTCGTCGTTTGTTGTTGTTGTTGTTGTTGTTGTTGTTGTTGTTGTTGTTGTTGTTGTTGTTGTTGTCGTTGTTGTCGTCGTCGTTGTTGTTGTTGTTCTGTCGGGGTTTCGACGTGACATATTTGTTATCTCTGTTAGATGTTGTTGTTCTAGCAATTACTATGAACCTCGTGGTTGGATCAGCGGGACGCCGCACCAATTCGCCGCACCACTCCCGAAAATAAAGTGTGTAAACGTACTCATTATAGTAGCAAACACGTTACGGAAAAAAAATCAAACCCGAAATGTTGTGTTCCAGCTAATACGGATTGGCGAGAATGCACAGTGCTTTGCTAAAGGGTGAACTGTTAGATATTTCTTAGCAGATGACGATGATGGCTACGGAACGTTCGATACAGCACTCAACCTACATCTATAAGTACTGTCCATATACCGATTACCGATCGGATCGCATTTGACTATGTATGAAAAATACGGTGCGTGGATCGTAGACATATAACGGATACAATATTTCTTACTTCTCCGATCGTCCCCTGTGAACTAAACAACGATTCTCATCGGCAAAAAACAGAAACCTTCCGGGAAATATCGTCAAGATGTTGAAGTGTAGCGCGCGCTGCTCAGCGCCTTCTGAAGACGAGTAATTTACCTGAAAGGCTTCGCAGCCGGGACGCGCAAGTGTTTTGAAGACCTTCGAGAGACCGGCCGTGCGGGGCTATCTACAAGGACGTGAACTTTGTATGGCAGTGGGAGGGGGCGGGCAGTGACACTTGTGCGCGTGCGTCAACGGCATGATACCTATGTTGTCATGTTTACATTCCTTTTTCATGGCCAATTTCTCTAAAGACTACTTTGATTAGATTATGGCTTACTAGAAGTCAGGTGAGGACACGATCATGTGCATTCGCAGCATAGACTACCGCGCTGCTTATGCTGCACCTGTGCGCACTCATGCACTGAGCAAACGTCACCAGTTCAGCAGCTTTTATGTAATCCGTGACTTTTGTTTGCATGACGCTTGGATCAGTTGTGACGCGTGCGAGGGGGACACAACTCTGAATTTTGGTGTACACATTTCGTGAAGTTTTGTGAATTTTCGTGATTTTTCGTGATTTTTTGTGAATTTTCACTTGAATTTCACCTAAATTTTAATGAATTTTCCCGAATTTTCGCAAAATTTTCTAAACTTTCCTGAATTTTTCTGAATTACGGGGTGTACAAAAATTTCAGAGTTGTTTCCTCCTCGGACGCGTGGCTTCAAGAAGTACACTGTTTCGCACTGTATTTGTTGTTGTGCCCGGGGTCGGCAGAGGCCAAAGCTCCGCAGCATGGAGAGGGGTTCCGAGGCCCACCTTACCTCGCTCCCCAGTGACGTCCAGTCCAAGGTCACGCGTCCTGCTCTGACGTCACCATGCCAGAACAACAACAGCAGCTAGATCACGTGCCGGATGTCACGTGAAGAAATGGGAATCAGCTCGTGTGAATATAGGGCTCGACACATCGCCGCGCGCCTCGGGATAGGTCGTCACTACCGAACACCAGCTTTCCCACCCCTGTAGCGTGATGTCATTGCCAGTGGCGGATCCAGAGGCAGTCTTCCAGGGAGGGGGGGGGGTAGCACTTTTTGCTTCCAATCAGGCGCATGTCTATTTGCCTACTTTTCAGGCAGCTACCTAGCAGCGTTATCATTCGGGCGGGTAAAAAGACCAGGACGCGTCAGAAGACAAGTGGGAGTAAGATCGAGTAAGATACCCGAGCCGAATCACAGTTCTATTTTGCTCACGCCTGTCATTTTCGGAGGCGTCCGGGTCCCACTATCCGCCCGAATGAATAAAACTCCGCTACCTAGGTGCCATGGGGGCCGGGGGGCGCAAATGTCCACCTTTGCTCCTCGGTCCCTTGTCCCTTACTCTGTCTCCGCGGCAGGGGATAGCACGTCACGGCAGCAGGCCAAGGGGTGGATGCCTCGGTAACGTTATTGTGAACGTCAAAACGTGTGCGGAGGCCCCCACAACTCCTCATTATTGCGCAATAGAAGCGGCATGTCTCTGTTATTCGATTCCAGTGACATCACCTCTTCCTTTCTATTAAAAACTATCGCATTGGTTAATTTTTTTTTCATTTCAACGTAAGTTTGCCACGCTATGAATTGTGAATTTTACGGCGACGAAAGAATGCGATATCCAATCGAGTCAAATGATTTTCGTATTGAAAGTCATGTGACCCCTAGACCTCAGATGAACTGAATGACAGAAATTAGCCGGTGCTGGACTGGACGACATCGATCACGGTTTTTGCATTATTTCCGAGAACCATGATATCACAAAACTCGTGTGAGCGCGTCATACGGTGCGGAGTGGACCCTGTGCCTGCGCCTGCGCGCACGGCAAGTGGTTTCGTAACGTAAGTCCTGTTGTCAAGGTGATGGAGAGGACGCGAAAGTGGCCAATACCAAATCCAGGGAGATTTTGATAAAGAGCGCGCCTTTGATGACACGTTGTGCGAAGATATCTACTCTACGTCTACGTCCCCCTTCCTCCCCCTTCTCTCCCTCTCTCTCTCTCTCTCTCTCTCTCTCTCTCTCTCTCTCTCTCTCTCTCTCTCTCTCTCTCTCTCTCTCTCTCTCTCTCTCTCATCTTTCTCATGATAGAGCAGTCTGCAGACTGCTCACCTTAGTGGGGCTTTTTATCCTTTTTGGGTTGTACTGTAAAATAAGCCCCACTCTCTCTTTCTCTGCCTCACTCTCTGAGCATGTGCTTCCCATAAGCCAGTGCAATAGTAATACGCGAGAGGACACGAGCCAGCTGGAGTTCCATGCCACAGCCACGAACGAGTGACGAGTGCTTAAAATGCGACTCCGGACCGGACCAACAAAGGTGTGGCATAAAGCCTGCACACAGAAATATTATGTACTTTTTTTGTACATAGCTTACGTAGATCTATGCACATGCATAGCTTACGTAAAATTTATTACGGCACTATGTACGAATTTTTACATAATTATGGAAAACTTGTGCATAAGTACGTAAGATTTATTCTACACAAGTGATGCATGTTCTAGTTATGCATAAAATTGTACATAACAGTTTAGTGTGTGTAGGTAGGCAACCTGAAACACGGTATGGCCTTTATTTATTTATTTATTTATTTATTTATTTATTTATTTATTTATTTATTTATTTATTTGGAATACACTACCGCTTAAAGGGGAGTTAAAAGTGCTTAATCAAAGAGCAAAAATGCCTTTGAAAAGGAAGGAACCAAAACAAACCCGGAGAACGTCCCCACTCCAATTATAACCCAATTTCGCGTATGGGCGCGGCAGGGCAGGACAGAGCGCGGCGGGGTAGGGTGGAGTGGGGCGGGGCGGGGCGCCGTAGGGTGGGGTAGGACAGACGTGCGCGCCAATATATGAGCACATCGAAAAAGGACTGCCGGGCCGGGCCCAACACTGCCGCCGGGCTCGGCACATGCAAATTCATGCATTAGGGTTAGTTCGTCTGGAAAGGTTCTGTCCGTTTCCCGGCATTCGAGAAGCGTCAACATCACGAAAAGGGACGAAGACCTTCGGACTTAAATTCAAATCTTACACGCACGCCACTCGCGCCCGTGTCTGAATCCAGCCGCACGGACTCTAAAACCAAGAAACGTTCTAAAACACACAGCACGCGTACAAAGTTAGACCTTTAATATGTCCATAAGGTGTAGAAGCAGCTATTCAAGGTTTGTTTTCATCTTTTTTTTTCTCTTGTTCTTCAGGGAGTCCCACCGCACCGGTTTCCGATACAATATCTTCTCGGCGCGACATTAAGAGCCGCTGCCTAAAGCGTCTTTCTCTCTGGACCGCTCACTCCTCATCACACCTTTCATTTTCCCTCCTGTTGCTGCTCCTTTCCAAACCCGTTAGGCTGGGCAAGCAGGCAGGTCTGGCGGGGTGTGGTGGGGAGGGGTAGTGGTGGGGTGAGGTGCGGTGGGGTGGGGTGGGGTGGGGCGGGGCGGGGTAGGGTGGGGCGGGGCGTGACGGGACGCGGCGGGATGCACCGACCCAAACCACAGCACTGGCAGAGAGTACAGCTCTAGTCCCTAGCTGCGCTATGGGGATAATCCTAAGTGCGTTAGTTAGCCCTGCGGCCCGAGCCGAGCGAGCGGCGGGCACTGCCGTCGGCCAGACGTAGCGAGGCGAGGCGAGGCTAGAGTCCTAGAGTGACAGAGAAACGCCAAGGCGGATAATGCGCGCAGCAATCTCTCATACAGCTTCCCCTGTACGCTAAAAATGGCGGCTTGTTGTTTACGTGCTCACGGTGTCTCGTGCGGTCAAAAGTCCTTTACAGTGGAAGAGAAACGCTAAACTTGTCTTACTCATCTGCTGTTGGAAACAGAGTACGATTCCATGATCAAATTAACGTTTGTCGAGTGTTGAAGTCTCTTCAGACTCTCAATTCGATCATCTGCTAGCACGGCTAACAGCCAAGAGAACGCTAAAAATGGCGGTTATGGAAAATTCTCTGAGCGGATGAGTAAGACATCGTTGGCGTTTCTCTGTCACTCTAGGACTCTAGGCGAGGCGAGGCGAGGCGAGGCGAGCCCCTCTCCCGTCTCGTCCCGTCCCGTCAAAATCATAATCGGGGAGAAATCGGGAGACGGGGCGGGAGCGGGACGGCACGGCGGAGGGAGCAGAGCGTTCAGTATGTATGCGTCAATATTTGAATACCGACTGCGCTGTTCGGCGGAGAGACTTATAAGCATGAATACATGTAAAGTCCTCGACTGGGTTGCCTTTCACGTTTACTATTCAGAGGCCGACCTTTCGTTACACCAGGACTGAGGTGACATCCCCCCCCCCCCCAATTTCTTTTTCTTATACATCGTACTCGCCTCTATAGTGAAAATAATATGCACTCTTCTGATCTTTTAAAATAAAACTGAGATTATGGAGAATTAAAAAATTAAAAAAAAAAAAAAAAACATTTGTGGGAGATGTTTGTAGAGACACGTCTCTACATAGTACTAGTGGACCGCAGTGGCGGGAGGATGCTAGTCGTAGGATAGCTTTTGAATTTGCCGCGCAGGTAGATTGCGTTGGCCGGCCCGGTGATGTACCGTTGGCGCGCCTGTGCGCGCGCGCTGAGCGGATGGACCGAGAATGTTCTGGAAGCTTCTGCACCCCCGCAGTGGTTCTGGTTCCGCTCAGGTACGGTTTCTGGTTCCGCTCAGGTAGGAGCCCTCGCCCCTATAAAAAGGGTGGCGACGCCGAGGCCAGGAGCTCAGTGAGCGTCCAGCTCTCGAGGGAGCTGGTCGCTGTAGGCTAGGGGCAGGCTAGAGTCCTTTGGTAGAATATACCGAATCTCTCTTCAAACCCTGGACGTTTCCTTCTTGCCACCGGCTCAGACCTCACTACGAACATGTGGTAAACCCCGGCCCCCGGCCGGTGCGGTGTGAAACCCCGGCCCTGCCGGTGCGGTCCTTAAACCCCGGCCTAGCCGGTGCGGTAAACCCCGGCCTTCGCCGGCGCGGTATTGCCCGCTGCTAAACCCCGGCTCACGCCGGCGCGGTACAGCGCGGTCCGCCGCTCAAAACCCCGGCTCTAAGCCGGCGCGGTACGAGCGCGCGGTGCATCAGAGTAAACCCGCCCTCGTTGGGTGTGCGGTAAGCTAAACCCGCCTTATGGGCGTGCGGTGGCCGGCGTGCGGTATTTAAACCCGCCGAACTCTGAAAACCCGCCCTCACTTTGAGGGTGTGCGGTAAACCCGCCCTCGCAAGAGGGTGCGCGGTAATCATGACCCCAAGAGCGTCATGACATAACTGGTGTCAGAAGTGGGGATTTGTTTGAGCCATGCAGGAAGGATACGAAAGGGTTGAGTTGTGTCCCTTAGCCGGACGAGTGTTTTTTCTCGTAGTGCAATTTTGGTGTACGTGTGCAAGTGTTTGTGTTGTGCCATTTCTTGTGATGTCTCTCCGCGCCGCAGTCATGTAAGTAGCCCTCCAAAATTCAAACGAGTGCAAATGAGCCCCCCCCCCTCCCCACCCCCTCTCCATGGCGTTAGTGAAAAAAAAAATGTGCGATATGGCGAGCGCAATAAGTGTTATGCGTGTTAAAATTCCTTTGTTTCCCTCTGACGAGAGGCAGCACCGTCAGTCTACTGACAACGCTGAGTATCAAGGATGCATTAATTATAACGCTAAATGTTTCAATCGTACGCCTGCAATTGTTTTGCGTTTCGCTGCGCAGGGGAAAATGTCTCGTAAAGAAATTTGTGGTGGTATGTAAATATGTAGGTAAGGGTAAATTTTTCGGTTGAGTGTAAATATGTAGTTAAAGGTTCATTATTTGAGTAATTGAAGTAAAAAATTAAAAAATTAAATTAGGAGTAAAATTTTTGATAAGTACTTAAGAAGTAATTTCATCGTTACTAGCATTATCGTTCGTGTTAAGTTATAATTTGTATTTAATTTCACTGTGCAGATGAATGAAGTAATCTCAGTTTCGCGCCCAGTACCGTTGTGCTGGTTAGGTCTGTCTTACGGTATGTGTTCAAATCGGGGACTAGTTTGCCTTCATGCGTGAGTTTACACTCGCGTGCGCGTTTTCCTTGAGCCCTTTATGTAGTCCATTTGCGAGCCAGTGTAGTAGTAAGGCAGTTTGTAGAAGTATTTTGTGTACGGAGGAAAAAAAAAAAGTTTGTTATGTAAAAGGATGGAGTGTGTGATTTTGTTCACTGTTCAGATGAGTGAGTCGTTAAAGATTCGGCTACGGAACCGGGCCCACTGGCCTGGGTTGTACAGCCCGTGGATTAATATCGGGTTCGCGTAGTTTGGTTTAAGGGAAGTACGCCTTGCCGCTCAAGGTACGGGATGATTAAGCCCGTGAGGAAACTGGAGAAAATATTATTTGGGAGCTAAAATTACAAAACAATATCGTGTCTCTGTTCGTAGTGACAGTGTTCACTGTTCAATGAGTGAACTCGAATTAAATATTCGTAGAAAATTCGCCACGTGTCCTGATTTAGCGGGATGTACTGCTCGTGGTTCAGTAAGGGAGTACCTTGCTGCTCATAGAACAATTTTTGTACGGGAATGCGCCCGTGGGAGGACCGACCTGTCTTCCGACACTCAGTTTGTTTGACGACCATCGACGGACCGAGTGAGTGCCCGAAAGGGACAAAACCAAAAAGCCCTAGTACGAGAAAGCCACTCTAGCCTAGGCAGTCAGCGCCGCGGTCGTCCCGTTGGCTTCGGACGGCCGGGTAGCTGCCGCGTAGCGACTCGCGGATAGTGTTGTAAGGTATCGGTATGTTGTCATGTATGTTGTTGTATTTCGCACAAGTCGAATCTGGATTAAGTATGTTTTGGCCGTGGAAAGGCCTGAGTCGCCCGCGCTGCGGACACGCGCGGTTAAGCATTTATTGTAAAATCGGAAGTGCCGTAGGTATCAATGTTCAAAACTGTATCACTAGTTATGTTCATAGTTACCAGCCCTTGAAGCATCTCAAAACTTCATGGGATCTGCGAGACTGTAAGAGTCTCCGCAGGATGTGGTCGCGAAGATCAAAAGTTCGGAGAGTGTAAAAATTTTTAAGCCGTGCTGTACAGAGGATAGTCACGCAAAAGAGAAATCGTAGAAAGTGTAGTTTGGGAGACCCGGTCCGGTGTCATTGTGTTTCTTGTCTTTCAACTGATTCGATTGAGGAGAGTCCGCGACGGACCTTGACCCTGGCGACGTAGCCCGCGCTGTTTTCGTGCAACTGCCTAACAATAAGAGTTATAAAACAGCACCTGGACCGGGGCGTCTCCGCTCCAAGCCATGCGCCGTCCCCGCGACGGTCCGCCTGCAGCAACCCCTCCCCCGCTCCCCGCTCCCCAACCCGCTCGCTCTATTCATTCTTTCTTGCACCTGTTTGTTTTTGGTTTGGGTTGCTTGGATTGCTCGCGTGCATGCTTGCTCAAAAGTATTTGAGGAAATTATTATTTTTTTTATTCCGCCAAATACATCACTGTTTGATTGGTATAACAACGTTGCCTAACGTCACGGAAAATTCATTGCGAGATCAAATCAAATCAACTAAATTTTATTAACTTATCCTGTCTTTCGTAAGTTGAAACTAAAATTTCATTTCAGTTTGTAACATCACTTTGGTCATTGAATTCAAATATCAGATTTTTTTAACTTTTCAAATATTAGACTCTGATTATAATTTTTTGTCGTGTGGTGCAGTGTGTAATGTAAGGATGTGCGACGCAAGAGGGCGTCAGGTCACCGAGACGCATAAAATCGAGGGTGCAGGCGTCATGAACCTGCCTCCTCACCGCGAGGTCTCGGTTTCCTTGGCAAAACTGTAGCTGTTATGGAAAGTTAAGTTAAGAAAAAAAAAAGAAAGAAAAAAAAAGAAGAGGGAGAGAAGTCAGAACACGAATTCCGTTATTTATGTGTTTTAAGTTAGGGCTCGGTCGTCAAATAACAAAGAAGAAAAAGAAATCTGTTTTTCACTGTGTACAGTATACCAATATTTTAATTTGTGGTGTGGAACATTTCTGTTTGCCTTATCTCATACTGATGAATTTGTCTTTGTTCGCATTTCACGTTTAGTTCTCTATGTCCAGTGTTAAAGATGCAAGTAAATTTCGTTGTTTTTTCGGGTTAGTCGTTGCAACCCAATGAAAAATGTCTGAATTGGAAGGAACTTTCACTGCCGTCAGTAATTAGTTTGTAGCCAGATATAATCGATGATTTGAAATTTCACATTGCGTGTCTTACGTAATTTTGGCAAACGGTCATAACTCTTGGTGCTTTAAAAACACAAAAAATTTGTTTTGAAGGGTCAATTGAATTTAGAAACAAAAATAATTAGTAAATCAACCGGATTAAAGTCAGCTGTGCGTTATTGAGGGTAAGAGTCAATAATCCAAACCCCTGATAAAGGTTTGAGACCAACGCTCACGGACGATCAGGGACAAACAATACTCTGCGAGATGTCTGCTCGGTTACGTTGCGACGCGTGACACGATTTGTCACCCACTCTGTCCACCGGTTGGGACTTGTGACTCGTGTGTCCAACGGCCCCGGTAGGAGCCCCTGAGGCCCTCCGGCCTGTCCGATCTCATGCCAGCTTTATCGCACCTCACTGACCAGTTCTAATGCCGCGCGTCCACATGAGAACCTTAGCTTATTCCAATAATTTCAAAATCATTTTTTAAATCATTGATTATATAGGCCTTTCACTCCGTATTCCACGAGAACAATTCAGGACGAGAGCTAATTTAGTTGTAAGGAGTAAAACTGTCACGTATGTGTTGTCGACCAACAACCTTGTGGTTAGCCTTAATTTAAGACATCGAAGTGTAAAACGAAAAAATGTATACTCAAAACCTGCCATTAACCGCCACCTATCTATTGTATTTGTTATTTAACTTCAGATCAACCTAAACTATTTTTCTCAAAATGTAACTTAAATCTTTTTTTTTCATTATTTTTTTAGAAAAGGTGGTAGTGATGTAGAGACACGTCTCTACATAGTACTAGTGGACCGCAGTGGCGGGAGGATGCTAGTCGTAGGATAGCTTTTGAATTTGCCGCGCAGGTAGATTGCGTTGGCCGGCCCGGTGATGTACCGTTGGCGCGCCTGTGCGCGCGCGCTGAGCGGATGGACCGAGAATGTTCTGGAAGCTTCTGCACCCCCGCAGTGGTTCTGGTTCCGCTCAGGTACGGTTTCTGGTTCCGCTCAGGTAGGAGCCCTCGCCCCTATAAAAAGGGTGGCGACGCCGAGGCCAGGAGCTCAGTGAGCGTCCAGCTCTCGAGGGAGCTGGTCGCTGTAGGCTAGGGGCAGGCTAGAGTCCTTTGGTAGAATATACCGAATCTCTCTTCAAACCCTGGACGTTTCCTTCTTGCCACCGGCTCAGACCTCACTACGAACATGTGGTAAACCCCGGCCCCCGGCCGGTGCGGTGTGAAACCCCGGCCCTGCCGGTGCGGTCCTTAAACCCCGGCCTAGCCGGTGCGGTAAACCCCGGCCTTCGCCGGCGCGGTATTGCCCGCTGCTAAACCCCGGCTCACGCCGGCGCGGTACAGCGCGGTCCGCCGCTCAAAACCCCGGCTCTAAGCCGGCGCGGTACGAGCGCGCGGTGCATCAGAGTAAACCCGCCCTCGTGTGGTGTGCGGTAAGCTAAACCCGCCTTATGGGCGTGCGGTGGCCGGCGTGCGGTATTTAAACCCGCCGAACTCTGAAAACCCGCCCTCACTTTGAGGGTGTGCGGTAAACCCGCCCTCGCAAGAGGGTGCGCGGTGTCATGACAATGTTAAAACTACACATTTGCATAAATAAGACAGGGTAATAGTAGTCAGACAATGGGAACGCGTCACTCTGGACCACAGGGCGGCTAACTAAAAAAAAGCGAAAAATTCAGAGCAATACTTTACAATAAACAGAAATACACTAAAATATATTCTAAAAATAAAAATTAAACCTCAAAAATACTAAAAATACAAGCAAAGCGTGCACATACTGAAGTATTAGAGTTTGCCTCCCCTCGCTGTTGACTTCTTGTTTCGTTACAACTAAATTAAGGTTTTTAAGTCCCCGAAACGGCCCAGCCCATCACGCTCCACCTCACGGAGGCTCTTACCTCATGCAATTCTTGCGAGACAAAACCCAAGACCTTCACAGCAAGCGTGCAAAAGAACAAACAAAAAAAAAAAAACGCTACGATATTTCATGCCTGCTGCTGTGCTGCCGGGTGCCAGGTTCGGGCGGGCGCAGGTGGGCGGGGAGAAGTAAGAAAAATAACACGCTCTTTTTACAAGAACGGTCTCGTTTCGAATCGCCGCCGCGGATACGCGTGAATACGCCCCTCTCCCTCTCCCCTCCCGAGGTTCGATTATTTAACCTTTGGTCCAGGAAGCTCCCCGCTGCCGCGCCGCGCCCCGCCACGCCCCGCCGCGTCCCTAGCAACACGTGGATACTCTGTCCTTGTCCTTGTCCCCACCCAGCCTCTCTCCGCTCCCCCCTCCCCTCCCGTCTGCACGCTACACTGGCAAAGCCCGGGCCGCTGGGCGTAAGTGCACGGGCACTGAAAAAAAGGGTATAGAGAGCTTTGTCAGCAGGTCCGCGCGCGCTGTCTTTAGCGCGCTGCTGCTTGCGCGGGTTTAGCAACAACGCGGAGGGGAGGAGGGCCCTTACTGGCAGACAGCAGACTTTGCAGTATCATTTCATCGCGGAAAGAGTTCTCTCATTGGCTCTTCTTTCAAAATAAGTTTGACACTGGTAAAACAAGTGTTTAATATTGCACGTCAATTGACGTTTAAGTTCAAGTGTGCATTTTCTCAACACATTGTGACGTTTAACTAGGTTAGACGTCAATTGGTGTTTAAATTTTTAACACTTCCGAAAAGTTCCCATATGGTTTCTATTGATAACATAGAACTGTGTGCGTCCAAGTGTTCAGAAATTAAACGTTTAGCAAACGTTTAAAATGTGCACACCATAATGTGCAACATCATAACTTGCACACGTTGGTGTTTAAATTATGCACACTTGTTTTACCAGTGTATTTATTTAATATGTTTTTTTTATTTATTTACTAACTAACAGTATGCCTGCACCAAGCTGGCCACGGTGTGCGCCAGCACACCTGTGCGTCGGCGAGCCGGCCGCGAGCCCCACCCCGGCCCGCCCGCGGTGGGGAAACAGAGCGAGTCAGGCGTGCATGCACGCATTGAACCGCGATGAATGAGTGAAGGGACAGGGATAGGAAGGACCCTCGGGGCGGCCGGCCTGCAGTCATCAATGAATAAATGAAACAGGCACACGTGACAATAAGGGTGGCGTACAGAGACGGGGTGGAGTCCAAGTACCGCACGCAAGCGAGCGCGCCCCGCCCCGCGGCCCCGGACTTAGCTTGGCAGAGTACAACCAACGAGGAGGTAACAACTCTGAATTTTGAAGTATACATGTAGTGAATTTTGGTGAATTTTATCGAAATTTTGTGAACTTAACTGGAATTTTACCTTCATCTTTGTGAATTTTCCTGAATTTTCCTGATTTTTAAGACTACTCCGGAATTTTTGTGTATTTGAGAATTGTTGTGAATTTTTCTAAATTTTTGAGGTTTTTCTTTTTTTTTAACTGAATTTTCCTGAACCACGAGGAGCGCACAAATTTCAGAGTTGCTTCCCCCTCGACAACCAGCCAGCCAGCCAGTCAGCCACCACTCCGCTCCAGCCCGTGCGGCCAACAACCCCTGAGCCCCTGGGCGGCCCGCCACACCCCACCCCACCCCACCCCGCCCCATCCCGCGCGACCAACCCCACCCAGTGTCCAGACCGGTGATTGGCTGCTCGTTAATTAAGATACCAGACACACACCCCGGAGCTCCGTGGCAGAGGTGGCTGTGCTCCCATCGCCAAGGCGTGCGGGGCCTGCGGACCCACACTCTAGTGGACAGCGCGCCCCGCCCCGCCCCGCCCCGCCCCGCCCCGCCCCGCCCCGCCCCGCCCCGCCCCGCCCCACTAACCGGAAGCGAACACGCGTCGCCCATGCAGCCTGGCCCAGTCCGGCGATAGCCTCACTTGTCAGGGTGCCAGGCCCATAGGCAAGGGCTCCGGGCCTGATAGCCCTCCCCACTGTAAAGTACGGACGTCTCTGTCTTCGCCAATATTTCGTGGTATATAGGGCTCTAAAAAATAAAATTGCATCAAAACCTGTCCAATTTATATGGCGTTCAAAAACATGAAAAGAAATCGCTCAGCTGGAATTATATGTACAAATTTAGCACTACGTCTAAAAACATAATACAGCGGAAAAATAAATAGCAGGATTGCTAAAAAATTAAGCACGGTAGCTTACAAATTATTTACGCCTACATACAGCTAAAAAATTAGTACACCTGCATTTTTTTTTTATTTCTCAGACACGAATATTGTTTTTGCGTGAAGTAACTCAAAAGAATAGCAAGATTCGTCAGTACAGTATACAAAACTGTGCACCATACAATATTAGCGTTTAAACAGACCACAACCTACCGTTCACAGTGCGAGCAGCAGCCAAGTCCAATCGTTCACCGCACTGGGCACCGCACCCCAGCACTGCTCGCTCACGCCCCAAACCCCACTACACTCCGGCACGATACGATACGACTCTTCATGCCGACTTCATGAGCGCACAACGAGTCGCCCCGCCCCACCCGACAAGGCTGCTATCGAATATTGAACCTGATAGTGGCGAAGCCGTATTGTTAACGAAAAACAGACCATGAGGAGCCAGAAGCGCACAGAGAGGACCACGGCTGAAATGCTGCAGAAAGTACTGAACGAGAGAGAGAGAGAGAGAGAGAGAGAGAGAGAGAGAGAGAGAGAGAGAGAGAGAGAGAGAGAGAGAGAGAGAGACCCGCCCGGGGGCCAGAGAAAGGACCACCGCCCGGCCCGTCCTGCCACAGAGCTGCTGGAAAATTGGGCGCTGAGCGATGGGGTAGAAAGATAGAGAGAAAAGGGTGAAGGGGAGGGGGAAAATAGTAATAATTTTAAAGAACGCGAATGGAGGTGGAGAAGGAGGGATGGGGCGAGGACAAGGGAGGAGAATTCTCTCTACAGAGAGACCGTCGCGACGGTGGGGCCTCCACTCCACTCGGCTAGGGCCGGGGTAGCCCTCGCGCTCCCACCCTGTCCCCGACTCCTCCTCCGGGGGGTTGGAGGGTGCGCGCAGGGGGGTGCGGGGCGGGCCGGGGAGGGGAAGGCCCCACGTGCTGCCGCCCCCTCTACTCCCCAACCCGCCCCGCCACTGCAGCCTTGGCCCACTTCCCCGCTGTTACTACGTGGGTCGTGTTGGTACTCCTGCGACCCGGTATGGTTTGGTTGGCAGCGCCGCTCCACACATGTCTTTGAGCCCTGGGCTGGCACGGGATCCTCATACAAGTACAATAATTCTCACTTTATCCTAAACACGCGATGTAAGGCTGCGGGCGCACACTGAGGGCACTGTTAAAAATACCGTAGGGAGTTACGGTACGCCTACGGTCTGTACCGTAGTTTTCGTGTACGGTCAGACCGTAGCTTATTATTACGGTACGGACTGTATTTCATTGTGGATAGAATGTGCCCCATTGAACTTCCCCAACACATTTGTAGGCTACGGTGTGTACCGTAAGATTCAGACCGTAGACGAAAATTACGGTCTGGGACCTGGTGACAAATTAACGACGCGTACCGTAGGTATTTACCGTAGTATTTTCTCACAGTGGGGCTGTGTAGTTTTTTGTACATAACTACGTAAGATTTCGTGCGTAGCTTATGTATGTATTTCAGCATACGTACACTGTTAAAAAATTTTGAGGAGATTTTACGGGTAAAGTCTTGGCATAGTTAGTGCCAAGACTTTTCCCGTAAAATTACTATAGTCTGTAAAATTACAGAAACATGTAAAAGTTTATCCTGCAAATGTATGGAAAAAAATGTCATCACTTTACCCGGAAAAATATTTACAGACTTTTACTAGTAAAATTTTAGAACAGAAGGATCACCAAAACCATTAAATTTATAGACGATCATATGCTTCTCGTCTCATCCACCGTGAAATAACTTCTTCCGTCGGAGGAAATTGTCTTTACTCTTGGTGGAATTGAACCCTGGAACTTTGGGTTCGGAAGCAGATGCCGTATCCACTGCGCTGCGAGGCGTCTCATGCAGGTATGCCGGCTCGCACTCGATCCCTTTCTCTTGGCGACTCGGGGGGCTTTCCCTTCTACTTCCAGCGTTTTTATAGAAGTTTTTATGTTTTGTCTGACTATGAAACAGTATTTTATTTGCTACGTTATGTGATGACAAACAGGTGTTCAACATTGAACAAAATATGTTACTGGACTCATTTGTCTGGAAAATTACCGAAATTTTCTGTACTGTACATCACAGAAAATCTGTAATTTTATTGAACTCTGTAAAATAACATGAAAATGAGTGTCATTTTACAGAATGTGGTAACTTTACCATACTTTTTCCTGTAAAATGAAAACATTTCTTTAATTTTACCTAAACTCGTAATTTTACAATACATTACCCGTAATATTGACATACTCTGTAAAATTACAATACAATTTCTGTACCGGATTACAGACATTGTCTTGTAAATTTACAAATATTTTTAACAGTGTAACTATGTATAAAAAAGTCTGTAACTTATGAACAATTTGAAATACGCAGCTTATGTACAATATTTTTGAATTTCTTACATATTGTACGTGGCAATAGCGTTTACAGCTTTTGAACTCTTTGGCCTTTTTACGTAGCTTATGTACATTTGTGTCCTTTTATAGCACTTCCATTTCTTAATTGTACACAAGACAGATACCGCTCACGGAGGGCTACTTTCTCTTTTGTACATAACTATGTACTTTTTTTTACGTAAGGCTTATGTACATTTTTTCTTACGTCGGTGTGTACAATTTTATGCGTAATTATGCACAATCCCAAATGTCCACAAGTTACGTACAAAAAAAAGTACATAGCCCAGCAGTGTGCGAGCTTTTAACAACCATATCCGATCGCACGGTAAAATCAGCACGGTCCACAGAAAGTGATGTCCCCGGAACCCCCACGTTGAACCAGTGAAGCGCTTTTCAGTATGCAATATCGCACCGGTGTGAGGTGAGGGGCCTCTCCATTTAAATTATGTTTGCAGCCGAGTCAACTTTCTTTCCTTCATTCTTTCTTTCTTTCTTTCTTTCTTTCTTTCTTTCTTTCTTTCTTTCTTTCTTTCTTTCTTTCTTTCTTTCTTTCTTTCTTTCTTTCTTTCTTTCTTTCTTTTTTTCTTTTTACTTTTCCAATTATTGCAATATTGCAATCATTATTAAAACTTATTCATTTCTTGTAAGATGGAAGAAAATTTTGCAGCCCCGGTTACGCACTGAACTTTGCACGTCTACATCCTGCACTTGGCTCGCATTGCAAAGTAGCGAAAAGCGAAGTGAGTGCGGTGCGAGCGTATGCCAAACAGACGCAGCAAGCCCCGCCCCGCCGCACGGAAAAGCAAAATACTTTAATCAGAGCCACCCCTACAATGAGAACCGTCGGGCACTCTAGGGCTCCACCTTCAATGTTTTTGAGGGGCGCATCGTCTAAATGGTTTTATCAAAAAATCGGGTCGTATCACCTGAAGTGTTGCGTGTTTGAACCCTTCTGTCACTTCCAGTAAAAAGTCCACTGGGCCTAACAGTGACCAGGTTGTTTGTTCGTGCTGACTGAAGCGCGTTTGACCGTGCTTTCTGGACTTTGAAACGGGAGCGTTTCAACCATTTTTCTCAGTAGCGATGAGTCCGGAGAGCGTTGGGGCGGGGCGGGTCGAGGCGGGGCGGGGCGGGGCGAGTGCACGCGCCGCACTGCCCGACTTCCGCCGCGGCCCGCCTCGGCGTCCCTCCCTTCTCCACCTAGCCTCGCCTCGCCCCGACCGACCGGCCGGCCGGCATCGTCCCGCAGCAATCGATATTGCATCACTGCTAGTCTCCGGGGCGGGGCGGGGCGGGACGGGGCGGGGCGGGGCGGGTCTCTGGGCGGCGGCCATTACAGCCTGACGAGCCACTTTACTTTTAACGCTGCAAAGCAGCGGCCGGCTGCGGCACGGCATGGCAGCGACGGAAGACCAGCGCCCCCAGCCGCCTCGCCCCGCCTCGCCTCGCCCCGCCTCGCCTCGCCCCGCCCCGCGCGGGCGTTCTTCCTTGACCATGACTAAACTTTTCTTTTCGTCCGGTGGTTGGAGGATAGTGGCGCGCCCGCGGCCGCTGGCCACTGCTGACCGACTGCAGACAGCAGCAACATTATAGATCTGCTGAGCAGTAGTGCCTGAGCAGAGCTGAGTCGCGCTGAAAAGGTGAAACACGATACGATCGAGACCAACACTCCCGGTGGTGCGCTCTGCCTGCAGTCACTGTAGACCAAACAAGCCTGACCTGCAGGCCCTGCAGGGTTTGCAGGCGGGGAGCTCTGCCTGCAGTCACTGCAGACCAATCAGACCTGACCTGCAGGCCCTGCAGGCGGTGCGCTCTGCCTGCAGTCACTGCAGACCAAACAGACCTGACTTGCAGGCCCTGCAGGCCGGGCTGCAGCCTGCCGCCGCGCTGCGCGTAGCGGTGACCCTGTTCTGTTCTGTTCGGGCCGCGAGAAAGTGGCGAGCTCGCCGCTCCGCCATGGCCAGCGGGCACAGAGGGGGTTCCCCTTCCCGCGCCGCCCCGCGCCTCCCCGCACCACCGGTTGTCATTGCGGGCCCGCCGGGTGGTCATAATTCCCTGTTCACAGTCGAACACAAAGACGGAGATGGAGATGCCCTCGGGTCCGTTATACGAACCCCATACTGATGATGGAATGGGGCGAATTCGTATTACCTGTACCTCGTCCTTTTTCTTGGGGGCATAGGGGATGCTGAGAAATTCTTGGAGGCGCTTTATGGCTCGTGTTTCCGAAGCACGGCAGCAAATTGATGGTGGCGCAGATCCTGCCCTGCGCTTCGTCAAAGTGGGCCACATGCCACATCCCCGTGACCGTGAAGCTCGTGGGGGTCCTTGTCCACGCTGCAAGGAGCCACCACCGCGGGCCGCGCTCAGCGCTGCGTTACTTCCAGTTATGTCTTCTGCCGACTGCGCCTCGATAAGGATGATGGAGGAGGAAGAGGAGGAGGGGGAGGGGCGGACGGGAGCGGAGAAAGAGAGCGGGGATAACGCGCTCGTCTCCACTCCTCAAGGAATTCGCGTGGCACAGCACAGACTATTCGGCAACCACCACTGCGCCTGGAGGCCTGCGCTGCGCGGCGCGGTGCGGGTAGGACACAAAAGTAGGCCGCCAAGCGCCAAGCCCGGCCCGGCCCGGCCCGGCCCGGCCCGGCGGCTGCGCTCAGTACTGTACCTGTACCGTGCAGTCGGGCTGCGACCCTGTACTCCACTGAGCCGGAGCGTCTCCAGCTGCCTGCTCTCCTCCTTCTCTCCCCAAGGCCCGCGCGGCCCGCGCTCGCCTTCCTTCACACCGTGCACTGCCTAATTGCCGTATTGCATCGTGCGGCTCACCGCTGGAGCGGCTGGAGCGGCTGGAGCGGTGCCGGACTGCGTCCAACAAGTGCCTGGGGAAGGGGTGGTGGTGGTGGTGGAGTAGTCGTTGTCAGGGCTCTACCTGGGAGCGCGCATTCTAGGGGAGAGGGTCCGCTGCTCTCTGGTTAGGCAGATTCGCGACAACCATATGGTTGTCTCCACGGCCACCCAGTGCAAAACTCTCGGGCAGGGCGCTCGTTGATAGTCGTTAGGATAGGCAGATACTCAAGACTAGACTGCTCATGGCTTCCTGCCGACGAGTCCCTGCCCCTACTCCCACACACGCGGCAGAAGCAGGGCGTGGCGGGGCGTGGCGGGGCGTGGTGGGGCGTGGCGGGGCGTGGCGAGGCGAACGGCAGCCGCGGCGGCTGGGCGGGGTGGTGGGGCGGGGCAGCATCAGCAGCAGCCACATTCACACGCACTCCGCTCCGCCCCGCCCCGCCCGGCCCGCCCCGCTCCAGCCCGCGCCCATGCCGCCCAGCTCCAGCCGGGCTGGCGGTCCGCTCTGGTCCGCGGGGGGAAAGTGAAAGGGAAATGGAAGGGAAAGGAAACACGGACGGACGCTGAGGGAGGAGAGAGGAGGGGGGATGGGGGGGATTTGTACCGGGCCTGGAGCTTGAGGCCCGAACCTTGCGAACACACAGGCTCAACGGGATACAACATATCTGATCCGGGAGAAGTGAGTAAGTTCCCAACTGCTGTGAACGTTACAATATAATTTACTTCCATCTTCGTGGATATAAAGAAAAATATTTCTAAAAATACAGTGTACGTTGCGAGTGATAAATCAAAGCGCAGATCATGGTCCGCATTTTTCCCCTCGTGCCTGATACCATAATTCTTTTTATTTAAACTCTAACACGCGCACAGCTGGTGCTAGAGTACGATTCGCTCCGGCTCGAATTGGCGAGAAAGCGAATAGACGCAAAGACCCTGACACGGTGCTGGGCGGGGCGGGGCGGGGTGGGGCGTGGCGGGGCGCGGCTGAGGTGAGGACGCTCCTGATGAGCGGGGTGAGGGGGCTGGGGGAGGGGGGGGGGCGGCAGCAGCCGCAATCACATTTAGCAGACAATACGATTCCGCAAGAGCCGCCGCACCGCCGCAGCAGTCCCTACTCCTCCACCGCACAGCGCCGCGGCGCCGCACCAGCCGACTTGATTTTCCCAAGATGTGCCGACACGCTAGCGCCGCGGGATTCGTCAATAGGCACTAAATGAAACTATGTGGATCCTTGAGAGTCAAGAGATTCTCGTTTACTGACGACATAGAGAATAATCTTGGTGTTCTTACATTTTTGCTTCGTTCATTTCAGTCAAAGTTTCGTTCTGGATTTAACGACGACGGGTTTAACTTAACAATTTTTTGGAAAATACGGTCAGGATTCGTTGCAGACGCTTATAAAATCAGTTTCATTAGCAAGTCGCTAATTTTACTTGGTTCAAAGGGCGATAGCCCTTCAAGTGAACGCGCTTTTCCTGCAGAAGAGAGAGGAGGTGAGATCTCGCCCTCTCACTCGGCAGGGTACGGAAGTAGAACGGCGCGTCACGGCTGCGTCCAGAACAAGTGAAATTATTTCGTTTCCATTGAGGACGGGCCGGGCCCGGCCTGCAGCGCGCGCGCGCGCGCGTGTGTGTGTGTGTGTGTGTGTGTGTGTGTGTGTGTGTGTGTGTGTGTGTGTGTGCGTGTGTGTGTGTGCGTGCGTGCTAGCGAGTGTATGTGGGTGGGTGCGCGTGAGTTCTCATAAAGGGATCCCCTAGCGCCTCACAACAAGGACTTGTTACCGCCTGCTGGAAATGCTGTGTGAGCGTCGGCGATGGAAAGCAGGCAGGCAGCCGCGGCAGCTATACGCACGCCATTACAAAAGCGAAAAAACGGGAATTTTTAGGTTAAATTTTACATTTATATTATCCGAGGGCATTCTAGCTGCGGGAAAGAAAGGGGACTGGACAAAACAATGGGAGCGCGGCGGCGTATGGTGTGGAGCTGCCGAGGAGAAAACGACTCTGAATTTGAGTGTACAAATCTTGTGAATTTTTGTGAATTTTCGGAAATTTTTATGAATATTTGTAATTTTTTTCTTGAATTATTGAGAATTTTTGCTTGAATTTTCACCCAATTTTTATGATTTTTTTTTAACTTTTCTGAATTTTTCTTAACTTTTCTTAACATTCCTGAATGTTCCTGAAGTTTGCTGAATTTCTCTGATTTTTTCTGAATTTTTCAGAATTTTGAGGTGTACAAAAATTTGAGCGTCGTTGTTTCCCCAGCAGCGAATGGACTCGTCGTCAAACAGATTCACGAGGACCAAAGTACAGGGAACAGCATGGCGTAGAACTGCGCCTCCGCCACGCAGCCCCCGCGCCCTGGGGCGACTCGAGGAAGGCGGATCGGTTTAAGCGATGTGGACAGTTTTGTGACCTACTCCGCGGGTAAAGTATTCATTCGCAATATTAAATCGAGCAAAAAGCGGCTAGCCGCTGCGATAAATTGGCTGCCGATATTGCTTCCGGAATGCAGAAATGGCGGCTGGACGTTGTGAGGCACGAAGAGAGGAGACGAGGGCAGCCCGCTTCCGCGCTTGCCCGCGGGAGAAAGTCGTCCACGCGCCCCTGCCTACTAGGCAACACCTGCAAACCGGTGCGGAATAGGGCTGCCTAGCGGTCGGGGGCACAACCAGCCTCGCCCCGCCCCGCCCCGCCCCGCCACGCCCCGCCCCGCCCCGCCCCGCCCCGCCCCGCCCCGCCCCGCCGCGTTTGCTTCCGGTCAGTACCACACTGGTTTTATTTCTCTTTCCTGTCCGCGCCGCGCGAGTTTTAAGGAGCGGCGTCCCGTTACCTTTCTGCAGCACCACCGGTCTCGTGACGTAGACCCCGTGTGCTCGAGCGCGCACACATATACGAAAACACACGCACGCACGCACACAGACACACACAAGTCTTTGTTAATCACGGCTAATTATGTAAATAATATCAGGTTGGCGATGCGACGGGCGGCAATTATTCTGTCTGTAAGCGGTCAGAGCGGGATGGGGTGGGGCGGGGTGGGGCGGGGTGGGGCGGGGTGGGGCGGGGTGGGGCGGGGTGGGGCGGGGTGGGGCGGGGTGGGGCGGGGTGGGGCGGGGTGGGGCGGGGTGGGGCGGGGTGGGGCGGGGTGGGGCGGGGTGGGGCGGGGTGGTCAGGTTCTGATCACACGGCACAGCCGGTCCGGGAGGGGTGGGGCGGGGCGCGGCGCGGCACGGCGCTTATGGCAGTCAGGTCTTCAGTCAGCGGGCCGCATTCCGAAAATCGTTTCTGTCTGGTAACGAAATTGTATTTAGTGATTTAGATTAAACTAACTAAAATTTTGCTCAAATAAACAAAAAACATTATCAACAACGTCCCGTAAATATATCATTCGACAGAACATTTTTTAAATCGCGAGTAAACAAGTTTTTCGTTATCTTAACGAATTACATTTCTAGCACGACAAGTAAAATTTATTTTCCCCGGGCCGTGGCTATATGCAAACAGAGCTTCTTTCACTGCTCCGCAGTGTTGCGTTGGTGATTCCAGGTCGCATCGACAGAACTACATTTTTAAACAGCAGCGGTCGCAAAGCAGGCACTCGGCCCAGCCCGCGGCCCGGAACCCCTCAGTAGGGTGACACCATATTCGGACCACGGGAACTTTGGGCACGACTTTGACTACCTTTAAAAGAAGTCGCGTTGGGTCCGAATTCGAGATCGGGTAACATGCCAAAGGGGAAAAAAAATTCCTTGCATATCTTGAGAGCGAAGACGAGATGAATGGTGAGAAACCGCGGGAGTAACTCAGGTGTAACGCACCACAAACTTTAAGGTTTACATCAGCTTACGAGCTTCCCACTAACTGATACTCCTCAAACTTCAGCACAAAGACGGTAAGCACATTTCGATACATAATAAATCATCCGTTTCCCGCGGTTTCCCGAGTGCAGCACGCAGCGAGCTGCCAATAAATTATTCGCGCCTCCACGGCGCAGTAGGATCTCACGAACGCTCGATCTGCTTCGTTATAAAAAAGGGTATTAACAAAAGGGTAGCCTTCGTGCCACGCCAAAGCGAGGGTGGCGGAGGAGAGGGGAGGAGTAGGGAATAATGGGCAACCACCTCTCGGTCTTGTGGATGACGAAGCTGGCCCAGGGGTCTCGCGCAGGCCGGATACAGTCGGATCTCTCGCTCGCTCCCACGCATTGACCATACCCTCATCTCTCTCCCTTGGGGCCACTTTGTGACCCGCGGGCAGTCCTGAGACCCCTGAGCTAGCCGACAAGGCAACGCGTTGCCAACTCCTCAAACGGTCTACTTCTCCCAAATAAGTTTAAGTAGAAAAATCAAAGTGTATACGCCTGAGAAAAGGGGTTTGCGTGTACCGCACTATCCCTAACACCCGTCATATCAGGCACGTAGGGGTCCTCGCTGCCCGGCAGGCAGGTACCTTTCAGGTTCCTTGCTGGAACCTTGCCGGTATTGCCGGTATCCAGCCGTAATACGCCCGCAGCCAAAGCGTGGCGCGCGGGCACGCTCCCGCGGCGTATCCTCGAACCCTCACCGGCAACGGAAGTCAGCCTGGGTTAGGTTAAGTTGACCGCGAAGCCTGCCGCCCGGCGGGGCAGCCGGGTAGGGGTACCCCCGTACCTGTTAGGTACCTAGGCGGGGAGGGGGAAGCGCGGAAACGGTACCTCGCCGAGAAGCTCCAGGCAGCGCCGCCGACGGGCTGAGGGGCTGAGGGGGACAGTGGCGGGGGGCGAGCGGGAAGGGGAAGGGAGGGGGCACAGGAGAGGGGAGTTTTGCGGTCCCGCAAAGTAGAGTCGGGATGCGCAACCGCCACTGTCTACTGTTGCGCTACTTCGAGTGGAGGGGCCCAAGGGCGGGGAGGGGAGGGGGAAGAGAGGGGAAGGGGAGGGGAGGGGAGGGGAGGGGAGGGGGAGACTGCGGCCCGGTGGCCCCCCGGACCTTGTCGAGGCGAATCGAGAGCGCGACAGAAGGGACTGGCAGCGCAATTTATAAACAGGCAGATTAGCATGGCCTTTACATAAAACGATAAACCTATTGCTGAAGTCACTATACTTCTACCCCATCGCTCAAGGGGTCGTCATCTTCGATTTTCCTCCCGCACAAACGGCTGATAATAATACCTCAAATATTAAATGAATATTACACACACACTGGAAATATGAACAGAAATGTTACGCATCTTTCTTGCTTTACTCCGTAATTACACGCAATTTGCATAAAAATTACCAAATCAGTAGGGTTTATATTTTTCCGGGAAATTTGGGAAAATTCGAAAAAAAAATTGTTAATTCCATGAAATCTGCGTTTGTGCTGACAAAAAAGCGATACGAAACGGTCTAATTACGTCCCTTCAGCCTCTGGTAGTATGCGGTGTATAAAAGAATAAGTAAAACGGGCCAGGATCATGAAAATTTCAAGATTTGATACATAATGTTAATAAACATTGAAATTTGACAAAGAAAATCTTTAAAATTTTAAAGAATTTTGATGACCTACATATTTTTCACCTCCACAGAGAACGTTTTGCCATCGATCTGGACCAGGAACACGTACCAAAAAGTATGTTTTCGCACAATTTTAGCTTTTTTATTTATCTAATTTTTCAGACCCCCAGGATTTTTCCCCCATTTTTTCCCGGAAAAGTTTCCGAGCTGCCGAACCCTACAAACCAGTTCTATTTTTTAGTCCTTCACTGTAAATCTGAGAGTCATGTTTCTGACTGAAATTGAGCGAGGCATATAACATCGCCCTAAAGGAGTGAGGAAATTCTATATCGCTCATTTGGAGTGGTAAGCCTCACTCAAATCGAGCGAGATCACTAGATATCGCTCGTTTTGAGTCATAGAAGCGACTCAAAAGGAGTGATATTTAATAATATGACTCTCCAGGAGTGACAAAATTTGGGTCATCAATCTCGCTCTCCTGAGAGCGAGATTTCTCACTCCTCGATTTACAGTGTTCGTACACGGTGGAAATGAGTTGACGTCTCCTTGCTATCGCTTATAACGCTTTAGAGCGCCCCCACCCCCTTCCGCAGTACCCTCTCGGAAGTCCTCTCGGAAGTACCTTTCCTCTACGTCTTAATGCCTTTGCCAAACGAGCGGCTGCCGACGGGCCTCGGCTCGGCCCGGGCCCACCTGAACGCTTGAGCAGGGTTCCCAGACAGCAGACGACGCGCGGGCCGGACAGAGTCGGACCTCTCGCTCGCTCCCATCACGCATTATCCACAGCCTCATCTCTCGCTCCCTTGAGGCTGCCAGTCTGAGACCCCTTGCGCTAGGGGTGACCCGGCCGGCCATGCGAGTTTGAGACGGCTGGGGCCGGACCTCGGACCTCTGCTAAGGGCTGGACTACGCGACCATGGTTTGTCACGATCGTTTCAGCTTCAGCGCGCAGCTCCAGCCTCAGAGGCCGGGCCCAGCTGAGCGCTTCAGCGCGCTTCAGCGACTCACCGCTCCGCTCCGCTTGAGCGGCGCACAGCGGCAGCGGCCTGGCGGGCCTGGCCTCAGCCCTAGCCTCTGTCCCTGTTCGCCCCGGCCCGGCTCTACCCTGACTGCTAGTTATGTAGTGTCAATTGAAACGGTGGCTGAGCACCGCAGACTTTGTTGTCACCCCCCCCCCTCCCCCCTCTCTTACCCCTACCTCCCTACCGTGCTCGGTTTCTCTCCGTTTCGCTTGGTTATAGCAGCCGAGTTTCGCCGATGTTTGGATGACCGCGTTTACTCTTCGAATGAGAGTGAGCACTATCAAAAGTTTTGCAATGTTTGTTTTTTTTCGATTTATTTATTTATTTATTTATTTATTTATTTATTTATTTATTTATTTATTTATTTATTTATAGGGAACGTTATCTTTTAAAAAGTCCACACTTTTTCTTCACTAGTAGACAATAAAGGTACGAAATCCCATGTACACATACACATGATTGGACCTCTCCATTCCGAAGCAGCCACAACAACCCTAGCCCTCTCCCTAGCCCCTAGTCGAATGGTAATCGACCCACTTTGCGAGACGCACATTGTGCGCCTACCAATCAGCTGGGCCTGTATCTGATCTTTACGTATCGGCTCGTTTAGTCCCTGGCTCGCTGAATTGGTCACCCGCTCCTCCCCGACCCGCAATACCCTCAGGCGGAGCGGACAAGGTGGAATCCGTAAGGGAGGTCGCGATTTACGTAAGCGGCCTGGGCTGGTCACTGATCAGCGCGACTCGGTTCGCCCGCACCACACTCTCCAGCTCAGCCCCCCCCCCCCCCTCTTACCCCTCCACCCGGGTGTTGGCTCTAGACATAGCCACCTGGAAAGAAGGCGCATTGCGCTACAGAGCCCTCATAAACAGGCAACCCGAAGAGCGCCGCACCCCTTTTCATGCTGTCGGACCTTACCACGCGCCTGAACTCGACCCGAGAGGGGGAGGGGAAACAACTAACTCTGAATTTTCGTGTACAAATTTTGTGAATATTTGTTATTTTTATATAATTTTTCTAAAGTTTTGCTGAAAATTTTCTGAATATTTCTGACTTTTGTTCAATAACTTGTTTTTAATTTCTTTAAATTTTCCTCTTTTTTTTTGAATTACGAGGTGTACTAAAATTTCAGAGTTGTTTCCCCGTCGACTCGATCACTCCAGTTTTAGAACGTGCTGACCAGCTGCAGCATCAGCTCGGTGACCTTCTTCCAGGCCCTACCCCGCAGCACGTCCTCCTTGCCGCCGTCCTCGACATGACCCTGGCACCTGCCCGCCCAGCCCCGACAAGACACCATTGCAAGAAAAGTGAGGCGAGGCGCAATGGCCGTAGCCCTGCTGCTGCGCCCTGGTGCCCTCCTAATCCGACGCGCGGGCCGGGCGCGGGCGGGCGAGCGAGGCGGGGCGGGGCGCGGGGCGCTCGTACCGTGCGGCCGGGAAACACGCCTTGCTAATTGGAGGGTAACAGGACGACGCGGACAAGCTGTACGGGAGGACCGTGGATGCGGGGCTGGGAGCGGGGCTGGGAGCGGCGTGAGAGGATTGGGTGAGAAGTGGCTGGTGCAGGCTGGCCCTCCGGTGAGGGGCGCGAACAGACTGGAGGTCCATGGCGGCAAGGCGCGGGCCGCGGGCGCCACGGGCCGCGCGGAGGCGTTGCGGCTGCGCCTTTGACCTTAACGCTCCCTTCCACCGCCTGCCAACACTATGTCCCTCTCCTCATCCTGCTGACGCCCCCACACGCTCTCCGCCACGTGGCGCCGAGCGTCGGGCGTCGGGGTGGTGGAGGCTCTGGCCGCGACGGCACCCCGAAAACCGAGTGCATGAGTAGACCAAGTTCCATTTGGCGCTTAAGTCCTATCCCAATGCAGCCTTGAACCAAGAACTTTGTGTTCGATTCAAGCGCCCAGGGAAGGCCACGATTTGGGAACATATTGGGATTGATTTGAGCTCCTATACTCACTCAAGTATCCGCCCCGGGTTCTTGATTTTTTTTTCAAGTTCTTGGGAGATGATTCAAGTATATTGAGCATGATAAAAGAACGCGCCCTTATGGGTGGGCGCCCGTCAGACTAGAGTCGCAGCAAGAGCGGCAGCCAGTAAACTTAATTCTAAACAACATTATCGCGTAGTGTTAAGCGTCGCAAGTACCCCCTATTGTGTTTATGAAGGAGAGTTTAATTTTTCCGCGCAGAAGCGGCTGAAGTTCTGTTGTAGTCGATAAATTCAATTGGCATACTGCTCGGGTCGCTGAGTGCACATCTCATCCTCATCTGTAGCGGGGGCGGGGCGGGGCGGGGCGGGGCGGAGCGGAGCGGGCGAATGTGTTCGCATGAATGACCGTTAGCGGCAAAAAAGAGCAGGCGACACTGGGCAGGACCGAAGACACTGCCGCAAGAGGGGAAATATAGGGGCAGGAAGAAGTTGGACCCGAGGGTAAGGGCATTTCGAAGAATCATTGTACGGCTCCAAAAAGAGTCATTTAAAAAAATAAAATAAAATCAAGAAGAAAAATCGAGAGAAATGAACAAAAAACCCAAATAAAACTGGGAAAAAATCCGAAATGGGGGTAGAAGACCAAAATTTATCAAGTAGTAACAGAAATTTTCTGTAAAAAATTAAAAAATAAAATGTCACAAAAATTATTGTACACATTTTGTATGAGTGATACCCCCTTCGGTTGGACCGCACACGGACAGGGGTGGCGCGGGGGCTACGCGGGGGCTGCGCGGGGGCTGCGCGGGGCTGCGCGGGGGCTGCGCGGAGCCAGCCGGAGGAGAACGGAAAGTAAACTTGGAAACCCACAAGTCGAGCCGAGCCGACTGTTTCCCTGACCGGCCGGAGAAAGACAACGGTGCTGGAGTGGAAACTTCCCGCCGTACATTGTGCAGGCGCGCTGCGCGGTGAGTGAAGCCGGCCCGGCCCCGGCCCGGGCCCGGGCGCGGCTGGGAGGCTCATTTCTTTCGCAACGCTCCGCAGTACCGCTTCCACCCACCGGAGCCATTGCATCACGCAGTACAATACGCGACAATACGGCGGCGCGGCTGGCATTGGAAGACGGCCGTGATTAGTTCTGGAGTGCCAAACCCGAGGGGGCAACCACTCTTGAAACCTTGTGTGCATGAGACCCGGGGAAATCTCGATAAAATCTTCGGGAATCTAGATGAAATCATCGAAATCGAGGTATTATAGAAATATCTAAAAAAAAAAAAAAAAAAAAAAAAAAAAAAATCTCAAAGAAATCTTGTGAAATCTCATGAAACCTTGCGTAATTCCCTGAAACCATGTAGACCGTGTTAAAGTTTTGAGAAATTTTTGAAATCTTGTAAAAGTTATTGAAATTTTTCCAGAAGAACAAGACGAAATGTTTTTAAAATCTGGTAAAATCTTACCTCATATCTTCAGTAATCCTGAGTACACTAGGATGAGCGGTGCTGGTTGCCCCCTCGGCCAAACCCAAAGAGGACTTTGTAGACGGACCGGACTTCGTGCCCTCAGCACTGCGTCATCAGTCAAATTCAGTCAAATTTGCATTTTAATATCAATCACTTTCGATTAATTTCCGAGTGCCAACTGCAACGGAATGAAATGTGCAACTACAGGAAATTTTCAATTTGCGTAATTACTGAGCTAAATCTAGGTCAACGTCAATGTAAAAATCTGAGTAGCTCAGCCTACATTTCACCGCAGGAACCTTAGGTCATTAGTGACTCCGCTCTCTCACCCTACAGGCCCCTCCACCTCCGGATCGGGGGAAAGGGGGGGGGGGGGTACGGGGTGAGGGGGGCGGATGCAGGGAATCCCCCTCTTCAAGGTGCGCTTCCCGGTACCAGTGAGGGGGATTTCCTCGCGGGCCGGCCGGCCGGGCTGGCTTTGGCTGGCGTCTTTCCCCGGAACCGCCATGCAAGGCAGCCTCTCGGCTCCGGGCAGGACTGGAGTGGGCTGCTGAAGTTGACCGGGCCAGACCGGGCGGTCAAGGATTATCGAACTCGCACGCGAGGGATGGGCGTAGCATAGCATCCTGGGCGGCCAGCGCCGCGCCGCGTCCGGCATAACCAAGGCGCAGAGGAGCATTAGCGGTCTAGACAGGCGGGGCGGCGGAGGGACCCGGAGCCGCCGCTGGACAGATAACACCTTTCACTCGCCTGCTCGACCCGGCCGGCCCGGCTCGGCCCCTCGTCCGTCTCTCTCTCTCTCTCTCTCTCTCTCTCTCTCTCTCTCTCTCTCTCTCTCTCTCTCTCTCTCTCTCTCTCTCTCCCTCTCTCTCTCTCTCTCTCTCTCCCTCCCTCCCTCTCCGCGCCCCGCCCCGCCCCGCGCTGCCGGGGCCTCCTTCTGCAACACATTCCTCGCGGCGGGCGTGCGCGTGCTGTTGGGCCCCTCCGCCCCGGCCCGGCCCCCGGCCCCGGCGGCACAGCGGGCGCGCTGGCGCGCTCTAGCGGAGGCCGGCTCAACCAGGCTCGCGCTGGCCCGTCCCCGCCGCGATTCTCGTTTCGGCCGGCGGCCGCACAGGTGGCGCCGCCGTCACGGCCAAGACCAAGGCGCAGCAAGGTCGGTCCCGCGCCGCGCCGCGCCGCCCCGCCCCGCGTAGCGTGGCCTACATACGGGAGGGGGACCCGAGCGGGAGCGGGCCCGACCCGACCGGAGCCGAGCCGCCGCCGCGCCGGGGCCGAAGTCACTCTGACGCAACGTACATTACGATAGCTATTGCGGTACCCCCCCCCACCTTTCCGACTACCCCCTCCCCCGTCCCCCCTCCTGCCCTACCATCCACCCTCTGTCGCCTGGGGAGCAATTTTTCGCACTATTCGGGTCACCATATGGTGCTCGATGAGGCGGTGCCGGGAGGGGCGCGGGTGGGTCGCAAGCCGCGGGCCGCCGCTGTCCCTTTGACCCCGCGCAGGGAAGGCCAGCTGGCGAAAGTGAAAGTCCGATCAAGCCGACGGGCAGGCCACGCAACCGACTCGCTTAAAATGTAATAAAAACAAAATCGTGTCGTTTCTTGCAACTCTGAATATAACCTTTTCGATTGATTTTGTCTCGTAGCAGGAGCTAAGGAGCTGCTGTGTTGGCTACCGAAACACCGCTGGGTAGGTCTCTTGGCTGATGGACGAAACAGGGCATGATTCTTTTGACAACAAGACTCAACTTTCCGCGGAGGCGCGTTTATTTTGGAACGCATGCTAATGCTAGAAGAGAGAGATGTCTTCTCGCTTCACGATGCTGCCGCAGGGCAGGCCCGGCCGCAGTGCGAGCGCGGCGCGCGGAGGGCGCCGGTCGGGTAGGCACGCCCGCACGGAGCTGTGCGCAGCGGGTTGCATTGGCACGGCGCTCGCCTGTCCACACGCCGGCGGCGGGGAGGCCAGCGCGGCGGGGCGGGCCTGCCGCTGCCGGAGAGGAGGAGGACGAGGAGGAAAAGGAGCAGAAGCACAGAGGAAACGACGTCCTGGTTTCCAAGCAGTTTTGGAATCACCAAGCAGCTCTAATAGAGCAGAGTTTCCGGAGATGTTTGAAAGCCAGAACAAAGCTATTTTTTTCTGTGAGCCGGACGGGCCGGACGTTGGCTTGTCTCCATTCTTAGCGTTTGTCAACGCTCATACATATATGAAGCCATAAAACGAGAATTACATAGCAATTTAGAAGGCGTTTTTCATGAAGGAAAAACAAAATCCTGGATGGTTTCTCAAAGCGCAACAAATACGAATTCAACTGAAATTTTTACATTTCTTAATTGCGCGTTTTATTGGCATTATGTTACAACGCCCTGGTACTGGGACACTCTACGGAAAAATCTCGGACTGACTGATTCGGGAGTAAAATCACGGAAAGGCGTGCATCCTCCTGGAAGCGATCGGGTGGGGTCGGGCCGGGTCCGCCGGAGGGGCCGGAGATGGGTAGCCGGCTTAGCCCGGCTCTGCGCTGCCGCCTGGGGGCGGCCGGGGGAGGCGCAGGGGGGTGGAGGTAGAGCAGCAGCGCGGGCAGCGCACAGGGGGGGGGGCGGAAGCGAGTATGAACGTATCACGCAAAAGACACTGGGTAAACTTTCATGTGCTTTATTATGTACGTATTTTGAAGTAGTTTTGGGGCGCATTTATCCTATGATGAGGACCACGCGTCCCTCCGGACGTTTGTTTGTGCCACACCACTAGGGAGATAAACACATCATAATATATCGAAAGCGCTGACGGCAGCCCAGATCTGAAAAGAAAACGGTACTCTCCAACAATTCTTGGCCGAGCCAACGGTAACTATTAGTATCCTTATCTTTAAACGGCAAAACCGTGCATTCAGCAGACGCAGCGCAGCGCACACGCCACTGTAGCGCGACCGAGACAGTGAACAGCTGAGACGGCGGAGCCTGATACGGCGGAAATTGATTTTAGGTCGGTTAAAAACGTGATTTGTAACCTTGCCAGGCCTGGAATGTTTTTGAAACTTTGACGAAGAAAATTGGACATAAAAAATAATTATGAAACTTGCATTTTTTATTTTTAAAAAAAAATGGAAAAAGGAGACGGCGGGGTTTCGAACAGATGACGGAAAGCGGCGCCGCGCAGCACAAAAGACCACTATCAGAAATTTCCACGGTAATTAGTACGGTTTTCCCTGCACTGTAAACTGGTTGGCGTCTTTAGACGCCAAAATATTGGCGTCCTCTGAGAACGCCAAATCTTGGCGTTCAAAGACGCCAATATTTGGCGTTCTGAGAAGAAGAACGCCAAAATTTTGACGTCTAAAGACGCCAACCTATTTACAGTGTGTTAATTTTTTACCTGGTCCGGACCGTTTTTATTGGGTACGGTTCGTCCGTACTACCTCCTATGACCGCATATTTCACAAGGGCCTATATTTCAACTTTTTACGAAGTTTCAAGAAACTGAAACTACGGAATTGGTCACGGAACACACCGTAATTTTTAGATACGGTCGTCTCGTCACCAAACAAAACGGTTTTACTGTGGTATCTGGGGCATGGGGGTACGGAATTTTTAACAGTGACACCGGAACCATGGCGAGTGTTGATTTTGGCCAAGGGTCTACCACTTTGGAAAATCGCGTACGAGGATTATAACCAGTCACGATTACGGTGATTACCAATGATTATTTGAGTTTCTCTTTAACATATTTACTGATTATTGGCCAGTAATCAGGCATCTTTTGGTCAAATTTGATTCTACTTATCCATATTTGTCAAAATTTGATAATATTTGGAAATTTTACATGATTATGGTTAAGTGATTATCAATAATCATCTAGAGGGGTGTACAAGGATTATGGAAGTGGTAGACCCTTGATTTTGGCTGACCAAGACCACGTTTCGGCAGCTTGCCACACCTGGTATGCGTTTAAAAAGTTCCCCCCAAAACTAGCAATAATAATAATTTTAAAAAGACGTTAGTTTCCTTTCCAAGCACAATGACGCCATAAAAAGACTTTCTAGTTCAGGTTATACGTTACGATTGCTTACGGGACTTCTCACATTCGTTAGATAAACTAAGAATTAACACAACGCACTATGCGCTAAAATACCATATGCACGATGATTTTCGTGCAGAACATTATCATTATGTTTCGCACTATTTCAATTAAATTAAGAGTAACGACTCATAAAGAAACGTCGTGAACTCGTTCTTCTCTTTCAACTTCAACAAAATTTGTTGTTTAATCACACAGAGAACTTATTTATTTATTAAATACATGTATCAAATGTTGTCTTATTTTAAGAATAAGTGAAATTTTCGGCTCAGCCGTAAGTATCAACTTTACCTAGTTTTAAAATAAAAATAACAAATACCAACGAATTGTTTCTTGCCCCGCGCCGCGCCGCGCCGTGCGGCCGCCGGGAGGCCGCAGTCTTCAAATCTTATCAGTTGACTGGCGGGGCGGGGACGGCAGCCCAGGGGAGGAGGGGGAGGGGGGGAGTGGAGGCCATTGTACAGGAAGGCGCAGAGACCAAACTTGTCGCGAGGTGCCCTGCCCCGGTCCGGTCCGTCCATTGCGAACAGACTGCGGGGATTAATTCCTCGGAGTAACACTTGGGCGCGAGAGGAAGGGAGAAGGGAAGAAGGGAGAGGGGCTTGATGTTATTTTACGACAGAGAGGAGTGGGGGAGGGAGTTGTGGGGGGATTAATGAAAGTGACGGGTGGATAAGAAAGGCAGATCGCTGCCAAAGCGATATGCGAGTATAGGAAGGACTAGGGTGGCAAATCTAGGAGATTTTTCCTATAGACAAACCCTGCCTACTAGGCAACCTGCCTCACAGTGGTGTCCGAATGTTACCTAGGAGGCAGGGTTTGTCAAGGAAAAAATTCGTAGATTTGCAGCCGTAGGAAGGACGGGTTCCCCCTCCTACCAACACACCCACCCACCCAGCCGTGCCCTGCCCCTGCCCCACCCCGCCCAGCGAGCAGACGCTAAGCACCAGCAGCACACGGTGCCGGCGGGTGCGGTCCACGAGCGGCAAGGTGTGAAATTGAGCTGAGCTGGAATGGGTCGCAGGTGGGGAGAAGTAGAGGGTGAGGAGGGCAGGGGGCGCCTCATCGCTCCTGGAGCAGGCCGCCCCTGGCGTGCTGCGTATCGTACATCATCCACCTTGCTTACACCCCGCCCCGCCCCACCTCACCCCTCCGCCGGAGACTTCTGCTGCTGCTGGCGAGGACACGGTGGGCGGGGAGGGGGAGGGGTGCGAGCGGAGTGGCCAGGGTCTCCACCGGAACCACTCGGCCCCGCCTTGCCCTGCCTGTTCCGCCCCGCGTGGAGAATCACCCGTACAAAATGTGTAATGATTTTTTTTTTATTATTTATTTTTTTTTTTTTATAAATTATCATTTGTTTTGATTGTTCTCTGATTTTTCAAGGAAAATTTGTCACTTTTTGATAAATTTTGATCTTTTCCCCCATATTTGAAATTTTTCCTGTTACATTTCGGTTGTATGATCATTTTTTCTCGATTTTTCGGATTTTTTTTGTATTTTTACACTTTATTATGTTTTGACTCTTTTGTGTTTTGTTTAATTTAAAAAAAATAATTTTTGGTTTTGGCGCCGTACGATGACTTTTTGAAGTGATTTCCCCCGCGTTCCGCCCAGCGCCACGTCCGGTGGATGTACGTACACCATCAACCTTTTCCCTGTAAGATTGACGGCAACGAAAAGAGACGTCGCCATGAAAGACGATATCTGAGACACTGTGAAATATTGTCGTCTCGGGTACAGGAAAATTTTCCATGGAAGATGTCGTACATTTACAAATCAATAAGAACGTAAATGTACGGTACAAGCCCTGCGCATTGACGTAAAATCGAATGACGTAGAGTTGGAGGTTGAACGACTCATTTTGTAAATGGTGAAGCACAAAACATGTTGTACAGTTCGAACATATTTTTTACAGTAGAGCCGGGCCGGGTCGGGGTCGTGGCTGAGTTGTACAGCGGGCGGAGCTGGAGAGGTAATACAGCGCGCACACCGGGTGATGGAACCACGACGACGAAAGCACGCCACGAGCGTGAGGGGAGGGAAGAGGGGGGTCCGCCACCCCGCCACCCCGTCGGGGTCTAGAGAGCCAGCTGAAAGGTAATCAACTCCATGAAGGCAACACACAGGGCACCAGGACCTTAATACGCCCCTCAGACACGCTCCTGCTGTGCTCGGGGGTCCAAAACTCGGCCTTCCCGCCGTGAACGAGGAACGCCGCTTAAAGGGCAAGCGCGCGCCTTACCACGGTGCACTCTGACACCCATGATTCTGGATAACGTAACTGAACAGGCACTGTGATCAGGTTGGAAGAAAAGCAGGGGCTGGAGGCGGGGAAAAGGGCGGAGTGGGGAGGCTCGTCGTCATGGTAGCGAAAGTGGAGGCTGTGGTTGGGGCGGCGCGGTGCGGGCGGGACAAGGCACGGCAGGGGGCAGGGGGCAGGGCAGGGCACGGCACGGCACGGCACGGCAGGTCTCTTGGGCGTCTGCCGGGAAGTGCTCGGCGACAGGGAAGAATGCGGCTGAAACATTAAGACGGGCTCCAGGAAAGGAATGTGATTAATGGCGGGCGGGGGTAGGGAGCGGTAGCGGTGGTAGAGCGGTGGAGACAGCGCGAGGGATGACGATGACATCAACGTGCTGGAGAACGGCCGTGCGGCGTGCGGCGCAGGCAGGGAGCACGGAAGGATCGACGTATCAGATGGGCAGGGTTTGCAGAGAGGGTAGGGCGGGTCTGCAGGGCAGGGTCTGTTAAGCTGAGTCTGCTGCAGGTCGGGGTCTGCAGGGTAAGGTCTGCAGGGTAAGGTCTGTAGGACACAGGGTCTGCAGGGCAGGGTCTGCAGGGCACAGCCGCAGCCGTTGCCGTCGAGGAGCGACACTTATCGATCATTGTGCACGGCGCCGTATAGGGCGGCAGTTCTGGCGCGGCGGGGAGGGGCAGCGGCGGCGCCCTGTTGTGATAAGATTCTGCCAGCACCTCGCCTGCGCGGGGCTGGGCCTGGGCCGGGTCGGGTCGGGACAGGCCGGCAGGCGCACAGCTACCCGCTACTCCTCCTCCATTCAGAGCGGAGTGGACCCTCTCGCGTGCTAACCCCTCACCCACACAGCTCGGGTGTTCCAGAGAACACGTCACAGTACGCCGGTTTGCCTACCCGCTCCAGCCGTAACGAACCGCAGCCCTTCGGGTAGGCACCTGCAAACTGATGCGTATTCTCTGAGAAATGCCGGTTCACGCACGAATATTAATGATAAATTAAGGTATAACACGGAAAAACCCCGTTATGCAATACCAAAACCCAGCAAAGAGTGCCGAAAATTGGTCGAATCTAATGTGCGAAACCGTGGCAAAATACCGCGTAGTAATCTGTACAAGCCTGTCCGGGCCCGTGGCTGCTGGCATGCGCAGGTGCGGGGCGGAGGGAGGTCGGCCTCCCCCGATCGGGAGAGAGGGGGATGAGGAGAGGGTATGGACCACCTGTTTGCACATCCCCTTGCCCGGCCTGGAACGCGACCAACCGGAGTGCACGCGCTGCTGGACCGCGCGAGGGGCGCCCGGGTGGTTACCTGGCGCCTGTGGCGCCTGCCTGCCTGACGGCGCCTGGCGCGCCCCACCCCATCCCGCCCAGCTCCACCCCGCCCCACCCCGCCCCGCCACCTCACAAAATTAAATCACGGACGCCCCGCTCCGCAGCGTACTCGTCGCGCGGGGTGCGCGTGCGCGCGGCCAAGCGCGTTCCGCAGACCTTCTCGACCTCACCCCCCCCCCCCCCCCGGCCCGCCCTATACCTCACTCCATACCGCCCCACGCCGCCAGCCATACCATCCACCCACCTTCTGACAAGCTTTCGACGATTATTATTCCGCTTTGCCAAGTTGACCTCTGCCACTAGGCCCGCCCGGCGCGCTCTGGTAAACTTCTTCGACCCCAGAATCACCCTTCTCCGCCGCGGGGGACACCCTGGGCCTGGGCGGCCGAAAACCCTTTACCCCGTCCGACAAGCGGGCTCAGATCAAGCCCGACAATCCCTGCAACTGGGATTCATTGTACGTATTTTTTAGTTCATTTTTCATATAAATTCGGGAAAATAATTGTGATTACAAAGTTAAATTTTGACTTAATTAATTCTTGGAATTACAATGAATACTAACTAATACTTTCTTGACTGATTATTGTCTAAAGAATATTGCATACTAATTTTCACTTGGCCTGCGAAAATCCGAAGTTGCAGACCCCTCGGTATTACCTCGTCCTCGTCCACCCCTCCTCTCCTTTCCTTGTCGATAACCTCGCTCCCCTCACTCTGCCCGGCCAGACCCCGAGCCCTGCTTCTCTTCCCTTCCCCCGGCTGCGGCTCTTGGGTTGGCAGAGGGAGGGGAGGGGTGTTGTCCACCTCCACCCCGCTGCTCTTCCTCCCACTTCCCCTCTCCTCCCCTCCCCGCCCTTGGCCCTCAGGCGCCGGTGGTGACCGCGCGTTGCTCTACCTGCCCCTAATGCGTGGCCAGCTTCCCCATCTCTCCCCCCCCCCTTTCCCCACCACCATGTCGCGCAGGCGATTAGGCTCTGCGGCGCAAGGGGGGGTCTGAACTTTGCTTGACAGCACCTCAGTTGAGTAGGGGCGGGACATTGTTTCTATCTTCGTGATTTTACCAGAGAAATAAACAGTGCCTAACCAACGAGATCTGCATGGAATGAATCAACCCTTTGAAAAACTCTGAAATAAATACTCGTTTGCAGCTTGCCGCGAATTTAAGAAGGCCGCCGTACATTTAAAAAAGAATATACTAATAACAAACTTTGAGAAAGAAAATGGAAACTACTCGTCAATGCACGCTTACGAAAAACTACGATCGACAGCTGTATCTAAAATTGCTTGAAGTCGAGGGGTAAATAACTCCGAATTTTGAGCCACGACGCCACGATGACTGTACAGTGCGACGGGTTCGAGTTGTATTTGCCCTGTCCTCCTGGCTGGAGGCTGCAGGATACGGCAAATACGACTCGAACCCGTCGCACTGAACAGTCATTGAGGCGTCGTGGCTCAGTTGGTAGAGCGCGCAACACCGAACCGAGTGGTCCGAAGTTCGACTCCTACTCGGGAAAGTGTTTTTCGCGCTTGACATTCCCTTTGGCCGCAGCTGGATGGCAGCTCAAATAGAAGTTAAACACGTCTCACCGCCGTTGGCTCGGTGGCTCTGGGCGTTGGGTCGCTTCCTGTTCTGGCTACGTGTCGGCACTCGGGGTTGTGGGTTCGAATCCCGCGTACCCCTCTGAGGTAAGGCCTCTGAAACTGGGATCAGGAAGTCTAACGCCCTTGACACCGCTCGTACCTCTAGGGGTAGGCCAATGGTGGTACGGGGATCAAATCTATCGAATTGCGCGATAGGATCGCAGTCAGCAAAGCGCCGGTTCCCATGGAACACCGAAGCAGTTGGCTGCCACAGGGGGTTAAAGCCCTGTGCCTGGCGGGAACCGCAACCTCCTTCGGGAGGTTTACTGCCGCAAAAATTTTCCATGTTTTCACGCCACCCTTTCAATTGCAGAGCAAAATTTGTTTCTGAAAAGTATTAAAAAATAATTGAAATAATTGTGATTATTTTGCGCAGTTGCAAGTTAATTTCCAATAATTTGGAATAAATAGAAATCATTCACAATAATTTACTAAAAATCCTATTTCATCATGTAATTGAGAGAATAATTTGGATCAGATGTGCGTGTATTTTCTGGGGCATCCCCGAATTTAAAACGAATTCAAGTTAATTCACAAAAAGATCACAATAATTTCAAACAAGGGCCAAATAGAACACAAAATGAATTTTGTGATAAGTATGGAACTCGTTCTTTACATAATTATGTGCTACAGAGGTAGGAGTGTAAAACGTTATGTGAGTCGAGTGAAGACATTTTCATCTTAGATTTCATCACAGTTCGTGTGTGCAGGGGAAGTTTTTCCCGGGACACTCGCCCTTGCTCGTCTCGGGTGCTCGGCGGGCCTTCTTCGGCCCTCCCGCTCGGGTCCGATTGTTGGGGCGCATAAAGGAGCGCGAGCTGGCGCGAGCCGACTCGGTCTACGACTAGACTCGGGGACTTAGAATGAAAACTCGCACAAAATTTGTTAAGAGTTCTCAAAATAATACTATTAAACGTTAAAAAAGGTTCATTGCTGCAATGCAGAGGAAGGCTTCTAGCTGAGATCAGCGCAAGTTTCATGTCTGTGGGTATTGTGCTTGCTGAGATTGAAAAATCCACTTATAAGTTGGGTTATGGACTTAGAATGAAAACATCCAAAATTTGTTAAGTGTTCTCAAAATAATACTATTAAACTTGAAAAATAGTTCATTGTTGAAATAAAGACCAGCATTTCCAGTTTCGAATGGTATAACTATTATGCCTGTAGGTATTGTGAGATCTGAGATGAAAGTGTGGACAGTTAAGGGTTACACTCGACTGAGAACAATACTCGTTCTTTTCACCACTCAGGAGAGAGAAGGTGGTAAAGAACGAGTAAAAAAAGAAAACTTCGCAATAAATTCAAAAAATTCAAAGCTAATTCAAGACGAATTCAATTCAATTCAGACAAATTCAATTCAAATTCACGAAATTTGTACACCGAATTCAGAGTTGTTTACCCCTCGCTTGAAGTACAGTGTCTTGCCCTACAGCTACGCCTGAGCGGTTCACTGCCATCCCGTTTCTCTTATTAAGTCCCCAGTTGAGTCTTGAAATACCTAGCTACTACACACTAAATGGAAATTTTCTGAAATTTTTCATATTATTATTTTCAATCAAAATTTATTTTTCTGAAAAATTGCATCGCTAAGTCCAATGGGGTTGACGAGAGCCACAAAAATGAAGACTCCAGCGCGACTCAGGGACCTAATCACAGGGAGCTCCGCGCCCGCTCCTAGAGGTGGGGCCCGACCCGAGGTGTGAGGCCTCCACTCTTTCACTTCGCACGGAACTCGAACAGCATCTCGCGTCGTCCTCCGAACCACCCGGCCCCACCCCACCCCACCCCTCCCCACCCCGCCCCGCCACGCCTCGCACCTACTTCTCCTTGGTGGGTGGGGCTAGGTGGGGCGGGCCAAGGGCCAAGGCAAATCGAGGTGCACCAGCACCAGCGGCCTAGTGCCCGCCCCGCCGGGCTATTCGCGTCCGCGCGCGCTGGTGAAGGCGGGGCGGGGCGGGGCGGTCGAGGTGGGGGAGCGGCACTGTCCACACGGCACCGGTCAGAGCCGAGCCGAGCGCTCAGATCAGGTGTGCGTGCACGCGTGTTGATGACACTCACCGTATGTCAGCTCGTGGGTCACAGTCTCCATGGCCACGATGACGGGTTTGGTCCTGATGAGCGGCGCAATCACGCCGTGGGAAGCGAACGAGGAGGAGGCGCTGGGGACGGCGGCGGAGGCCGTGCTGGAGGCGGCGCTGAAGGCGGACACTGGGGCCACAGGGGCGGCGGCAGCCGCAGGCCGCGAAAACCAGTAGTTGGCGTCACCGGCAGTCGCCGAGGAGGATGCGGCCGCTGACGGCGCTAAGACCGTCGCCGAAGAGGTCGACGGTGGAGTGCTTGTCGACGTAGAGGCTGTCGAGCAGGCCGCCGCAATAAGGGCGGCCGCGGCGGCGGCGACGGCACCGGCATCAGCCTGCACCGGCTGGCACGCGCCCAGGCCCGGGGGGGCGGGGGCGGGGCAGCGTGGCGCTGTTGTGATGACACTGACACAGGGCGCGCCAATGCCGGCCGGAACCGACACCGCGGGCGCGGGAACGGGCACCGTGGTGGTCACCGTCAGGGCGTCCGCGGCCGAGGCCTCACCGGCCCTCACGGGAGCCTCCATCATGTGGCCGGGGCCGGGCAGCTCTTTGGCATCGGGAGTAACTTTGACACCGCGCCACCTCTGTCACTTCGAGCCGGGTCGCGCCGCGCCGGGGCGGGGTGAGGTGGTCCGGTGGTCCGGGCCGGGTCGCGCGGGGGCGGTGCGGACGAGCTCTTCCGTCACAACTGGGCCGGGTGGCCCGGGACTCTATCACAGAGACGCCTGTGTGACAGCCAGTTCTGACAGCGATAGACACGCGCTGCAGGACGCTGCAGAGCGCAGCAGGGCGAGTTGTCAACAGGCGGCCTCGTCCTGGCGTGGCTCTGCTCTGCTCTGCTCCTCTGGGCCCGGCTTGGCTCGGCTTGGCTCGGCTTGGCTCGGCTTGGCTCGGCTTGGCTCGGCTTGGCTCGTCTTTTGCTCGGCTCGGCTCGGGCACCAACACGACGGACCTGACGCGCTCGCTGGTGCTGGTGCTGTTGCTGGCCAGTGTGCTAGCAGGCCTGCTGATCTGCTGATCTGCTGAACCGCGCCTCGCCACTCCACGCGCAAGGCCAAGGTTGGCTGTACTGATGTGATGTCCGCCTCTCTGTAGGAGAAGCGAGGCGGCAGGCAGAGGCGGCCGCGGCAGTGATGAGGGGCGGGGAGCGGCGGGGCGGGGCGGGGCGGGGCGCGCGGCGAGCCGCGGTGGAGTGCGGCGGGCCAAAAGAGCCGTCTGCTTGTGTCTAGCACGCCGGGCGCGACCCGTCCCGCCTAGGCCTAGGCACACTGAGCAGCAGAGAGGCGGACGGGGTGGTGGGGGGGGGCAGTCAGCTGACAGCGGCGACAACAACAAACACACACATCCACAAGCAGACGCGCTCAGTCCGCTGACTACACGCCCGGCGTGGCGCGGCGCGGCGCTGCGGAGCGGTCGCGCCCCTCGCGCGCTCCCGCGAGTCCACCTTGTAGTGCCTGCGCCTGGAGCCCCGCGACGCGGAAGCGGCAGTGCCGGAGGGCGGTGCGGGCAACCGCGCCGTGTCCTACCCTACCCTGTCGTGCCTTGCCGCGCCAAAAAAAAATAGTAGTTGCGGGAGGACGAGCGCTGCACAGGTTTTCGCCGTCGGGCAGCGATCCAGTCGGGCCGAGTCTGTTCGGGCCGGACCCGAACACGAACCGAGCGTCGTCGGGAGGGACGGGTCGGGTCGGGACGGGCCTAACCGAACGCCGTGCTGGGGCCGGCAGAACTCGCCTTGCCTCCCGCGCCTCGCGCCCCGCCTCAACTCGCGTTGGGACCCGACCGCCTGGCTCCGCTCCGCTCTGCTCGGTGCGGCTGCGGCGGGCCGCGTGCTGCGCTCTGTGTGGGCTGTCGGGAACTACCGGCCGGCGACGCGAGGCGAGGCGCGGCGCAGCTCAACCAGGGCGGGACGGAGCCTGCCTGCCCGTGCCTAGTAGAGCGGGAGCGGGGAGCGCCCGGGGGGTTGTGTTGTGCAGCTCTCTCTCTTCCGCTTGCTCTCCCCCCTGCTGCAGGGGGAGTGAGATGGGGTGCCCTACAGTAGGGCTGTGGACGTTGCCAATTGTTACCACCCCCCTCGCCGACCCCAACCCAACCCCACCCTACCCCATCCCCTCTCCCCGGCCCAGACGTCGCATCCCCGTCCCCTTAAAGTGGTGGTAGGGGCGTGGCGCAGGGCAGAGTGGAGGCGCCGCGCGGTGGACATGCAGCGCAGCTCGCGCATGAGGCTCCCCCCCCCCCCTACCGCGCCCCAGGGGCGGCACACTTCAGGTTGCCCAGTTATAAGGGGGTTTGTAGCGTAATTTGCCTACTTTCCAGGCGTCTATCTAGAGACGACAGGGGGTGGGGTGACTTCCCCCCTTCCTCTTCCGTACGCCCCTGTCCCAGTGCCCTCTGCCCTGGGCGCATCTCCGCCCCTCTCAGTCCCGCGTCCCACAACACACATAACACACATAAGGGCAGTTGGTCGGACAGGTATTCGAGCCGGAGCCGGTACACGTTACACTCCCTCTCCCGCCATGTTCTACCACAATACAGTTTCCAACTCGAAGCGCGTCTTCCGGCCGCGCGAAGCGGAGCAGAGCGCGGCCGCTCTCCGCGCTGACATATCCACGTGTCTTCAAAGTGCCTACCTTATAGGACGCGAGGCCATGCCTATTACGCGGTGGAGCAGGTCCCAGCCTTGGCGGGACAGGCCGGGACGGGGCGGTCTTAGATTAACTACTAGGATGCTACGGAGAGGGGAGCCCCACCTACCTCGGATGCTACGAAGAACGAATCGAGCGTTAATTTTTTGAGTATGGTATAATACCAATTTAGATCAGAACTAAGGGTGTGCGCTTGACGAAGCTCCCGGCGGCGCTGGGAGCCCCTGCGCGTGAGCGGGGTGGGCAGTCCCGCACGACACGCCTGCGTGCGTGTTGCCTACCCGAGCGTTCCGCAAGGCGTCTCGCCGCGCCGCCAGCGCAGCGCGCTGACGTCCCTGTTTGTAGCCACAAAGAGTTGTGCCACTACGACTGCCGCGACAACAACCGGCTCAATCCAAGCTCAATCCGAGCGGGCTGCAGGCAATGTCCTCCCAACGGTAACAGCGATTTTAAGCACACGCATACTCTCGTGCGGCAAGATGACCAAAGTCATTGAGAGGTTTGATAGGTTGCTTTCAGCGACAAAAATTAAATTAAAACTAAGTAAGACGACTGAAGCATGGCAAGATGGGGATGCACGGAAGGGGACCGCGGGGGCCGCTGGGGTGCGAGGCGCTGGGGGAGGGTGGGGCCGCGGGCTCGGGGGGAGAGGGCCGCAGGGGGAGGGGCTGCGGGGTGGTTATGTTCCCCGAGAGAGGAGGGAGAAGAACAACAACAAACTCTCAATGAGAACGAAGCGAGGGGTCCTCCACTTTGTGCACGAGAGAAATTACTTGCGAGTTTACTCACGAATACTCACCATTACTCGACACAAAAAATAAGAAATACTCGCATGATATTCGCCAATACTTGTGAGTACTCGCAGCTGCTCGTCAGTACTCGCGAATACTCGCGAAACTCTTTGTACACCCTCTTGGAACGAAGCGGTAGAGAGCAAGAGAGTGGGAGCGAGAAGCGAGAGAGGGCATGAAGTCGTGGCTCGTGGTCGCAGGGAAGAGTTGTCAATTTCAATCAATATTCCTCCACCTCGAGCTTTCCTTACATCTATACATCAATAATTCTACACATCTTTCCTGATTTACTATTGCAATACATGTGAAATTTGATTCAAAATTACCAATAATATCGGTAACGTTTAGTATTTCTCCGTTCGCAGTGGAAGTGAGTTGACGGCCTTTATGTCATGCCGTCGTCCTATCCACTTGACCCAGCCCGGGTGCGGCCGGGTAGCGAACTCCTGGCTCACACCTCCACCTTCCACTTTAGAGACCCTTCTACGATGTCCGCCGGTCAGGCCACCCCAGTACAGGCAGGCAAGGGGCGGAGTGGAGCAGGGTGGCGGCTGCGGCCTTGCTCAGCCACTCCGGGCCCCGGGTCCCGGGCGCAGTGGGCGAGGGGTCTGCAACTAGGTTTAAGCGCGTACACCGGCCGCCCGGAAAACTGGGAAGACCGGGAAGACCACCAGGAAGACCAAAGAAAACCAAAGAAGACCAATAAAATAGAAGGCCACAAATGGTGAGGGAAAACCGAAAAATTTTAGGGAAGACCGGAAAACTTGAGGGAAGACCGAGAAATTCTAAGGAAGACCGGAAAATGTTGGGGAAGACCATTGAAGATGAGGGAAAACCACAGAAAACGGTAGGAAGCCTTCAGAAGATCCTAGAAAAACAGATATTAGGAAAACCAAGAAAAAGTTGGGAAGACCGGGAAAACCATAAGGAAAACCTAGGAAAACCAGGAAGCCCACAGCATGTGTACACCGGCAGACCGTACTTGCAGACCCCTCGGCAGTGGGCGTTTGTATTGTATGCGGGGCTAGTTAGTCAAGTTTCAATTGGTTTTCAAACATTTCATAATCACCTGAGAGTGCTATTATACGCAGTGTACATTCCTCGTGATGGCTCCCGGTGAAGGACGCCCTGGCCCCTGGCGGCTGCTCGTAGCGGAGGGGGAGGAAGATATCCAGCTAGCGATTTCGGCATGTGTTATGCGATATGCGATTTCGGAAATCCGAGATGCGATTGGGGAAATGCTATATACGTTTTTGAAGATGCAATACACGTTTTTGAAGATGCAATTCGGGTGCGTGATGCGATCATAAGATGCGAGGCCGGCCAGGCCTGGGGAGGGGCAGGGCTGTGGTAGAGCGGGAACACGGCACGGCGCTGAGGTTCGCGACATGATCGATGTCCCCACTGTCCAGTCAGGCCTCCACCGCCGTGATAGGAGGACCTGCAGAGCTCCTGGCCCCCGCGCGCAGGACCTCGTGGCCACCCTGCAGGGGCTCAGCAGGACCCACCCCGGCGCCTCAGCAGGACAACAGGATCCGCCAGAGCAGAGCATGTGCGCCTGCGGGGGCGGGGGCGGGGCCCAGTACAGTGGGGCCGGCCGGCGGATCGCGGACAGCCACCCCGCCCTCGGAGACGAGCACAACGCCCGTGAGTCCTGCAGAGCGGGAGCGACGAGGGGGACACAACAAAAAATTTGTTCACCTCGTAACACACAAAAAAAAAAAAATCAGGAAAATTTGAGATAATGAAAATTCGCGAAAAAAATCACAAAAATACAGGTGAAATTCAAGTGAAAATTCACAAAAAATCAAGAAAAAGTCTCAAAAATTTACAAAATTTAGAGTTGTTTTTCCCTCCAGAGAGAAGGGGGGAGGGGGTGCAGAGTAATATTGTAATCGTTAGGTAGGTTAGGTTAGGTAGGATGTAATATGCAGGTATTATCGGTAATATTGGTGTAGTATCAGTCCCGTGTAGGAAGGAATACCAGAGGTGACGACCCCTTGTTCCCCCTTCCGCGGCCGCAGCGCCGCGGTCAGCGCCAGTAGACTGATTCCGCCCTTGTCGCACTCATGAGCCCTTGCCATTGGGTGAGAGAGAGAAGACCGCGTTTACCTCCTCTTGATTGATGTGCGGAATCAGCCTACAGATGGCATGAAAGCCCCCCCCCCCCTCCCCCCAGGAGGACTGCGGCTCGCTGCTCAATATGTCTAAGCAGAGGTCGACGTATAGGGCAGTCCTCTACAGGCCATTGATTTGTCGCCCCCCTTCCCTCTGCAGTCCTCTCTCGGAAAAGTGGAGTGGAAAGCCGTCAAGTAAAGGGTTTGTGTGTGTGGTGGGGGTGGGGGAAAAGTCCTGACCGTCCCGGATATACCTTTCGTCCCTCGTCTATTCCGCGCCTATTCGCCTATCGATCACCTTTCGGCATATCACGGTAAACAACCCCCTCCCGGCTCTAACACTCACATATACTCTCTACCATGGGCTAACCCGGAGCGACTCGGCGCGGCCCGGAGCGGGGCGTGGCGTAGCGTAGTTGAGCGTGCAGTCAGGGTGGGGGCAGAACACAGGGTGCGGGGCAAGGCGGGCTGGAGCAGGACACCGCGGTGCAGCCTCGGCCTCGGCTCGGCGGTCCCCTGCACAGTAACGCTCCTGCCGGCGCTGCAGGCTGCTGCTCCCGTCCTTACTCGACTTCACGCGCCCGTTGTCACCTAGCGAACCGTGTATACTATTCGACTTTGATAAGACAACCCCGGCCCTGGTAAGGTGGTTGACGCGTGATAGCACTACTAGCTCGTCTTACAGACTCGCATTGCATAGTCGGTTCTGTTGTTTCATAGTTTTTCACACCAGTGTTGGCATAATAAGGGGTGTTGGCGCTCGCTGTCCGGCTGGCGCTGTGGTGACTGGTCGTAGCCATGAGGCTGCTCGAGGCAAAAGTAAACGTCTCTGCGGGGCGCGGCTGAGCCGAAATGTTTATTTCTCTGACAGAGCGGAACAGGCACCCAGCTCGGGCCGCGGCCCGGCCCAGAGCACACTCGGTGAAGGCTACTCGGCAAGCCGAGTCCGCCCGAGTCACCGGGTTCCCGCCTTAAACGGACACAACTCTGAATTTTGGTGTCCAAATTTAATGAATTTTTATTGAATTTTCCTGAATTTTTGCTTGAATTGTACCCAAATTTTTGTAAATATTTCTGAGTTTTCTTCCTAAATTTTTCTGAATTTTCCTGAATTTTTCTGAATTACGAGGTGCACAAAAACTTCAGAGTTTTTTCCCCTATCGGCCTTAACGCACCGAGTGGGGTATGACCACATTCTGGTCTCGCTCCCGTTTAAAATCATTGAGATTGGAAACGACTAGCACTAGCACTAAACGTGTGCCCAACCCATCCGCAGCCATGGTGCTGGCCCTCATGCCGTTCCTGGCCGCCAACTGGCTCTACATCCTGGCGGGGGTCTTGTGCTTCGTGACGGCGCGGTTCACCATCGCGACGAGCTACGCCTCCTCGCTCCGCACCACGCAGCAGCGGCGCAGGGGCCGCGAACACCTGAGTCCTGATCAGGGTAAGTTCGCTCCGAGGTCGGCCCGATTCGCCTTCTGCAATCTGACTGCTATCACATGCACCAGCGACTCGAATTTCTGGGTACCCAATTGCAATGGTCAGGGCCCATGTTCGGCCTCACTGCATCAGTACCGGTTTTTGCAGCTCTTGTTGTTGTTGTTTGGTCCCCCGCGGACCAGTTTTGTCCCGTTGCAGATCTGCACGGCCGACCAGTCGGAAGGGCATCTGGGCATGCAGGGCGATGCAGGCCAGGCCCGATGAATCTGCCAAGGGATTTAACTGGTTGCGTGCGTACCCCCCCCCCACCCCCCTCTCCTCTCCGACCCCCCTCCCCCCCCCCTCTCTCTCTCTCTCTCTCTCTCTCTCTCTCCCTCTCTCTCTCAGAACATTTCCTCTCTGTCACTCCCACTCCCACTACTCAGTATGATGGATGCCGTGGACCCGTCTAGTCCGCCTTGGCCTGCATGTCCGCGCGGCGCGGACCACTCCGCGAAATCACCGCGAAAAGTTGTAGTCGTTTTGCTTTCTATTATATCCCGCGCCCCCCGCCTCCAGCACAACACATGGGCGACAATGCCTTGCGCCGTAGCCTACCACCACAAGGACAAACTTCGTGTAGTCAGCCGTCTGATTCAGGAGATCGTTCAAGAGGGGCTCTCCTACACCTGCCCCATGAGTGCAACAAGGACGGAGCTATACGGCAGGTATAGGACAGCCCCCTCTTGAACGCTCTCCTGAATCAGACGACAGTCCGACCCGGTCCGACCCCACCTCACCGGCCTATACCATGCACAGAGCAGGGGAGGGGGAGGCGAGGCGGAGGGGGCGTGGGAGCCACCGTCCCAGGTCGCAGCTGCCCTAATGTACTGGTCAGCCCGCGCGGCCGCGGGACTCGCGGTATGGCTCTATATCCACCCGCCCCCGCCCCTCCCTGGGGGCGCACTTCCCACTGCCCACCCCACGCCGCTTTAGAAAGAACGATGGGGCGCGGTTGGAAGCGGAAGTGTCATTAACCTATCGCATCAGGGGCGTATTAAGGTCCTGTAGACGGGAGAGGGTGGTGCTCTATGTGTTGCCTACCTACGGGGGTTTTGTAGCTCACATTGCCTACCTTTCATGCGGATCAAAAGAGCGCCCGGCAGAGCAGAGGGGGAGGGGCGATCACCCCCTCTCCTCTCAATACGCGCCTGTATCGTGTACCCTATATTACCTATGGATTAATCCCAAATTACGCGTGCATAATCCCTGATTACTGCCGGTTACTGCGGATATCGCTGCTTTGGATTGCCGACTACCGGCCTCCTGCCACACGCCAGGCGGCGCCAGGGCCAGGCCTGGTTGGTGGGTGACCCAAGTCGTTTCCCTTCCCCTCTGTGGACAGCGGCCGAGCTCCCGGACGAGGACCTGGAATGCTCCGAGGACGGCGATGACGACGGCCCCGCGCCCTCGCTGCCCGCCGACCTGGAGCACGTCCCTCTCCAATTCGAGCGCATGTCCGAGGACGAGATGCGCGCGCGCGCCAGGGACTTCTACCGCGTCATGGACCGGCGGCGGACCGTGCGGGCCTTCAGCACCGACCCCGTGCCCATGGACGTCATCGAGGACCTCGTGCGCACCGCGGGTAAGATGCAGCGGCCGGGGTCGTTAGAGGCTCGCGCAACGCGCAGACCTCGCCTCGGAATGACAAATCCGAACCACCGCTGCGCGCTGCCGCAGGTACGGCGCCCAGCGGCGCGCACACCGAGCCCTGGACCTACGTCGTGGTGTCCACGGAGGAGCTCAAGCAGCAGGTCCGTGACATCGTGGAGCAAGAGGAGCTCATCAACTACACGCAGCGAATGGGTAACACGCACCTTATTTTTATACTTAGAAAAAAAAAAAATCGCAAGTTATCAGATACTCTGAAAATGAATGTCCCTCGATCACTTTATTCAGGAGACCAGTGGACCACGGATCTGAAGCCCCTCCGCACCAACTGGGAGAAGGCCTACCTGACGGACGCGCCGCACCTCATCCTGGTGTTCAAGCAGCAGTACTCGCTCAAGGAGGACGGCAGCCGGCGCAACCACTACTACAACGAGCTGTCCGTGGCCATCGCCAGCGGCCTCCTCATCACAGCCATCCACGTGGGTGTTTCAAAGGACAGAGGCGAGGGGGAAACAACTCTCAAATTTCGCTCGCAAATGGGAATTTTACTGAATTCAAAAAGTTTGAGAATCGAGGTTTATCCCAATCTGTATATTGAAATTCATTTTCCCCAAATTTTCTCAGACGTGATTTTTTATGTGGTGTATTGTAGAAGTTGTTTCCCCTTCGAAAGAATATCAAATGGAAGTCATTGGGTCCCATTATAGGTATAGGTGTCATACGTTTTTACCCTTTCCTTTTCATCAAAGATGTCATATGTCCCCGCGTGCCAATGTCTTCTCTCTGTCCGTTGCAGTACGCAGGGCTTGTCACACTCACCAGCACCCCGCTGAACTGCGGGCCCGCGCTGCGCGCACTCCTGGGCCGCCCCGCCAACGAGAAGCTCACCCTGCTACTGCCCGTGGGCTACCCGGCCCCCGACGCGACAGTGCCCGACCTGAGGAGGAAGCCCCTGGACGATATCCTGGTTCGGTTGTGACGTCATCGCGGCACCCTTTGAAATAGTGCATCTGAATTTCAACATAGGAGTGAGTGTGTGCGTGAATGTGTTTTCTTCGCTTTGATTCTTTTTCTAACGGAGATGGTTGTGACTATCTAAACATTAAAACGCTGACAAGAGGACAATAATTTAATTAACTATCTTAAATGAGTAAACCATTACGGTGGTTCGATCACAGTCATCGCGATAAAACAAATCAACACAAAAACAGCTAAATCTTAGCGCAAGCAGTTTCATTACTTTAGTTGGCAGTCGTTCGAATTTTATACGACAGCCCTCTCTCGTCATCGCTCGCAAACGGAACGACTGTCCAGCCAAGCACAAATTTATTATACACAAGGATTGACACTCCTTCAAGGTCGCCCCCCCCCCCCCACTCTCCCCCCAGGAGTTGGGTTGGGCTGGCTGGACTGGGTTGGGCTGGGCTGGGCTGCGATCAAGTCATAGATCACAGATCACATGATCAAGGTACAAAGTTTCCGTCCTCGTCCTCGAAGGCACATGGCACTCTGCTATCTACTACCACCACTCGGGCGCAGTGGAGTGGAGTCCGGATGCGGCCGCAGGGCCTCCACCACCCTCCTCGAGGAGGACGTCGCAGACCTCGAGGGCGTCACGGCTTTACCGCATCACGTGACGCGCGTACAGTCAGCGCTGGAGGCGCTGGAGGCGCTGAGGGCGCGGCCTAGGCGGCGTACTTCCCCCTGGACGGTAGGCAGCAGCTCAGCACGGCGCACGCTGCCAACACGACGCATTGTCACCGCAAGGGGAAATACAAGTAGAATGCAGCAAATGTATTGCGTTGCGGAGGTAAAGGGAAATAAAAATATAATAACAGCACACCTGTATTACCAGAGCACGATGAAGCACATCGTGATGAGACGCACTTCGAAAAATCAGTATACGCCCCCAAACAAATCATTTAAAAAATAAAAATATAAAAAGAGAATCAAGAAGAATACAGAAAAATCCGAAAAATCGTGTAAAAAATGATCAAAGAATCGAAAAAAATTGGAAAAATTCAGAAATAGGGGTGAAAGATCAAAATTTATCAAAAACAGTGACAGAATTTTGTTTGGGCGATTCTAAATCTCGCCGCACGTCGACCGGCCATTTATCCGGCCTTCACCACCACGCTCGAACTTGCATAGCGCTGAACGCTTCGGATCCTCGGATACTCACCGAGCAGGGCGCCGCCAATGGCATAGAAAGCCCAGGGGCAGTGTGTGCTGAGCAGCGCGCCGAAGATGAGGTTGCCGACGATGGAGCCCGTGCGCCCAGCCATGAGGTGCAGGCTGACGGCCATGGCCCTGCCGACAGTACAACAGAAAAGCCCTCAGACTCAAACACGGGCGTGACGAGGCTACCAGCAGGCGAGCACGGTACGATGGGTTGCCTACGGCCGCGGCCTGCAGGCGCTCTGGGCCCCTCCCTCGCTCACATCACGCTCACCTGAGGTGGGTAGGGAAGAGCTCCACCACGATGCTGGAGATGTGGCCGATACCCATGGAGTTGATGGCCACGCTCACGCTCGAAAGCCCGAGCACCAGGTTGGACGAGTTGGCGAAGCTCAGGCCGACGCCGAAGGTCCCGGAAACAACGAGGCAGACCACTGCGGGCAGGAACCACGGCGGCAACACTATGAGACGACGGCCGCTTAACACAGCCGGCCCAGGCTCCCGCGCTAGCAGATCGAGGAGCAGACGCCAGGTGCGCCAGATGCACCGCTTATCGCTCAGAAAACTAACTGGAGCAGCTCGTCGCACGACGCGCCCCGCCCTGTCCCGCCCGGGGCCGAGGGGCGGATCACTTTGAAAAATCATTGTACGGCCCCCAAAAAATCATTTGAAAAGTAAAAAAATAATCTATCAAATCAAGAAAGAAGATACACAAAAATCCGAAAAACCGAAAAAAAAATAAACAAAAACTGACAGAAATTTTCCTTGAAAAATCAAAAGAAAAATCAAAACAAAAAATTATAAAAAAATAAAAACAAAAATAAATAAAAACAAAAAAGTTAAATTCCAAAAAAAAAAAAATCATAGCACACATTTTGTATGAGTGATCTCCCCTCGCCCGGCGTAGGTGAGATGCAAGGTGCCACAACGCGGGGGCTGCGCTGCTGCAGATATTTGACGTCCATGCGCGAAGCGGAGAGGTGCTCTCAAAAAACCCAACTGAGTTATCGTCTACCCGTCAGCTTGAACCATGCTCATACGGGCCCCTGCTACTACCTCCCCCGGCCCCGTTCCGGCCCTGCCGGACACTGAAGAGCTACGGGGAGGGACCGAACTAACCGAGGAGGTTCCTCTTGCCCACTGCGTTGACGAGCAGGCCGCAGAGAAGCGGCATGGCTAGCGACACTGCCCCAATAATTATGTTGTTCTGGAACATGGCTTCGTTGACGGGGACGCACTCCCACCGGTCGTCGGACGAGGAGCCAGCGTCGTCCCTGTAAGCGTCCTGGGCCGCGCAGATGCTAGCCGACTCGCCAGGATGAGCCTCCTCGTACTGGGCGAGCTTGTTGAAGATCTCCGGCAGCCAGATCTGCAGGCCGTTGGCGCTGCAGGAGTAAAGGGGTAGCATTGTGAGCGTGAGCTTCTGCAGCTGCAGCAGATGGGCGAGTCGTGATGCCTACCTAGCAAGGTTGCCGAACTGGATGAGGCAAACGAGGATGGAGTGCAATAAGAAGGGCGGCCTGAACAGCGGGGCCGTCTGCTCCCAGATGAGCCGGAACGTGCGGCCGATACCGAGCGAGGAGGACGCTGGCGCCGGCGCCGGCTTCTCGTCTGCTAGCTCCACCGTCGACACCGTCGGCTTGGTGCCCGGCGAGCCGGCCAGCCCGTCAACCTGGGCAAGTATGACAGGCATCTCAGTTAGGGAGGGTTTCTCGCGCCTCATATCGGCTAAATCACCTCGCTGCGACTTACCGGGTAGAGGTCCTCCGACAGGCCCTTGTTGAGCGCAAACATCCTTCGGAGCACGGCGAGTGCGCGCTCGGGGTCGCGGCCGGCCAGGAATTTGGGGCTCTCCGGCACGGCCAGCCACAGGAGCAGCGAGGACAGCAGGCTGAGCAGCGCGCACAGCACGAGCAGCAGCCGCCACGGGCCGAACCTCACGAAGCCCAGGTCCAGCAGCCAGCACTTGGGCAGCACGGCCCAGGCCACAGCCGGCAGCAGGATCAGCCCCAGCGACGGGAACGCCCCGATCCAGATGATGGACTTGGACCGGGTGGCGGGCGTGTGGAACTCGCCCAGGTAGGCGAACGAGAGGGCCGCGGGCGCGCTCGTGCTGCACGGCCGGAGCAGGGACAAAAAAATATGTTCATTGGTGAGGCGCGTTAGGGGGCGGGTGGGCCCAACATAAACCTCGACGTCGGACTCACAAGAGGCCGCAGCAGAAGCGCAGCGCCAGCAGCACGCCGAAGTTGGGCGAGAAGGCGGAGAGCAGCGAGGCGACCACGTCGAGCAGCGTGGCCCAGAGCAGCGCGCGCTTGCGTCCTTGCGTGTCGGCCACCAGCCCCCAGGTGTGCGACGACAGCACGATGCCCGCGTAGCTCGCCGCGCCCAGCAGCGCCTTGTCCGAGGGCTGCATGCCGAGCTCGCGCGAGGCGGACGGCAGCAGGTAGCCGACCACCACCGTCTCCAGGACGCCGGCCATCACGAGCACGCCCGACACCAGCAGCAGCAGCGCGTGGAACCGTCCCTGACCTGCAACACCAAGCGGTTCGGTCCGCGCCGGGGGTCCGTAACTTAGCAAACCTGTTCACACAGCAAATATTGAAGCGTTAAAAAAAAGCAAGTATTGAAAATTTGTTATTTAATATGTTTGTTGAGCTTGGCATAATTAGGGTCACAGCAACAATAATATTTTACGTTAGATGTTTGTAAACTTAACTTTCCACATGGTTGCCTTATTGTTTGAACTGAATGGCTGCTGGGTGCCCATTAGTATAGGCATCAACATCGATATTTTTCGAAATGAATGTACACGAGCTAGACACGAGGCCAGAATTCAGGACTCCCCATGAGCCAGTTACAATGCTGACACCATGGAAAAAAATCTTTTTCGACATTACAAACATTTATTTTCTTGCATTCATATATTGATACGTAAGATTGTTCTTTATAACTCTTTTTGCGTCTTTTTTGTTTAAATTTCTGTATGATTTTTTTTAAAAAAATGAAGTATCCGTTTGTGGTTTTTGCTTAGGTTAAACTTATGGAATCTGTAAGTTCTTAGCCCTTTACGAACTGCTAAAAATAAACAGTGCATATCAGCAGAAATTATCGCGGAAATAGAAACTTTTTCATGTTAAAAATTGTATTGCACTGCGAGTTGCGTATCTTTTTTAACAATGAAACACATCCCTGAAAGAATAGCGTCTGGCCGATGATTTTGGTAAAGTTGAAGGCACCTTCTCAAACTACTGTTGAGTACAAAATTCTTAATATCGAAATACGTAAAATACGTAGAAATGGAATAGAAAGTTCTGCCGCAGCATTGCATAACACCGTGAAGGTGCTCCATTCAAGAAAAAATAAAAAGCGTGTGAACGAAATATTGCTATTCAAAAGCAAGACCATAGTCTTCTAAGTTCTTCGACTTCTGCTGGTTCGTAAAATTTTAACTTTAGTTCTAGCTTTCTATCCTAGACTTATATGTAGGATACTGATACTGAGTGGTGACTCAGACACCAGAGCGAAACGTCATTGCTACTCCAGCTTATCACCTGAGTGGGGCTCGCGAGCTGGTCGCGGGCGTTGTGCGCCGAGCGACCTACTTATGTGGTGTGACGTGACGACCATCTCGCTCGTCACTCTCGATATTCATTGAGGAGGGAATCGCTCATCCTCTCCGCTTGACGTTTCTCCGCCCCGCCCCGCGCGGCCCCTCGCTGTAAGCATGACTCCGCGCAACGCTAGTTTACTTTACCCATATACTGACGTCGCATCAGGTTCTCAGTAGGAACGTTATCTTCAAACAAACTCAACAACGCGTGCGGCAGCATGCCGCTCCTCACCGGGCCGGCCCTGTGCTCTTTACTCCAAAGCAAGTGCACGTGTCCCAAAACCTGACCACCTGTTCGTGCTTTAACGCAAAGCCAGCGCCAGTTCATGCTGCAGTCCTGACCGTATCTCTAGAGTGTGCTGAAGTCAGCCTCCGGAAAGACGAAGGGTACGGTTAGGGCAGGGCACGTCTGGGACGCTTTCATTTCAGCCAAATATGTGTCTTGCGCTTGGCAAATGCCATATTATCCAGGGCCATGTACAGGTTGGGAAGTTTTTCATAGACTTTTCTCAGTATGCTAATGAAAGATATTTAACGGACTTTCCCGCAAAACGACACGCGAAATAAAAAACGAGAAATGGTCCTAGTGGTTCGTATGGGGTAGGTTTTGTGACGGAAATAACGAGAGCCTGAAAACAAAAATGTTAACGTGTTGAGCACCCCAACCACCACCACATGGCACGCCAGGCAGCAGGTGCTTACCGGTGAGCCGCACGGCCTCCTCCAGAGAGACGATCCGGCCCCCCTTCCGACCTGCAAAAGGATGGAGAGAGACCACACATTAGTGCTCAGAGCAAGGCAGGAGGAAGAATTAAATGTTTCTGTCCTATATTTCGGTGTCGCTATCCAAAGCTCTTACTTGTATTTTAGCTTTTAAGAATGCTTCAGAAAGGGGGAAAAAGAGATTGATTGGCAGTGCTGAGGCTTCTGAGTGGCGGGAGTGCAGTGGGATTTTCACATGCACCGACTGCAATGACCGACTGTTTCCACTCATCACTAATTTTGGAAAATTAAATACGTATCATCGGAACGATACCGGGTCCATGATACCTAGCACTTTCCGAGCAATTCTACGCGATTGAGAGCTCAAGGTTTGCTTGCGGTTTCTTATTTACGCCGTGCACATAAATGGAGGCCCGATTCCAATGGGACTACACAACCCAAACAAATAGTTGCGATGATAGCGTGAAGGGGGCGCAAAAGTTCCATCGACACAACGTCCGTGTGGACAGACTATATTTTTTTTCAGGGTTTACGGGATGCGAGGCGGTGCGAAGAGTCCACCTGTTGAGATTACGGCTCCGTTGAGGCTCTTGCGTCACTTTCAGCTCCCGGCGACTGATGAGGGCAGCGAGTAGTGTCTGTGTCTCTCATGCAGGATCCGTTATTGAAGAGCAGGCTGCTTATTTGTCCAGAAAACAATAAACTGGCTTTGAATGAGAATGGAAAACCGCCACCTTTATTCCCCCGCCCTTCATAGACTTGGCAACTTGACACAATAACAAATCAAGTTTGAGGCTGAAATCTCTTGAAGCCGGCTTCAAGTTGCTCTCAGACAATCAGATAACAGAAAACAAGCGAAAGAAGTGGCTTCAACTTTACTCGCTTCACTAGACTATCCAGCCTGACAGTAGATTTGCGTGATTTCTATACCCCTTATTCCACTGCAAAAAGCATATGTCACCGGGCTTGCGTGAGAGCGTCTTTTTAAAAGGATAGACCGTAGGAGCCGCAGGTGGGGATTAAGATCCGACTGGAAGGGTGTCTCCAGGTTGTCTACATATTTGTCACGCTATTTGCCAACTTTCCAGGCGGCTAGTGACGAAAGGGCGGCGCCTGAGGAGACGCGGTAGGACGCTCTGTCACTGATTCCAAAGCTCGCTCTCGTACCTCCTATGGCGGTGTTCTATGAGTACGACAGCAAAGGGCAGACGGATGAGAGCGGCTGGTCTGTTCTGTACCTTGCAGCAGCGGCACCCGGTCCTCCGCGTGCTCCATGCCGCTGCAGCCGCCTTGGCAGCCGCCCCCGGGACCACGGCCACGCCCGCCGGGTGGAGGCAGACCCTCTACTCCGCAGACCTGCGAGGGTGACCCGCGACTAGAGAAGCCCACAGAGTCGCACCCTCCCTCACGCCGGGTCCGGGCCGGTCCAGCGTCCCTCCTAAACAGAGCGAGAGCACGAGAGCCAAAGCTTATCGCGGCGGCCCAGACGGGTCGGGGGGTCCGCTTGACCTACTCCGACCCGGCGTGTGGTGTCCCCAGTCTCCCCCGTCCCCGCCGTCCCCATCCGCGAGTCGACACCCGCGTCCCGCGTCCGAATCATAATCGCGGACACCGATTGAAGTTATCAGCACTTGCATCTCTGCAGGCTGCCTGGCCTGGGCCTGGCCTGCGCCTGGGTGCGGATGAGTAAGGGAGAGTGGGGCAGTGTGTAACGGATTTTAGAATTTGGTGATTGCATTCAAACTATGCATGCATGTTGGGTAAAACGAAGTTAAAATGACAGAATATATTGGATTTTTACCAAGGCTGGAAGCTGCTCAAATGCATTACTGAGCACATCGTGTATGACCTAGAGCTTGTTGAATGAAGGTCTGCATTTGTTGTCCAAAAAATCGGTGATCTTAACTTGCCGCCCGCCCACCACCATGGCACCTTCTCGATCACGGCTATGTCGATTGCAAATGAACTAAATTATCTGGAAGACAAAATATACATATTCAGATTCGGTTTAGGGCGCGCCACATTTGTGATACGCACCTTTGATACACACTGTCCCTGTGACACACTGCCCCATTCTCCCTTAGTCTCCTTTGTGGCGCGCGGCCTGCTCATAGCCAGGCGTGAGTGGAGCTTGTGCGTATTTTGATTAAAATCCCCGGAGCAACGCTGCGTCGCTGGCGCCCTGTCTCCCCCCGCCCCCTCACCCACTGGCCCCTCCCTCCACCCACGAGCGAGATTCACCATGACCAGGCTCTCTTTGGGATTGATAACAACGCCAGGAACATTCATCTGGAACTCAATTATCAGAGTCAGCTTTTATCCCGCACTGCGAACGTTTGTGCGGCTGATTCGAAATCGCGATTGGCGAACGGTGCCCATATGATGCGTTAATCGACCGACATGTCGTCGGTCGCCAGTTCCACGGCACCGGATCGAGCATAGGTCGCCCACAACGGGTCACCTCTCACCAGCCTCTCTTAAAGAGGCTCTAGAACTAGAATCATCTTATCTGTATAGGCAAAATGAAGATGTTGTCAACGAGCGCCCGCGGAGGATCGGGTAGATTACAGATAACATCAGTAACCAAACCACGGCGGTGAAGGACGCGGCTGCGCCCGGCGCGGCGCGGCGCGGCCAGGCCCGGCTCACAAAGAGCACCCTAATGGAAGGGACAGGACAGGACGGGGGGCGGGGACACGGCTCAACCACCCCCTGATAGCCAGCAGTCCTTATCGGCGCTGACGGGGACGGGCAGGGCACGGGCACGTCTATAGCGCTGGAGACGCACATGCCGGCCGGCCGGCCGCTCGGAGAGGGGAGGCCGCCTGCAGGGTAGGCAGCCAGCCGCCTCCCGTGCGCAGCGGGACTGCCTGCTGGGAGGCGTTCGAGAAAGACGTTTTTTGTACCTCTACTCGGAGACTCTTTCTTCAAGAAATTTCTTTTACTCCCGACGCACTTACCACGTACAGCATCACCTACAAATCGCAACGTAGAACCGAAGACGTAAGAATTCCACCGGTTGGTACAATTTTGGGTAAACAGTTGCCCGGCGGCGCCTTCAGGGCGAATGGGGTAGGCAAGCCCGCAAAACTGTGACGCAATTCAGGAAACACCTCGTACTTAGCTTGCAGTACAACGCGTCTCTGATAATGGGGTTTCGCCAATCAATTATAAAACTAAGAATGCGTCCGCCATCTCCCCGCAATGTCGCGTGCCCAGACTATCATTGAAAGCTCTCCTCACCCCAGTCGCCCTCGGTGCGCACGGGGGCCTTGGCCACCCAGAGTGTGAGGCGCGAGCACGCTTCAACCCCTTCACCTACCTGGGTCGGGTCCCCGTTTGCAGTCCTCGGCGTCGGCTCTCACTGATAATGTCCGAGAGAGGGTCGCCGCCTCCGCCGCCGTCACCGTTCTGCCCTCCGCCTCCGCCTCCAAGTTCCCCGACGAACCGCCGTCGCTGTGCTCCGGGTCCGCGCCGTCACCTCCGCGGGGCGCGGCCTTCGCATCGTCGCCCGACGTCATGGCGTCGTTGTCCTCGCCGTCGGTGAGGTCGACGCCGTCCTCTAGCCGGCAGGCAAGCTCGGCGATCGCGCACAGTAGGTCGCCGTCGTCGGTGGGCTCCGAGATCACTTTGAACCTCGGTCGCGAGGTGAGTGAGTCAGAGCGCGCAATTCCCGCGGCCCGGTCCAGGGCAGGTTGAGCAGGGGCGGCGGCGGGGTCGGATACGGACACAGCAGGCACGACGGGGACGAGCGGCACGGGCTCGTCCGACGTTATGTCGCCGCTCTGAGCGCGATCAGCCAGCCCAGCTCGCGCAGACTCAGGTAGCTCGCATTCACCCGTCTCCACCGAGCGCACTAGTGGAGGGGGGCAGCTGCAGCCGTCGCAACGACCAGGGGCCCCAGTCCCAGGGGTAGAGGGCGCCGACGAGGAGGCCCCGGGCGGACAGTCAAGGGGACAAAGAGTTGGCGGCGAGCTCAGGGCTAGGAAGAGCACGCAGCACTGAGGCGATCCTGGGGTCGGGAGCGCGTCCTGGACGGCCTCGGCTGGGTCCTCGCCGGGCACGGGGGACGGTCCTGCGGCCGTCGCCGCCGCGGCCTCCGGCCCAGGAGGGTCGTCGATCTCCTCGTCGTCGCGAAGCTCTTCTGACGGGCTTCGGGAACTACCTTCATGGCCCGGGCTGTGCTGCAAGAGGGATACAGGGGTAGGGGCAGGACCCGCCGGCCCAGAGCTGAGCGAGTTGAGCCCCGACCGGACTGCCGGGGTGTGAGCCACACAAGAGTCTACCACTTCCATAATCCTCGTACACCCCTCTGGATGATTATTGATAATCACATAATCATAATCATGTAAAATTTTCAACTATTGACAAATTTTTGACAAATATGGATAAATAGAGTCAAATTTGACCAAAAGTTGCGTGATAACTGGCCAATAATCAGTAAATATGTAAAAGATAATCTCAAATAATCATTGATAATCACCATAATCGTGACTGATTATAATCCTCGTACGCGATTTTTCAAAGTGGTAGACCCTTCCTTGTAGCCACATGCACAACCGCGAGTGCGAGCGCGTGCACCATCCCGCTGCACTACAGTCCCAGGCTGCTGGCCGCTGCCCGGCCCCGACGACTAGGTGTCACTCACTGGGCGCCTCGCCCTCATCTGGCGCGGCCGCGACCGCGACCAGGCCCGGGACCGGGCTGACGCGACAGCGCGGCGTGACAGACAGTTCGGGATACGGTCCCCTCCACCGCCTGGGCCCGCCGGCCGGTCCCTATCACCTGCTACCTCACCAGGACACTACGCACTTGCTGAGTACATGCCGCGCCCTGCCTTCATGGTGGACAGCTTTCGGCTTGATGGCAAAATTACTGAATTACAAATGGAAAGGGATGTGTAGTTGATGCAGTAAAAAGTAAGGATCATACTTTCTGTAGAGAGAACCACCCAACACGCTGGATTATTTGCTTTGATATTTTTCTTTAATTTTATATTACTGGTAGCAATGAAAGTTCAGGCAGTCTTGCATTAGCATGTCATGTGGAATACGGAATACAGTGATAAAAAAAAGGATATCCTGTACAATTCTCCAACTAGAATGGGTCACAAAATACAACTGAAAATAAAAAATTGATTGTAAAAATATTACACATACACAAATGAACTGGACAATTTTTGCTGACAGTGTGCATTACAAAATCTGAGGAGTGCTATTATGTTAAATCAGCACTATACATTGCAGGGTGTTGCTGACACTTCTTAAAAATTTGTGATGATACTGAATACACAGTAGGACACAGTGAAGTTTGATTGACATGAAAGGTAAAAAGGTGTAAAAGCACATTAGGTAAGCTATTTCTAATCCTAAATTAACTTTTAAGTATACAGATTAAAATAAAAGTCTAGATACATTCATGGAGAAGCACTGCATAGAGGTCAGTCTTATATTAACTCTTATTAACATGATTACCAAACAATTACAATATCAAATTGCTGATAAAGAAATAGACACAAAATAATAATCCACAAATTACAAAAACCAATCTCAAATAGAAACATTAAGAAATTTCCCAACACATACTCTGGGATACAAGACAATTAAAGTTCATTCATTGGGTTACCGTAAAAAGCCAATGACCTTATCTCATAGTTACACTCTAAAAAGATATAATCAGATTTACAATACACACCTGTATATCACAATAAGCTACACCTAATAATTACATTAGAGCACTAAAGCACGACGTAGAAACCAAACAAAAAACAAAGACTTTACAATGAAAGTGAATGCACTCCCTACATACCCCCTAAACGGTTTAACTTTGCCTGAATTCCTCTTAGCTGCTCAATGAGATCTTGAGTCCCTGGTTTGCTATATAGTGTATTCAGGCATATTGAGATAACATCACCTGATTTGGCAACAATGGACCGCCTGGAAATTAAGGTAAAAGATTAGACACAGCAGTCAAAAAACATTAAAAATGCTAAAGAAAGAAATAAGAATTCACCTTTCTGAGACAGGAACCATACTTGGGGTATTAGTGAATTTATTGACCATGATGCTAACTGCCTGAATCAAGTGGAAATCGTTGCCTTTCTCAAGGAAACACCGATCATTAGCAGCAATCATTCTTTAAAAGAAATTGGCGATTAGAAAACTTTAAGAATTATGGTTATGTAATTAGTGTCAATTGCAATTAAAACATACTTTTCATAGACATCTAAAAGCACTGGAAGTGGAACACCCGTTGACAGCATAGTTGAGTGCACAATGGATGGATCACCTTTGGCAGAGCATACTTCAACTTCAAGAGCCTTGACAAGCAGAGCTGGCAAAAGTACAATAACAAATAAACAATTGCAAAAGGATTCTTACACACAGGGAGTAGCCAACAAATTTTAAGCTTACCAACAGGGAAAGACCTTGAAGCAAGAGAATATTCTTGTCCTAATGTTTTTACTTTGTCCATTAAAGCAGATAGACGATCTTGTGTATGGCGACGATTCATCTCTGTTGAAATAATATTTCGCCAAATATTCTCTATGAGTGTTGGGTCTGTGTGACCAGACACATGAATTATGGCTAATTTGCACTCCCAAAGGTCAAAAGGCTCTGCATAATCTTGGTACAGCTGTCAAATTTAAAATAATAAATATAAATATAAATATAAAAGTTGTGCATAAAAATAAAAGTAAGGACTGACTACGCTTTTCTGATATAAAAAACCCAATAATGAGAGAAGTACCTGGGTTATATCATATAGAGATGTGTTTAATCTTACAATAGCTGTTTCTACAGCTTCAGGTTGTGGATGCTGAGAGCGAAGGTTTGACACAGCATCCAGGATCTGAGAAAAAAAGGAAATTATTGATGATTGATTTATCCACTGATTCTCAAAATCACTGCCAATGACAACATCGTACCTTTTGTTGTATTCTTGCTACCTCCATTTGATCTTCTAGTTCCCTCAAAAACACCCCCAAATTAGGGGCCGCTCCCACTTTGTCACTTCGCATGCACATGATTGCATGTGCCAAATAATCTACCCTTTGCTTGAGATGTATAAGAGATCTACGGAGAAAATAAATGTGCAAATGTGAAAAAGGCAATCCTCAAAAAAACATAAACTATACCTGAACATTACACCTACCTTGGTTTGCTTGCTAGCTGGAAGAGAATCTTGGCAGCTGCTGCATGGTTACCATTCCGCTCATGGAACTTCCAAAGAAGATCATTGACTTCAATTGAATCAGGACGAGATCTAGCTGCACGCGCAAGGAAAGTTTCTAGCCCTCTGTAAACATTGCTTCCAGCAAGTAGTTCTCCTTCTAGACCTCGGCGCAACATCCACTCATAGATAGCAACATGGCATAATTCATCTTCACAGCGAAGGGCAAGATCAATCAATCGTTTGGCCTGCAAAGCAACCCAAAAATGTTACATCTGCTCCAACCATCTACTACAGAAAAAGAATGAGTAGAGTAATAAATCACTTGTGCTTGAGAATCAGTAGGAGCGGATGGAGCTGAGTCTCTCACTGGAGGTGGTCCGGGAGACAAGGGCACTACACTCGTATTATGAGAACGTGATTGACCATAGAGCTGATCCAAAACACCAACTAACTCTTTATAAGCGTCCATCCTTTAAAATGTATAAGATTAGTGAAGAAGACGATAAAAATAATAATCTTAGTGAAAGTAGGTATCAAGTCATCTTCACCTGTGCATAAATGCTTGGCAACCTTCGGTATCTTCATTTGGTTCACCATTACGATAGTAATGCACTGCTACATCTTTGGGGTCTAGCTTATTGGCGAATGCAACACACAACTGCAGCACGCCATCATACCATTGAGCTGAGTAAAACTTGGAGCAGGCTGCAGCTAAATTAAGATTTGGGGCAACTTCTTTACAGAGCTGAAATTAAAAACAAACTAATGTTTTAACATATGTTCATAAACGAGAAACACTCTAAACACTTTAAACATGTTATTGAATATACCTGCAAAGCTCTCTGAAGAAGTCTTTCTTTCTCATCCACATTGGCTTCAGATTTGGCTTTTATTAACATTTCATTAGCCTACAGAAGTATACACAGAAAAATTATCAGAATGATCTGTTTTGAGTAGGAACTTTAAATGCATGGAGCCAAAACAGTGGCTTTAAAATGTCATTGACTAAAAGTTAGAGAATATGTACTTGGAATTTATTGAAATAAGGGACAATGGGGGGATAGATTTTGAAATGTCAACATGAACAGGATGGAGGTTTTGAGGATGATCTCCTCAATGTGATTTCCAGGGCTCATAGGGATTCCAAGTTATGAAACTGCAGGATAACAGGGCAGGATTCTTTGAGGCAGCTCTCAAGTTGAGTTCCCGGTAAATCCGCTTCAATATAACTGAAAGGTGAAAAGAAATTCATACCTTGTTGCAAGCAGCATCCTCATTCCTATACAATTTGGGACAAATTTCTCGCAACTTTGCACTGACAGAGTCAACTGAGGCATTATCACTTAGATAGCTGAAAAACATAGATATATTTGGCTTTAAAGCAAAAGCACACACAATTTAATACTGTAATAAGATTACACTTGTCAAAGGGTCATATTCCTTGCGAAAAGCATACCTGTTAATAAGGCTGTTGATAAGAGCAGAACAAAGAGGTTGTCCCACTAGAATGAGGTCTCGGAAAGTCATTACGGATAAATGAGATTGGTCCTCCTAAAATAATAAAACAAAGAACAAATTTTCGGATTTAAAATTCCAAATTCCAAGTTACGGCATAAGTTATTGATACTTACAGGAGCTAGTCCTTGAGCAAGGTTGTGGAACTGGTGATCTGACAACACCTTCCATAAGCCAAGTACTTCACATGTGTGGGATAGGAAAGTTTTCAGAGCATCTAATGACCGTTTTTCTTCAAGCTGAGCCTCTTGCAAAGCTGTGTGAGGAACACCAATACGATTTGATCCAGGAGTCTCCAGAGGATCAACATGCCGACTGATAGAAAGAGAAGTTTGGAATTGGCTGCTTGAGCTGAAAATAAACATGAACATGAACAAAAAAATATGGCACTACATGATTTAAAATGATTAAAAGAAAACTCAACAATTTCACCCTTAATTACCTGTTTAGCATAGCGAGTTGGGTGTTCCTCTCCAGGAAGGCACGAAGGGCATGCAGATGACTCAAAACCCAAACACAGTCTTCCCCTGACACAGCACTTACTAAGAAATTTTTAGTGTTTTCAGCAGTTATTCGTTGTGTTACTTTTTGGCTCCAAAGAGGGCGCAGTATGCGACTGACATACAAATAGAGACCGTTGTGCTTGGCAGAATATGACATAAAGTGACCATCAGCGCCTCCCTGATTGCTGATTCCCATCGGCACACCAGCAAAAGAATGAGCTGCACTGTGGGCAACAGGTGTTGACACAACATTTGGATTGAAATTTCCAGCCACTGAATAAGGGAATGGTGAGGCTGCAATATTTGGGCGTGCTGTTGCTCCAGTTCTGGGTTCTCCTCCATACAGGAAGAAAGCTCTGGTAGCCCATTCAGAAAGTTGCGCATTTTGTGTACTTTCCAAACAAGCGAGGATGAGGCATGTTGCACAAGCTTGTTCCTCAGTTTGCACTTCGAAGAATGTTTTCACTGCATCATTTTCTGGCCCACCTCTTTCAGTCATTATCTGTCTTAGTATATCTACTGGGCGTAATTTATGGAATATTTCTGTGCCCTGTAAATAAAAACAAGAGTAAAATTTATGAAAAATGTTGAAAATATGCAATCTGCGGAGCAAATCAGTACAATCAACAAACCTGTGGAGTCAGCACTACATATTTTCTCGGAGGCTCTATGTGTTGCCGTACAACAAGAGGAGGATCAGGTTGATCTAGAGTATCAGATTGAGAAGTAGGCGATGTTTCTACATCGGCAATTGCTAGATGGTGTGCTGCAGGGCCAATTGGAAGTTCACCACCAATTTCAGCTAAAGCCCAAACTCGTCCATTTAAGTTCAAAACTGTTTGGACCTCTACTAAATAAGGATGGAAGGGATAGGGGTCACTGCTTAGACACCAAAGGGTGTCACATTCACCACCTCCTGATGTAATTAGAATAGTATTTCCTAAAAATGTTTAAAATTACAATTGAGAGAATAATATGTGTAAAGAAAATTACAAATAATAAAATAAACACTGCTATAAAAAAAAAATTTACAAAAAGGAAGAAAACTCTTATTTACCTTTGTTATAGGTGGCCATATGGACCTTGGCAGGCCGATGAGATGGTGCATTGGCAGCATAACCAGGAGGAAGACGAACATGCAGCAAATTCAGTGTATATGGCCGCACACCTCTACTTACGCAGCCCGTAGTAAAATATAACCGAGCTCCTGTCTGAGTCACACCAACAAGATTTAGATGGGTAGATTCTTTAGAATGAATTGCTGAAATGCTCACAATAGGCCTGAAGTTGTTGCTGTCCAGAGTTTTACTGTGGAAGTACCAAAAACAAAATAGAAAAAAAAAGAAGAAAAAAAGAGGAAAAATACAGGATTAAACCAAAGATAACATTTGAATATTTAAGTAATCTACATCATTAATAAACTGACTTCACAATTTTAATAGCATTCTGAACAATAGAAGCCTGTGACAATGCTGTAGTTCGGCTCATTGATTGGCCATCTGAGCCCATGTCAAAAACTGCAATTGTGCCTTTGTTGGATAATGTGTACAGGACATGACGGCTCTTGTCTACAGCTATTTGTGAAATAGAATCCTCTTCAGCAAAAGCTGCACTCAAGAAGGAAGGAAGAATATATGACAAAGTTCCTACTGAGTGATTCACTTTCCTACATCGCTTACTGAACCAGCCTCCTTCAGCCTGGAATTATGCCAACAATAAAAGGCAAGATTAATTTTGAACTCAGAGACACAACCAGAAAATTTGAAGAAGTGGTTACCTGATACACAATTTCATAAAGGTTGCCATCACGGCCTCCAATGAAAATACGTCCGGATTCAGTACCCACAATGGTTGTAGCAATCACACCATCAGTTGGTACACTGAATACAGGTTCTAAGATGACATGCATTTCTTCATGTTGCCCTTGGCATTGAAGAGAAGACAAGTGGTATTATAAAAATTATGGACATGAAAAAAGAAGTGACTGAATAAAGAATTCTTTTTACCATCAGCTGTTGAAAATGTGACTCCAAGAATAACAATATCTACAGTTGTAGCAAGGATAAGAAGGTATCTAATGAAGCTTTTAAAAACTCCAGGTTTCGGACGAATTAGGCCAACACATAGAATTGTTTCTCCCAAAGCATCATAATAAGCAACATCAGACCTACAGAAAATTTTAAACATTAGTAAACATACAAAAAATATATCAGAAAAACACTTTGAATATAAATCTTACCCATGTTCATAACTCCATACATATATGTCACTATCAATAGTTAACCAGGCACGATGAATGTCAGTAAAGAGACCCATCATACAATGGCACTGCATGTCTGAAATTTTCTTAAGGAAAGTGATAAATGGTATGTAAAACAGATTAGCGTGTTTTAGAGTACCAAAAAAAAAAAATGCTTCAACAACAGATGTATGAATATTGAAATTAACCAAACGGAACTGGATTGCAATCAATTGTTAATGAAAGGATACGACTAAAATGCTCCATAACTTCTCGAGGCAAAGGGAACTGGAATTGGCTTCGAAGTTGTTTAAGATCTGCTAGACCCCCAGACAGATTGTTTAAGCTAGGGTAGTCACTATCATTCAATCCACTTACAGTTGCTCCACCTATAAAATTCAAAAACGCGTTTCAAAATGACACAATGACAAGATATCAAACTTCTAAAGTGAGAAGTCTCTTACTTTCGGCAGTCAATCTCATCATACTGATAAGTGTTGGAAAATTGTTGTCTTTGTTGATTTGATGCTCTATCATCTTGCCAGCAAGATCCAAAGAATCCATGTAAGTACGGTACTGATCTAGTTGACCGGTACGGTCCATTACACTCCCCGTCAAGTTCATTTTGATGTTCTGATGAAGGAATGAAGCAAAGGAAAACAATTCAAAGCCAAGCAACCAAGTGAAAAATCAGGTATAAAACACACGTACATCAGTTAAGAGCTAAGATGAGGGTCGGAAATATAAGATCAAGCATAAAATTTGCAAAAGTGGATTTCAAAACGACATTTGAACATTTATGTTATCAGAAACCGGCTCTTTCGAAAAAGGCACCACCTGCTTATAGGTTAAGGAAACAATGACAAATAATAAATTCAATAAAGATCGTAATATATTAGAAAATATTTTAAAGGCCATAAGATTTACCGAACCTTTAAGTAGAATAATTATGAGATCAATTTTCTGAGAGATGTTATGTGAAAAATCCCAAATTTCCGAAATAGCCGCGCTTACAACAGGTTTGTTTCAGCATGAAAGACAATGAAAGATGAAAGCAGCGCGGCGGAGCGGCGGAGCTGCGCGGGTCTCGGAGGAACGAGAGCTGGACTCGACGGGTATCTCACCAGCAGCTTCCAACTCCAACCCCCCAAAACTAGCAATATTCGAGAAATATTATGAGAAAAAAGATCGAAGAATATTTTACATGCTCTTTTTGAGTGCACTGAAAGACGTAAATTGTGTAACTTTAATTCACACCAAGAATGAGTACAGTCGCGCAAAATGACGTTGCGTTCATACGATCTGCATTGACATACGATACGGCATGGATACGGGCAGACGTTCGTTTGATTGCCTGTGTCAGTGTCTTCTTCCTCGTAACATATTTACATCTTCTATGTGTTCTGCAAAATTAGTGTACTTACTTAACTTGAAATCATCAGCTTACGTGAAAAGATTTTGTGTAATTAATTTATTTGTCCTTAAAATTATATCTAAAGGTACATATCAATTTTGATATAAGATCAGCAATCATAACAAGGCCCAGAAGAAAAAGTAAAAATATGTACAAACTGTGAAATCTCAGACAGTGTTACTCATCTAATTCATGCTAACAAAAATCTCTGGATACAATCAAGTAACATGATTCAAGAAAAATAAATTTCTTCCATACAAAAATATTACATCTTTAAAATTTACTGAATTTTAAGTCATTTTAAATACTCTGGAAGTTTTGTCATCTGAAGCTGTAAGAAGGTACTGCCCATCTCTAGAAGAAAAATATTTAAAAAATATAAATATCAAAATATAAATATTGCATGAAGATGAAGCATAATGAAAGAAATTTTAATACCTAGAACGAGAAATGTCTAAAATATCTGCTCTGTGACCAAGCCACTCTTGCACTAGGACACCAGATCTCACATCAAAATGACGCACAACTCCATCCGTCCCAGCAGTATAGACTGATGGCCGTTCATGGTCCCAAATTATCTTAGTTATGGCACCTTGCTGGTGAACTATGTGTCTTTGAGCCTAAAGAGGAAAAAGTCAGTAATTCAGATATGTTTCAAAGTTGCTGACATTGATGAATAAATTTTAGATTACTTACTTGATGAGCTAGATCCCAGACGAAAAGATAGCCTTCAAGAGTACCATATGCAGCTAAAGGGAGTGAGGCTTCAGGACTAATTGCTACAGCTTCAACATTCTGTTCTTCAGTGCCTCCTGGCACCTGGGTGTGTAAGGTAGACAAGACCTAAATTTTTAAGATACAATTTAATTTCACTGAGCACACAAATATAAAACAAATTTCAGATATTTCCTTTTCTTAAAGTAATTAGAGCAAGCTTACTTTTCCTTGGTTACTACTGGCAATAAAAGCTTTGCCATTAATGCCAGCAAGTATAAGATTATTATCATGGTGAGCAGCTATATCTGATATTGTGCCAGTTTCATCAGATGACATGGTTTTAACAATGCTGCCCGCCTTCAAATCTAAAAGTTTTAGGGTGCCATCAGAATATCCTACACATGCCCTCTTTCCTGCAAGAAAACACTGGTTTAAATTTTTCAATTTTTTTTGGGGGGGGTGTTTAAATTATGGTTAGCAGAGGTTTACTAGAAAATATAAAGTGCATTACCATCAGGCAAAATTACTCCACAGTCACTTCTTTCTCCACTTCCTCCAAATACTTTACAATCACCACTTGGTATTCTCCACATGTAAACTTCACTAGATGCAGCACCTGCCATTAAAACATTTGTTCCATGATGCCACCTCATCCACTAGGGAGAGAAATATGTATTGGTAAATGCATTTAAATAAATAGACAATATCTTTCTTCATTAAAGCTCAATATTCAATACTTACTGTCATATCACCCATTGCATATTCCCATACTTTCTGCATTGTGGTTGTTCGCCAAACTTGAACAAGGCCTGCCATGTCAGCAGTGGCCACAAAGTTTCCATCTTGACTGAACTCTACAGCAGTTACAGAATCCTGAAAGTTAGAGTTATAGACTAAAAAACTAGAGCCAAGATTATATAGACAGAATGGATTGGTTGTTAACTTTTCACCTACTTGATGACCTGTGCATTCAAGCAATATTTTTCCACTCTCGATTTCCCACACATAGGCTTTATCATCTTGTCCCCCTGTGACTGCAATTTTCCCAGCAGTTGGTTCTATGTGACAGCTAAATATTGAACCTAAAATTTAAAGAAAAAGTTGGTCGACACAACACGAAAGAAAGTACTGTCTGTAAAAATACAAGAACATACTTGAATGCTGGGAAAAGAGTAAGAAGGCATCGTCCCTCTCAGGAGGTGGTCCAAGAACAGGTTCATCATCAAATGCTTCATCTTCTTCTTCACTCCCACCCTCATCAGCTAAGTTAAGGACTTCTTCAAGTTCATCTTCATTCACTTCAAAGAATTCTTCGTCATCGGCATCATCCATTTGAGAGTAGTGAGGGGAGGAAGGAGGTGTATCACGTTTTGGCATCTAGTAAAAAGAAAACAATGTAAATAGAAATGAGTGGTAAAGCAATGATAAAGCTAGAATAATGTGACAAATCATTTAAGATTATTTGTCTAGGTTAAGGTGTTGCCAATATTAGATCAAATCATGAGAAAAAACAACAACTGTAAATTCTATAGAAGATAAAATGTATAAATATGAAATTTGAATCCTTCGAGTACACTTCTCCTAATTGACACCTAATAATATGCCAAACACCTGCTGCGTCTGCTTGTGCAACCATGCGACAGCCTTCAACGTGAGCAGCTAGAACCTTGGAAACACATATTTTCCGAATAGGCTGAAATGTCAACCAGCTCCTCGTCAAAACCGCAATGCAATACTTAAGATGACGATACGGCACTGCACGTAACTTCGCTTTTCTAACCAAATCATGAAAATGTAAATACGCCTAACCTCTTCGTCCCTGTCGGCTGTTGCGGTCGCGGTTGGTGTTGGTGGCTGTTACCCGCAGACACGGCGTTGCCAACCAAACAAAAAGGCAATAAAAGACAATGATGACTGTTGACGCCACAGAACCAAACCGCAGTTGCCACGAAAAATTTTACAGTTGACTTTTATTAGCTATATTCTTCTTTTTTATTTCCCTTGCAGGAATCTTGCGAAGAGGGTTGATCAGATGTTGGAATGCTGGAATCCGAGATGGTGGTGGTGGTGTTGACGATGTGAGGAGAGGGGAAGGGCGCGTTTTTGTGACGGGCAGCGCAAATAGCACCAAATAGGGCTGAGGGGCTGAGACCTGGGATGTGAGGACATGTGAGCACATGTAATTCTGCCATTCAACAAAGAAATCTACATGAAATACATTAAAAATCTAAAACAATACTACCACGGCCCACTTACAAATTCCTAGTAAATTTCGTAATGCCATTTAAATACCGAAAAGTGAAAATTTCTGTATACAGGGTGTTTCCGTTCCTTTTGGACAAAAGCATATGGTGGGTAGAGCATGCATAGACGATCATTTTTGACCTTTATACTTGTGGGCGCAAACGTCAAACAACGCGGATAATTAGGTAGAAATAATTTTTTGTAATAATTTTTTCTCTCCGTGTTACCTTTATGAGGACATTATCAAATGCAAGAACTTCGACCTTTTTCTAGTTTTCTTTACTTATGTTGCCTACGTTATCGTGTGTGAAAGGTGAAAGATCAGCTAATCCAGCTGCTATAGTAGCTGGAACTGGCTGGTACGAAGTAAAATTCAGAGGATTTGCTACGTTCTTTTGTTACATGTAATGTCCATACATCAGTTTGACCAATCTCATATCCTCGGTATTCTGCTTTGTATTTACTTTCGAAGATCTTATGGAAGATATTTAACATTCTATCGGCACGAGCAGGCAGAGATTGTTTAATAAATAAAAATAAAACTTCTGAAACCAACAAATATCCTTTTGCATCTGACGAGGACGATACGTTAGAATTTAACGCTTAACATCTGCTGAGGTATATACGGTTGGACTGGACTTCCCTCCCCAAGCCCCAAACATTGGGGCGTGAACACATTATCCTCCTCCACGCGACGACGACTCTGACACGACGTCGGGTTTACGTCTAAGTCAAGTCGTGTCGTCCCATCAGGGAAGGCCATTGTCTCTGGTTCTCAATAAGCCTGCTTAAGAACATCTGGTTGATGGAACCGTCTGCTCTTAAATCTCCTCGCCCAACAAACTGACACTAGCTAACTACTCAATCAAGTGGAGGAGCGCGGTGAAGTGTCACCATACCAATACATCCCATTGATAAAGATATTAAAGGTCATCGCGTTGCCCATAGCTGCCATAGCCCAGCCTGGCCCCACGATAATCAGCCTTGACAGCCCTGACGTCGCGCGAGACTGTGGAGAGGCTGCGGCTGCGGTTGGGGCGGTGCGAGAAAAGGAGAGGGAGGGGAGGGAGGGAGTGGGCCAGGAGTGGGCTGCGATTAGGCGCTAGGCTGCGCCACACAATCACACCACACCGCCGTCTCTACTCCACGGCCGCGCGGCGCGGCGCGGACCGGAACCGGACCAGCCACCCACCACCACCCATTCAGTCACCCGAGGAGTCGACACGACAGCTGACCGAGCGGGCCGGGCCGGGCCGCGAGCTGAGCGGAGCAGGGTTCGTGTTCGACCAGGACATGGCGGACAAGGACGTTTTTGTAGTCGGAGTGGACGTGGGCACGGGCAGCGCGCGGGCGGCCCTCGTCTCGGCGGCGTCGGGACACGTCCGGAAGGTCGCCGTCAGGGCGACGCGCACCTGGACACCGCAGCCCGAGTACTTTCAGCAGTCCACGGAGGACATCTGGAGCGCCGTCTGCGCGACGGTCAAGGTAGTTGGAATTTGGTGCGGGAGATCAAAGGGGAATGCGGGATGGGATGACAGCGCCGCGCCGGCGCGCAAGTCTGTCCGCGGCTCAACTGAGGAGGGCCGGAAGGGAAGTTCCAGCTCCATGGTGGCTGTGATGAGGCTGAGGCTGGGGCTGGGGCTGGGGCTCAGGCAGGGAAGCCCGAAGTCCCGGCTCCAGGGCCTGGGAGCTGGAGGTGACATCTCTCACCCGTTGCTTACATAACCTCCTGGAATCTCCAGCTGGAAATTAATACAATTATTCTTCTGCATAAATGTGCCTTTACTTGAAAACATGTTTCAGGAAGTAACTCAGAATGTACCTGCTGAGTTAGTCAAGGGGATTGGTTTTGATGCAACTTGTTCCCTTGCTGTACTGGATAAGAACCACTTACCTGTAACTGTGAGCCCACTTGGTGAGCAAACTGAGTGCTGATAACATCTGCTGCAAATATGATGATATCCATTATATAATAGTCAATATTTAAATTGAACTAGGCGAAACTGAACAAAATGTTATCTTGTGGATGGACCACAGAGCTAATTCAGAAGCTGCTCATATAAATAGTTTAAAACCAGATGTACTGAGATATGTAGGAGGAACCATATCCCCAGAGATGCAAACACCGAAACTTCTTTGGCTTAAAAAGAATCTTCCACAATCATGGCAGACAGCATGCCATTTTATGGACTTACCTGATTTCCTTACATGGAAAGCCACTGGTTCATATTCACGGTTTGTACTGAATTTTCTCATGTTCACTGATATTATTGCCTGGCTCTCTTTCAGAAAGATATTCATTTACAGGTCATTGTGTTCATTGGTGTGCAAATGGACTTACAAAGCAGGTGACAAGAACAAAGAAGGTTGGGATGAAAATTACTTTAAGAGCATTGGTTTGGAGGACCTCCTAGAAGACAACTATGCAAAAATTGGTTGGTATAGACCATCCTATACAATACACACCGAATCAATTCATCTTCAGCAAAATGTCATCCCTTATTTGTGTAGGTAATGACGTACTGGACCCTGGAACACCAGTAGGCAAAGGATTAAGTGATAGTGCAGCAAAACAATTAGGTTTGAAACCAGGAACAAAGGTTGCAACATCCATCATAGATGCCCATGCTGGTGGAGTGGGATTAATGGGCTGCAATGCAGAGAAAATAAACACTGACTTTACATCAAGGCTTGGTACTGTTAGAGAGAAAACTGATTTAAATCATATCACATTGAGTACCATTGCAGAATGTTTAAAAAAAGGGGGGGAAAACAAAAAGAAAAAAATTAACTCTACTCTATATTTTTCAGCTCTTATATCTGGCACATCTACTTGCCACATGGTTTTGTCAAGAGATCTCCATTTTGTCAATGGTTTATGGGGACCATACTGGAGTGCAATGGTTCCAAACTTGTGGCTCACTGAAGGTGGTCAAACCTGTACAGGACACCTAATAGATCACATAATAAACACTCATCCAGCAACGCCTTCAGTAAGATCAAAGTTACGCCCTACTGAGTATGTGCCTCTACAATTACAACTTTGTCCTTGTTACCATTAAAAATGAATAGAAGTTGACATCAAATCATACATTACAGACATATTCAGCAATATCTAAATGGAGTTCTTGATAGATTGGCTAAGCAAAAAAACTTGTCCAATCTATCTTTTTTAACCAAACATTTACACATGTGGCCTGACTTTCATGGGAATCGTTCTCCACTTGCAGATCCAACACTTCTAGGAATGGTAAGAGGTGTACTACCGTTTGTTTTTGATACAAAATGTAATGATGGGCACTAAGCTAATATGAACAATGAATTGACTTCTAGTTATCTGGACTTACGCTTGCCAAAAATGAAGAAAGTCTGGCAGTTTTGTATTTAACAACAATTCAAGCCTTGGCTGTAGGTATCCATTCAATGTGGCAAGTTCAGGCCAGCTTTCATAAATTTTGATAGTGTATTAATCTTTTCATCTTTCCCACAGTATGGCACTAAACATATTATCACTGCCTTGGTAGGGGGAGGCATTACAACCATACAAAGTGTGCTTTTGTGTGGAGGTCTCAGCCGAAACTCACTATTTGTTCAAGTGCACGCAGATGTCCTTGGATTGCCTGTTCTTTGTGCCAGAGAACCTGAGTCGGTCCTCTTAGGTTCAGCAGTTTTGGCTGCTTATTCAGCTGGAATCTACTCTTCTGTTGGAGAGGCAATGATAGCAATGGGAGGCTATGCAGATGTTGTAACACCAAATGAACAAGTAGTTGAATCAAGGTAAATCATGCTTTATGAACTTCCAGAGTGACTGCTCACAGACCAAAAATTAATGTTATAAATTCTCTTACAACACTTTAACAGATTTCATGATAAGAAGTTTGAGGTTTTCATGAAAATGTTTAAAGATCAAAGAGAGTACAGAGATATTATGGAGTCCTGAGCGTACTGCTGATAACAGATGGAAATAGAAGGAAAGACCAGAAGAATATTAAATAACTAGATACTGGTAAGTTTAAATAAAGTGAAAAACATTGAAAAAAAATAAAAAAATATTACAATAGTTCTGACCCTCAATACATTAACAATGCATTCTCTAATTTGTTATTAATACTGATCATAAACCACTTTGGTAACATAAATGGCAGAAAAAACACATTGAAATTTGTCCTCTTCAAAGCTGAGTACTTTGAAGAAAAGACAAGGCTAAAGTGAGCATATTCAAGATACCAAAAAGTTTCAGATTCAACAAATCATAAACACAAGTCACCCAATGATGATTTAGAAGTAATTTCATGTCATACTACAGTTTTATAATAATATTACACCAACAGAGAAAGTGAAAATACTCTGAAACTACCCAAGGGACAAATTATAACAGGCAGCCAAACTGTTTATTGATAATTGTTTTGTCTGACTCAATGCTAGATAATTCAGTGACAATGTAAATAGACATATGAAAAATGACAATTCTTGAATACAACTAAGGATCAGTTCACAAAATTCAAAAACTATTAAATGCAGCAATAGGAGGGGATTTATGTCCTGAGTTCGCAACTGCTTGCACAGAAAATCTTGCACGTGACTACCACAAAGTTCCTATACAAGTATGAAAATAAACATCAATGACCACATTTATGACATGGCTGTTATCTACTTTCACATATTGAATTCCACCATATTAAGGTGGATGAACTAAACTAAACCAACTTATAAATTAACTATCAAATATAATATTCATTGATATGATCTACATCATATTTTGTCAGTCCTGTTAACATAACACTGAAAATGGAACTGAGAAAAACATGTACCATTTTGGGTGATTCAAAGTCAGTTGAATAACTCAACTAAATAGAGGGATATCAAGACCCTAAACTGTTTCAAAATAACATAGGTTTTGAATGAATGGAGAAATGTCAATAATGGCACTGGAGCATCACAGTAGAATGATAAGTTCTAACACAATAATAACAAAAAAAAAAAAAAAAAAAAAAAAATTACTTGGCAGCTTCTATGCTTTCTATCAAATATTCATGCTTATGTTAGAAAATACATTTTTGTCACCTAGTCCATGGCACTAAACTTCAGTCTTAAATCAAGAACCGATAAACGGTTTGATGTCAAGTTGAGATCATATGGTCATTTAAAACAGAATGCAGCTCCCGTGAAAGAAAAATTTCAATTTCAAAAGAGGTTTTCAGGGTTAAATTAACAGGTTACAAACAATCTTAGAGGGAATTTTAGAAAAATAATTGAAATTACTAATATAAATATAGTAAGAACAAAATCATGCTACAACAGTATAAAAAGGAGGAAGTTAAGGCAGTTTTAACAAACAATGAGTGGAGATAAACATAACAAAATATACATTTTAAGACTGTAACATTTAGAAATATTTAAAGCTTGAAACAGATATTTTAGCTTATCTTGACAATATAATGTACGGCTGATATTGTAGCCAGCTCAGGTATTCTAAACCTACTACATAACACATACCTTAACTAGTGGAACTTTTTAGATGATTTAAAACACTTTTTCCTGTGAGCAGCCATTCTATCCCTCATTATTAGTACTTTAGAACACCGACAGCACACCATCTCATCTGTCTCACTGAAAAATAAAGACATATTTTTAGACTACCACCAATTGAAATTTGTTATGAAAAGCATAAAAGATTGCAAGAGCTCCATTCACCTGTCAGGACAACATTCTGCTCGGTGTTTGAGTTGCTTTTTATAGCTTGGAAAAACCATTGAACATTTTGAGCATTTCAAGAGCTTAATCATTTGATTATTGCTGCAGCCAAAGAAACAAACAAAAGAGATTAAAGACAAAACAACTTGAGTGACAAAAAAATACCTAAATTTAAGTAAAAAATTAAAAAACCTGTCAGGGCAGCAAATGGCCTGGTGTTTCAGAAGTTTTTTCTGTGTTGGGAAGAGCAATGAACAGTTTTCGCACCTTTGCGCTTCTTTTCCAATATGTTTGCTGCAAAACAAATTTTAGAGTAAATAAGCAGACAAGAGGCAAGCCTGAAAAAAAGAGCAAAGTAAATATCATTGTCAAATTTCTCACCCTTTTGAAGTGCATTCTCTCTGGTGTTGTTCATGGTGTGACTGTCTGCTGAAAGCCTTAAAACAATGAATGCATTGCCACAGCTTTTTCTTGGACCTGAATAACAAGTCAGTCAGAAAAATAAAACTGGTAGAGGACAAATACATATGGATTTGCTCAGAGTACCTGCAAAAGAGACTTACTTCACATGACACATGCTTTGATGACGCTTTAAGAGTTTATGTCTTCTAAAAACTTTTCCACAATGTTTACAGGCTGATACATTAGAGTCAGATGAGTAATTACTAGAGCCTCCATTACTTTCTCGAGTGACATACGATTTGCTGAAAATAATAACATGAGTAAGACATCACTTTAATTGAAAACTGAAAGTAATGTTAGCTTATCAAGGCTAATACCATTCAGGTTGCTCTTCCCAATGTCTCTCCAGGTGATCCTCTAAAGCAAATTGTTGTTTGCATTTGTCACAACACAGAGCAGGGGCTTCACCAACAATGCATTGTGAGTCTTCATCAAATGAAGACCTATTAGGCACCTCTTCAGATTCAGTGTCATTGAGATTCTCCATTTTAGGTTGCAGTGGAATCGAGGCATGAATTTGATATGAGGGAGACGATGGCCTAAAGAAAACAAGTGCCCTTCGCTTTAATAAAAAAAGTATTTGAACATTGCAGAAAAAAAAATTGTAAGGTTAAAAGCACTTACTCAGCTTTCACAATTCCAAAACAAGTATCTGATAGAATTTCCGGAACCTCAGAAGGTTGAGATTTTAGGGTAGGCCTAAAAAAAAATTTAGGACATAAATGAAATGTTTGAAAACGTGCACCACAAAACACGTCTCCCAAAATGTGAAACTATAGGGTAATTTTACCTATCCATATCACCTCCTACAGTAGATGCATCATTCAATGGGCTTGGGTTTACTTTTAGACTTTGAGATTCATTTTGCTTCTGGTCAACTGCAGGATTATTTAGATCAGACAACCTGGACAAAAAACAAAAAAAAAAGTGCTGTGGCTCTGCTTGGACTCATACAACTCTATGAGACAGACTGAGATTGAGATAAACTCCAGGAAAGAGGGGTATAATTTCCCACTGAATTAATGGTCACTTACTTTGAAAAAGAACAAACAGTTTTATGGCGATCAAGCCATTTTGCACTAGAGAACCGTCTGGCACAGTTTTGACAAATCCAACTTGGTTTCCTGAAGAGAAAAAAAATTCACAAATGTAGGCAATAGGAAAAGAAAAACATAAAAAAGTGACAACTACACTAAAACCTGGTTATAGCGTTTCCAGAATATAGCGTTTTTCTGCTCAAAGTGTTGATAAACTAAGTCTCCGGTTTAATTTTCCAGGGGGCTCATTACCCGTTTCAAAGGAATCCCGCTAATTCCGCCCCGAAATCGCGGTTCCAAGGGTCAAAGCTTTCACCGAGTTTTAATGCGTAACTGAGTTACTTGAGAATAAATCTTACCTTGAAAAAAATAATTCATCTCTACACTTTCTAGCTGGTTTAAAAGGTGTAGATGTGGTTACATTAGGGCTCCAACTACGGGTAAAAAAAATTAACAAATGTAATTTTAAGATAGGGATGAAGACATGATAATATTCAGACATGAAGCCAACAAATACTAACTCTGTAGAGGAGGGTTGAGGATACTTTCTTGGTCTACCTGGTCTTTTCTTAATTGGTCTACCTCTCTTCTTAGGAGGAGAATCTAAGGGACATTTAGGTTCAACAATAATTGAAGTCACCTCAATAGGAGAGTCTGCTGATTCTTTCACCAACACAGCAAAAGCCTTTTCACAAGCCGCTGAAAAGAAAAAAAAGAAAAAAAATTAACAAAAATGTCATCTGTAGTTGTAAGAAGGTTGAATGGTGAGTTTCATCAAGTGACACTCAGTGGTGCCTTAAATACAACCTTTTTTTTTTTTTTGTTTGTTTGTTTTGTTTTTTGAGTGTGTGTGTGTGTGTGTGTGTGTGTGGGAGGGGGGGGGGAGGGGGAGAACCTATGGTAAGACAGTGCAACTCAGTACCTTTCTTGCAATCCAAGCGAATCTCCTCAAATAATTTGTGCAGTTGTGATTGTAGCTGGAAATAAATGAAAAGAGTGATGTTTCAAAGAGATACGTAACTAAAATTGCATTTAAAAATAGAACTTTGAAGATATACCTCCATGTACTTCGAAAACAGAGGATGACGGGACATGGCTTTCCACATGGTATCATCATCCCCTGAAAAATCTTACAATGAGAAAAACGTACAAGAAAAGACCAAATGCAAAACTTCTGACAAACTTGCTTACAATCAAATACTGGACGCTGAAGAGAAACATTTGATTTGTAAGATGAGCGAGGTTCAGCCTCAACCTGTGATGACGCACTCTGAAGTTCAAGGTTTGACATTAAGATATTTTTATTAACATCTTGAGAACTATGGTCTTCTAATGGAGATTTTGATGCATGAGATTTCTTGTCACTCCAAGAATTAAATTGCAGGCCCTCTTCTCCGGAGATGTCATCAGGAGAGCTGCTTTCCTAGGATTCAAATAGAACAAAGGGTCAAACATGGATCAACCCATCCAAAAGTTGGACTCAGAAGCAAAGTAGAAGAAGGTACTTACAACGTAAGTGAAACTCTTTAATCTCAAAACTGTTCCACGCATTCTTTCTCCTTTAGAAATTTGTAGGGGGGAGGAAACAAATAAATTATAATTAGAAACAGATACAATAAATAACAAAATATAAATTACGAGCACTCTAACCCCTAAAACTAAATAAGGGAGAGAGAAATAAAATTCAAATGTAAGAAGTATGGAACACAAATTACACAAACACATTGTGAATATAAATTATATATTTATTGTTACTCAAAAACAGAGAAGACGTAAAAGTTATTAGCCTACACCATAAGTTAAGGTTCTGTTCAAAAAATCATTCTGCTGAGCAATTCAAAGAAACAAGTTAACATAAAAAAAAATTCACTAAGATCGCGAGTAAGTTCGAATTGTAAGTTTTTCTGAAAACCATAGCATTATTAATAAAATAAAGGAGATGAAGAATAAAAACGCGGTAATTTCTAAAAGTATAATATTGCATGCACTCGTGCAGCAGCTAAAATAATAAATTAGTTAACAAAACTACGAGTGAATTTTGTCAAATTTGACAAGAAAACTTGACGATTGACACAACCACTAAACAAAGTAATATTGAAAGAAACTAAAATTAAACTCACGTGGAATAACGGTCAGATTCACACTGAAAACGGCATATCTGTTATTAAATTAGCTGGCTAGGTAATATCCCCATAAAACAATGGCAACAGACTCCTCGAAAATTATAAGTTTTATCCCGGTTGAGTAGGGTGAATCACAATATTACTCCGCTGTTCACTGTTGTCGAATCCTATCACATCATCCAAACAGAGGAAATATGAGTGAAACTGTCACGAAAAATTTACTTGTGACAGAAAGTTCGCCACCGCTAATAAAACGTCGGGTATTCCAAAGTAAGTGCTGTGAGAGGTAATGCAGATTAATTCCAATGTACACGCACTATTTAATGAGCGCGCATGATTACTAGCCGGAGCCAGTACCACAATCCGAATCCCCAATCATCTCTCCATTCTCGCTATTCGCCATTCTCGCCAAAGGGAGAGCAAGGAACGGAGGGGAAAGAGGAATGATGAAGAGAATCAGAAAAAAGATCCACTACGAGATGAGCAGGTGTGTGCGGGGAAGAGGGAAAGAAGAAGTAACGAGAGGAAAGGAAATGAGGGAGGCAAGCGAGGCAAACACAAAACTGATTTCGTGCCGGTCTTCGCCAGTTAAGCTATGAATGGGTTAGAGATGGGGGAAAAAAACGGTCCTTTTAATTTGAATTCTTTCTCGGTGCACTTCATGTAAAAATGACGTGTGCCGGACCTTTAAAATGAATCATGAAGACTGTTAAGTTTTTACTTGACAACCATGATTTGACAGAATAAACAGGTATGTTGTGTATGTTCTATGTTCTTTGAAAGGTGTTTCTTGTAAAGATTTTATCTTATTTGGGTAGTTTTCCTTATCGTTATCCTCAAGTGTCGGTGTTGGTGCTTTATGAAATCTTAGAGATAACTTTATGAATCTCTCTAGCCAAGAAGCAGAAGTTTACAGATAGACAATAATAATTTTATTAGAGCTGCTACTAACAGCAGCAGAACAGAATTTATTTGACTCCTTTAGCTTGTGATATAATCATGATCCTTTCAAATCATTCAGCTCGTATAGTGTTTGCAATTCCCAGATGCGCACCCGAACATTCACCTTTATTTCATGGGGGCAAACACTTTTTCCTAACGGTGTGAGATGATCATAGTCTAATCTATTGGATGCTGTCTACTCTTTTTTAACGTCATACAGAGGTTCATAGAGGTCTCAGAATTGGATGCTGTCTACTCTTAAATAACCATGTACAGAGGTTCATAGAGGTCTCAGAATAAAATTACTTTGAGACTCACTCAGCAAGTATGTTGTAAAGTGCCATACTTTCCTGCTTTATAACTACTTCTTTCCATGGAGAGATGTTTTGTTTGAAAAGTTTGCAACTCGGACAAAAAAGAATTATTTTATTAACATTTTCTGTATATGTTAGTAATACAAGACATAAATTATATCCTTAATTACTGTGTTTATGTTTTGGGGCCTGAGGTTGCTAAGCAACACCCTACTGGACTCCTAGCCTACAGACATGTGGAAGGGAGGGGACTTGTTGGGGAGGGGAGGGAAAGGGCAGGGTTGGATAGGAGGGGCTGTTAGTTGGAAGGGGAAAATATAGAACTCAAGTCTAGACCGTCTAGACTCAAGTTGTCAAACTATGTGTGGTTCTATTGTTTTAGTGTACTGATGTAATAATGGACGTAGGTCTGTATCTTTAGCCAAGTATTGAAGCCTATAGATATTAGAATTTGAACCTTGAAGTTAAGAAATAGGAAAGGCCAAGTGAAAAGGACAATGAGTATAGGTAATAGTCAAGTGGTCTATAAAGGAAATAATCAATACCACTGTATGGGGAAAGGAGGTCCCAAACTTTTGTGTCTGTTATGTTGAATTTCCAAAGTCTAAACGTAGAGTTAGCCAGTAATTTCGTTCAACCATGGGGAATGGAAGTTAGTTTCATTTTTTCTGCCATATGTAATATTTTTGAAAGGGTAGGTCCTATACTTGTTTCAAACTTAGTGGAGAACTAGTATCATTAAAAAAATCAATGTTTTTATTTTTTGTAAATATATATTTTTTTTAATCTTTCTATACAAACCCATGCAAATTCTGAGATGTTAACATCCAATTTTTCAGATTTTTGTAGATCAACATTTTGTACATCCTCCAAAAATATTTAACAATAATGAATCGTTACATCCAACTTGACCAGCTTGGAGATGGAACATATGGTTCAGTCGTCCTTGGGCAAAGGATTGATACAGGTGAAAAAGTAGCAATCAAAAGGTAGGTAGAGTTCCATTTTTCAAATCATTATCATCTAATACCTAGAAGAGTGGCTTTTTATTCGTGAGAAAAAAATTAAAATACTGTTGCTCTGCAGAATGAAAAGAAAATATTTTTCTTGGGAAGAAGCTATGAATTTAAGAGAGGTCAAGGTATGTACCTTCTGCTTACCTTTAAGGACAAGAGGCATACTTTTAAACAAATGTAAAATTGATAATTCTGATTTTTCCAGTCATTGCAAAAGCTGTCCCATGCCAACGTTGTCAAACTTAAAGAAGTCATTCGTGAAAATGATACTCTTTATTTTGTGTTTGAGTACATGAAAGAAAATCTTTATCAATTAATGAAAGACAGGTAAAATTTTCTCAGATTTAAGATTTTAATGCTTCATTGCATGGTGATGAACCATTTATTTTTCTTTTTGCAGGCAAAAGCCCTTTCCTGAATCAGATATTCGTAACATTTTGTACCAAGTTCTTCAGGGTTTGGCTTTTATGCATCGACATGGGTTCTTCCACAGAGATATGAAGCCTGAAAATCTTTTGTGTATGGGCCCAGATTTAGTTAAAATTGCAGATTTTGGGTTGGCAAGAGAAATACGATCTAGACTTCCATTCACAGATTATGTGTCAACACGTTGGTAAATATTTTTGTCTTTTTTCTGATATCAGGAGTTAAAATGTATGGAAGGGAGACTGCTTACATACCTTGTTTGTAGGTATAGAGCTCCAGAAGTTTTGTTGCATTCTACAAACTATAATAGCCCAATAGATTTGTGGGCCGTAGGATGCATCATGGCAGAACTGTATCTTCTTAGACCACTTTTTCCTGGTAATAGTGAGATGGATCAAATATTCAAAATTTGTTCATATTTGGGGACACCAGAAAAGGTAAGGACTAATCTGCTCTCTCCAAAAATTATTTTAGTGTGATTGAATTACAACATTACAATATTTCAATTTCAGCATGAATGGCCCCAAGGCTTCCAACTAGCATCATCCATGAACTTTAAATTTCCTCAATTCACTCGTACTCCTCTTACAACAATCATACCATCTGCTAGTAAAGATGGTATTCAGTTATTAGAACTCTTGCTCATGTGGGCACCAAACAAGAGACCTACTGCCCAGCAGGCCTTGAGGTATCCATACTTCCAAGTTGGACAGAGGCCTGCTGGAGGAAATATTGGCCAAAAGTCAAGACCTAGTGCACAATTGCTTCCACTGAATATTGTTGAGCTGCCAGACACCAACCAAAGGATGGGATCCGCCAAAGCAAATCGAGATTTAAGTTCCTCAGTAAAACAAGGGGTCACAGCATCAGAACTCCTCTCCCAATCCATAAATGAATCAGTTGTAAGCAAAAACAGCTCATCGACAATCAATGCTGATCCAGATTCTGATGTTGTAACAGAAAATATGCAACATGCAATGAAGGAGTCTAAGGTCACCTCTAATCTAGCATCTAATTTTAACAAAGGCCCGGAGCGTAATTCTCTCCGCACAAGAAACAATTCTCTTAGTTTCTTTCAAAATAAATCTCAAGCTATGATTGACAACATCAAAGGAGTAAATCCTGAGAGCAAGAGGCAAAGTGAAGTGGGAACTAGTCGTAGACAAGGTGTTGGAGAATTTGAAAGTACACGATCAAGCCTTGCTCAACTTCCTGAGTCAAATAGACAGCCAATTTCAAATGCTCCACAACAAGACCCCGTAAGAGATTTCATGGCTTCTATTGGACTTTCAACTGATAAAGTTGTGTACCCTCGCAGTCAAGAATTATATTCATCTGGCCAAAGGTCTGTACTTAACAGAGACTCGGTGAATTTGAGTAAAGGTGGCAACCAGAAGTCCCGCAACTATCCATGGAATGATCAAAGTGACTATGATACATTTGCAGAAATATTAGGGTAAGTATTTTTAGTCGCTTGCTTACTTTTCTGTTTTTTTTTTTGCTTCTTGAAATAGTTTTGGTTTACCTTTACCTTTAATTTCTTTGCAGGAGCAAAATTGTAATGCCAGATCGTTCAAACAAACCACAAATGATGGGACAAAAAGAAAACAGACAATCTGCAAATTGGCAACTGTCATCATCCTACAACACTGATGCATTTCAACCACGTAAATTAAGTGCTAAGCAACATTACCTAGCAGTAGCTCGCTATGTTGCAGGACAAAGCACAAACATAAGCAGGTCAGTGATATGCAAATGATTCAGTTTTCAAATGTGTTTATGCAGTTAGTTCACGTTAATATTCTTACCTCTCGGGATTTCAAATCACTCATGCTGCAGAGGCCGAGAAGACATCAGCTTAGGACTTGGTGAAACACCGGCCGCTCTCCCAGAGAATGAATCATCATGGAATCAGCCACACTCCCACATTGACTCAGCAAAACACCATTACCTATCCAGATCTAGGTATATTTCAGGACATACAACAAGACTACCCCTGCATGATTTTGTGAATTCAGGTAATAGCCGATTGGTAATTTTCTTCTTGTTACAGTTCTTACTGTTATTTTGGACACTTAATTCATTTGATTTTGTTCAGGATCTGAATTGAAAACTTCAGCCACTGTTGGGGGAAGCCGTCAAAGTGGAGGAATTCATGGCCGCACTGATTGGGCAGCCAAGTAAGTTTTACTTTTACTGTTCTCATTCTCCCTAAGGCACATCACTATCATAAAATATTTTATTGCAGGTACTTGAAGTGAGAAGTAATTTCCAAATTAATTCTGAAATCTGTGATAATACAATGTAAGTCATGTAAGTCATTTTATAATCACTGTAACTGCCATAAAAATTTATGTTTTTAGAGGGGAGGTCAAGTAGATGAGTTTGCCTCTGACCCTTTTAAAAGATTCCGGTTGCAATCACTGCAATGTCATGGATAGAAAAGTATGCTAACATGTCTCATTTTGAGTGAAAAAAAAAAAAAAAAAAAAAAAAAAAAACTTTTAATCTTCCTTATTCTTCTAATGGTAAATTTAAATTATATTTGCCTTTAGAATATTAATGATTTGTGTACAATTACCACCCTCCTTTTGTTTTTCTTCTTAACGGCAATTAGCTTAAAGAAATCAATTAAAGCTAATCATGAAGTGCACAAAGTTTGCATGTCTGTAGCTAATTTTCTGCTCAAAGTACAGACATATTACCTTTGATTGCTAATCACTGAATTAGCATAAGATGGCTCAAAATAATAATCAATCTAATCTTAATTTTATTTACCTAGTTTCATCATAATTTATGAGATGATCTATCTGTAAAGTGTAGTTCCAGAAAGAAAATGGTCAATTTTGTGTAAACATACTATGTCCAAGCATTTTTATGAATCAATTCTAGTCGAAAATAACATGTGGGGTATGGCTCAATCACATTGGGTGTACCCTCATTCAGGTGCTATTGTTTTTATGTGACTGATGTGATAAATTATTTACACGAAATAATTTATAGTGGAGATTATAGTATTAGGTAATAAGTTTAACAGAGTGCTAGTTAACAAAAGTGTTACAGCAAAATTAAATTTATATTTTTTTAATGTTCATCTATCTGTTGAACCTAAAATCAATTTTCAAATTTCTCTATCAACTTTTCCACTTGTACCTATCCATGAATTTTGAGAAAAAGCATGTTTTTTTTTTGTTTTTTTTTTTTAATGCTTTTGAGATAGAGGTGCCATTGGTCTTTTTGAGCTTGCAATACCCTCAACAATATGTAGATGAAGTATGTATTTGTGGTGCTTTAATAAGTTGTACAAAAATAAGGTTGTTACAATTTTTCTTACTGAAAAATTAGGGACCACTCATTATATTATTTGTTGTTTACATGACTCTGTCATAGATCTAAGCAAAATATTGCACCCAGGTAACAAAACCAGCAAAACTGTATCCTGACTGCATTATATATCCCATCTGAAATGTGCGTTAAATGCTCACAAAGCGCTTTAAATGTGCCTCAAGCGCCTAAATTTCGTATTTAAGATGGGTCAAAAGATGCAGTCAGCATGCAGTTATGCTACCTGGGCAGCGAGAAGTGCCTTTGATGAAATTTTGTTGACACTTGATAAGCTGCAAACAAATATGTAGAATTTTATTTTTAAAGAAGAAATCTTAGTTGCTAAGTATTAAAGCTGTACCTGTCAGATTTGTGTTCAGTTACGATACACAATTATATTTTAATGAAGGAAATATTTGCTCTACCATAGAAATATTCCTCGCATCACCAATATCTGTTTGGGCACAAAGCTTTAAGAAAAGTGTGTTTAAATGGTGATTGTGTTTTAGTGTCCCAAGCTAAACGAAACAGGTTTTTCTATTTAGCTTTGGGATTTGTATGTTTCTAACAACTGATTTTTGCACAGAAAATCACATATGATCAAATAAAATGTTGATGTTCTACAAAAAGACATGGTTTTGCTGCTCTTGCTTCGTCTACTGGTACTTCATGTTGAAACTTGCATCCCTTAAAACATGCATATTTTTTGTGTTTTTGATACACTGAGACAATTATTTTATGTTGAGTCTGTCGCCTTTAACTGCCTTTAAAAAATACTAGCAAAGCAAAAAGTTATTTTTCAGCCTCCATCTAGAGAAAATAAAAGATATATTTCCATTATTTGTTTGAATTACGAACCCTGGCTGCAAACCCGCGACAGATCTCTAGGCCACCTCGGCCATATGTTGTGGTGCAAAGGGAGCGAAATATGATATGGCTACCGGTGGGTAAGGGCTAAGAATAGACGGTGGAGCGGATGTTCGTCTTCTTTGCGTGTTTTGCGGCTTAACCCTTGGTAAGTGTGTTTCTTCTAAAACAAATGCTTGATTGCTTCATCCTCAGAAAGCGGTTGACTCGAATTTGAAACATCCTGCTGTGTTTATGCGCTTGGCGCTCTTAAGTTCCTCCCCTAGTATTGATTTTCCAACCCCCGCACCCCTGACGCCGGAGCGGCCCTTGTGGTGCGGCAGCGGTGGTGTGGTGGTTGCTTGGAAACGGTGGCTTGGACTGTCAGCTGGGGTGGTTTATGGCTGTTGTCTCGTAATACTGTGGTGATTACCGGCAGTTACGCTTAATAGCGTCTACGAAAGATTTCCCGCCGGTTTCTTATCTGTCAAAAATATTAAGTTGTTCGCTCCTTTCCCTTAAAGTTCTCACGTAAACTAACTGAAGTTCAGCATCCCTTTGTGCTATGCACCACAGTGCACCCCGTGCTATATGCCGTTGTGCAGTATTGACTTTAAGCGAGAAGAACTGTTCCTAGGATAAACCGGAATCTTGAAAATGCAAGTTGACATAGTGTTCTCTCGTTTTAATTGATCTCTGGCCTGGGTGTAGTTTTTTTTCGTCGGTTTTGAGTGCCTTGCTTTACTCACTTAATTTTTGCTCAGCGATTGGCGCGCTCGCGCGTCTGTGTGTGTGTGTGCATACATGCGCGCACTCACACATTAGTGTTAAGGAGGGTAATCTCCGCACTTTCGTTCAACACATTTTTCTTTCGTTTTTTTTTTTTCAAATGTAATTGAAGAGGAGTTTTGCATTGCTATTAGTCTATTATATTTGAACTTTTTTCTTGTTTACATTCCTTGCTTTGAGGTGAGTTAATTCAATTTTAGGGCACTCTAAACTCTATCAATTTTTTTCCATATCTTTACTAGGAGTGAGTGCCCTACCATGGTGGTGTGCAACCGAGCAGATGAAAGCAGTGCAGTTCGCCCTAGGCGCACCACAGAAGTTCTGGAATGTGCACATTGCCGTAGAAAGTTTCTGAATGAAGCTGATCGTGCTTTGCACATGCGAGAAGCTCATTTGGGAATAAAAGGTGAGGACACCCTCATCAAACATTTAAATAATTGATCTATTTAAATATATGATTTTAGTCTGTTTTATTATGCCTTAATGTTAATTTGTTTCAGAGAATTTTGAGTGCAAACAGTGTGGTAAGCAGTTTGGAAATCGACATATTCTCCAGCTGCACACACGGTTGCATGCATCTCAGTCCTCAAGTTCATCTCCTGAGGGAAGTCTTAGTGACGCTGTCACTGTGACCAGCACATCACAGTCAAATGGAAGTCTTAATATTAATTTTAATGTTTCACTCAACATAAATTTGAGTGATGGTCTTGATTCTATGGATCTGGACAGCAAATTAAATGATTTGCTGGCAAGTGCTACTAAGGCCAGCTTTCAAGAAGCACTTCGTCGAGAAAAAATTGAGAAGCTGGCCAGTCAGTTGAGCAATGATGTAACAGAGGTCAACAAGAGTGCTAGCAATGAAACTAGTCCCAGCAAGAGTGGTGATGCAAGTGAAAATGAGATGTGCACTGATAGCTCTGTGAAAAGTGCCAGTCCTCCACCTTCTGTTTTACCCACCACCCCAGTAACTCCTCTTTCCTTGGAGAAGATTCCAATTGAGGGTAGTCCTGAGGAAAGTTCAAAAAATGTGCCAAAGCCCCCTGTTGTAAATGTTACTCCACCCAGACCTCCACCTGTCAGGGTTAACCCCCATAATCGGCGTAAGTGTTTTGGAAACCATATCTTCATCTTTTATTGTCATTCTTAATAAATCTTTGCTTTCCCTTCTAGCTAAAAAGTCTGTGGGTTTGACCAAGATAAGAATGGAAGATTGTCAACGATGTGATGCATGCTCTTGCATTTACTTAGATGAACGTGATTACATTAAACACATGAAGAATTTTCACAAGCAAGATGTCGTCAAGCAGGAACCTATTAAGCCAAAAAGTAAAACCTCAAGAGTAAGATCTCACAACCATAGTCAAGCTCCTCAGCGAGCTCAACATGCGCGAAGGAGTAAACGTCAGCAACACTTCATGGAGCAACAGCAGCAGCAGCAACAAACTGTTCAAGAACAAACTGGTAAGAAAGGCAGTTGCCGCTCATGCTGCAAATCCTGCAAATGTAGAGGGGATCATGGTACTCTGGAGCCCATGCTTCCTATTGTTCGTCCTGTTTTGGGAAGATCTGGCAGACGCAACAGTATCACCACTCAGGTAAAATTAACAGTTTAGTGTGGGCACACAAATTCATTTCATGCTTTTACTGACAACTAAACTACTTTTTACACCCTTTTATGCAGGACTCTTGGAACCAATTTGCTCGTCATTTGGAAGGGGCTGAGGGTATTATTATTCAACCTGATTCAAACTCACAATTCAAACCTGACCCTGATAATATGGATGATTTTAGTGATCTTCTCAGCCAAGTTGAAGTGAAGATCAAAACTGAACCAAATGAGCATGATGATTCTCCAGTTACTGTGAAAGTTGAACCCATGGAAGATGCGGATTCAGATTCCTGTTCTGTTTATTAGTCCTCTTATGCTCCTGTACATTTGTTCATAATGTTGTGTTTAGTCATTCCATCAACTTCTTCCATTGGGAAGATTTTTTTGATATCTTTTGAGCCTTTAAATTTCTTCTCCCTCTAGTCATTTTCCAGCTGGCATCAACAATTTTAAATGCCACTCCGAAACCTTTGACTCTGCACTATTTGAATATGTTGTTTTGTTTCATTAAGTGTTGAATCTTTCCCATGGCATCAGATATAACTTAAAGTCATTTGCTTAAAGAAAAGCGGAAAAACAAAAACTCAAGGCCCATTTTTTATTGTGAGCCTATTATTCAATTACTTCCTGTCTATCGTGCTGTGCTGGGAATGATTTGGAGAAATATGATCTCATCTTTTCTGTTCCTTTTCTATGTGGACAGGAATTTTACCTTGACATCACGTATTAAGAAGCCCTTAATGTACCTTACAAATTGGTGACGCGGGAGAAAGAGGTGATATTTCACAAAGCACTGCACTATATGTGTTAAGCAGATAATACCTATGGTGTCAGTTTTTAATTAATTTTTTTTTTTTTCTCTTTTAAATATTTAACTTTTTGAGTGAAGACAAAAAGGATCTGCTTATTGCCATCGTGAGTACAACTGTGTGCTTGCATTTTAAAAACTGGCACACTTTGTTTGAGAAAGAAGGCTGTTGTGTGTCTGGTCACTTCTGCTGTAAGCTGACAGTCTCTCGAGTAGGCCTACCTGTATACACTGGCCCTCTTTCTGATGCAGTGCAGTGAAGAGCTCATTTTATTGCTAAATTAAGTCTTTGAAGGCCTTATCATTATTTCAATTTTCTGAATGAATTGTTTCATAGTATTATTCAACAACCTTTCAAACTTTTTATCTCTCACCCATATTTAAGATATTTTGGCCTGTGAAATTTCTACTTAAACTTAAGTCAATGTAAGGTTTTTATTCCTTTTGTTAACTGTTCTGCTCATGTGTGGAGTTCGGAAGTAATCATTTTTGTGTAGTAAAATGTTTTTGGCCTGTTCTTCATGTTCAACAGTTTATGCCTAGTGATGATGTTAAATTTACCAGTGATTTCTTTTTACATTAAAAGTAAGCATTAAATAGCTCTGTTTTTGATGGGCTGAGTACTTACTGGTAGGAATATTTATTAATGTGCTGTTTTGCTGTATCAATGTATGTGTGTTTTTACTATTTATTCATATGATATACCTAGTTAAATTGCCTGTCAGTCCAATTATACCCAAGTTTTATGAAGTTCAATGGTTTTCAAGAACTCATGACCAATTTTTTTTTCCCTTTGAAGCCTTTCTTCTAGTTTATAAGTTCCTGAAATTTGAGTCTGCATGAAATGTCTTAAGCTGTAAGATCTAGTCATTTTACATACTCGCAAGTGAGTTCATGTGGGTATTTTCTTTCTAATCTTACTGGCTTCTGTTTAAAGAACCTAGACCATTTTAAAACAGGTATTTTCATTTAGATTAGTTTCTTTCCATTTTGCTGTGATATTTTACGTGTTTTGGTTTCTATCAATGTACCATTTTCCGTTGTGAAAATCAGGAATGAGATAGCTCCTGTCACTATCCTGTTATCTCAGTTCCCAGAATTTACAATTGCATGTTATGCATTCAGTGTACCTTAAGTTTTTCTACAAAAAAAAAAAAGGCTATGTGTAAGAGGTAGGATCTGGAAATCCAGATCTGAAAAAGAAACTAGCTCATTGTTTGAAATGTAATTTTTTCTGATTCTTATTTAAGTGTATTTTAGGAGGATATTGACCAAGTGAACTACTTATGGCTCTGTTTTTGATCGCTGTAAACCAAAGCCTTTGTTTGTGCCATATCTGAGATGGTGTCATTTAGTTCACTGAATAATTCCACAACCCAGTACAGGGCATTGCATGGTTTTGCTCACTACTTATGTGAAAACAACTCCCTGTTTCTCGTACATTTAAATTATCGAAGCTTATGCCATTTTCTGTTAAGCACCCAAGTGATGTATTTAATCACATGTTGAACTATTTCATATCTCATCTTAAAGAATTGTGGAAAATATTTCCTCATGGACATAGTACGTATGTTACTGTGCAATGAAAGCTGTTTTGTCTATTTATTTTTGACAGCAGTGTTATTTGTTGGACTGCGGATACTTTGCAAAACCAAAGACTGTCAAAGATTTTTACATTACAGAATAATTTTTTATACTTTCATTGTACTTTGATATTAATTTTTACAACAGCTGGAGAGTTTGATGTGTGTCAGTACGCCAGTATTAAATAAATTTTAGAAAAAAACTAGTGTTGTTCTTGTGTTGAGTTATCAAAGAACCAGCTAGATATTGATTTTTCCTTCAACAAGTTGGTTGTAGAAAGGTGAAGTGAAATCTCAAAATTACGTACAGCTTTAATTTCCATAGCAAAATGTATCTACAGTGACAATACAAAATATGTCAGTGACTTTGAACACAAAATGAGTGGGCTACTAAGGACATTCTCCCTACACTGACAGTCGCATGCATGGTTTATACAAATGCATTGTTGAGGAACAGCTGTTATTCTTAATTAAAATGTATCACATAATTGTTTGGAAACTGCACTCACCTTTAATTTTGTCAAACGTAACCAATTTCAAAATGAGGTAATAGTAATGGCTCAGTTTTGCGCTTCATAGGAAAGAAAGAAGATTGTTGGTTGGTGGGCGGTCTCAAAGCAAAGTTACTCAGCCTAATTAAGAGTTTGCACACGGGTAGAGGAAAGCAGCAGATCTGCTGTCAACTGAGAAAAATAGTTATGTTACAGGTGATATTCCATTTGGTTTTATCAATTTCAAAAATGAATTCATTGCTCAAAGGTGGATAAAGCTTGGATGATAAAATTCAAAAACTTGAATTAAAATTTTTTTTAAAAAAAATTACATGGATGACAGTACTTTTAGTGAAAAATGAAACAGCAATACAACGTAACGAGGGCGTTACTAAGACCAAGTTTAGATAGTAAATAGGTGTGTAAGAATAATATTATTAATTCTTACACATATTTGATTATTGACTGAAACATGTCAATAACAAACTATGAAAGCATTATCATTCAACACATTACTATGATAACACAGTTGTACAAAAGTTTATAACCTCCCAGCAAAATGTTATGGGCTTAGAAAAAGGGAGAAGTACATGTCCAAAAACTGAACATATCAGTCAAACCCAAGAGAAAATGTAACAAAATTACAAAATGACATACATCATGTACTCCTGGATAATGGAATGAAATTAAGAGCTTTGGTCCCCAGAAAGAAAAAGAAACTAAAAGAAAAGAAGAGAAAAAAAAATGGTTTGAGCAAAAGAAAAAAAAAGTTATTAAAAATTTAGGGACCATACAATAGACTTAAAAGAGGACAGAATGTCACATGTTGACAACAGAATAAAGATGAGAAACTTGAGGGTGTTTACATTCTGAAAGAAAAAAAAGTTTCTAAGTAAACAGCTTGCTAAAATATCACAAAAACTCATCCTATAACTTCTCACAGTTCTTCGTACACTAACCATAAGGCAGGAAAACTAAAAATGGAACTTTCGCAATACTAACTCACACTGTATTTGCTTACTCAAGCTCTATCACCATTTAAAAATTCATCGATAATAACATTAAGTCTACAACTAAAGAAATTGCATTAGTTTTTGCCAGGTGAATGATAGTTTTAATGGTAATAGTGGTGTTGCAATATCAGAATCAGACTAGAAACATTGATGTATTTTATCCTAATTCATTACTTCTAGGTGAGTTGACTTAGTTTGGTAGGATTCCTATAGTCAAAGTTACAAAATACTGTCACAAAAAGCTGCACAAAGTCAAGTCTTGAAAAATATTTAACGACTACCAAAGTATTGTCAAAGCATACTCCAACATGTTACAGAAATGTTCACTATTATTATGTACTTGGACAGAGCCCCCATTTAGTGAAATGCGAACCGCAAGTATTACAAAAGATTTAAACCAAAGCATGAACACTGGACTTCATAGCTGCCCATTCAAACTGGAAACACAAATGTTAAAAATCAAGACAAAAGCAATAAGAGATAATTTGGAGGAGAAAAAATCAGGTAAACTTCAATGAGAATGACTTGTGTAGCACATATCAGTAACAGCATTCTTGCCAAGTCTTATCAAACCTGTACAAATATAAAAAATAAAAAGCAGGAAAAATCTGTCTTACATTCAAATTTTTATACGATTAATAACATGTTACACACAACACACTTTTTTAATATTTTGGGCTGAAACTAGAGCTTTTGACTGGGTTGTGATGATTACAGCTGAAAATTAGCTTTAAAGATATGGTTATCAGCCCCAGATAACTAAACAATACACACAAATCTGAACAAAATTAAAAATGCTCAGAGTCTACCCCTTTTAATTCAAAAAACGGCTTAAACTCAAACAGCAATAAGATACCGGACTCAAACTCAACAAACAAGTAAAGCAAACAGATAATAAACGTACATACAGACATACATACATACATACATACATAATACATAAGTACATACATACATACAGACATACATACATACAAAACAAAACAAAACAAAAAAACAAACATGAACAGTAACAAAACACAGCGCAATCTCAGGATTAGCGAAATATGGTCCTTTAGTACAAATTTAGAAAAAGTTATTCATTCCAACGTTACTTCATGCGAATGACAGTCTAAGTTTTTAAATAAGGATAGAAATGTGTAGCACCTGTAGCCCCCAAATTTCCATCCCAATATATTAACCTAGACAACAATTTGTTTAGAATAACTCAGAACAAATCACTTTATGAAAAAAATTTTACCTGAGATTGACTCAGAGCACTCAAACCTTTGCATGAGGCCCATATCTCAATAACCATGAGATTACTTAAGAATGAAAGCATTGTGGTAGCACCTTATTAGTGAAAAATAGCAAGCCATTAATATTCACATACAAACAACACAAAAAAATAAATAGTAATAATAATAATAATAATAATAATAAATTTGAACAAATTAAAATATGAATTTTCAGGAGCTAGAACATGAATTTATCTGATATGGCAGATTTAATTCTTGAACATACTCCATAGCTTTATGTACATAAGTATTTTGATTAGTATCAATAGCAGTCATACTCTCATCCATGCAATAAGCATTCTCTTAATTCTAGGCATGAGAAAGAGGAAGGTTTAATTCCTGTCAGCAATAACATTAGTTCATTAGTGAACTTCTAGGTAGAGAGATAAATTAATAAAAAAGAAATAGATAAGGCTTACAGAATAGATATGAAGCAAAGAACAGTTTCCTAATGCTGAGCTCTCTTAGGAGGAAGCGACACCTATAACTTAATGAGAGAAGCGTTAATAGGTAGTTTAGCAGAAAGAAAACATTAGAGAGCTAAGTAAAGTCACCACAATTTTACTTCGATCAGAAAATACGGTAAAAGTTCATTTCTCAGTTAGAGAATGAATGACTAGACTCAATGATGTGGGCCAAAAATATACCTCAAATCAGAAATAGATTGATCAGTGGTAATACCGCACAAATCATTCTTATGGATTCTAAATTCAAATATTTACACAGGTTGCAAAATAATAAAAGATTTTTAACAGCCATTTGGTTTCCTACAGTGCACAGGGAATCAATTAGTGTCTAAAAAAAAAAACTAAGCAAAGTAGGATACAGGAGGAAAAGGGCGACTGTGATTCTTTTTGGATGAATTCCTGTTTGAATGGCAGTTTGAAGCAGGATCTGAAGGCTTGAAATAGAGAGAATAATGACTATACATTTCCACTATGAGAGAAAGAACAGACAAATACCTTCATTTCTCTTATGAAAGAGAGCTTTTAAATTCCAAAAGTACAAATAAGGAAATATCACATATAATGTATCATAGTTTAAAAGTACAAGTCAATGATAATACAGTACTTTTCTCAATAAATTTGAGCAATCAAAAAGAGAGGATGTTCTCAAGAATACTGTACTTTTCCATCAAGAGTAAGAAATGTCAATTTTTTTTTTTCAACCACAAAACCGGCAAAACAGATGAAATGAAAACTGTAGTTTGTGGGAGAAGAAAATGGTGATCAATTGTCAGTTTAAAACTTTGCCCTCAACCTTCAATTCTATTCTTCAGATAATAGCTGATTATTAAGGCTTCGAGCATTCAAATAACAATATTTTAAAAAAATATTTGGTCAAACCCAAAACATTCCAAAATGTTGATACTGCAGCCCACAATCTAACTGGCACCAGTAGCCACCCTTGGGTTTTTAAGTCATGGAGTAACAACACACAATTTGAAAGGAATGATTACTTTACATCAGTAGTTATAAAAACTATGTAGGCTCATCAGTCAACATTCATGTCGAAGACATGATGAAAGGAAAGAGAATAAATACTGATAACATACCTAAAATTGAATTTACATCAACATGATGAATTTCTCAAAATTCGAGGAATCTAAATCTTAACCCTTGTAAAGAACATCATGGTTATGAACTGGAGAAATAGTTTCATTTGAACATTACCTTCATACTCCAGTCCCACTGTATTAAGCATATTGTGAGAAGAAAATAATGTCACTGTCAAGGGTTAAAATTTGATTGCAACAGTGCCCAAAGGTGAAACCATACAACAGGAGCTTGTGATACTCAGGACGCTGAAAGTCTCTGCCCAATTAACTAGTTTTTTTTTTAAATCAAAGATAAAAGTTGTATCTGACAAAGGTTATTGCGACATCTGATACAATTCATAACTAAAAATACCAGATCTATAATATCAGAAAACAAAAATGAGCAGTATCTTCCTTTCAGCACTGATTACACATACATGAATATGTTGCATGTAGCTCCCTTCAACTGAATGCATAAAACAAATTCCACTCCACTAATTTTGGGATTACTCAGATTATATCTGAAGTTATAGCATATCACACGCGGTCCCACTTGATACTTATGTTGGTTTGGCAGTTGGGGTGCTGAGGTATTCTAGGACACCTGATGTGCAATTGTGCTCACGGCTTAAGTGATAGTGGTCTTTATGCATGCAGGTGCCAAAAGCACTAAGGCAGCTCTACATTTCAGTTATGTGCTTTATCAGAAGTATGCCTCCATCTAGAAAAGGATGTTTGGATTAGAAAAAGTTCCTGTTAAGTAAACTTTTAATACAAAATATAGATAGCAAAACATCAAATTCTTGAATATTACAAATACCAACCTCTGGGCCTTCCTCCAATCAAATGCGATAAGGTTGAGCTGTTGAGATATTGTTGATGTGCATGGCTCTCCTATTATTACAATTCTCATCCCTTTCATAGTGACTTTCAACTCCTCCATCATCATCAAATCCTGGGTTTAGTATAATGTTTGGGACAAGCTCCATTATTTCATGCTCATCTAAGTTGACTAAGAAATCAAAAGAAGAAAAAACATTGAAAACTTTGGAAGTGACATGCATACTTTTACTAAAGGTAATGCTTCTTGAAACAAGAGGACACTCACTGTTGGGAATGTGACACTCCTTGTAAAGGAGATAACAAGTTCCCAGGGCCAGCATAACAAGTGTTCCCATAACAACAGCCACAGCTGCTACCCAGACACGGGTGTCAAATGTTTCTGCTCCTTCAAGCAAGTGTCTGGCAAGTTCTGGAAGGTTTGATGAAGAGAATAGAAAGTAAACACCAGGTTTTGATGCAGATAATTGTTCAAAAACTTGCAATGCCTATTATGTCTTATTTCAAGGATAGTAATTCTTACCAATCTCAGCTTCATTATTTTGAGTATGGGTTTCAAGCTGAGTGATCTCTCCAGCACCAAGCTGGTTTGAGGCCCAAATCTCAAACACATATGAAGAGTTTGGGCGTAATTGGTACACATCAATTTCCCTCTGTAACATACAAGTAGCTTGTACAATTAAAAATGTCCTTATCAAGATGTAGAAGATATCATTTCAAGTACTGGACCATACCACAGAGGGCTTTATTTGTTCAGGCACAACCCAGTGCCATGAATAATCATGCAATGATTTCTCCTCCGTATCATGGTCAGAAAACAGAATAGGTTCTTTGAGGCGATATCGAGCAGAAAAATGTGATATTGGGTAGCCTCCAGTATCAGTAACTTCCCATAAAAGTAGAGCAAGAACAGTAGAGGGGACAACAGTGACATTAGATAATGCTGGAGGTGGAGCTGAGGGAAGAAGAAAACAACTTCATCAAAGGAATTCAAATCAAACAAATTCTTTTAAACTTTAGGAGCTTAATGGTTACCTCTAACTTCCAGCTTGATTCTCATGCGAATTTCGTCTTCCACAAGGCAGCGGTATACTCCAGAATCATCTCGGTCAACATTTGTGAGGGATAAACTTCCATCTTGATGCACAGACATGCGTGAAATCTGCTCATCTTCACGCCCTTCTCGTACCCACATAGCTATCTCATGGTTCAGCCAAATATCATCCATGTTAGTTCTTCTGTCATTTCCACTTCTTTCATCATTAAGAGGAAAGCAAGGAAGAGTAATATTTTCTCCATGGTCTATGGCCTCCTCTTGAATGAAAGCATTTTCCCCGATGCAGTACCCTGAGATATATTCAATAGCTTGATTAGCAGTGTTAAGTAATTTAGAACATAAACTTCAAGGTAAACATTTGTAATATTTTGCCCCTGTGATCAGGCTACAACAGCACTAATCGAACTGAATACAATTCAGATTTGGAAAGTGAAAGAAATTTATTGTAAGTTATTGATTTCAATCTACATGGATTAGTTTCCCCGATAAAACGTCGATATGGTTGGTTATTTCCATTATATTGTCAACAATATCACTTACAAAGCCGAAAGGCATCTTTCTTTCTTTTTTTCTCACCTTTCCAGAGGACCAGGAGAACAAATACCACTAGTGGGTCTCTGGTAACCATTCTTCCATATCAGGATAAAAAAAATTCGATGGAAAAGAACGAGTTCAATGAGGAAAAAATGACTACACAATAGGAATGAAACGGATTTCGACAAACTACACAGATCCGCTAGTATCCACCCATTTTTGTTGATCACTTCAGCAGACACCAATCGACTCAAACAATCGCTTTGAAGCAACGATATATCGATATTGAAGGGCCAGGTTATCCACACTTCGCAACGATGAGATGAAATGTGCCTGAAAAATAGTTGTGTATATTACAGCATTAAACTATAGGAAAACCAAAAAAATCAAGAAATCTTAAAAATATGTTTTACATGAAAACAAAAGCTCATACAATCAGACGAAATCAGAATTCTGTACATTGTCTACGTTGGCTACTCCTATTCTCCCCACCGCCTCCTCCTCCCCTCCCTTCTTGTACTCGCCTTAACATTCACATTAAGCAAAGCAGAAGCCAGAGCTAGCAGTTCGACAAGCAGGCACGAGCAGGATCATACGTATGTTGAGTGCAACTTACACCGTGACTTACTTCCAGACGAACGGGTGCGACCTCAATTAACAATTTTATTGGTGAGTCCGAATGGGATTGCAACTAACTCATCCTTTCTAATGTCACGAAAGATTCATCTTCTAATCAGCTGGTAATTTTAAGCCCCACGTAACCAAAAAGCCGTGTTGGTTTGCGTGATCATTGGCTTCTTCATTTTGTAAATAATTCTTATTCATAATGAAAATGGACTGTGATAGGTGGGTGAGTTTGCGTTTTCTTAAACTTAAGGCAAGATTGAAGAAATAACCTAATCGCGTTGTCCTTACGGTCCCTGCAATTGATTGCTATTTTGAAGTTTTAAACACAGCCATGTCATAAAATCGGACTGACGAGCGAATAAATCCTTAAAAGTAAACAGAAAACAGAGGTGATGCAGGTTTGGTCAAAGTGTAAGCGCACATATGTAAGAGCAGATATATCTACCTTTCAGTAAGGTTTGATCAGAACCTAGCATTTCACTGCATTTTTGTATATTATCCAAGTATTTTGTTCTTTTTAAGTCACAATTAGTCAAAACATATCCCCAGTCTTTTCTTTGCTAATCAAATTTATATCTTCAGTGATTTCTTACGGCTTTCTACTTTTCTAATTCTCATTTATCTTTGTATTATCATCATCTCATCACACCATGCCTGGAAAAGGAATTCACGTGTTTCAGCATTTAGGCTCAGCGAAACTTTTAACTTGGGGGTGACTTGACTTATCATGTGGACCATAGCTGCGGGCCCGCTGCCCCCACCAGGTACACCCCTCTCCCTGAAGCTGTGCTGTAGCAAGCCGTGGCTGAGAGGAGAGGAAAGGTGGGCTGTTGCGATGACTGACGTCATAGTGTCCCCCTACCCCTTCACGCCATCATTCCCTCCCCTATATCGACGGGCCTTACAAGTGACGTCACCACTGCCTCCCCGCAGACTGCTCCCAGGGGGGTGACCCCCCCCCCTCTCTCCCCCTCCCTTTCTCTCTCTCTCTCTCTCTCTCTGACCTCTCCTCTCTCCCTCTCTCTCTCTCTCCCCACTTTCCCCCTCTCACTCCCGCCAGCGCCCATCACTCGGAATGAATCTCGGAAGATTCCTAAACGAGCTTGACCAGCTTGACGCACGGCTAGGTTCAGTTCAGATGGCGTGCCGCGGCGTGCCGGGGCGGGGCGGGGCGGGGCGGGGCGGGGCGGGGCGGGGCGGGGCGGGGCGGGGCGCCGGCCACATGGTCAGCGGCGGCGGGATGACTAGGCGCCGCGGCGCCGCGCAGTCCCGTCGCGACGCGCGTCGCTGTCCCGCGGTGTGCGCGCCGTACTCGAAATTCTCGAAAAGTGGCGCGATATGCGATGGGCCACTTGAGGCGAGCCGAGCTGTGACATTTGTCCGCTGCTAATGCACTCCCCTCCCCCTCTCTCCCCCTCACGTATGGGCTGTCCATCACTCTTGCGCCGCTTCTTAATCGCGCCCTCCCTTACCCCTCGCCGCCCGGCCCGGCCCGGCCCGCCCCGAGCAGCGCAGGCGGGCGGGCGGCGGGCGGCGGCAGGCCAGTATCTCGCACAGATCGATTCCCATGCTCGCCCCGCCCGCCCGCGTGCTGTTGTGGAGAAGAGCCGTTCAGCGAGGGCGCGGGGGTACCGAAGGGGAGACCAGGGGGAGCGGGGGGCAAGGGGGTGGGGGTAGCGAGCAGTACCGTGCTAGTGGTGGGGGTTGGCCCAGGTCCTGGCCCCCTCCTCCCCTCCCCCACCTCCTGGCTCTTCGCCCTGCTCTCGCTGGACTTCCCCCACACCCTTGCTTCCACAGGTGCGCCTAGCCTCGGCCCCCGGGCCGTAGCGCCCCCGCCCCCTCCGCAACCCGTCTGCTCAATCCACACGGGCACAGGGCACAGGACGCGCTAAGGATGTTTCTGTTGCTAAAGATATAACGGCGGATAAAGGCTGGGCCAGAGGACTCCGGTACTCCTTCCCTCCTCCCCACTGCAACCCGCCCGCAAGGCGCGAGCAGCAGAGCGATTCCGATGCACGCGCTCCTAGGCGCACTCCTTGAGTGCGAGAGAGCCAGCCGACTGATTCAGAAGATCGCTCTCTTCCCCCAGTCCTTGTCGCACTCATGGCGGTGCCCCACGTTGGGGGTGGCATGGACTCATGAGTGCGAGAAAGACGGTGGTACGAGAGCGATCTTCTGAATCAGTCGGCAGAGTGCTCTCACACCCTCGGCAGATTCCTTGAGAGCGAGAGAAACAGAGCGAGGAGTTCGCGCACCGGAATCGCTCTGCAGGATGCATATAAGAGGGTGAGGAGCAAGTGAGGGGGCATTGTCAGGTCGGGGCGGGGAGGGGAGGGGAATTGGGGAATTGAGCACGCCCCGACCCCGCGGCAGGAACGAACTGCTGTGATGACACTTTTGCTCGGCGAGCGAGACTGCGGCGAGACTGACAATAACTCCTCCAGGACTCCATATATACCACCAACTCTGCCTACGGCGTGGTGTGGCCGGCGTGGCGGGGACCCCGCGCCGACTCGGCCTGGCCTGCCCCGCCCCGCCCCGCCTCACCCAACTCATTTCCCCTCGATCTGTGTCTACCGCACAATGGGTTCTGGGTGGCTCCTTTCTCTCCCCGCGCCATGCCGCGCTCTGCCACGATGCTGCCTCTTCGTTCGTCCCTTATCTTTGCCACCCCTCGTGGCTCTTCAACTCTTATCCTCTCCCCATCTCCGCCGTCGCCCCGGCCACCGCCTGTCCCAATCACTTCTCTCCGTTTCCGGCATCCGTCCGTAGTTCCTGATTTGTTTTACTTGTGAGAGAAGGTGTGACACTATCGGCTCCCCTTCACTCTCCCTCCCCGACCACCACCCCCTTCTGTCCCGCGCTTGTCCAGAACCAAAACAGTTTCTGCCGAAAGAAGGGAAGTTGGCACCGTGCTGCCGTGCTGCGCCGTGCCGGAGTATAACCTCTGACATTTCGCCTCATGGGCGGCTGGGGCCCCAGGCCAGCGCGGGGGTGGCTGCCCGCTGGCGGTGGCGGCGCCCCGTCTCGCGGCTGGTCCAGCGCTCCTGCCCGGGGGCGGGGCGGGGCGGGGCGGGGCGGGGCGGGGCGGGGCGGGTGTGGGCCGCGGTCGCAGCCGCAGCAGAGTTATTCTGAACAGCGTTCAGTTATCCTCTCTATTGCTTCTGCTGATGGACTTGCTCCATGAGAGCGACAAGGGCATGGAGACGAAACCACAGTGCAGAATCACCGCACAGTCCCACGTACCTGGTGAGAGGAACAGGGGAGATGGGGGGGGGGGGGGGGTCAGGGCCAGAGAGTCGGCTGTTGGGTCGAGTCGGCCGTCAAGTGACACACAGCACGGACTCCTTTGCCAATCAAATCGAACGTATTCGATCCAAACTGACATTGTTTGCGCCGGGCCGGAAGGACCCCGCGGCCCGCCCGACGCGCGAGTCTTATTGTCAAGCGCCTCGCGAGGGTCAGCGCCGCGCCTCGCTTTGTCGCCTCTCGGCGAATCGTGGCGTGCCGCGGCGGGGCGGGGCGGGGCGGGGCGGGGCGGGGCGGGGCGGGGCGGGGCGGGGCGGGGCGAGCGCAGCACCCAGGACACAAGGACGGCCCCCCCGGGGGCTCGGCTGGGTCCATTGCTGGCGGGAATAAGGGTCCCCCCCGCCCCCTCCTCCTGGGGGAGGGGGGCCTGAGCAAGGGGGCGCTGTTTACACTGAGGAAGGGGGTGGGCCGGCCCGGCTCTGCCCGGCCCCAGCCCCAGCCCCGCCTGCCTGGCCCGCATTGAGCGACGCCCCCCAGCCCCGTGACGTCATAGCGAGCTGCTCCCCCACCAGCGGCCCGGCCCCCGGCCCGCGCGGTGCGGCGGGGCGCGGCGCGGCGCTCCCTCAGTCCTAGTGGAACCGCGCCGGAGGCCAGAGGGTGCGGCCCGCCCCGCAGCCCCGCACCGTCCCGTCTGGTCTGGTCCCGCCCCGCCTGGTGTCGCCCTCCGCGCTGTGAGCCCGCCACGCCACGCCACGCCACGCGGCAGGGACGCTGCGTTACCCCTTGCCGTCCCCGCGGCCCCCGCGCGCGCGCCAGCCAGCGAGTGTGTCCGATTAGCGAGGGTTGTTGGTTCGACGGCGACATGCGGCCTGCTGGGCTCTGACCACGGCCCCGCGCACCCGCCCCGCACCCGCAGCCTCCTTGGGGTCTGCAGCAGCAGCACGGTGAGTGTGCAACGCCACGCACGCCACGGAGCGTACAGCAGCCGCCCAGCAGACAGCAGGCCTGCCCTGGCCTGGCGCCGAGCTCTCCGGCGCCAAAGGGTCCAGCGGCCAGCCAGGGGGTAGGGGTGGGGGCAGCGCGGGCCAGGCCGTGCCAACAGCCATCACCACTCCAGTGCCTTTGCTTGCTCGCGGCGCGGGGCACAGCCGAGCCGAAGGACAGTTTTGGCTGTTGGCTTGTTTGCGAAACGTGCCGCCACCGCCGCCTTACCTCAAACTCCATCCTCCTCGCCCTCTCTGGTTATCATCCCTCTTTCTTCCCTCGCTCCGTCAAAAAGTTAGCCTACTAAACGTCACCGCCAAGGGTCTACCATTTTGAAAAATCGCGCACGAGCATTATAATCAGTAACGATTATGGTGATTTTCAATGATTTTTGAGTTTTTCTTTATCATATTTACTGGTTATTGGCCAGTAATCACGCAACTTTTAGTCAAATGTGATAATATTTCTCCATCTTTGTCAAAATTTGTCAATATTTGGAAATTTTACCTGATTATGATTATGTGACTATCAATAATCATCTAGAGGGGTGTACGAGGATTTTGGAAGTGGTGGACCCCGGTTGACCTTTGGTCATCGCTAATAATTATTGCGGTGTTTCTTGGCTCCTGCCGAAACAATTAATAACTTCTGCCATTCTACTTGCCAAATGAGCAGGTAATTCTCTATTCGTTCTATTGTGTTTTGTTGGAGAGTGCCTAGCGCCCGCACGTATAAGCAGGCCCAGGCCCTCACTGGAAATCTAAATCATTGAGATGTGTGCATGGCATGGACCTAAATTGACTTGCGCGGGCCTGTTCACAATTATTGACGCTGTGTATCACATTAAGCTCTTCTTTACTTTGTTGTGCCGAAGCTTTTGCAGCATTTTAAACATCCAGAACTGTTCACAAGTTTTTCCGCATATAGCCCTGTTTAATTTTGTCTCTAATACACAAACTTGTGCATAATTGTGCACATTGTGGAAGTTTTGCTTAAAGTTTTGTGCATATATATAAGGTTGTTTAAAATTGTGCGTGTGCATAACGATGTGAAAATTGTGTGAGTGTGCAATATTTTTGGGTCGTTTTAATCTGGTTTTGCCCGTTTTGGCCAAATCTGTAAATTTTTGGAGCGTAATACAGCGTAGTAGACGTAATAGTCGGGTCACAGATTTTCAGAGTGAATGTCCCCTGGGCCTCGGCATGGCCGTCCTTGAGGAAAAAAGAGCAGTACAGAAAAACTACGGATCGTCATGGTCAATAATTTGCCTGATCGGTCCGTAATTGCTTGAAATACGTAGTCTACAGCTAACAGGGCAAGAACATGCTCTACCCTCAGCTCTACCTCATCCTGCTCGAGATCCTGTTCTTTTGTGTACTTTGAAACTGGATTGTTGACAGTGACACACACTTTATATATACCGTGCATTTATCACTGTTAAATTTTCCGTGCACCTGCCGGGCTGCCCTGCTCCTACCCTCGCTCTCCCGCCCAGCACCAGAGAGAGAGAGAGAGAGAGAGAGAGAGAGAGAGAGAGAGAGAGAGAGAGAGAGAGAGAGAAAAAGAGGATTGGAGGAGGGTAAAAAAGCAGGCCGAGGCTGTGTATGCGTGCTAGAAAGAGCAGAGAAGAGGTTACGAGAAAGGGGCAAAAAAAAAGCTGTCAGAGAGTTCGCTCGCGTATACTTTTTTCATTTGCGTGCCGTGACCTATAAAACCCCGTATCACACCAGCATTTAATAAAAGTAACAAGTTCGCAAATCCTGTGCTCTTATCCGCCCTGCTCGCCCGCGGCCCCGAGCGCGGCCCGGCTCGGCCCAGTCCCCTTTTTGCAGCAATTAGCTCCGGGCGTCGTTACCGCCGCGTAGAGGCCAGCAGAGCCCTGCACCGCGCCCGCCCGGATGTCTTGCCTACTGAGCGTCCGACGGCTCCTGGGAGCGAGACCAGGGCCGGACTGGCCAGGGCCGCCAGGCCGCGCCAGCGGCCGGGGCCCCGCGCTAGCGGGGGCCCCTGTGGCGGGACCCGCGAAGCGGGGCCCGGGCCTGGGTCCGGGTCGGGGCCCCGCCCGCGGGCCGCGGGGTGCGGGTCTGTCTCGGCCAGCCCCTTGGTGCACTACTCGCCCCCGTCTGCCCGTCTATGCCCAGCAGCAGAACAATAGACTAGAATCTAGAACCCGGCACAACCCGATAAAGAAAAAATATAAATCTAAAGCAGCAACCAGCAATCCCCATCAGCCTGGACGGGGCCCAGGGCTTTGGGTTGGGCCTCGTTTCTTGTCCCTCCGCGGCTCCCTCTTTACCGCTGTAGCGCACTGCTTTGCGAGGAGAAAATGATCAATAAATTTGCAAACACATCGCTAACTTTACAGCGTCTGCTTATGTAATGCAAAATGTACGTGTATACCTCTTTTTGTATCTGTAACAATCTAAAATTTAACAAAAATAAATTGAAGACCAAAAAGTGTGACTTTAAAAAAAAACATCGGGGGGGGGGGGGGTAATTTGGGTTTGGGGGCCCTTTTTGTGATGTAGCGGCCGGGGCCCTTACCCTCCCAGTCCGGCCCTGAGCGAGACGCTCGCTCCGGACCAATTTCCACTCGTTTTCGGTCGCCAAGTCGCCAAGTAGGCATCCGGGCGGGCCATTTGGCTGGCGCGTACATATATACCCACTACTTACGGCATACAAGGGCATGTACACATTATTTGCTGAATACTTCGAAGTGTAAAGTAAATGATCAATGCTTGTATGCAGTCTCAGACCATTACATAAGTTTTGAATACATATTATTAACTTACATACTAAGTTGTCAACACTTAAAAACAATTTTCTGGCATTGCCTTCTTGGCCGTTTCAAAATTGTTCTTATAGTTATGTAAGAACAAGGATCTACCACTTCCATAATCCTCGTACACCCCTCTAGATTATTATTGATAGTCACATAATCATAATCAGGTAAAATTTCCAAATATTGACAAATTTTGACAAATATCAGATGAAGAAAAATGATCAAATTTGACCAAAAGTTGCGTGATTACAGGCCAATAATCAGTAAATATGTTTAAGATAAACTCGGATAAACTCAAATAATCATTGATAATCACCATAATCGTGATTGATTATAATGCTCGTGCGCGATTTTTCAAAGTGGTAGCCTTGTGAAAGAAAAGTTCCATACATATATGCAGAAAACAATGTTAGTGTAAGAATACTAGCGCAAATTTCCAGGTCTTCCCTGAAGAAATCTTGTTATACCCCAACATCCAAAGTGGTTGCCACCTCGGCAGGGAGCACGTGTGACGAGACAAAAGTATAACCCGCGGTTATACTCCGTCATCTCTTTTTTTTGCTGCTCATGATGTTAGTTGTCACCCCGAGCGTTTTTACTTGGTACGACGCGCGCACGTCTCGCCGACCTTAAAGACCCACCGAGCGCTCCCGCCCTGTCCCGCCCTGTACCGCCGCCCCACACGGCCCCTGGGCCCGAGGCCGTGCAAGGCAAGGCCTTCCGTGAGAGGCTTCCCTCGCCCCCTCTCTCCTTCCCGACCACTGTCGCAGCCACCGACTACTTAGCTCTCGTCTCTGTCTGCGACACCTTGCCTATTCTGCCGTGGCTGACCTACAGGCGAATTCAGCAGGGCACCATTCAGTGGTGTGTTCTCTCTCGCTCACGGTAAAAACGTGTCTGATTTTTTTAGGAAAAAGGGAAAACTTTGAGGACCTTGGATACTTTGAGGAAAACTCCTTAGATTTTGAGGAAGGCTCCTCAAAAAAAAGGGAAATCTCTGCAAATTTTGAGGAGACTTCCTCAAAATCCAATGAGTTTTCCTCAAAGTATCCAAGGTCCTCAAAGTTCTCCCTTTTTCCTCAAAAAATCAGACATTGCTTTTCCCGTGCTCCGTATGGGTCTGCACCGTGAGCGTGACGGCTGCTGCGGGTGCTGTCCAGTAGCTATGCTGTGCGGTGCTGTGCCGTGCTGTGCTGTGCCGTTCTACCAATAACCCCCTCCCTTCCAAGCACGGGCGCTCAGCACAGGTGGATGTGGCGGGGATTGTTCTTTATTGGCCGCTCAGCTCAGAAAAAGCCGCAAAAGTTACGTACAATAGCAAATAAATGTCGAAGGATATCTCGCCTGCCTGCAGAGTGCCCGCGCTTGGAAGGGAGGGGGTTATAGGTAGCACCGCACAGCACCGCACAGCATAGCTACTGGACAGCCCCCTGGCGCGGCGCAAAGTCCAACCCGAGCGCGAGACGAGCGCGTACCCAGTGACTAGTGTCGAGGTGCACCTCTTGTTCTCACTCACCAACTCCTGCTAGGTTAAATTTTCCGCTCCCGAATCAGCAAAATTATTTTGTCCTTTTATTTCGAGTGGGAGCTTACGCTTTGAGTCTTTCATTACGGCCCTCCTCATTGTAAAGACCAGAACGGACCAGAATAATGCCCATTCATTTCGCCCCTTTTCCTCGACGGAATTCTTTTGCGTTTAATTTCACTTATCATTATTTCGACCGCGAGCGTGGCGTGGCGTGGCGGCTCGGCCTTTGTGCCCTAACGGGTGTGCCTTGAGCTGAGCACCTGTGGGGCTGCAATATCCCTGACCCCGCATCCAACCGGACCTCGCGGCCTGTAGGAGGGCGGGTATGGGGTGGGTGGGGCTCGACGGGGTGGACCCGGCGACCCGACAGGGTGGTGGGGTGGGAACGGGTATGAGGTGGTGGTGGGAACCTCGTGAAGGAGCTTCGCTCTGTTTGTCAAAGCCGTCAGAATTATTGTCCCTAGCCAGGGACGCGGACGGACCGTGGCGCCGGGCGCCGTATGGGCGGGGCCGGGCCAAGCGGGGTGGGGCAAGGCGAGGCGGGGTGGGGCGAGGCGGGTTGGGGCGGGGCCGAGCTCTTAAGGTGATAAGGCGAGGCGGGGACGGCTCAGGATAGGAGGAGGGATGCGCTCCCGTCCTGCCCCCGCCGGCTCTCTCGATGAGGGTCCACTTGTCCCTCCCGCCCAGCCACGCCGCTGCGCCGCTGTGCCCACATCTCATACCACACACTTCCTCGCCTAGCCTCGTTGTCGTGTGAACAGCTGCGCTCACCGCGAGCATCGCTGCGGCAGTCGATGTCCGATCGCGGGGCATTGCACTAGGAGTAGGGAGTAGGAGTGTCTCTAGAAAACGGAAGGGTCAGTTAGGAACATCCATAACATCATACATTCCAGCCTAACTTTGCGCTGCGCTGCCCAGTGGGGCCTGACCCTCCGCCAAGCATTCATGGGCTGTTTTGTCTATGTATAATGTATCGGGGGCTGATGATATGCACCTGTTGACTCCTTCGTGCGGCCTGCCTGGTGCGGCCCAACGGGCGAATAAACCGAACCCATCCCCATAACTCAACGGGCCGAGGCAGACGGAGGCGGGCTGAAGCGGGCCGCAAAATGTATACACGACTATTGTGTCGACCCCCGAGCAGAGCCGAGCCGAGCCGATCCGATCCAGACTTAGAAACACTCGCCTTATTTTTATCCGCGCGCGCGTTCAATGCGCAATGAGCGTGAAGAGGAGGGAGCTTGGGGATTGGGGAACGGGGGGGGGGGGGGAGTTCAAGCCAACTGGAAGGAATAGAACGGCGTTCGGAGGGCCAAAGGGGTAGAGGAAGGAATAAAGAGGGAGCGGGGCTGACGACGCAGAGGACTGCAGACAGCAGCGCAACTGCTCCAGGCTTAAGGCAGCGTGGCCAGGCAATCCCCCGAGATGTGTCGGGGGTCTGGTGTGGTCCACGCCATGCCCCGCCTCGCCCCGCCCCGCCGGCTCCACTGCATATCCGTCGCTCTTATTATAGCGCTCGCTGCGGGGGCTCGGTCCCGGCCCGGCCCGGCCCGGCCGGGGCGCATGCAGAGCTCTCTGGTGCGCCGCATCGCGAGTGCGTCCGTGGCGGGGTGCGCGGGGCAGGGGATGCAATTATGGTGCATCATCAGGGAAGTGCACCCGCTCCTCCCAAGAGACGGTGCGGCGCCTCGGATGACCTCCAAGGTGACCTGGCCCCGCCACGCCCCGCCACGCCCCCGCCTCGGCCCTCTCGATAGAGAGACACCGCCGCCGCATCGGCCAAATCGCGTGTGCGTGATTTCTCGGATGGGGTGGGGCAGACTCCTTTGAAGTAACTTCTCAAATTTCACCTGTCGCGTCTTGCGCCAGTAAAGAGCCGCCGCCCGAACGCCGGCAGCGTACAGAGAAACGCAGTATTCTGTTTCCAAAAGTTGTATCCGCTACGCGCGTTTAACGCCACACCACGCCGCCGCACCTCGCTCTGGCGCTTGTTTGGCTCTCAGCGGCGGGAAGTACGCCGCGCTACTTACCAACTTGACGCGTGCGAGTTTGCGGACGCAAATCCATGTAGAATGGAAAAGAGGGCGGGCGCGGGCGGGGCAAGGGAAGCACATCAGGACAGGGCCAGGGGGTGGGGGGGCAGGGTGTCGCTGCTCTGATGTTAATCCCTCAGTAAACTGTCGATGAGGCCCACCCCGTCGCGCCCCGCCCCGCGCTGGGCGCGCTCAATGAAAGCACGACGAACGCCACACCACGCCACGCCCGGCGCAGCCCGCCACACAATGAGCGAAATGATAGTCACTCGCGCGCGATCCGGAAAGGGGAGGGGTGGGCCGGAAGGAAGTTTCACTCAAACACAACGATAGAACCAGCGCCCTCCTCCCCTTCACACACCCGCACACTCGTGCACTCCTATGCACACACACATTCACGCGCGAGCGAGCGCCTCTCGGCGGATCTGGGCCGCGGCCAGCGCACGTCAGCGCACACCGCCACGCGTATCAAAATAGTGACGTCTTCTTTCGCCAGTCAAAGGAAAAGGAAGGCGCAGAGGAGGGCGCCTCGCCTCAGTGCGGGGGCCTGGAGGTGGGCACGGGGCACGGGGAGGGGAGGAGGGAGAGGAAAGATTGAAATGGAGGTAAGGCCAATAGGTGGGCCTTCCCACTGCGGACAGGCCGTGTTGCCACGAGACGGTCCACAATTTCCTGGGGAAAACCTAGAGCAAATCCTTGCGACGAGTTCGACTGTTAGTTTCGCAAGCGTGTCAAGAATTCTGTTTTGGATTGAGAAGGATTTTGTTCGTGATACGAAGAAAATTGTTCTCACTTGGTTCTCAATAACAAAGCGGCCACAAAGGTTTGAAAGGTTTTATATTTATTTTTTTTAATTTTTTTTTACAGTGTCGCCATAGTGTCGGGCAATTTGGAAGATGTCGCCTTCTCAATATGTTTCGCGCGCGGGTGGGTGAGGGAGTAACACAAGAGATTCTCGCGCTCCCGAGCCGGGCTCGCGGCCAGAAATATTTTTAGCCACGTATAGTGACATTGACCGTGCCACGCGGCGCGGCGTTGTGGTGCTTCCTACTTTGCCCGCCCCGCCCCGCCCCACCACCCTGCGCCCTGCGCGCCACGCCCTTCGTGTCTGTCCACCCGCTGCGGGGCACGGCATCCCCGGCCCTGGCAGGGCAGGGACCCGCAGGTAGCCGCGGTGCGCTTGGCGTCTATGCGGCCCTGTCCCCGCCCGCTCGGGGCCCACCCGGGGCCCGCCCCCGTCGCGCTGCTTGTGCTGCTTCGATTGATCCTAGCCATGGGGTGGGAGGGAGCCTGCGGCGGCCTGGGGTCGTCCGAGCCGAGTCAGCACGCACCACACACCGTCAACCGTCAACCGTCCCCCTCGGCCCACGGTCTCGAGCAGAGAGACCTCATGATAGCGCCCTGGAGGCAGACTGGCCCGCACGGCACCGGTGTTGGGCGGGACGGCCTACCCGGCCCGGCGCCCATGCCGCCCTGGAGGCAGACTGGCCCGCACGGCACCGGTGTTGGGCGGGACGGCCTACCCGGCCCGGCGCCCATGCCGCCCTGGAGGCAGACTGGCCCGCACGGCACCGGTGTTGGGCGGGACGGCCTACCCGGCCCGGCGCCCATGCCGCCCTGGAGGCAGACTGGCCCGCACGGCACCGGTGTTGGGCGGGACGGCCTACCCGGCCCGGCGCCCATGCCGCCCTGGAGGCAGACTGGCCCGCACGGCACCGGTGGCGGTGCTTGTTTCCTTTCCACTGCAGACCGATTCCGGTGCACGCACTCCGCACTCCGTATCTCTTGCTCTCAAGGAGTCTGCCGAGGGTGCGAGGGCGCTCTGTCTCTCTCGCACTCACGTAGTGGGCCTACGAGTGCGCGCAATGGAATCGCTCTGCTGGACGGCGGGACGGGGCGGGAGGGGCGGGGTGGGGAGCGCACGGGTGTGCATCGCCAGGCCGCGCCCCGCACCCGCTGGCCACCCGCTGGTCGGCCCTTGCCCCCTGGAGCTGCTGCTTAGCTCCCCTGCAAATATTTGCGCCGGTCATACAATGCGAGTGGCCCGGATGGGGTCCGCCTTCGGACACCCGCTGCGGGGCGGGGCGGGGCTCCTATGTGTGCCTTTGCTCAAACCTCTCCCCAAACCGCTTTCCATCTGTCCCGGCCCGGATCAGCCCGTCCGCGACGTGTAACGCCCTCATCGGCGAGCACCTCGGCTGGGCTTCCGGGGCCCCGCCCGCCCGGCCTGGCTCTCCTCGAGTAGTGCTGGACAGAGAGGGGGATCACTCTGGAAAATCAAGTGTGCACTAGAATTCATATTTTACTGCATACATAGAAGTATTCAGCAAATAATGGGTACATGCCCATGTATGCAGTAAATAATAGTGTGTACATGACTATGTACACATTATTTACTGAATACTTTGGCAGGTACACTCGAAAAATCTCAAGGGGATTACGTGTGCACCTGCCACGGTATTCTGTAAATAATGCACTGGAAACCCAAGTGTGTGAATGTCGCACACTTGTACGTGTGCGAGGATTCATTCGCACACTTGGCCACTTAAACGTGTGATTTTTCCTAGGATATTCACACGTTTGAGTGGCCAAGTGCACGAATGAATCCTCGCACACCTACAAGTGTGCGATATTCGTACACTTGGATTTCCAGAGTGTGTACATAGGCATGTACACACTATTTACTGCATACATGGGCATGTAAACATTATTTGCTGAAAACTTCTATGTATGCAGTAAATAATGAATTCTAGTACACACTTGGTTTTCCAGAGCACTCATTCAAAATGAGAACAATGAATTTCTTGACTGTTATTTTCCTTTTCTTACGATTTTTCATGGAAAATTTCTGCCTTCTTTTTTTATTAGAAATTTTGATCTTTTCTAAATTTGTCTCAATTTTATTTCGGTTTTTTGTTATTTTTTTAAAATCGATTTTTCAGATTTTTCTGTATCTTTCTTCTTAATTTTTTTTTTTTGACTTTTTTTTTGTGTTTGTGTTTGTGGCCGCTCAATGATTTTTCGCAGGACAGACTCTCCAATGCATTTGCCTCGTTTGGTTTCTAGGGGCTGGAGCATGGCGTAGCAGGGCGCCGCAACCTCGGCCGAGGCCGCCGCGCCGCGCCGCGCCGGGGGGTGCAGGTCGCCCCGCAGCGCTACCGCGGCGCTGAGGAGCGCGTGTTGAGCCGACAGGCGTGGCCTGGCCCCTGGCCTGGTCCCTCACCACCACCACCATGCTCATCAAGGAGTACCGCATTCCTCTGCCGCTCACGGTGGATGAGTACCGCATCGCGCAGCTCTACATGATAGCGGTAAGAAAGCGAATTGAAAACGCCTGTCACTTCTGGAAACCTTAGTGTGAGGCACAATGACTCCGACACATGATTATGTCGGATAGTCCTGCGTTTCTCCACGAGAGAGACACTTTTCCTCACACAGAAAAGTATAAGACAGGTCGTACCTCCCACTCAAAAGTGTAGGATACACTGAACCTCTCATCGAAAGGTCTTGGTTGTATTGGACCTGCACCAAAAAGTGAACGACTGTCTCACACCAAGGTTTCCACAGCAGTGAGGTTTTTACGAGGTAGAGTAACTTGTGTACACCGATTTTTAATCTACATCATTCACTTACAGAAAAAGAGTAGAGAGGAGAGCAAAGGTACAGGAAGTGGCGTCGAGATTTTGGTGAATGAACCCTATGAGGCTGGACCTGGGGGAAACGGCCAGTACACGCACAAAGTGTATCATGTTGGTAGCCATTTACCAGGCTGGTTCAAAAGCCTCCTGCCTAAGTCTGCCCTCACTGTGGAAGAGGAAGCATGGAATGCTTATCCATATACAAAGACTCGATATACATGTCCGTTTGTTGAAAAGTTTTCTCTGGAAATTGAAACGAGATACTTTCCAGATAATGGTTACCAAGAAAATGTATTTGAGCTTAAGGGAAGTGACCTTAGAAATCGTATTGTTGGTGAGTAATATTTTTCTGTTCTAGCTTTGTTATTGAAAGATCAGTATTAATGTTTCATAAGATACTCTTTGATAGATGTCATTGACGTTGTGCGAGACCAAATTGAATATGTACCCCAAGAGGATCCAAAACAGTATGTCTCAGAGAAGACTGGCCGCGGACCTCTCACTGAAAACTGGTTAGAAGAGTATTGGAATGAATGTAAAGTAAGTGCATATTTTTCTTTTATTGAGATAAAAGGAGATGGTTAAATCCTATCTCATTAACTTGCACCTTCTTTTTTCAATGCCATATAGAGCAAAAAAATGCCCACTTCAAGTGGTAAGGCTCTTATGTGTGCATATAAATTATGTCGTGTTGAATTTCGGTACTGGGGAATGCAGACAAAATTAGAAAAATTCATCCATGATGTTGGTGAGTAGTGTTGAGATCTAAGATTAGTAGTGCACCAGCTTTCTCAAATTTACAATTTTACCTAGGAAAAGGATCCCTACTTGTTTCTTGAAACACATTGCCTCTTCCAGCCTTAAGGAAAACAATGTTAAGAGCACACATACAAGCATGGGTGTGGCAAGATGAATGGGTAGGATTGACTATGGAAGATATTAGAAACATAGAGCGTGAAACTCAGGAATTACTGAAGAGAACAATGGCACAAGATGGACAAAACACTCTAAGTGATTCGCCTAGTCAAGAGGCTAACATTGCCTCAGCCTCTACAGGTGCTGCTCACAGCAGTGGCACAGCTACACCCTCTGTTAGTCCATTTTACTACTAGCTTTGTTCAGTCCGAATCCATTGTAGTTAAGGTAAAGGAAATTAAAACTTCTGATATTTATACCAATTCTCTATAGGAATCTTCATCATCTGCTCAAAAGACTCTTGGAGCCACATTAGGAAGCATTGAGAAAAATGACCAGGATCAAGTGACCACTCCAATTTGTGTTAAGAAAAAAACAGAGCGGCCAGCAGAAATTCCTGCAGCAACATGCAGTTCTGATGAAGATGATTCTCCAACAAAGTATGTTCAACCTTAAAAATATTTTCTGTGTTTACTATCTTTACACTACTCTGTTGTTTTCTTTTTAAAAGGCCGCGACCAGATGATTCAGACTCAAGACGAAAGGTCTGGATGGGGAGTGATACTGCATCCTGGCGCATGAAAAGTATTGTGCGGGACTCAGATTCTGATAGTGATGATGAGTACTTTGATTGTCAAGGTTAGTAAGTCAGAGGTGTTTGTCTTCTGTTTGTTGTTGTTTGTGCTTGCCACAACTTTTACTGAGTGGGGATGTGGAAGTCATTTCTCTTACATTTTAGATACAACAGTATCTTTCTTAACTAAGACTATTTATGCAAAGAACTATTCCTGTATGTGTATCTGTTTAATATAGTTACTACTGCATGTGTTATTTCAAAACAAAACAGGAGGTTTGGACTTAATTTGTAGGCAGTGCTGTGCATGTTGTGCCTTTTAAGTTCCTGAGTTCTTTGCCATACTGTAGCCACTCAATTTTACAAAAATCAGTCTCTTCAAGTGTGTTTTTATTTCATAATTTTTCTTTTTTTTTAAAAAAAATTTATTTATTTATTTATTAAGTAATGTATTATTTATTTTTTTAAAATTTAATATTGATTGAAAAAGCTTTCAAATTTATCTGATTCCTAACATGTTTCTATTCCACCTCATGCTTTCTCTCTCATTTTCACTTTTCACTGGAAATTTGGGGATATGTCAATAAAATAAAAAAAAATAAAACAGTTGGTGTGCGGTTTGTTATCCCAGTAATAAAGGGTAGGTATACAAATAAATTTGGTAAAAATATTAAAACCATTACTGTTAGCAGATTGTCACTAAGTGAAATTTTGTTTTCACAAATGCTTGTTTTCCTACATGCTTTCAAGCACCCTTCGAAGCAATTTCCTTAGTTCTGATATGCATATACCATGAATCTCACAATCATCAACCTTTTTCTTCCTTCTTCATTTAATTTTTTTCCCCTTTTTTCTTTTTTTAAATGTTTTCTTTCTTTTTAATGATTTATAAATACTCAGGATAATTTTCTTCTTAGACATGTAGGCAGAGCTCTGGTCTGACAGTGTTGCTTTTGTGCGTTTCTCTTTTTTTACTCTTGAAATGGCATGTGAATTGCTGCCTTATCTTCGGTAAAAAAGATTAGTGTAGTCAATGCTAGTTTGTGTGACATTTTCTCCTTTAACTCATCCTTAAAGCTAACAAGTTGATGCACTTTCCAATTCTAATTTACTGCTTCTAATGTTTCTCTTTGTAGGTTCACATTCCATATCTGAGGATGCTGAGGTTGAAGCCCTTGCAAAATGGAGTTCTTTGGAACTTTTAAATGAAGATAATACAGAGGGACCAACTATATCTAATACACGAGATAAAAATGGTAAATCTAAGGTTCACCTGAATTATGTCATAATTTGTTCATTTCATTTATTTGATAAATTTGTTTTCAGATAGCATCTTTTCTCACACTTACCTTCAAAGAGTTGTTAGCGAGCGTACGAAAGCAGGTGGACGTGGAAGAATGTTACCTTATGCTGGGCGCAGTAGTATAGAAGTTGAAGCATCCTCATGTCCTGGGTCACCAACCATGTCCCTGGTGACAGGCCAGCCATCATCATGCCCTACATCCGTCCTTCTACTTGTTATGCACGCTGGAAGTGTATTAGGTAAACTTAGAAGGATCTTCTGATTGTGGTAAATAGAAGTTTCTACAACAAAGGAAGTACATTCAAAACCTTGGATAATTTATTTCAGATGCTAATACAGAGCTTCCTGCGAAGAAGTCAGATATCACAACATTTCGAGGATCTTTTGAATGTGTAATGCGACAGCATTATCCATCAATGGTCGGTCATGTAGCCATAAAGTTAGTGAGTTGTCCATCTGTATGCACAGAAGGTCTAGGAATTTTATCAAGGTATGCCCCCTTGAATGGAATAGAACTCTTTTCTGGTTTAAAGTACTGTGAAATCTGGATAGTAAGAATTGCTTGGAACTCCAGTTTGATATATTCAGCTATTCTGTGTAACAAGTTTTTTTTAAAATAACAAGTAGGTCCATCCTTAAAAGAGTGACTTTACAAGAAGGTATTACTATCCAGGTCCTCACAACCCTTATTTGACTGTAGTTTTTAGTACTAATCTAAACCTTATGTTGTTGCAGTCTTAACCCATACAGTTTTGATGTTTCACCATCTTGCCTGGATGCTCCACAAGTTACCCATGATTCCATTCCAATTGGTTCCATACCCTTGTTAGCGACTGCAAATACGGCAGAATATCAAGATGCAGTTTCTAGAGCTGTCACCAATGCAAACACTACCTATCATGAATTTTTGAAGTCAGAAGAGGGTCTTGGTTTTAATGGCCAAGTTTGTATTATTGGTGAGTTTTCCTGTTTGTCCAGAGCTAAGGTTTATAAAATGAAAAGAATGAAAGAACCATTAAGAAAGAGACTGTTTGTAATTTCATTTTTCTTTTTGAAATTGTAGGGGATTCAATGGGCTCCGTTCTAGCTTATGATGCATTATGCCGGTCTGGCTCATCAAGACAAGACTTAGACAATGACATAGAACATCGAAGTGGAGGTAAGGCTACTGCTTGTGATTTGCATTAACATATAATACTGTACTTACTGTACCTTATCGTCTATCATTCCCTTTTGCAGAGGATCATGAACTTCATCGTAGCCACTGTGATCTTGGAGATGAAACCTATCTGTCAGCAAGTCGACTGCTCACTGCTCCTAGTGGAAATAGGCGGAGATCCTCATCCACAAGGTAAATCCCAGCTCATTAACTTTAACTTGTAAGTGACATCAAAATTTTAACACTACTCTGAATGTCTTTTTCAGTGATCATGCTCATCAAGTAAAACTGGACTTTGAAGTAAGCGAATTATTCATGTTTGGAAGTCCCTTGGCACTTGTGTTAGCCTACAGAAAAATATCAGTTGCAGAGGAAAAGAATGGTAAATAATTTCTCAAACTGTACATTAAATTGTTTAATCATCTTGTGACACTTGGCTAAGAACTATTTTCAATTCCATACCTTTTTAGCTCCAATATCTCGACCATGTGTTCAACAAGTGTACAACCTGTTTCATCCAACTGACCCAGTTGCTGCTCGCATTGAACCTCTTCTCTCTGCTCGATTCTCCATGTTACCTCCAATCAACATTCCCCGATACCAAAAATACCCCCTGGGAAATGGTCAACCTTACCATTTATGTGAGTATTAAGATATAATTTTAAAACACCTCTCACAATCTAAGGATATTCCTCTCTTGATTCCTCTCTGAACTGTCCTTCCAACCACTAACTAGCTCTTTGTCCTAAAGCATGCTAGGACTCATTTTTCCAGAAACCCCTTCTGTTTTTCATTGAAACATTGAAACCTATACAGTCTTACTTATAAATGGAAAATTCTTCAACACTGTATGTTTTCTTTGAGGTTTTTTCTTCTGCTTAATTTTGTCCTGATTTCATTTTTAATGTTGATAGAGTTCTTTCCAAAAACATGATCTTAAATTGAAGTTTTTGAGATTTTTGAATTGTGTTTCTGATTTGCACGCTGGCATATAAAGTGGAAATCATCCAGGCAAATCCACAGATGTTCTCAGATGGTCTCAATGTTGCAACTCCTGCCTCTCACTTGCGACGTTTGTCTGAAATCAGCATTCAAAGCACTGTCTCTGGTGTCATAGACTCTCTACCCCTTCACACCATCAATGCCTGTGAGTGTTTATGTTATGTTTCACCTCTGTAGACCTGCTTTTCTCTTTCTTTTACTACCACTACTAACAAACCTTTATCTACAAACTTAGTCACAGGTTTCTATGTGAAAAAAACATTTTCTTTACTCAGTTCAGTTTACAGTATCAGTATTTCATAAAATTATCTACATCTAATTTTCTTTTTCCAATTTTTAATTTAGTGACTCAAAAATGGTGGGGAAATAAAAGGCTTGACTATGCCCTTTATTGTCCAGAAGGCTTGTCTAACTTCCCTACCAATGCACTACCTCATCTCTTTCATGCCAGTTATTGGGAGTCCTCAGATGTTATTGCTTTCATTTTACGTCAGGTAGTTATGTAAATTTAAAAAAAAAAGGAATTACAAACATTTATTCTGTTTATAAAATTAAATGCAAACCCTTTAATAATGTCAAACTAACTGTCATAAAATTTTTGACAGCTTGGTCGCTTTGAACTTCTTCAAGCTCTAGGTCATGATGACAAAGACTTAGTAGCCTTCAGTCCTAATCAACCCCGAGAAAAATGGATTCGTAAGCGAACATCTGTAAAATTAAAGGTAAGGTCATTACAATAATCACCATATGGTATTCTTTAAATTTTGTATTTAATCTCCAGTCCATACCAGTATTGATTGCATTTTCTTTGGTCACTTCAGAATGTTTCACCAAACCATCGTGCAAATGATGTAATTGTCAAGGAGGGTAAACCACAAATACTATTAGCAAGGTTTATGTATGGCCCTCTTGACATGATAACATTACATGGTAAATATTATTTTATAATTCTTCTTAAGACTGCATTGTGCCAAGTTTGACATATTTGATCTTTTCATTTATTTACCAGGAGAGAAGATTGACATTCACATTATGAAAGATGCTCCTGCTGGTGAATGGCAATTATTATCCACTGAAGTAACAGACAAGAATGGTCGTGTTTGTTATACTATACCTTCTGACAAGGCTTTAGGCTATGGTATCTACCCAATCAAAATGGTTGTCAGGTATGCTTGAACTTTGTATTCATGTTCATTCATTATACCTTCTTATTTGTTCTTTGTCATCTTCCTATTCCTTTGCCTCTTTAAAATATCCTTGTTTTTGAAATTTTCAGAGGAGATCACACGTCCGCAGATTTCTATATGGCTGTAGTTCCACCCAAAACTGAATGTATAGTCTTTAGCATAGATGGATCTTTTACAGCTAGTATGTCAGTGACAGGAAGAGATCCAAAAGTCCGAGCAGGAGCAGTTGATGTTGTCAGGTAATGTAAATCTAATAGATTTTATTTTACATTTATGCTAGCTGCCTCTCTAAAATGGTTTATTTAAACTCCTAGACATTGGCAAGAATTAGGATATTTGATAATTTATGTGACTGGAAGACCAGATATGCAACAGCAAAAGGTTGTATCATGGCTATCTCAGCACAATTTCCCTCATGGATTGGTGTCCTTTGCTGATGGCTTGTCAACAGACCCTCTTCGTCACAAAACAACATATTTACAAGCTCTTCAAGAGGTAATCAAATCTAACACCTACATCTTTTAACAGGCAGATTAGTTGTAGATCAGTAGTTTGAAATTAACTGTATGATTACTTTTGCCAGGCACATGATGTTCTTATTCATTCTGCTTATGGGAGTAGCAAGGACATCGCAGTTTACCGTTCTCTTGACCCCATTCCAAAGCAGATTTACATTATTGGCAAGGTGTCAAAAAAGCACCAATCCCAAGCAATAGTTCTATCTGAGGGCTATGCTGCTCATCTTGCCCAACTCGTGGCTCCAGGAGGCTCTCGCCCTGCTCAGGGCAACGCCCGCATGGTGATTCCCAGAGGATATTTTGGCCTCCCAGGCCACAATGCGTCTCTAAGAAGGAGAAGGTATGTGATTTTAACCAATTGGTACACTCTTTGAAATTGAAGAAGTTTGTCAGTGAAAGATGGGAGAAGTGGAACTTGTTTTGTATGAAGCCTGCTTCTTTGCTTTTTATCTGGGCTCTCTCTCTACTATTATTATCATGTGGTCCCTTGTGATGTTGCTCATAAATTTTGTTTTTGAGTAATCAAGCAGGTTTTATGGAGCTTTCTAGACCAAAATTTGGTCAAAATCTATGAACAAAATATAGTGACACACATCCTCACATACTTCATCCCCTTATTAACGTTTTTGATTTTTTAAATATTTGTGTGATTGCATGTTAAAATAATTGATTAATTTTTTCCAAAGAACACAGTGGTTGTGCAGTGTCCGTTCACATAAGTGTGTGAAGTTATAAAACAAGGTGGCATTCCTTGATGAACATTTTCTTTTACAGCAAAGACACAGTGGGAAGTTCCCCTGGTAGGACCAAAATGTACATTAAGAGGAAAGTTTACATTAGCCATGTATAAATTTAGGGACGATTTGGTTTCCCTACTTATTTCCCAATTGTATCTTTTGGTAATTACTCATTTCCATTTCATATCAAAATTAATTTTTAAGATTCGCATGATTGCTTATTTGTGGTACTTCTAGTGCTTATAAAATTAAATTACGCAACATTTAATGCAAGTTATATTAGCTTCAGAAAATTACCATACTCTACACCATACTTAAAATTCAGATGAAGAATTTGACATCTATAAAGAGAATTGTGTTGATGTACTCTGGAAGCTGGAAGTAATTCACAATAATAATGAAAGGACCCAAATGAGTTTTATAACTTTTATTGCTTAAAAATGTCAGCATTTTCCATTGTGGAATGTCATTTTTTATTTATAACTACATACACTACTTAGATAAAGTATTGACTTTCCGCAACAGAGGGTTGAATAAATTTGTGCTTGGTGTGAAGTTTGAGCTGCAAATCAGTCTATAGTAAAAAGTGTCACCATTTAGTGTAATACATTACCCTTGAGCCATGGCCCCCTCTCTGTGGTGTGCAGGCCCCAGCCTTAAGGTTCTCCTTTCCGGCATGTGCCCAGCTTGACTTCAAGCTGAGTACAATTTGAACCAACTGTATTTGTCACAGATCATAGCTACAAACACCATGGAGGTAAAATGTCCCTGTAAAATGTATACATTTCTGCAAATTTGTTTATTTTGTGTGTCATGCACGTTGTGTCTCTAACGTGGTACTTACATGCTTATTTCCAAAACCCAAACAGTCCTCCCCCCTCCCCTCTCCCATTTTGCAATTCACCAGTTGAAACAAGCAATCAGTCAGTAAGATTTGCACTTTTGCACTTTCTGTTTATATTTTAGATATTTTAAGAACTTTAAATAGAAAGTCTTATGTTCTTGATTTGATGTTTTTTTTTTTAATGGTTTTTCTACATAATTATTACATTTGTTACTTTATTCTAGGGACTTAAGGCTTCACTTGGTTCATGTGATTTCGATGCATGTGTCGATGTGTGAAATGTTATGCACTGCCCACAGCTTTGATTTAAGCACCCACTGCCAATTTAAAGTAATGACCAGAGTTTTGACTAGAACTCTAGATTTAGTTCTTTGTTCATATCAGACAAATGTCTAGGTTTAATCACATAGAATGTTCTCTTTTATTGTTTTGACTCAGAGTAGTTGGAACTGCACCAAACAAATTATTAACAAACTATCAAGTATTAACCAAACCACCAAAAATTTATGAAAGGCTTCTTAGGGCGCTATCATTTACATTTTAAGTCCATTCTGTCAATTTGGGAGAGTTTTTTGTCCTGCTCTACCTTTTGCTTCCTTATGTTTTCTTTTCCCTTTCTCCAAAAGCTTTCTCCTGGCATTGTCTCAGGGTGGGGTCTTCCTGAGAAAGTAAAATGGTCTCAATATTTCACTAGTTTCAGGTTATGCTTTAGCTTAAGTCTGTTTATTAATTAGAAAGCACAACATTCAATAATCGCAAGTTGTTTAAGGGTATTGTGAAATATTAATGTATATAATTGGATTTTATTGATTTTGCTAATTATTTCAGAAATGCTGCCAAAAGGACTAAGTCATTCCCCGTCATGGGGCACAGTCAGGATTTGAGTGCAGTTCCAAGCCGAGGTCTTCGTGGTAGTTCTGCACCACACTCAGCTACTGGTCCTGCGCCATCCAGTATCCCTCCGCAAACACCCCCTGCTCACACAGGGCCAGGAACAGGAGCAGGAGTCTCTGATAAACTGTGACGAAGTATGTCGCGCTGCTCCTGTTTTTTCAGCTCCAAGGACTCTACAACATCTGGTGAGGACAATTTGCCCTCACCAAAGTAGTCTACATTCCAAATCCCACAATTTAATTATCTACCTCAAAAGCACCTACTGGAGCATCATCCAACAAGTTATAGAGAGCAGGTTCTCCTTTATGAGATTTGGGAATAAAGCTGAGTGAGGAAAATGCAGCGCAGTACATTTTTAATATTAAATCTTTTAAAACTCTGTGTACAGTAAGAGTCAGATTGTTGAGTGAAAGTTTCCATAAAAGTTTTAGTTTTAGATAAGCTGCATCTAGAGATGAAATTTATTATCAAATGATAAAAATACCTATGCAATTTTGATTTCTGTCTGTGGGAAATTTAGGTAAAATTAGCTTCATTTAGTTCAACATTTTACACTTAAGTGTAATATTTTCCGGTATTTATCTAAACCTTGAAAAGATGTATTAAACTTGTACTGCCAATGGCACGCACATGCAACTCTATACAACCCTACATCTCTCATGCAAATTTTTTGAGTTGGGGAATACTTAAATTTTCTCTCATATATGTATTATATTTAAACCAAAGAAAAATTTGGATTGCAGTGAAATTACCTTTCATGTTCAAATGAGCTGCATATTTTATATTTTAAATATTAGACTTGTGTACAGATATATATTTACTAACTGATATAGCTTTTAAAGTGGATACATGTTTTGAGTGTCTTTAAAACAGAGGAAACATGACTTGATGTTGTCTTTCCATAGATGTTACAGTAAAAGATTTTCAGAAGCTTTCTTGCTGAATTACACATATCATGTTTTAATATAAGATTTAGTATCAAAATATATATGTTGTTCATATGTTATCTTTATTTTGTTGCTTGTCTTTTTGCATATTACAAAATTACTGCATAGTGCAAAATACAATTGCTATGTTACAGTAAAAGCCCGTTACGTAATTGGTGAATTTGGTGTTTGAAATCTTCTGTTGTTCCTAGAATCCTAACTTTTCTGAGACTGCAGCAGTTTCATTGGTAGTACTTACAAGCATACTGGTGATAATGTAGTATGTGAATGTGACTACATGCATATGTTTTCCTTATTTTTTTCCAAACCAAAAGGCTGTGTTTTTTCATTGCAAACCATAAAATGTCACCATTCTCTTCCTCACATGAAATCATATCGCAGCCCAATTCCTATGATTGTCCTTTTTTAAAACAGTGAGTGCGTTTGATACCATAATAATTGAATCTACTTATAAATAATTTTATGTTGAGTATATATAGAATATATTGAATATATCTAGGTTTAAGCATTTTTTTCCAATCTTTGCAAGTGTCCCGATTACTGCATTCTTCTTAAAAAAAAAAAAACCTAAAAAAACAAACGAACAAAACTTTAAAAAAACCTGGAAGTACTTTATTCTAAAACCAACGTTACCATTAATTTTATTAAACTTTGTACAGGGTTCACACATAGAAATATGTCATAATTATTCTGAGTATACTCAAACTTTTCCGCCCTGATGTCTTATGTGTTTACTCTTTACTGTGCCTAAGTTGTTATAGTCTTCATTGATCTTATTTGTAAGGCTCTTATTTCAACAATCAAAAACTTATACATAACTGAAATGGAATTCAGACTGTAATCTGCATCCAAAAGCCCATATTACTTTTTCTAACATGACATGAGAATTCAGCGACCAAATTTCAGTTTTATGTGCTGGTTGAAGTCTTTGTCTATGGTAAACATTACACATTTATCCCACTTCTGTTTTGCAAACTGCAGAACTGCCTGTTTATGAGAATAATATATTTCATTTAGAACTCTACTTGTGTTTTTTGAAGTGGTGGCTCTTGAGCATTAATTAATTAAGCAGTAGTGTGATGAAATTGAAACTGGAAACTTTATGCCTGCTAAGAGTATTTTTCTACTGATGCTATTTTTCTTTGTGCATTTGCTTCGAAAACTATGCTCGTCTTTGTGATTTTATTGCTGCTTTGGATTTGTGGTGTCTGACTTACTATTTCTACTCTTGTAGTCTTTAAGAGTTGTTTGATTAATAAATTTTATTGTGCCATCCATTGTTGTTTAGATAGAGTGCTAAAAGAAGAAATAATTTGTTCTTTTAAGAGCTCAACCTTGTGGAAAGAGGCTCTAGGCTTAAAATTTCGATCAAATGGAATTTCTAAATATTACCAAAGTTTGTTCTTTACTCGTACATTCATTCTCTCAAGGTGAGCTGGAGAAATTATTTACTTTTATTAAATCAGTGAGGTAATGATACGCTTAACAATACTGTTTACAGAGAAATGTTATTTGTTATTTTAGATTTTCTAGGTTGTTACGTGACTGTCTTCTTATTAAAGCTGCTCTCGGCAGTTATATGATTCGCTGATTTTATAAATGAAGGTGAATCGCTTTTTATGTACAGTTCTGTTTAGTTCAGATTGTGAAAATCTATCTAGGATCAAGTAGATCTGTCATCGTAAATTGTTTACTCTAGCTTATTTATTCTCTCTCCTTTGCATTCTGACTAAAAGAAATTAGCAATAATTGAAGTGCAACTAGCGTGAAATAATCAAATATGAAAATTGTGTATGAAAATTTTTCTGTTCAAGTCAAGTGTCAGTTGTCCTCTACATTTGTGTTCACTCTGCGATTGCATTTTAGTACAACGTAAATATTCAGTTAATTCCTGTTGATTGGTGTGTTCATAGGATTTTCCATTTTAGATTAGTGCCACAGAAAAATAGCCTATTTTAACTCCAATGTTTTGTATTTTTGTGAAAACTAGTAGTGTGGTAATTTATAGCAATTTATTTTCAAACTGTAGAAACCATTTCTATTTTAAAAAAGCAAATACATTTGTATGTTTGGTAAGTGTTCTGATTTTCAGAATCATTATTTACTGCCTATCTACTGTATTTTGGTGCATTTCATTAATTCCCTTAGTGTGGCTCAAATATTTGCTTGCCAAAATCTCCTCCTCTTATTTGAATCATGTGTTGTGATTTTTTGAATAGTCTGAGGTAATTTTAGTTAATTTATGAACATTTAGTTTTTTCTGTATCATTCCCTCTTCATCTTACATGCTTTATGTAGAATAAAAATAATCTTTTCTACCATTTTCTTCAGTTGGCACAATACAATGGTTTTAGTGCTGGTTTTGGTTTAAATCTATATTTGTTTTCAAAACTCTTCTCAAATCATAATAAATGCATTCTAACTAACTAACTATTAGATGGTAAGGAACATTAAGACAATCTTCACGAATGAGATTTGAACAATAACTGTTTTTCCTGTGGCAGACCCAAAAAATAGCTACAGACATAAGATGCAACCTATCATTATTGCTTATCAGATTTGACACAAGGTGTATGAGGCGCTGTATCACAAAGTTACTAACTAAATTATCCTGAACTATAATGAAGTGACTTGACAGAAGTATATTCCTGATTGATTGCGATGTGGCATGTATTTGTTCATCCCTCCAATATTTTCTAAACAGTGTTGCACATTTCCAACATTATCCGTGTACTATTACTTAACAAGTTGAAAACAAGTCAGTATCCGTTTCATTTCAAACTTGTATCGTAGTTTCCTGTGATGTTTTGTTTTTATTGTTTTTATTCCTTTTTCTGAGCCTTAATGTTACCAATTATTAACTAGATTTAGAAAAATTGATTGTGAGTAATGTAAGGTAGATTTCCAATGGACAATGTTCCCGGCCTTGAATATTTAGTGTTAATTTACTGAAATTAAATTATAATTACCTCACCTGTGATTTATAGATGGAACATATTTGAGGAAACTTACCAAATATGTCAAGCAAATAAGCTCATAATGCATAGATGTTACATTAACCCTTCTCCTGTTCCATGAGAGTGTAATATTAAGCTTTTCTGTAGGCGAAAACTATCAAGGGAAGGAGTAAATGTACCTATACATGTATTCCATTTATAATTATAAAATGTATTAAATGTTGCCAGAAATCAGTCACATATTTCAGGAACTACAAGGAATTCTGCTGTAAAAATGATTTGATATTGTATTAAAGAGGATCATTCTCATTCATGGAGTAGGATACTTTATTTCCAAACCATGACAAAACATAAAACAGCTCAGATGTAACAACTGGAACCAGGTTACTATGTCAATGTACATTTCCCGTCAGATCTTTTACAAATATCACAGAACATTTGTTCATAGTTAAATAGCTAAGAGTAGTTAAATTTAAAAAGCTTTTAGTCCCATATGTGTAATCATAAAACCACAACAAAAGAAAATTACCAAAATCCCACCAGTGGGCTTGATTGTTTATGCTAATCAAATCTGATGCCATGAATATACTGACTTCATTTGCTATCCTTGTGGATATTTTGTGTGGTTTTTTTCCAAACTATAGCTCACAAACCTTAAATACTGATACACTATCACAATTTGAGACATTAATAATGGTGGAAAAAAATTGCTCATATTTACTCCAATTTTTTTTCACTTCCAACATTTTTACTGTTGCCTTCATTTGCTGCCACACCAAGATTACTTTTGCTTTTGGCATCGGCTAACATTTTGTTGGCTCTTTTCTGCATGATCCAGAAATATAAACCTGGACTAAGAGATCGCAGTAAAATAGCCAGGCGCGGCCCAGTTGTAGCAATAACAACTTCTTTTTCCTGCAATACTACACTGTTTAAGATTTGCTGAGCCACATATTCAGGTGGGTAACCTCCAGCTGTTGTTTCGTCCATAACTGTAATGTTGGGGGGACAAATAGAAAGTGCTTGTAAAGGAAATCTTGTAAGTAATATAAATGTTTAGGAACATACATACCTCCATACTTTTGACCACTTCCAGTGACAGCATTAATTGAAAGCTGAGTCTGCACATACCCAGGACTGACGACTGTTACATGCACATTATGCTGAGCGATTTCTGGGCGCATACTATCAAAAAATGCCTGCAAGGCATGTTTTGAGGCAGAGTATGCTGACCTGAAAAATTTTCTCCTTTCAGCTCAGCAAAACCTAGTGATCCTTCTCAGCAAATTAATCACCCAACTATTTACCTGAAAGGTATGGCAACACGACCCTGTATGCTACTCACAGCTACAATATGGCCAGCTTTCCGCTGAATCATGTATGGTAAAATTTCTGAAAATTTCAGCAAAAGAAAGATGTAAATTAAAAATAATCAAATAAAATTTTTAAAAAAAATTAAAAAAAGAAGAAAAAGCATCTGTTGACATATGAACCTTTGGTGAGGGCTATTTGCCCAAAGTAATTAACCTGCATGACCTGCATATCCACTTCAAGTTTGGTTGAATGAACACTACCACGCTGACTCATTCCACCATTGTTGATTAATATGTCAATTGAGCCAAAAATTGAGTTGGCTCTTTGGACTGCTGATGGAATTGATGCAACATCAGCTAGGTCAAGAGTAATAACAATAGGTTGGTGAGCTGGAGCCACCTACAAAATTTTAGAAACTAACTATAGGTATCTTAAAACTAGAACTGTTAAGATTAATTAAGTCTTGCTACTTACTGAAGTGTGTGCTCGCAAAAGATCATCACGAACTCTTTCTAGCTCTTTCTGTCTTCGAGCAGTAAGAATTATTTTACAGCCCGCTTGGTAAAATTGATGAGCTAATGCCTCACCAATTCCTGAACTTGCACCAGTGATCAAAACAACCTGTTGAAAGTATTTGTAAAAAAATGAGGTGGATTGAGTGATCTTAACCACAAATGTGTTTTCCTTACCTTGCCTTTCAGTTGGCTTTTTAAGATTCTCAGGCGATATCGTTTGTACAATTGCATAGTGATTAATGGGACGGACACTGGAATGCATAGTGTACTTATAATCCACCAAAGGATTTGCCAATTCATTTTTTTAACCTGTATCAGGAGATATTTAAAAGAAATGCAAGAATCGGAATCAATGAGACCCAGTTCTAGCCCACAGTCTTATCTTTGTAGAACAAGTCCTTATCATGTGGCAAAAAAAAAAAAAAAAAAAAAAAAAAAAAAAAATGAATGGAAGTACAGAGAGAGAGGAGAAAGAAATGGAGATAAGTCTTAGGATAAGTAGTACGCAGGGTATTGGTGGCCAAGGAGATAAGAACACATGATGATTAAGAACACAACATCTTACTTAAAAAAGTAAACACTACCCCAAAGGCTAATTTCTCAGCACACGCAACACGCAGAACTCACCATTTTAGACAGATTCCCGCAAACAGGCTTGTCGCCAATTACAATGTCACGAAACTCTTGAAAACTCTGATGAAAATAGGAGTTCTTGAGTTCGAAGTTCATGAAAAATGTTACAAATTACAACTGTCAAGGTGCTATCCAGTTAGCCAAAAGTCCTAAGTTCCTAAAATCCTAAGTTCCTAAAATCCTAAGTTCCTAAAATCCTAACTTCCCAAAATCCTAAAATCCCAAGTTCCCAAAGTCCAAAGTTCCTTTCAGCTTAATAGCCTCTGAAATGCACCGCGCCGAGTTGAATATGAATTATCTTAACCAACCAACCAAACTCTAGATCCACGCGAACCGCCAAATCAGCCAAATCGACTCGGTCGTCATATTTCGTCCGCAAAGAGAACGCTCATTCGGATGAGATGCGATGCAGCGATCACTTCATAAATGTTAGATAATTCAAATTCAACTCGGCTCGGCGCATTTCAGAGGCTTTTAAGCTGAAAGGAGCTTTGGACTTTGGGAACTTAGGATTTTAGGATTTTGGGAAGTTAGGATTTTAGGAACTTAGGATTTTAGGAACTTAGGATTTTCGGAACTTAGGACTTTTGGCTAACTGGATAGCACCCAACACAAGCATGACGTTCAAAACGATATTCGATCTCTCGTTTCTGCCTAAGGCTATCGAGAGCTTATCTTCGATTGCCGACGGCGCGACGGCGCCAACCGGAAAGAAGTAGCAACATGGCAAACAAGCAGGATACCCACTTGTGCACTACGCATACACGTTACATTCGTTTAAGCACTAAGGAGTAAAAGATATGGATCAAGATCTACAACGAAGGATTGCAGAGCGGAGTCCCGACGCTTTGTACGAAATAAAAACACTTTTGCGCTCCAGATGCACTGACAAACAGGTAAGGTCTTTTCAAAAGTCACATGGACATGGACACAAAGGTGTGGAGAGGTTGGATCTCGCACCTCGCACTGCACAGAGTGCACAACACAAGAAGTGTCTCAAGTTCATTAAATGCTGTATTCTCCTCTCGTACAGCTGTCCGCTGCGAATGTGTTGGAAACATGCTTGCGGGCCGAGCGCATCACCAGTAAATGTCTTTTGCGAGATTTCATGTTGGAGGAAGACTTGGTTGGATTTTTGTGTGACGCTATGACTACAAACTCCTGGCCGCTGTTGCAGTAAGCCAAAATATTTGTGTGTGTTAGCGTTTGTGAGAATTATAATGAAATTCTGAACCTACGCAGAGCCGTCCCACCTGAGCCCGATTTTTTCCCGAGTTCTGCCTTGTGTGTTTTTAGTCGGCTGACCACCGTCCTGGAGCTCCTCACCGACTCCGACAAGATGCTGCTGGAGGGCCACGCCGTGCTCGCTGCCGAGGCCTCGCAGCGCCGCCTGCACTTCCTGGGGCTCATGGTCCGCTCGTCTGCGGAGTGCGAAGAAGCCCTGCGCGACGTCCTGGGCCTGCTGGCCACGCTCCTCAACAGGCAAGCGCATCGAATCCCAGACCACCCAAAACACAGACCCTCAGACACCCTGAGTTCTAAATGGCTTTTTTTCCCCTTTAAAAAAATATATGTATATATTTTTTAAGATGGGGACCTGCTCAAAAGCGGCAAGGGACGCACGGTGTCCTGGTCCAGGGAGTGTCCGGCCTCTGCCCTCCCATGGGGATGCTGTCGACGCTGAGCCTCGTGCTGGACGCGGGTCTCCAGGGCCGCACCGCCACGACGACCACCTTATCCGCGGCGCAGACGCTGTGCGGCCTGCTGCACCTCGTGGTCGTGGGTGTCGAGCCCGGGGACCCGTCCGCTCTGGCCGCCTCCGTGGCGAGGTGCGTGCGGGTCGCCCTGGGCAGCCTGCGCCGCGCCCTGGACACCCCGGCCGGCTCCCGCGAGGACAGCGGGGCTGACAGGGACGACCCGGACGACACAGAGATGGCCTGCGAGCTGCTCTGCTCGCTCGCGTCGCACATCATCAAGTGAGTGACGGTGGAGGGTGATGGTCCCCCTCCCCCGGGGCTCGGTGCGGATGTGACTGGCTATGCTTGACCTCCCTGGCCTTCCAGCGCTCGGGTCGCCTGCGAAGAGGCGCTGGGACCGGAGGACGATGCCCTGCTCGTCATGTTGAGCCTGGAGGATGAGGCGCAGGCGGTCGTCATGGACCAGTGCCTGCCCCTGGTCGTGAAAGTGGCGACGGCGAGCACCAAGGAGAGCCTGGAGGGGGACTTCGGGGGAGTCATGCTCAGGTCCAACTCGTGCCGGCAGCCCGAGGACGAGGACGACGCGGACGGGCTGCCCGCGCTGGTCGGGGTGCTCCTCGACACGCTGCAGGCCTTCATCTCGCGCGGCAAGGACCCCGTGGCCGTGGCCGACCAGCTGGTGTGCCAGCACTTCCTTCGGCTGCTGCCCGCGCTGCACCAGGCCGAGTGCGCACAGACCCGCGCCCCTCCACTCAGTGCCAGTTACACGAGGGGTGGAAAAATATGTGAGACTGTTTCTTTTTCTTGTCCAGCTGTACAAACGGTGCCGCGCTGCGCCTGACGTGCGCCATCCTGGCCCACCTGGCGCACGACCTGCTGGACGCCGGCCGCTGGTGGAAGGAGGAGGGCGGCGCCGACAGCCTGGCAGCTTTCCTGTACTCGGCCGCGCCCTTACTCCCCGCCAAAAGCTGCGAGTGGCCCAGCGTCCTGAAGCGGTTGCCGTACGCATCGCCGCTCCCCGCGCCCGCCGCGGGCCCGCCCCCACCAGCCGCGGCACAGCTGTTCTACCTGATGCTCAGCTACTTCCGCTCGCTGGTCGGCGGGTGAGGACGAAAACTTAGGTCTGTCGATAAAGAAAGGTATGGCGTTTGTAAGCTAACCGATGGAATTCACCGCACAGTAATTGCGAACAGGGGGAGGTTTTCGCCCTCACTTACTGTCTGCCAACCTACATCATCTCGCTGCCTGCCCGGACGCCCGTCTGCATCCTCAAGACAACGTGGCTTTCTTACGCGGTACGTTAAGCTCACCGCCGACTGATTCCGAGGAACGCCCTTGCATTGCTGTCCTTGTCGCACTTTTGGGGTACTGCCATGATCATGTCCAAACAGAGAGCACCGCCATAGGCGCGACAAGGACGGAAGTACGAGGGTGAACTTCGTCGGAATCAGTAGGTAAGCGACAGACTTCTTTGCCCTGGCTCGCGGACGAGGGGGAGGGTCTATAACTCTAGAATTCATTTGTACACTTTGCCCAGATATTCGAGGGGGGTAACAACTCTGAATTTTGGTGTACAAATTTTGTGAATTTTTGAGAATTTTAACTGAATATTTGGTATATTTTTTTCTAAATTTGTGTGATTTTTTGGTGAATTTTCCTAAATTTTCCCAAATTTTCCTGAACTGTCCTGATTTTTTTGCTGGATTTTTCTGAATTACGAGGTGTACAAAAATTTCAGAGTAGTTTCTCTCTCGCATAAATCACTGGTAACCACATCGCATGAATTCCTATTTTCGCTGTGTGTCACAGTGCTTTCGATTTTTCCTTATGCAAACATGCAAAAAATGAGACAAATGCCTCTTCCAAATTTTTTATGGAGAACTGTTGGTATTCACTGGCACTCGGTAGCCATGTGTACGCTCCTAAACCGAGAGTTGGACCCCTCGCTCGCGGGGCTCGCGTCGCGTCGCGTCTCGAGGTCCAAGGGCGCTTCAATATCGTGGCTGTTCTCCACTGTGCAGGTGCACTGCCTGCCGCCGGCGGCGGCGGAGGTATCGGCCGAGAGGCGCGCGGCCAGCACGAGGCTCGCGTCGCTGCTGGAGCGGAGCGAGCCCGGGCGCGTGGAGCGCGCCTACACGCACCACCCCGCCCTGCTGTCCTGGGCCTTCCACCCGCGCTGCGGCGTGCCGCCCCGCCTGCAGCAGAGCGTCGCCGAGCTGTGGCTCCGTGACGGAGAGGCGCCCTCCAACGCGGCGCCGCTGCTGGAGCTGCTCGCAGACCAGCCCGCCGCCGTGCACCCCCTGCTGGTGCGCTGAGGGTGTATTGATGCCCCCAGGGGTTTTTATCGCGGGAGAGTTTGAATCCTCTGGTCCGTTACTTTGGGGTTTTAAGGATTTGCACAATACTCCCCAGCATTCCCCGGTCGGTTACGTAGGGATTCCATAACGGGGGAGTATTAATCCTCTGATAGTTCCCCTTTGGGTTTTATACTGGGGGCGTATTAACAGAGCCCTGCCACGTTCACAGGACGTGGTGACGGACGGCGCCCCGGAGGAGGCCAGGCAGCGCGCGGCTCGCCTGCTCGCCAGGGCGGCGTCCTCGAGCGCGGCCGTGGCCGACGACCTGAGCGCGGGGCTGTGGGCGCGCCTGCCCGTCGCGTTGTCCGGCTCCCCCCCGGCGGGCCCGGCGGCCCTGGCGGCGCCCGCGCGGGACGGCGCCCTGCTGGTGTGGCTCGCCGCCGAGGTGCGCCGCGCGCCGCCCGCCGACATGGCGCTGCGCGTCGCGAGCCTGCTGGGCGGCGCCCTGGCCAGGCAGCGGCTGGGCGCCGAGCCCCGCCACCTCACCGCCGCCATGCGCATCCTGCTCCACCTGCTCGACGACGCGCGGCGCCGCTGCGACCCCAGAGGTGAGCGGGACGGGGCGTTCAGCGCGCCCGTCTGCCGTCTGATTCAGAAGATCGCTCTCGTGACTCCTTTCTTCCTTGCCGCACGCACGGCGGTGCCCCATGCTGGTGAGTGCGACAAGGACGGAGGCACGAGAGCGATCTTCTGAATCAGAAGGCTGGGTAGGCAGCCCCAATGCGCCGCTGCGTCGCGCGTGCCTACGACCCGGGCGCTCCCCACACAGTTGGGCCAGAGCGGAGGGAGGTCTGGAAGGACTATATCTCTCTCTCTCTCTCTCTCTCTCTCTCTCTCTCTCTCTCTCTCTCTCTCTCTCTCTCTCTCTCTCTCTCTCTCTCTCTCTCTCTCTCTCTCTCTCTCTCTCTCTCTCTCTCTCTCTCTCTCTCTCTCTCTCTCTCTCTCTCTCTCTCTCTCTCACACACACACACTATTTCTCTCTCCGTGGCCGTAGTGCACACGACGCTGCTGGGCGACGCGAGGTTCGCGCAGGCGCTGCTGGCGGCCGCTCGCTACAAGGACCCCCGGACTTGCACCACGGCCCTCGACCTACTGCGCCTGCTCGAGCAGCACAAGGCCGACCTCAAAGTGCCGGTAATACGAAAAGAGGATGGAATGACTTTCTACAAGTGATCATATTTTGACTAAACTCTACTTGTTTTTACCAGGTCCTACACGACTCATTCACTCTGGAGTGGGGGGTTATTCTGTTGGCCGTCAACAGTGTCGATGTGCAGGTTTTTGAAGCAGGGCTGTTGTTGCTGCAGGAAGTGCTTAGGCCCAAAGAACAAAAGTTTTTGATGCTAGAACGGGATGATAATTTACTACGACCTGTCTACTTCGTTCTACAAAGTAAAGCTTTAAAGGTGAGCCTGGATAAATATTGTGACACAAAAACTTATGGTTTTAAGGAAATCAAGCCACCTACCACACCTACCCATTAGTTTAAAGATGTGCTCAAACTCGGAGACACCGTTTGGATCGTGCTGAGGGATCTTTTGCCGCTGAGTGAAATGATCGTCCACCAGCCCTGGAATCATTCTCTTGTCTGCTTCACTCTCAAGCAAGGTCCCATGCAAGACGCCACAAACGAAGTCCTTTCTTTCGTCCTACGCTGGTTGACTCTCCTAGCTCCTACTGAAGCTCCGGAACCGACACCGCGGTAACAGTCGTCAGGTAAATAATAAAGCGTATAGTTTTCTTAGTTTATTTTCAAACGTGAAATATTGCAGGCGGCCTTTACCATCCCTCCTGACACAGACGTGCGTCGAGATCGCATCAGCTTTGGTCAATTCTGATCAGGAATTCCACATCAGCTCGATCGCGCGTGACATGGGAAAGGCGGTAAGTTCCAAGTGCATCAGCGGATGACAACAGATGTTGCTCTGGAGTAATTTAGGCTGAATACAGTTTGTGCTTTTCAGTTATTAAATGTCACGGCTAATCTCCCAGCCAGTTTACATAAAAGTGTTGAGGAAATAGCGTGTGGACTTTGATCAAGAATTCAACGATGATTTAGTTCTTCCCAATACATCTCAAGATTTATCTTATCTTCAAACAACCGAGTTAGGTCTGTAAATATATCATTTTTTTTCTATAATAAACAGTTTATTCGACACTTTACAATCAAACACATTATTTCACTTCTCACACAAAACAATTAATTGAAATTAAAGAAATTCAGACCAAATAATACTGATGTTTTAAACATAAATCACAGATATACTTTTAATTCTTAATACGCCACAACGCGTTATATGTACATTCCCTCGAACATTCCCGAGTCCGAATACCAACACCGCCAGAGCCAAGGCAACATCCCCTTGATCCAGAAGTTTTTGTCCGTCTTCCGGCCGGCTGGGCGAGCAGCATGCCTCCTCGCGAGGGAGGGGGCCGGGGCCGGGCCCGGCCGGGCTGGCCAGGGTGCTCATCGACCCATCGCCTACTTCCCTCTGCCCAGGCCGACCCGACCCGGCCGTATTACTTGTGCATACACCAGGAATGTCCGCAGTGGCTTGGCCGAGGCGCCGCGGGGCCGCCCTACACAGTACACTAACAGGAAGCACTCGACGTTTTGGCACCGATATTGGCACCGGATTCCTTATCACGGCGTTATCAGCTATTGACGAGCGACTGGAGAATAACAAATACACAACAAAATAAGAGGTTTATCACAACAGTGACGTGTACAGCAGCAAACATGACCACACCAAGAAAACCGCTAAGTTCAAGAAACAAAAGTCTAAAGCGACGAACATTTTTTTCTATGAGCAAATTTATTTAAAAGCGACAGGACCTGACATCGACCATCTCGGATTCCGACGATATTTGGTGGGCAGGTTGCGTACCTAGGTGGGAGTCTCCAACCAAAATTTTAGATCGAAAAAAAATTTATTGACTGAGCTGTAGGCAATTAACGTTTTTTTACCCTTCATTTTGGGTATTTTGGATAACGTCCAGGTTTTTAGTCCGAGGTGGTTAAAATTTGGTTTCCCCATGTAAAATTGGCCAAGGAACAAGAATATGGCCACAGATTCGACCCATCGGTCGTGCACGACGAATAAAGTCGATATTTTGGCCAAAAAACGTCTAAATTTGCTACAAAATACCCAAATCTTGGGTATTTGACCTTTTTTTCGGAATTTTGACATTTCCTTGACACCTTCTAGTAGAAAAAGAGCCAAGGAAGCCAATGAGCTTTAGCTCATATTTTTAGGACAAACCGTTCAGGAGCCACAGTGCAGCAAAGTTTGGTCTATCTTGTGGGATCTTAACGAAGCCGGTTTTGGGCATCCTGGAGCATGCAGATCTGCTCCCTGAATTTCTCTGAATTTTTCAGAATTTTCCTGATTTTTTTCTGATTTTTTTTGAATTTTTCTAAAAAACAAGGTGTACAAAAATCCAGATTTGTTCCCCCCTCGGTTTTCCGCCTTCTTTCGCGCCGCGCTACTATTGCCGGAGGCAGGGAGCAGATCTGCATGCCCCAGGACCGCCCAGGACGCCCAATACCTGCTTTGTTAAGATTCCACAAGATAGGCCCAACTTTGCAGCGCTGTGGCTCCTGAACGGTTTGTCCTAAAAATATGAGCTAAAGCTCGTTGGCTTCCTTGGCTCTTTTTCTACTAAAAGGTGTCAAGGAAATGTCAAAATTCCGAAAAAAAGGTCAAATACCCAAGATTTGGGTATTTTGTAGCAAATTTAGACGTTTTTTGGCCAAAATATCGACTTTATTCGTCGTGCACGACCGATGGGTCGAATCTGTGGCCATATTCTTGTTCCTTGGCCAATTTTACATGGGGAAACCAAATTTTAACCACCTCGGACTAAAAACCTGGACGTTATCCAAAATACCCAAAATGAAGGGTAAAAAAACGTTAATTGCCTACAGCTCAGTCAATAAATTTTTTTTCGATCTAAAATTTTGGTTGGAGACTCCCACCTAGGTACGCAACCTGCCCACCAAATATCGTCGGAATCCGAGATGGTCGATGTCAGGTCCTGTCGCTTTTAAATAAATTTGCTCTATATGAACTTAAATTTTAACTGGCAAGATCGAATAATTTAATCAAGTAGAGTAATTTATCTCTTTGTTCAGCGATATTTAGTTAAAAACGGGGGTACTAAAGTAAAAACAGGAACTTAATTTGGTGTCCTGCAACCTCGATTTGGCTGCATCGATTTACTGATTCTCTAGGTGCATCAACTTGTGCGTGACACTTTCTATAGACCACTCCGGTCTTACCTCTCGAAAAACAAATGCACCGGAAGTCGGCTATTTCAGAACGAAATTTAGCCTACCTAGAGCACTAGAATCTATTCGAAGGTGACAAATTAGTTCTCCTTGGAATTTATTAATTAAATTTGTACAATAATTTGGCGTCATAAAGCGTCTGGAGCCGGTTATTGTAAATGACTTTCGGTGCATTTGTTTTTCGAGAGTATCGCGATTAGCGGGTCCAGCGGAATAGTCTATACCAAATAGCTATGGGGCAGCAGAGCATCCTTGTGCCCTCTGCTCAGTGTAACCCTGTAGAGTCAAACGAACTCGTGCTTTATGAGCCCCTCCCCATCCCGCTCCGTCACGGCCGTTGGCGGTGCACTCTCTGGACAAAGCAACCCTTGAATGAATTAAGACGCACGTCAATTTCCCCCTCCTCCAACTGTGAAAAGGAAAAAAATTTTACAATTATTTTAAGAGAGAATCAGTATTATCTCAACCTAAGAAAGACGCGTTTTTATCTCTTTTTCTTGTACCTGATCGGATTGGTATATCTCCGAGTAGCAGGAGGGGGAGATGCACTCCCTGACGCAGCGCACCCTACTGATGGACACCAGCTGACTGCAGCTGGGGCTCTGCTCGCAAGCCGACTCGTACTCGTGGAAGGCCATCTCCTATCAGTGAAAGTGAAAGCGAGTTCAGTGTTAATGCGTTCTAGGCAGAAAGGCGAGCGTCTGCGTCGCCGCCAGTGTGCTACTTACGTTCTTACTGGTCTCCTTGTAGGGGAACTCAGGAAAAGAAAATATCACTTTATCTGGTACAACCGCATTTGACACGACCAGAGAGGTTAAGAGGCAGCAGAAAGTTAGGTTAAAGTCTATCATGGTTCTCTTCCGGTTTCAACTGGCGCGATCGCACGCTAAGTCTCCGCGGAGTCGTGGTCCTGATTGACGGTGCCAGGAGGATGCCGACGGAGTCCACATCCGTCAGCAGACCCGAAACTGGGTGAATCACGAATCAAGTCTCGAGAGCGAACCGGTGTCTGCTCCGCGTTGGCACTGCGGAGTTTAGGGCCGTTCCTGCGTCGTTCCCGCGGCGTTCCCGTGGGCGGGGCGGGGCGGGGCGGGGCGAGGCGATCGAGGGAAGTTCACTGCCCGCGGGTGGCGGCCGCCGCGCGGACAGGCGCCTCCGACACGAGTAGATGGATTGCTTTCTCGTTGCGAGTATCTCCTTCTCGGCGCCTCTCTTTCGCTGACTGCTGGTGGAAAAGGCGGCGCGGAGCACTGGACGTCGGGGCGCAGCGGGGCAGGGTAGACCCGAGGGGTGGGTGCCGTATTGATCAAGGTGGGGGAGGGGAGGGCGCCGCCCGGCTCGGGCACGCTCGGCGCCGCCGGAGACGGCCGAAGCGTTTCGCGCCACGGAACCGGAGCCAGCACCGCCAACGGCGGCAAAACATCCCTCGGCCGAAGCGCGGCAGGCCGACCAGGCCGACTCGGAAACCTCTGTGGAAGATCGCGGGCGAGTCGGTGAGGTCGAGGTCGACCGAACGTCTACCACCACCGGTCTGATAGCGAGGGCAGGTGGCGCCCACAAGAGCATACCCGGACTGGCGCGGGGGCGCGGGAGGGATCTGACGAGGGGAGGGTTGGTACGCCCCGCAACGCCCCCGCCGCTGCCCGCCGCCCTCGCGCCTTGCCGCGCCCCCACGACGCCAGGCGCGCGGCATATCCTCACCCCGCCTCGTGCCGAGAGGTTGTCGCTGCGTGCCGGAGAGAGACAGAGAGAGGGAGATAGCAGGGGAGAGCCCAGCCCACCCCAATCACCGCCGCCGCACCGCGCCGAGCCGTACGAGTGCGTCGTGTTCGTGTGTGTGCGCGCGTCAGTGAGTGTGCGTGTGTGTCTGTGTGTGAAGGTTCCTTCCGCCCTTCTGTGAGCAGCTGGTCACGAGGACGCCGAGAAGGGAAGCCCACGTACAGGACAGCGCAGCGCACGGCAGCACGTGTTCTTGTTGAGGTAGGCTAGGATTGTTATGGCGCCCGCTTTTGTTGCTGAGCGGAGCGCCAGCGCGCCCGCCACTCCCCACGCGCAGCGCGCAGCGCCCCTTCCGCGCTCTTCTTCTGTGTGGAGTCAGAATTCCTCTTTCTGCACGGGAGCGATGCAGGACAGTTCTTCCGAGAAGTTCGAGATACTAGTTAAAGTGAGCTGAGCCCGATGACGTCGTCCAAGGCACCCTTATTAACAACATCGAGCAAGAGTTTCTCCAAGAGTTTCCGCGCGGCCCGCACGCCGCATGGCTGGCGTTCCGATCCGCCCTCGGCACCCGCGCGCCCCGCACCAACTCCTATGAACTTCGATTCGTCCGGAACGCTGAGTAATAGAGGGTGCGGAGCGGAGGGCGCGGAAGGCAGTAGCTTTGGCGGCGACAGGGTCGGGTGGTCGGGTGGGGCGGCGTGAGGGTTGCCAGCCAGAGGGAGTTTCCGTTCTCAAGTCACTCACCGGCCTTCATACCCCGCGGGTTGTGCGTGGCGCCGCCGCGGAGACGTGTCTTCCCCCGTGTCCGCGCCACGACGGGCACCCACGCTGCGGAGCCACGTTGAAGGCCGACCGACGGGCTAAAGACTTTGGCACTTACGTCCCTCCTTGGCACTTCGTACCCTATTCGTCCTTGTCGCGCTCCTCAGGCGCCCTATAGGTACGATATCCCGATCCGACCCGACTCCCGGACTCGCTCCCGAGCAGCCGACGCGGGGCAGGCTGGTCGGGCCCGGGGGAAACTTGATACCGCCCCCCACTCCCCACCCCACCCCACCCCGCCCCGCCCCGCCCCGTCCAGCAATGAATATCTACACACGCTTCGCTGTTTCTTTTCTATTTGCATGCGAATGTAGGCACCAGCGCGCCGCGCCTAGCCGCGCCAGGCAGGGCGTCGGTGTTTCACCAAAAGCTCAGGTCTCTTGGTTTCACTCACCCGCGCCCCACCCAGCCGAGCGATACACGGAGAAGGGCTGCTTGGAGCTGGAGCTGAGCTGGGCCGGGGCCCAATAAGCAACGAAAATAAGATCAGGCCTCTGAAGGTTGTGGTCCCGCATGTTACCTCTCTTAATAGAACATGACGCCCCCCGAACGGAGAGACGATAGGCGACACCCCAACCTGCGCGACATGCAGTGACGAGGACTTAGATTTTCCGCACGGCGAAAACGAGTCCTGGGTTTCCCTAGGGAATTTTTGCACAGTCACAGGATGTAATCATCTTTCCCAGGGGATGTCCTGGGTTTTCCAGGCAAAACTCCTGGGAAAAACTAGTTTTTGCCAGGACCATTCACTGAGATTCCAACTCTCCTGAGAATCCCAGGACTCGTTTCTACCGGGCTCATCGCCCTCGCCGACTATTTGTACTGCTGATATATCCACCATCGACAGAGCATTGTCTCGAGCGCACCAGGCACCCGTCAGGGCCCCTGGCTAGGCTTATTTGGTCGCTCAGCTGCCAGACGAGGCGAGATAAGGGACAGGCGTGACCAAACTCTCCAAGAAAATGAGCGGACAAAAGTATGCCATCTCAGTTTCGGCGGGGCGGGGCGAAGCGGGGCCTTTTCCGTCATGCCGTCATTCCCTCCCTCCGCGACCCCTTCACTAGCCGCCCTGCCTAGCCCGGGTCTTTTCTGCTCCTCTACTGTCACCTTGAGGTCAAGAGCCGGACTAATGACAGCTGTGGGCTGGGCTCGCTGTGCTAGACTCCCCCTCGGCTCTCGCCCTCGCCGGCGCGTGCTGCCCCACCGGTCTCCCCCGAGGCGGGATGGGGATGGGGCGGGTGGCTCGGCCTCACCCACCCAAGGACCTGGCCGAGGGCTTCCCTAAGGATCTGCTGCCCCAGCGTGGCGACGAAGGAGAACGTGCGTGCCAGAAAGGGTGCCAATTTCGTGAGGGAATGAGCGCAATTTCGCCTGCTCTCCTTGCCGGCTCCGGCCCCGTCCACTTTTCGATGCAAAACGTCGTTACCGCCCGCTCGGAATAGCAAATGGGGGCCGGGCTCAGACCGAGGTGTGTCCGAGCCAAGCGCAGCAGGGCAGGGCCTCTAGGTCCAGCCTTCTGGCCACAAGCTTTCTGGACCGAATACTCCTCCCCCCTCCTTTCCTGTCTGTCTGTCTGTTTCTCCTCCGCTAGCCACCCTACCCCCTCCCTTTTCAACCCCGCGCACACTCACTTGTTCCTCTCTGGGATCGAAATGCAATCAGGGCGGTTTAAAGAGGCGCTTGCCTACGCCCCACCTCACTACCCAGCCAGACAGCCAGAGCCAGCCTCTCTGGACACAAATTGAAACGCCTCACTGTCTATCCCCGCCCCAGCTAGCAGCGGTGCCCACCCCGCTTTCTGTCAATGTAATCCCTCGCCCCATCCCCTGGCGTGTAGGCGAGCCCGCGCCTCGCCGCCCGCCGCGCCCCGCCGAGTCAATCAAAGGCTAACTGGCTGCTGGCAGTGATTTAGTTCGTGCATTCAGCAGATCCCGGCCCTAGCGCGGCGCGGCACCAAACGGCACTCGGAACAAGAGCCTTGTCTGCGCTCAGCTCGGCTCGCAACACGTATGCGTCAAGACAGTCTGGGCTGGGGGGCGGGCTGCGGCTGGTCTAACAAACAGAGAGTTACCTCCGGCTCACGACTAGAGAAAAGCATTCCTCATTCAAGCTGTACTGGCAACCGCACCAATGCTTGTTGTGTCCAAAAAAAGAGTCCAATGATTTTTTGTGACATCTCATTTTTTATATTTTTTTTCTTTCAAATTTTTCTTTTGATTTGTCATAGAAAATTTCTGTCATTTTTTGATAAATTTTGATCTCTAAAACCCCATTTCTGTTTTCTTTTTTCAATTTTTTTTTCATTTAATTTTGTTTTTTTCTTTAACTTCAATGATTTGTTTTTTGCATGGTGCCGCACAATGATACTTTGAAGTGATCCCCCCTCGGACCCGCGCCACGCCCCGCGCTCGGCTACGGCTGCTTGAGTAACTAGGCCCCGCTAGGCCCCACTGACTGCGGGGCTGTGCCGGCTCGGCCTCGGACCGGACCGGCCGGGAGAGGCAAGCCGAGGCCAGAGCCCAAAGGGAGGCCGCAAGGCAGGCTCGGTCCACTCGGTTGGAGGGGCCGCGGCCGCAGCCGGTGGGATCGGGTCGGGGCTGCTGGAGCTGGAGGCGGAGGCGCCATAGGCTGGGGCCCCTATCACCTACCGTGATAAGCCCCATCATGCCCCGGCCCCGGCCCGGCCCGGCCGCGCTAGCGGAGGGAGGGCAGAACACGAGGGGCTGGGGCCCCCGCCCCGCCCCGCCGCGCTGCGCCCCTGTGCGGTGCGTTTCAGCCCCGACCCCGACGATCGAAGCCACCTCTTCTCGTCGCTTCCTTTCTTCTACTAATTGCTTTCTTCTGTTTCTTGATTTATTTTCTTGGAGCTGAACGAAAAAAAACAACAAAACATGCGGTAATGTTTTTAAAAAAGAAAGTAAAACGAAATAAAGATAGGCGCGGGCGAGGGCGAGGGGAAAACAGCTCTGAAATTTTTGTACACCTTGTGATTCAGAAAAATTCAGAAAAAAAATCAGAAAAATATAATCCAGAAAAATCCAGAAAAAAAATAACAAAAAAAAAAATAGGTAAAGTTCGAGTAAAAATTCAAAAAAACAACAACAATGAAAATTCACAAAAAATCATAAAAATTCGCGTTGCTGCTGAAGGCTGATACTTGATTCCGCTGTATTTCCGTTAAACAGAAAAATAAAGAAAAAGAGCAAGACCTCCCGTTCTGTGTCCACCTGAACTCTGATTACGGTTAACGCTGATGTCACTTTCGCTGTCAGCCAAAAATGAGGGCACAGGAGAAAGCAGAGGCGGCGGGCGTGTACTTGTCACACTCACTGACTGAGGGAGTGAGAGAATCCGCCAGCTGAGCACGCAATGCGGAGCGGACTCGCCTGGACTGACGTTGTCTCCTCCGAGCTCCGGGTCCGGGAGGCACCGCGCCAGCACCGGACCGGCACCACCGGCGCGCACAGCGCGGCACACCAGACAAGCTATTCGATCCTCGGAGGGGCGCGGCGAGTCGCGCCGGAAGTTGGCTGTGGTTCAGCGCAATTATTCGCGGGGCGTAGCGTAGCGACTCCTGGGGGGAGACGGGGAGACATTCAACGGCGGAGAAGCAAAGTGAGCAGCTGAAGTTTAGACGATGTGGCGGAGGAGAGGGGGGAGGGTCTCGGGCTGGCAGGAGTCAGGGGCAGGAGGAGGAGGAGAGCAGAGCAAATACCCGTGGCCCCGGCCCATGGCGGTGCCGCGCTCTCCCTCCCTGCGGTCACGTGGTGGCGACAGGACCTGTCAGAGCGAACACTGTTTAAACCTTGCGAACAATCGTTGCAAAGAAAGTGCATACTTCGCATTGCGAAGGAAAAGTTCGCATTACAAACAAAATAGTTCGGAACGCTTCGCAAGCTGACGAACTGTTTACGCCTAACAAACTAAATAGTTTGTAAGTTGCGAAAAAATACTTCGCAATTGCGAAGCAGCCAAACACTTCGCAGCTTTAAAACTATTTTGTTTGTAATACGAACTCTTTCTTCGCAAGGTCTTAACACTGAACCGAACCGCACTATCCGCGAGGCGGGGCGGGGCGCGGCGAAGCAAGGCGAGGTGGGGCAGGGTCGGCGGCCTCACATGGGACCAGTAAACTTGTGGGAGCCGCATGTTCTGTGGTGTTCCGCGTGTCCAGCTAGAGACCAGTCACCTAATCGACTTAATCCTCGCTGCTCGATCGCGCACCCTGCCCTGCGGCAGTGCGGCATGGCCCACACGAAACATAACGGGCTGAGAAAGTGACCCGCTATGGCTACCATCAAACATTCGGGGAGAAAAAAATGTTTCAATTAGTGAGGGATGCAGGGTAACACGGGATGACAGATATGTTTCAATTTTGTGATGGTAACAAATTCAGTTCTGCATCGTGCCCAACAGTCTGGAGTTGAAGATGTTTCAAGTGGACAGAAGTGGTTGGGTTTTAGGTATAAGAAGGGTCGAGCGGCACCAGAGACGTCGATGGGTTTCAAACAGCCTTCTCGTGTTTTCTGAGGCGAGGCGAGGTGGGGAAAGTGCAACGGACTCACTCCTGAGCGTACCTCCAGGACTGGCCATTAAGGAATGAGAGACCGAGTCCCTGAGCCTCCCCTGGCTCAGCCCGGCGCGGGGAGGAGGGAAGGGACTACCCGCTCAGGGCGACTAGACGGCTCAGCTACTCTGCAGCGGCGATAGACTCAGACTCGCTAAGAGAAGCCAGTCATGACGACGAATAAACTGCCTCCCGTCAGGCGAAGCGGAATCGATTGCTGGAGCGTTGGGCTATCTGCCATCTTCAGGCGCCTCGGGCGGAACCTCCAGCGGAACCTCCATCCGGCCGGGCGGGGCGGGGCGGGGCGGGGCGCGGGGGCTGAACGGGGACACACGCCACGCCATGCCACGCCCCTGCCGCACGCAGGCCGAAGGTGAGGGTTATAGCGTAGGGCGTAGCGGTGCACTGTGGGTGCCGCCGGGGCGCGCCCCACCCCGCCCCACGCCCCGCCCCGCCCCAGCTCCCCAGCCCCCGCCACAACGACGACGCGAGCCCGTGTGCCGTACGTTACGGGCCACATGGCAGCCGCCCAAACAAACCGCGACGCGAGACGACATATCCCTTGAAATTCAATACCTTATATGCGGCAACACACTCGTCATGCGTGCGGGGGGAGGGAGAAAGGCTGCGGGGGTGGCAGGGGAGGGCGTGTCCGCCCGCCCTGCCCGGCCGTGTATCACAAAGTAGGGTCCCCCCCCCCCTCCCTCTGCACACTCGAGCCCCCCTCCCGCGCTCAGCGCACACGGTCCCCTGGCACACACCGCCGTCCACCGGAGCGCTTCGCGTCGTTACCCTTTCTGGATGGCAAGCAATTCGAGCGTGATGAAAAATTCAGCCCCCGGAAGCGTCAAGATAAAGAAATGTCCGGAATGTGTCAATCTTCTGGCCCCTTCCCGCCCGCCCAAGCCAGCAGCAGCGGCCCTGCTCAGTGCTGCGAGAACGTGCCCGTCTGGTCTACCCCTCCATCTGCTCCACCCGCAGCACATTTCCAGCATTTTATTTAGGGAATTGCGCTCTGCGGGAATTTTTAGGACCCCTTCCTAGCGAAACGTCTATTGCCTTGCTGCTGCTGCGTTTCCTCGACGGGAAGCCCCCCAGGGCAAAGGCGAGGAGCCGGCCGGCCCCGCGAGGTCCCGCTCTCCAGCAGAGCTTTGTCCGCTGCGCCGCTGCTCAGCCCCTTTGGATTTGGTTACCAGTCGATGTGGAGGGACTGGAGGGGTCAAGGAGAGCAGGGGCGTGGCGCGGCCGGGACGGCCTGGCAGGCCCACTACTTGATTCACCCAAGCAAACAAGCCGCCATGCCCTCTTGCGGCCCAAACAAACCGATCGGCCCAGCCCTGACTGGACGGGCCGGGCCGGGCCCACTTCAAAGCGACTGGAGAAGCCATAGACCGATAATGCTGTTGTGCTGCGCCTAGTCCAGGCTCGGGGTCGGGGCCTCGCGGCGCCGACCTCTAGTCTCCAACGGGTCGCCTCTAGTAACCTCTACTGGAAACACCTCTAATTTTGATTAGAGGTAAATTTACCTCTACGGCAATATACCTCTAATAATATTGCTGCGAAAATACCTCCACAAGATTTACCTCTACTGTTAGGAGTAAAACATAGAGTTGGGAATTTACCTCTAAAAAGTTTTAAGAGTAAAACCTCTCCTACTGTGTTTTACATGTAAACCTTGACGTGGCGTAATCACGGCTACGTCAGTTACCTCTCTACACCTTAGATGAAAATTGCGCAGTTCGGGAAAGGCGTGCAACGGTCACCCGGCGAGAGCCGCAGTTGTCGGAAAAGGAATAGGTATCATGGTCGGAGCACACCTCAAATTTTTTTTTTTTTTTTTAAGAACAATTTAAAAAAATTGAAAAATTGGTAGGCCCCTACCTAACTCGCAACCTGCGAGCCCCGCCTGCTTAACTTCGGAGTTCTGATGGGATCCGGTGTGTTCCAGGCGACCGCCACCCCGCGGGCACGAGAAGTCCTCTCCACTTCGGGGAGAGTCCCCGCTTAAGGCTGGCGGCCTGTCAGGCCCGCCGTACTACCCTATTTAAACAGCGCCTTGAAGCCGTAGGTAGCATTTCAGACCAACGACTGGGCACCACCGGACCGCATGACCGGTCAGTGGGAGGTAGAGGCAAGGCAGGACGATAGAGGGGGAGAAGAGCAGAAAGAGAAGTTTTTACGGAAGAGTAAGCGTACGGTTGGTTAGACCTGTACTGACCCGCTCCCGCACAGGTCATGGAAAAGCTGTTTACTAAGGAGCCAGATTCATAGGCCTTACTTCCCCACGAGGGACCACCCCCCGTGGCATGGGACGGAACTTCCTGACAACTCGCTTTCGCTGCCAGTGAAGAACCTACCTGGGAATTGAACCCAGGCCCCAAGTGCCGAGTCTCATGACACCCCGCGGCTTTCGTGGTACTAAGACCACTAGACCGTCGGCGATTCCACGAGGGAGCTCCGTTGAAATGGGGGGTTTGAATTCCATGCCAAGCTGCTGTCCTCGGTAAAATTTATATTTTATAGCAAGATTTGAACCCGGGTTCTGCGGCCCCCGGAACATCACTATGCAGGCACGGCTACGACGCCACGGTACACGGCGCCTGCCCACTAGGGGTGACGCTGCGAAGAGCCGTGATGTTCCGGGGGCGGCAGAACCCGGGTTCAAATCTTGCTTTAAAATGTAAATTTTTCCGAGGACAGCAGCTTGGCGTGGAATTCAAACCCCCCATTTCAACGGAGCTCCCTCGTGGAATCGCCGACGGTCTAGTGGTCCACACATCGGTCGCAAGGGCGTCAAGGGGAGGTAAACGGCGGTCCTCTCTCTCCCACCAAATGGCAGTGCCTCATGAGTGCGACAAGGACGGAGGTACGAAAGTTCCATTCGGAATCAGTCTACAGGTCACTCTATAGTCACACAGGTCACACTTTTCGTGCAGATCGCACTGGTAGCATTTGTCACGAGACTCCAGAGACGGGGCGAGGCGCTTCTTTCCTTGACACCGGAGCACCTCCGGCGCGGGCCTGGTATTTAGAGTGAGAAAAGGACGAAACACCGACGAGAACCAACGAAAGGGCCGACACTTTTAATCAGGGAAGGCTCGAGTTCAATTAAAGAAAACCTTGGCCACGCCCCACGACCCCTTTGAAGACGCGCCAGCGGGTGCGGTGCGGGCGCGCCCGAGGAAACGTTTGCTCCCGCCCTCCACCCCGCCCCGCCAGGGCCCGCCCCCCCACCCCACCCCATCCGCGCCTGTCTCTCCGAGTGCCGAGGCCGCGGGGCGAGGCCGTTACGCCTTGAGGCTGAAACACAACCCTTTTGGAAGCTGCAGGGCATGTGGTGAGGCGAAGCGAGGCGAGGGGGCTGGTGGGGAGGGGGGGGGGGCACAACAAGTCAAACAGAATCCCGCCAGATTGAAACAAATGGGCGTCCGTGGCAAAAGTTGTGGGCCTCCGTACCAAGGACAATTAGAGCGTCAGCGCGGCGAGGAGACCGGCATATTACTGGAGCCGTGAATGAGTAAGTGTGAGAGAAAAAAATACGGGAGGGGAAGGAGAGGGAATGAGAGGAAGAGAAAGCAGACCGCTGTTCTGCTGAGAGGCCCCGGAATAGGACCTCGGGCGGAACAGCAGGCGGCCTTCCGAAGACAACCGGGAAGAAGCAATTCTCGTTTTCCGAGCGGGCGGGCGCGAAGAGGTGCGCGACGTTTGCAGGGGAGCACGACAGCGCACAGTACAGCGGCATCAGGCTGCGAGGAGGAACAGGGGACTGGCGAGGAAGGGAGAGGGCGAGGGGGGCGGAGGCGGAGAGAGGCCGAGGAAGGGGATTTGACGCTCCCAACCCAAATCTCACAACCCAATCAGGCGGCGCGCTAAGCAAGGGCCTCATCCCCCGCCAACAGGCTAAGCCCGTCGGGTCGGGCCTGGACGCGCCGGCCCGGCCCGGCCCGGCCCGGCGGACAGGGCAGTGCCACTCATTCTCCGAGATGACCTCCGGCCGACGTGACATGAGGGGGCGGAGAGGGGGCGGGGGCCGAACTCAGAGGGCGCATGTGCGGTCCGTCCGTGGCCGACAAGGCGGGCCGCTCCTCCCGTCTGGGCGGGGCGGGGCGGCGCGGGGCTGGCAGGGCACTTTCATCATCATCGTAGGCGGAGGAAATAAAGCGACAGCCCTGCTGGCGGGGGCGGGGCGGCCCCTCAGAACCCAGAAAAAAATATACGCTTGATTCCAGGTGACGACTTTGGTGCGAAGAGTGGCCAGTGCACCAATGCCAGTGTCTAATATTAAGTTTCGTTTGAGTCTTACACGATGCGTGATCGTGACCCCTGCGAATCGGTGTAAGCAGATCTGAGTATGGATTGGGAATGGTAAAAAGATTCTGTTCTTTTTTAATATTTTTGTTTTTCAAATCAAAGGCATTGGAAAATAAAGACATAATGCCTTAATTTCATTATTATTTGACCTCAGAAATGGCCCGAAATTTTGAAACAGTAGTATAGTTCACAGTTCACATGTGACAGGAGTTCAGTGTAAATGGGTTCAGCGACAGCGACGGTGTTGGCATGCACAGGTGCACCAAAAAGGCCATTTCTCTACCTAAGAAAAGAAAAGCCTTGTTCTGTCACGAAATTATCTTATCCATCCGCTCTCAGAGCAATTTTTTTTTCTCATTTTTCTTTTTCGAGAACGAGTTGCGGCGCCGGGTGTTCATCAGATCGTCTTGTGGGCCTGTTGGTCGTGGCGAGGCGTGGTCGTGGTGTGGAGTTGTGCGGTGGTTCCTGTGCCGGGGGGTAAACGCCTTCGCCCTCCTCCCGTGCAGCCTGCGGCCGGCTGGCTATCCTCCCCGCCGCGCCGACCCGCCGACCCGGCTCCGCTATCCCGACGTGTCTACACCGCAGTGGTATAACGCCGCGTCACGGAGCCGTATCGGAGCCGTAACGGTGCCGTAACAGGGCGGGGGTGGTCGTTGCGTATAACGGCGTAACGCCGCGGGGGAAGTGCCACTTGACGGGCGGTAACCCTCTCGTGCCTCCCGCCCTCGCCCCCCGCCAGGCGCGGTACTGATCCTCGATAATGGAATAAAATCCCTGCCAAAGCCCAGAGTGCCGCCCTACCGCCCCAGCCCGTGGGCCCGCGGGCCTAACCAGCAACCAGCATGCCCTGCCCAGGGGGCGCGGGCTTCGGTTCGGGCCGGGCCGTGCCGGGCTGAGCACCAGGCATTCAAACTAGCTAAAGGTCATTCTCTTTTTCTCACCCCCCATCTCGCCTTCAACTCCCACGCTGCCCGCGCTTCGAAAAGTATAGGACCTCGCAATCATCTCCCTCCACCCGCCTCCCACGCCGCTTGGAGTACACGGCCCTTTGACTAGCTCGCCGTGTGACTCTCAGACGCGGACAGTTCCGAGCGCGGGGGCGGGCAAAGGCACAAGCGCACAATCTGTAAGGGAGAGGCGACAACCAAGGGGCGGCCAACTCATGTATTTCTGTGTACACTTGCCTTTGTATTTCTTGTATTTCCAATACATTTTTCGGTATTTTCCTCGTATTTTTGTTGAGCATTTCTGTGTATTTCTGTGAATTGTAGAGTACTTCCTTGTATTTTTAGTGTATTTCTGTGTACAAGTTTTTTTCGAGTTGGCCACCCCTCGGCGACAACCGCCGGGGCCGGGCGCCGCCGGGCGCTGTTATTGGCTTGCTCGGTTTGGTGCCCCAGTATATATACCGGATGTTTCTTTCAATGCGTAACAGTGTTGCGGTATTGTATACTCGCCAGCGCTATAGGGGCTATGGCGCCTTACGGGTAGGCAAACCCGCAACGCTGTTACGCATTCAGAGACACAGCCGGTACACCCGCCGGGCGCTGCCCACCGCAGGGTTCGGATCAGCCCGGAGCGGGCCCGAGCCGAGCGCCCCGCGCCCCCGGACGGTTCGCTCTCACAGCGCCCGGCGGGTGCATGCTGGGGCGCCAAACCGAGCAGGCCAATCACAGCGCGCGGCGGCAGCGGCACCCGGTGTGGCGGTTGTCGCCTCTCTCCTTAAAGGCTCTCTAGCGCAGGGGCTCAGGCTACGCCACGCGGAGGGTACCACCAGCAGCCTTCTCCAGGGTGAGATGCTGTTGTTGCAACTGCCAGTTCGTGGGTCTAAAGGTGAGGGCTGCTCCACCGGCACCGCGATGCCAGTTGCTTTTGGCTCCGCTCACGGAGGTGAGGTGTACCTTTGGGCAGCACCATAACACGGCGAGGGGGAGGGGGGGCAGGTCGCGGCCTGGGGGAGAGAATGAGTGAAACGCTGCTTTGAGAATACGGAACGGGAATGCAAATCAGTGCCAGCAACAGCAACGGCCCAGCCGGGCCGGGGCCGGGCCAGGCAGGGTAGAGCAGCGGGCAGAGCAGGGCAGGGTCCGAGCCCGAGCTAGACCCCTGGGACTCAGCTGGCAGCAGGCAGCACAGCCCCCCCTCCCCCTCCCACCGGCACACGAATGACCCTGTGGTCACTTCCGGGTCCTAAAGGGCGCGCGCGCGCTCGTGCGTGATGCTTATCGCGCCGCGCGGCTGTAATAATAACGTGCCCGAGACTACTTTCCCTCGTTCCAGCGCAGAATAAGCCATGGAGCGGCTACAGGAAAAAAAAAATAAAACGAAAGGACATAGAAGGGAGAGAGGGATATGTGGTGTGTTATTTTTGGTGCACGTTGTAAAGGTGAGTCGCTTATACGAGTCATAACGTGTGTTTCGAGGGAGAAAACTCCGCGAAATTTTTTACACCTCGTAATTTTTGTAAACCTCGTTATTCAGAAAAATTCAGAAAAAAATCACAAAGTGTGTGCACCAAAATTCAGAGTAGTTTCCACCTCGGTGTGGTTGGTGTGACAAAGTGCGACCGCGTCGTGGAGCATAGGACGGGATGGAGTAGCAGAGGAGGATGGAGGGCACACAATGTTATTCGCCGGAATGTTCTGCCGGGTGGGCTGGCAGCTCGGCTGGCAGGCTCAGACCCTCTGCGCGGACCACGGACCACCCCCTTTGCCGCGATGGATTGAAACTCATTTCGCAAGTTGCGGTGCGGCCTGGCCGAGGGCCTGGCCGAGGGCCTGGCTGCTGTGCAGCGCGGCTGTGCGGCTCGCCGCCCTGGCCGCTGGAGGCCCTGGGCCTGGCCTGGCCTGGGGTGGAGCCGGCACCCCGCTGGGCCATCAGTCACTAGGCCCGCAAAGAACAACGCATTACTCAGCGGGCTGTACTCCCCGGCTGGGGCGGCGCGGCCGCGGCGAGAGCGGGTGGCGAATGAATTCAGCCGCGAATGAGATAAGACTTTATCGGAGTGTCACGCCAAACGGGCGCAGTATGGCGGGAGCAGCGCTCGGAGCAGGAGGACAGCAGCGCGCGGGGCGGGGCTAGCCAAGCCAAGCCGCTGGCTTCGCTCACACTGCCCCAACGCTCCCAGCGCGGCCCGGGAGCCGGGAGGCCCGCGAACGGTGTTTGCCGGGGAGAGACCACTTTGTACCACGTCGTCTCGACTTAGTGCTCGACGCGCCGCGGCAAGTCTGAGCAAGTGGGGCAGCGGGGGCGCTGCGTGGCGGTGGCGCGGAAGAGCACGGCATGGCGTGGTGGAGGACGTGAAGGGGCGGGGCACGAGGCACCGTATCAAGATCAAGTATAGTATCATGGTGGTGATGGTCGGGGCGGGGGAGGGCCCCGGGCGACTAAATCCAATATAAGTGTAATCGAATTGGGATTCAATCTGCGCCTCACATTGGCCCGCGCCTGACGAACTCAGGTGGAGGGGAGCCCACCCGGCCGGCAGCGGCTCGGCCCACTCCGAGAGGGGGATGAGTCATACGAAATGTGTACAATGATTTTTTGACTTTTTTATTTATTTAGTTTTTGTTTTGATTTTCCAAGGAAAATTTCGGTCACATTTTGATAAGTTTTGATATTTTACCCCCTGTCTAAATCTTTTCCCCAATTTTACTTCGGTTTTTTATTCATTTTTTCTCGACTTTTCGGCATTTTTTGCCATTTTGCTTTTTGGCATTTTTTCTTTCTTCTTGATTTATTTTGATTTTTTTTCTAAATTTCTAATGCTGGACAATGATCTATTGAAGTTATCCCCCCTTCACCACGGACGCGCGGCTGCCTCGTCGGATCAGCCTGCGGACCGATTCCGCAGCCGCCTCCGCACTCTATCTCTCTCGCACTCTCAAGGAGTCTCCCGAGGTTGCGACGTGCGTATTGCGCATGTCTCTCACTAAAGAAGTGCGCCAGCGAGTGCGTGCACCGGAGTCGCTCTGATGATCAGTAGCCTCGCTGGGAGGGGACGCCCGCCCGCGGGAAACGTCTCTCTCTCCTCCCGGCCGAGTCAGGTCAACGTGCAAGGTCGGCAGGAACAAGTCGACGGGGATAAAGAGGAGGAGGAAATTGCCAGCGGAAAAATAGAAAACGGGACGGTGACCAGCCACTCCCCCCCCCTCCCCCCGCGGAGCACGCGGTGGCGGCAGCGCAGCCATAGCGCTTCCACCCCCATCTCAATTTCCGCCTTTTTTCTGTCCTTTCGATGCCATCCGCGTGACTCCACCCCCCACCCCAGGTCGGGCCGCCACCTAGTCTTCCTCACGCCCCGGGGGCGAGGTGGGCTGGGGCGGGGCTGGGGCGGGGCTGGCGCCTGCGGCGGCCATCATTGCTCCATCGTCGTCGCTCCGCGATGGGGGACCTGAAGGGGAGGCCAGAGGGGCATACCAGGGACATACCAGGGATGACATCACGTCGGCCCCGCCGCCCGCCGCGCGCCGGCTGCGGTGGACGCTTTCCGGACGGCCGCAGAACGTGGGGGAGGCTCGGGCCGGCGGGGGCGGGGCCGCGGGCCAGCTGACTTATTCCGAAGAGCGCTATGTCCTCGCCTCGCCCTGTCTCTCCCGCACCTATACGGCAAAGCCCATGAGTGCGAGAGAGACAGGGCGAGGAAATCGTTCTTCGGAACAAGTCGGCAGGGAACGGCGGGGTGGTGTGCGTTGCGTGCCTTCAGCCACCCGTTGGGGGGGCTGCTCTGCTGCTCGCTACAGGTTGCGTGCGCGCTGCGCTGAGAGCGTTGCAGCTGAGCCAGGCTGAAGGCTGGGCCGCCCTTAACTTAGCGGCCAGCCCGTCCATTCCCTCACGCGGCTCGACTAGCCCCGCCCCGCCCCGCCCCGCCCCGCCCCGCCCCGCCCCGCCCCGCCCCGCCCCGCCCCGCCCCGCCCCGCCCCGCCCCGCCCCGCCCCGCCCCGCCCCGCCCCGCCCCGCCCCGCCCCGCCCCGCCCCGCCCCGCCCCACCCCGCCCCGCCCCGCCGCGCCCACTCGGATCAACAAGTAAGAAAGCGGCTGGCCGTACCGTACCGGGCCGAGGCGGCTCGAGCCTGTGCGGTGCGGTGTGGGCCGCAGGCCGTATGGACGAGCATAGAGGTTCCCAGTGTGCGCCGCAATAGACTGGCTACGTGCTCGGCACGCGAGGCGAGGCGAGGCGAGGCGAAAGCTGGCCTGCATGGGGGCGACGGGAAAACAACTATGAAATTTTTGTGCACCTCGGAATCCAGAATTTAACAAAAAACAAGGGCCAAATAGAACACAAAATGAATTTTGTGATAAGTATGGAACTCGTTCTTTACATAATTATGTGCTACAGAGGTAGGAGTGTAAAACATGATGTGAGTCGAGTGAAGACATTTTCATCTCAGATTTCATCACAGTTCGTGTGTGCAGGGGAAGTTTATCCCGGGACACTCGCCCTTGCCTTGCTCGGCTCGGGTGCTCGGGCCTTCTTTGGCCCTCCCGCTCGGGTCCGATTGTTGGGGCGCATAGAGGAGCGCGCGAGCTGGTGCGAGTCGACTCGGGCTAGGACTAGACTCGGGGACTTAGAATGAAAACTCGCACAAAATTTGTTAAGAGTTCTCAAAATAATACTATTAAACGTTAAACAAGGGCCAAATAGAACACAAAATGAATTTTGTGATAAGTATGGAACTCGTTCTTTACATAATTATGTGCTACAGAGGTAGGAGTGTAAAACATGATGTGAGTCGAGTGAAGACATTTTCATCTCAGATTTCATCACAGTTCGTGTGTGCAGGGGAAGTTTATCCCGGGACACTCGCCCTTGCCTTGCTCGGCTCGGGTGCTCGGGCCTTCTTTGGCCCTCCCGCTCGGGTCCGATTGTTGGGGCGCATAGAGGAGCGCGCGAGCTGGCGCGAGTCGACTCGGGCTAGGACTAGACTCGGGGACTTAGAATGAAAACTCGCACAAAATTTGTTAAGAGTTCTCAAAATAATACTATTAAACGTTAAAAAAGGTTCATTGCTGCAATGCAGAAGAAGGCTTCAAGCTGAGATCAGCGCAAGTTTCATGTCTGTGGGTATTGTGCTTGATGAGATTGAAAACTCCACTCATATAGTTGGGTTATGGGACTTAGAATGAAAACACGCAAAATTTGTTAAGTGTTCTCAAAATAATACTATTAAACTTGAAAAATAGTTCATTGTTGGAATAATGACCAGCGTTTCCAGTTTAGAATGGTATAACTATTATGCCTGTAGGTATTGTGAGATCTGAGATGAAAGTGTGGACAGTTAAGCGTTACACCCGACTGAGAACAATACTCGTTCTTTTCACCACTCAGGAGAGAGGTGGTGGTAAAGAACGAGTAAAAAGGTTCATTGCTGCAATGCAGAAGAAGGCTTCAAGCTGAGATCAGCGCAAGTTTCATGTCTGTGGGTATTGTGCTTGATGAGATTGAAAACTCCACTCATATAGTTGGGTTATGGGACTTAGAATGAAAACACGCAAAATTTGTTAAGTGTTCTCAAAATAATACTATTAAACTTGAAAAATAGTTCATTGTTGGAATAATGACCAGCGTTTCCAGTTTAGAATGGTATAACTATTATGCCTGTAGGTATTGTGAGATCTGAGATGAAAGTGTGGACAGTTAAGCGTTACACCCGACTGAGAACAATACTCGTTCTTTTCACCACTCAGGAGAGAGGTGGTGGTAAAGAACGAGTAAAAAATCACACACACAAAAAAAATAGAAAATTTCAAAAATATTCAGAATAAATCAGGAAAATTCACGAAAATTTACAGGCTCAACCTCAACCAAAAATTCACAAAAATCCACTAAAAATTCACAAAATTTGTACGCACCGAGCTTCCTCCTCGCCTCTGCGGCGGTGTTCTTCAAGACTGCGCGCCCGAGGGTAGGGAGCCATGGCATACCGGGAGGGGGTGGTGGTCCGCGTGTTCCCGCCGCAATAGCGCAGCTAAGGTGTACGACGGGTACACCCAGAAAAATAGTTTCTTGATTCAAGAACATTCTCAAGATCACTGACACAAGATCAATTTTACTCTTGATTTAAGGTAATAGAAATTTTCTTCAAAATAAGAGCAATGTCGCCTTGTTTCAAGAGCAAAATTGAGCTTGTGTAAATTATCTTGGAAATGTGCTTAGATCAAGAAACGATTTTTCTGGGTGTACACGCTAACTGGCAATGTACTTTTTCGTACATGTGAAATGTACGCATATAAACGTGCGGATCTATGTAAAAAATCATGCAGAATTATGTAGAATATTGTACATGAATCTGTTTATTATTCTGCATTTTTTCGACGTGTAATAAATTCCGCAGATCCATGCACAATATTTTACATGATTCTGCATGATTTTTCACATAAATCCGCACGTTTATATGCACTCTAAAAAAAATCAGTATAGAATTCTGTATTTTGGATACGCAGTAATTATCATATCACAAGTTACAGAAATCTGTATCAGATATGATACAGAAAAATTTTGTAGGGGTGTTACAAAATTCTGTAGCATGTGATACAGAACTACTTTCGTGTTTGAAAAGCTAATTTTCCGATCCTTTCTTCTTTCTACCTTTTCTTGTGCCTGATTTCCTCACAGTGACGTATTCAATCCAATGCAAGTGAAATCATATTCCTGTTCCTTACCGAGATTTGAACCCGAGACCCGCGGATTACGAGGTCACCCCGCTACCCACTAAACACATTTATTCAAATGGAAAACAGGTTTTAACAGACAACAATAAGAATTTTTAACAATGAGAGAAAAAATATATATATATATAAATAAATAAAAATAAAATAATAACAACAGTTAAAAAAAAATTGAGGATAAATTTGCTGTTTAGCGCACACACATTTTTTTTTTTTAAATCATTTTTTTTTAGTCTCGGCCACCGGGGCTACTTGCGAGTCATTCTGCTGGAGCCCAGTGTCATGCATCCGGCGCATCCAATGCCTTTCCCCCACTACTCCAACCAAGTTACAGAATTCTCTATTGAGCGATACAGAAAATTGTATTGAGTGTTACAGTTTCCTGTAACATATACATTGTTTTGTCACGGATACGAAATTTTGTAACATTTTCGACAAATTACAAAATTTTGTATCCATGTTACTCATTTTTACATCACACATGTCTGATACAAAAAGCTGTATCAAAATCGATACAAAAATCTGTATTATTTTTTAGAGTGTGCGTACATTTCACATGTACGAAAAAGTACATTGCCAGTTAGTGTGTAGTTAATGCGAGGGCTGTTGCCCCCCTGCCCCCTTCCACTACCACACCACCACGCCCCACGGCGCGAGGGATGTAGCGGCCCGTGAGATTGCGCGCTCGGGCGAAAAGAGTTGTTGTGTACCCACCGTGGGCCAAGCCTGGCCGGAGTGGGGCAGGAGGGCGGGGCTCGGCGCGGCGAGGGGGAGGAGATCCTTTGAGGCCCTCCGGGAGCAGGTGGGCCCTTTCACACCCACCCGCAAGGAGTTGGGTACCATGGGGTGCGCCCTCGTCCTCGCCCCGCCCCGCCCCGTCCCGTCCCTCCACCGTATCGCCGCAGACGCTCTCCGTTGTTACCCATCGAAGCGGACAAGCGAATGCAGCGCTGTGCTTAAGCCCCCTCCCCTCCGCGTCCCACCCCGGTGGCGGCGTGCCGTAGCTGGCTATGGAAAAGGAGAACGAAGACTGTGGCAGCCGCGTCGGGGTTGCACACTCGCGGAAATGAGTTTCCCGCTGTTTTTGAGGAGGCTTGTCACGGCGATTTTGAGGGTCGGTGGCGCCGCACGGTGCGGAAAGTATAAAGTAGACTAGAGGGGAGAGGTCGGGTCTCCCCGCCTCCCCGGCGGCCCGCGCCTGCCTGCGCCCCGGCGGCCCCGGCCCAGCCGGGCCTATCTTGCCCACTCTAAAACTCGTTCAACTCGTCAATGGTGAACTTTACGGACGGGGCGTGCCAACCAGATCCAATGGCCTGAAGGCAGGCGGGAGGGGGCGGGGTGCAGGCGCGCTGGACCGTGCAAGGGCCCTGCAGGGGAGACCGTCGTGTCCCCTGCCCTGCCCTGCCCTGCCCAGCACGGTCGCTACTACTAACTCCGACCCCGGCCCGGCTCCATACCATGCCCGAGCAAAGCGCTAGAGTAAATGAACTCTGCAAACTGAAATGGGCCACAAACCCGTCGCGCACACCCAAACGGTGCGGGGTGGGGCGGGGCGGGGCGGGGCGGGGCGGGGCGGGGCCGGCAGCGGTGGTCGCGACGTGAAACTGCGACCTGCGTCTGCGTCTCGCCCTAGCATCACCGCCACGCTGCACAACGCACGACTCGGCCAACCTAAAGAGTAAAAGAAAATTGCCTGTGAACCCACGGCCCTCTCTTAAGCAAGTGGGGTATCTGATCAACCACCCTTCCGCCCCAACCTCAAACCCCCCCTCTCGTCTCCCGCGCTATCCAACTCACTTTCAAAAAAGAAAAAAAAAAAACGTTATCGCTAACGCTAACGTGACAGCAGATGATAAAGACCGTCAGTGACACGTCAGTGACACGTCAGTGACACGTCAGTGACACGTCAGTGACACGTCAGTGACACGTCAGTGACACGTCAGTGACACGTCAGTGACACGTCAGTGACACGTCAGTGACACGTCAGTGACACGTCAGTGACACGTCAGTGACACGTCAGTGACACGTCAGTGACACGTCAGTGACACGTCAGTGACACGTCAGTGACACGTCAGTGACACGTCAGTGACACGTCAGTGACACGTCAGTGACACGTCAGTGACACGTCAGTGACACGTCAGTGACACGTCAGTGACACGTCAGTGACACGTCAGTGACACGTCAGTGACACGTCAGTGACACGTCAGTGACACGTCAGTCGAATTGGCGAACGACGGAACGGCGGAACGGCGGAACGACGACAGAACGAGACCCTTCCCCTTACATCCCTATAGCCCTTGGTATAGGAGGGAAGGGGTCTCCATGTTTTACTTTGCGAGATCGAGAGTAAAAGCAGATGCTACCTTCGGTATCATCTGCTAAAAAGACCTGGTAGCATCTGGGGAAGCGCTCAGTCGGGAAAATCACACAGACTGGAGTAATACCCTCCAGCGAGTCTTCTCCAACAGTCTTAACGGGTGACCGAATGTGGGGTGGCGCGCGGGGCGGGGAGGGGCGGGGTGGGCGCAGGCTCCCCACTTGTTTCTGCCTCGGGGACGCTGGAGGTCCATACATCTACGGCGCCCTGGCGCGGCCGGTCGGCGCAAGGCGAGGAGCAGCAGCGGCCCCAGCGGGAAGTGGCTGCGCTAGATAGAAAATAAGGAACACAGAGCTACCCCTATTCTTGCCTCCCTCTTTCTCCCACGCTCTTTTTTAGGCCCCCGTAAGGGGTGCCTATTGCTCACGCCTGGGAGTTTTTTATTCTTGACGATTGCCCCTTATGGCAGCAGCCAATCGTGCCGAGCCGATTTGTTTTAAATTACAATGAAAAATACTACGAAAAATTAGAAAATTTTTGAGATAGGTTTGATGTCAAGCTGTCTATACGTTTTTGCGTAAAATGAATTTGCATCCTCAGTTTCTATGGGAATGACAAGCCGAGCCGGCAGGCCGAGTCGAGCCGCCGGGGCGGTAACAATCACAACCTTATATTTCTTCACTCCAAGCCCATGTTTTCACTGAGTGCTGTTATTTATTTTTCTCACCTATCCAAGGAAAATATGAATTCCTCTATAAAAAGTTTTTAAGAAAACGCAATAGTGTTCATTCCTTTCATTATCAATTGTAAAACGAGGCGTTGTGGGTAGCTTTAGCCCGTCGGGCGCTTTTTGTGTGTGGCAAAATGCACATCTCATGGTAAGTGTATGATAAATGTAAAACTAGCACCCACTTATTTTTGGGTGGTGGCTGCATTTAGAGCTCGTCCACCAGGCGGTGTTGTTGACAGGGCAACATCTTTTGGGACTTCCGTTTGGCGGCTAAAATTCGTGATGTGATTCTCACTAACAATAGTTCCGACTGAAGTTCTTCCTCATTCTGTGGCAAGTTTTAAAACCTAGGGGGCCGTTTAACGCGTTAGCGTTAGAATTTTTTATTATTCTCTCTCACTCACTGCCTCTTTCTACACGGCTCGCACCACCGCATCTCATGTGGAATGATAGGCCACCTAATCTCGGATTCCAAGCAGCGGCAGCAGCACGGGCGCAGAGATGCCACTACTATCGGAGGAAGAATGAGAGGAGGAGGAGGAAGAAGGAAAGGAGGAAGAGACGAGGATTGACAGTCTGACTGTCTCAGCGTCGCGACGTTAAGGCGCGCCTGTCCGCGTCTGGCGCCGGCACATCACTCCGGAGAGAGAGAGAGAGAGAGAGAGAGAGAGAGAGAGAGAGAGAGAGAGAGAGAGAGAGAGAGAGAGAGAGAGAGAGAGAGAGAGAGAGAGAGAGAGAGAGAGAGAGAGCAGGCGCGCATACGAAACAAATGAAATCGTGAGAGCGTCGTAAAGCAAGAGCAGCGAGGCGTGCCGTCTCCGGGGTGGGCTCCGGCTCCGGGCTGTCGGACCGGGCCGCCGCGTCTCCGCTCCGGGAGTATAAGGCGGGGCCGGGCGGGGCTGGGTGGTACAAATGACGTGCAGAACACGGGAACACTCCCTCCCCCCTCCGAGTGCAGCCAGCAGGTCGCGTGCTCCGTCAATTTGCAGTCCCGCGTCGCACCTGCCTGCTCCACAAAAAAAAAAATATATTATATCTATATAAATTTTGTGAGCAGCAGAGCGGCTAACACAGGCTGATATGGCGCGGCGAGGCGTAGTGTACGAACCGGCTGGGGAAGGGAGGTGGGGCGCAGGGCCGCATTGACTGCCTCATATATTGGATGGTATTTGCGGACGAGGTGCCGTGCCGTGCCGTGCTGCGGTAAGTGGGCTGGGTGGGAGCGGGGGTGAGGTGAAAGGGTTGGGGTGGGGTGGAGCGGGGTGGGGCGAGGAGGGGGCAGGGCGGGAACACTCCTGGTGATGCTTTATACGCCTCGAGCCGATCCGTCTCCTTCTGCATCCCCATCCTCGCATACTGCTCGTATGCTACAGTGAATGTCACGGAGGGGGAAACAACTCCGAATTTTAGTGCGCAAATTTTGATAAGTTTAAATATCTTCGTGAATTTTTGTAAATTTTCATAAATTTGCTTGAATTTTTGCTAGAATTTTACTCTTTTTAAAACTATTTTTTGTGAATATTCCTGATTTTTTTCTGAATTTTTCTTTCCTGCTCTGAATTTTCCTGAGCTTCTCTAAATTTACGGGAACGGGTGAGGAAAAAAAGCACGAATAAGGTAAGGGGCCGTGATTAGTCTAGCTGCCTCCCCCAACACTCTGCACAGGTAGAGGGGGAAACCGAGTGACCAATCGATTATTACTTTTTTCTTTACGGTTATTACTTTTCTTATTCGTGCTCTTCCTCTTAACTAGTTCTCCGGAACAGCTTACAGAAGGCGTGCAACTTTGAAAAGGAAAAGAAAGGAGCCAGAGCCCAAAAACCGTTTGTTCAGAGCACGTGCCGCTTTCAAAGTGCCGTCACAGGCCATTTCGGCGCTACCCCCGCCCGCTGGACTGCCCTCTACACCCCGCCCCACCCTGCCCCGTTATCCTCCCGCGCCATTATTAGCTCGATGTTTAGGCAGCGGCGCGGCGCCTGACAAGCTGGCGCGCCTCACCCGCCCTGCCCCGCCCCGCCCCGCCCCGCCCCGCCCCGCCCCGCCCCGCCCCGCCCCGCCCCGCCCTTTCCCACCGCACCACGGCCTGCTGGTCACAGCGCCACAGCGGGGGTTGAAGGCTGCTCGCTGGACCGGTCGCACCAGGCGGGCTCTCCAGCGCAGCGCACCGACCGGATTTGCATAAAAATTTCATAATTTGCAGCCCGGGGCGTTAAGCCCTCATCTTGCGCTCAACACGGATGGTGTGGGGTGGAGCGGGGCGCGGGGCTGGCGCGCACCCACCAGCCCCCTGCTGTCTATATGTCCCTGACGTCGCCCCGCCCCACCCAGCCCCACCCCGCCCCACCCCGCCCCACCCCGCCCCACCCCGCCCCACCCCGCCCCACCCTGCTCCACCCACTTCCACCTCGCCTCCGACGTCACATTGCTGTGCGACGAACGCTATCAGATGCGGCACGGCCTACTCGCGTCACGCTCCCTTTGATGTGTGAGTGCTCGCCCCGTCCCTATGAGGAACGTCCACACTGCAAAGTTGGTTGGTGTCGAAAGACGCCAAATTTCTGGCGTTCATAAAAAAAATAATGCCAAATATTGGCGTATTTTGGCTGAAAACGCCAAAATTTGGCACCGAGTGACGCTAATTTTTGGCGTTACGCCGCTGGGAACGTCTATATGGTATCGGCCATGTGGCACCAGGGCGAACGGTGGCCCGGGCCGCGTGACACACGGTCGCACACCGCTGACCGCATTTCACTCAAGGGGGTCTAGTCTGCTGCGAGGCGGTTGGAAGGCTATTGCCAGGATGGTAACAGGTCCGGCTAATGGGCAGTTTATGCGCCATAAAGAAGCTGCTCTTACTTCCTGCGCTGTGCCATGCAATGCGCAGTGGGTCGTGGGTCGGGTAGGGTCGCTAACGCCGGCGAACTAACAGAAGAAGGCAGTACGTATGACGGTAAAAGGGACTGCCAGAAGAGCGTGTACGGTTTCATGGTGATTCCTAATGCGTGCGTGCCCTGCTGTTGGACGCAAATGTTATGTTCAGCAAGAAATGCAATGTACGTCATAATTACATTTACTACTCTCACACAATATACCAAGGCAATGCAAGCAAAAATGTTATTCAATTCATGTGACGTCACATTTGTTTTCATGTAAAAACTGGCACATTAACATATGGTGCGTCACATTTATTGCAACGTAACTCGGCAAAGCAAAGCGCGGTACTCGCACTTACATCTTAATGAAAGTGACAGTGAAAGAGCTCGCGGAATGTGACGTCACATGAATTGAAGAAAATTGAGTGTCTCACAGACAAAACAGAAAGACACCAGCGGAGTATACACAGTTTGTGTAATACAGTGTACACGGAAAAAAAATTGTTCAGCTCGTCTAATGATGTGAAAAATTAGCAACTGCTGCTGAAAACTTTTAACAGCGAAAAATAAAGAGCAGGGTTGCTTGAAAAAAAGAAAGGTAGCTTAAAAATTATCAGCACCAATATAGCTAAAATACTACAACACCTGCTATTTTTTTGTGTTCAGAAGCATTTTTTTTTCCTTTTTGCGTGTAGACAAAAGTTGCCCGTCTAAAAATGAAAGCTTTGTTGAAATTATTTTCCGGCAGGGTCTGTAAGAGCATCTGTTCGCCTCTAATTGAGGAAACACGATACTACCAGACCAGACTGTGTGAGGAGGGTGTTCCCGAGTCCGGTCGGGGGCAGGTGTGGCATGGCGTGGCGGGGAGTAACGACTCTCAGCCGACTGATTCAGAACATCGCTCTCATTGCTCCGTCCTTGTCGCACCTATGGCGGAGCCCCATGCTGGGGGCGGCAGGGCCCAATGAGTGTGACAAGAACGGAGGAGCGAGTGCAATATTCGGAATCAGACGGCTGACGAGACGAGGGTTGTATCCCGGACCAGCAGTGCTTTGCGGTCGAGGATGGGCCGCGCTCGAACCCACCCTTCCGTCTCTGAGGTTTCAAGATGTGTTCTGGTGTTCTGGGGGGCCGGGGGCCGAGGTCGTACAAGGGGTATCGGTATAGGAGAGGCGATACACCACTCATCTCAACGATGAGGACCAGATGAATTACGATAGGATTCCTCGCGAGATGCTGTCATTCCAGCAGGAATATACGCGCCGGAGCCTACGCTCCGTCCTGATCATTCGACCCACTTCTGCCTGCGTCTCTCGGGCTGGCAACCCACAGCGCGGGGTGCTTAAAAGTCACCTTTTGATCATCAATCCTTGCACATCAGATTCCGCATTTCAGATTTAAGACAAGCAAGGAATCCGCCTGAAAATAAATAACAATAATAATTAAAAAAAAAAACTTGCGCGAAAATGCGCAAAACATGCACACTTTTGGGTTATGTATTTTTTGTACGTATAGCTACGTAATTCTAAGTACCGGGTGTTTCTTTAAATGCGTAACAGTGTTGCGGGATTGCATACTCACCAGAGCTGCAGGGGCCATGGCGCCCTTACTGGCGAATGGGGTAGGCAAACCCGCAACACTGTTACGCATTCAAAGAAACACCCGGTACATGCTTAGTTTATATGTAAAGTTTCTTACATAAATTATGAACAAAGTCGTTCGTGCTTATGTACAATTTAAGCTTATATTTATGCGTAACTATGTACAATATTTTTTACGTAAGCTACACGCATGCACATAAACTGACATAGCTACCTAAAAAAAAGTACATAACCCGTGAGTGTGTGCGACAACTCGTGAAAAATAGAAAACATCAGAAATACTTAGCACTCCTGGGAGAGTAACTGACTCCTCGGTTTAAATCAACTATGACTTGGTGTTTTTTTACACATCACCAAAACACTGAACTATAAAATAAAGCCAAGTCGATGGAAATTGAGATGCGCACATTTATGCAATGCACAAGTGCACGCATGCACCACGAAGACTTAACAGAGTCGAGAGGTCGGCGCGGCGTGGCGGTGGTGTGGCAGCCCACAGGAGGGGGGAGGGGGGGGGGCGAAAGAGCCGCGTTGCTAGTCTCACTCCCTGCCCCTCCGGACCGGTATAGTCCGGTCCGGTCCGGTCCGGTCCAGTCCAGGACGGCACTCACCCTCTTCCCTGGTCCTTGCGCCTGTTCTGCTCGAGCGCTGTGGCATCTCAGGGGCGCATGAATATTACAGCTGTGGGTGCCGCCTACCTCTCCCCACCCCGCCACCACCTGCCCGTGCGAGCGCGCGCACTCTCTCACAGCTGGCTGCTGCGGCAGATGGCGGTGTGGCGGTGGAAGCCTCACCGCGGTGGCGCGGCGTAGCGAAACACGATGTGGCGTGGCGGGGCGGGGTGCGGGGGGAGGGGCGGGGCGTGTAGGCAACCTCCCTACACGGTCCATAGAGCTTTAATGGTGAGCATCCCTCCAGATTGCCCGGCCCGGCCCGCGAGTCGGTGCGCGGTGGCGCAGCACAACGGACGCACTGCTCTCAGCCGTCGGGATTCCGAGAGTCGGTTTCGTCCACGTGTTCTGGTCGCACTCATGGAGCGAAAGAGAGAGGACACTAGTAACTGCTTTCCGTAACGGCAGACGTGGACGGGAGCCGCTCGCCACTGACACACTCCGGTGCCGGTGCCGAGGGGGAAACAACTCAGAATTTTGGTGAACAAATTTTGTAATTTTTTGTGAATATTCGAAGTTTTGAGAATGCCATGAATTTTTGTGAATTATTATTGAACTCTAAGGAATTTTTGCCTGAGTTTTACCAAAATTTGTGAGGATTTTTGTGAATGTTTCTATATTTTTTCTGAATTTTTCTGAATTTTCCTGAATTACGAGGTGTACGTACTAAAATTTCAAAGTTGTTTCTCCCTCGGGCTGGGTGGGGCAGCCGAAGCTTCTGTAGGCGTTGCGCCGCTGCACAGAATCACATCAGCAGACCACATACTCCTGCCGTTTCACAGCAGAAAGTAAGAACGTTCTGCTACCCACGCTCCCATCTGGCGAAAACAGTAGCAATACGTGATACGCCTAGTAGAATATGTTTGTCTCTATGATGAGAAAATTACCTCATTTTGATGTTCAAAGTCATAATAATGTGCGGATAGGTAGCCAGATTGAACTCATTTTGAACTCAAGAGAGAGTCTCGTGACATTTCTTTGACTACCTGAGACGTACACTACACATGATAACAAGATACCTCCCGCTCCTTTATTTTTAGTCTGTTCAAATTATTTGCGAAAACGATCAATGCAAGACCATTTTCATAAACAGTCCCCATCCGCTTCACACCCACTCTCCTCTTTCTTTTTCCATGCGCATTGATTCGCGTCTGCCTATTCTCCCTCCGATTGCCGCGTTTTCCACCTGTTCCCTTCCGAGCCTGATGGCTCGCTACCGTGCATCACCGGCCTCCGAATAAATCATGGCTTTTGCAGCTGGCGGGGCGTGGCGCCGGACAGGATGGCTGGGCTGGGCTGGGCATCAGGTGCAGGCCAGGTGGTGGCTGCAGATGTCTGCCAGGTGCTGCAGGCTACACGGCTGTTTGGAGTAGAGAGGCGGGGAACGGGGAAAGAGGGGGAGGGGAGGGAGAGAGAGAGAGAGAGAGAGAGAGAGAGAGAGAGAGAGAGAGAGAGAGAGAGAGAGAGAGAGAGAGAGAGAGAGAAAGAGCCCAGAGAATGAGAGGAAGAGGTTGGAGTGCGGCTAGCGGTGGGGGCTGCTGTCGAAGCCCGTCGCTGCCCGCCACAGGTCTGAAAACACTACGGCCTCTGGCTGAAAGCACTCTCTTGCCGGACTTTAGGGCGGGGCGGGGCGGGGCGAGCAGAGGCCTACCTGCGGCCCCTTTGAGAGGGATCGCGCCGAGCCGAGGCCGCCGAGGCCTGCCGCCTGCCCGGCCCCGGCCGCGGGGCTGCGACACTGGAAGCAGCATCGGACACAAACTCCAGACGGCCGCTGGCGGGAGGCTTCCGCTCTCACAATTAAATCACGTTACTTTTCGGAAAGTTACGGAATAATATAGGAACACCTGGCGGATGAAATTAGTATTACAATCTTGATCGCATTCAAGGGCAAACTGAAGCAAGAGAAGCCTGAAAAATATTAAAAGGGAAAAGGTAAAGGCTTTAGGTAGGAACTCATCCAATGTTTGCAAAAAGAGAACGAGGCCACCAGGGCAGGTATAGGAAAAAGGATGCGCCACCTGATTGCTGCTCAATTAGCCGCGCTCCACGTGATTGGGTTTTCACGTCGAATTAATATCGGTGGGCGAGGCGAGAGCGCAGCGCTAACAGCGTAAAACAGAGAAAAGAGAAAGTCGGGGATAACAGGAGAGAGAAGAGCGTGCGGTAGGCAGAAGTGGACGGAAGTGAAAATACTGGCCGCAGACGAGCAATCGGTTGCAGCTGAGGGCCGCTTGGTTAAAAACTAACTAGAGCGGGAAAAGTACGGCGTGCAAAGAGTCAAAGCGGAAGAAAGGAAGAAAGCAGGGGGCAAGAAGGAGAGGAAGAAGGGGGACACTGATGGAAGGCGCCGGGGTGGGCTCGGGGCCCGGGCGGGGAGGGCAGGGCAGGGCAGGCCAGGACAAACGACTCTGTGAAGGGGCCGGGCCGGGGGAGGACCGCAGGCTGAGCTGGGCCCAGGCCAGCGCTGGGCGGCGAGGAGAGGAGAGGACCACTGTTCACCTGGCGTCCCACATCGCCAGCTACACATCATCTGCGGGATCTAAAGCCTTTGCTCATTCGCAACTGATGTTAGGTTACGGCACAACGCTGTTTGCGTAAAGTTTACAAATGTACGGTGGAAGCTAAGGCGCAGGTTATTTCCACCAGACGGGGCGCAGTGATGATCATCACTGAAACGACGTGGACGGAAGTGGAAGCAATCGGAAGGCACCGTCGGTTACAACCTCGTTTTTTCTTTTCTCGCTTTCTGTCTTTCTTTCTTTCTTTCTTTCTTTCTTTCTTTCTTTCTTTCTTTCTTTCTTTCTTTCTTTCTTTCTTTCTTTCTTTCTTTCTTTCTTTCTTTCTTTCTTTCTTTCTTTCTTTCTTTCTCTTCGCCCTTTCTGTAAACATCAACCTTAATAAACAAATTGCAATCACCCTCTCTCTCTCTCTCTCTCTCTCTCTCTCTCTCTCTCTCTCTCTCTCTCTCTCTCTCTCTCTCTCTCTCTCTCTCTCTCTCTCTCTCTCTCTCTCTGCGTGCTTCCATCTCACTCGCTCGCTGCCACGCTCCGACTGCTTGTGCTGCTTGGTACGCCCCGGGCGGGTCACCCCCGCAGAGCAGGCGGCGGGGGGCGCGCGGCGTGGCGGCAAGGAATGGATCATTATCTCCGGACAGAAGGAGGAGCGGGGCGCGCGGCGCGGCGGGGCGGGCACACAGCCAGAGGTGCCAAGTTATAAAATTGTTGGACACTATCTGCAAAGAAACGTGCCTCCCTCAATCCTGTCCTCTCCTCCCGGTCCAGGTAACGAGGAGGAAGGCTGGGCCGGGCCGCGGACAACTGTCGCTGAGGAAAATCTTTTGGAGAGTTCCCATTCATTTTGTTAATTAAGTTTTATGAGGTATATGTTGTAAATTTACGACAGCCCGTATTTCTCGTGATATATTATTTCAAGTCGATATGAGGTGCTTGTAATTTCACGATTTGTATATTTGTAATTTTACAGCTCCTCTTCGTGGAAATTTTTTCCGTAGGTCTGCAACTATTTTCTCCAGTGTGCCCTCTTTCTCACTTAGCCACGGACTCCGGGATGACGTCGTCCACAACCTTACTGTTACTCTCTTCTCTATCTATACTGTTACTCTCTTCTCTATCTAAGAACAAACAAACCCGTGTGCTGTAAGAGAAAACAAGGAAACCATCCAGAAGACAATAAAAAGAAACAGGTTCGATTTACTATCGCTTAATATACAGAAGGGGGGGAAAAAGTGAGATTAAAATGGGGTGCCTGCGGCGGAAGTTTTCACAACACTTTTCCAATTACCGAAAGTATTCTATGACCGATATAGGCACGGCCATCCTCGCGCGTCTCAAATCGAGTGGAGGGCGCTGTGCGGCGCTGTGCGGCGCTGTGCGGAGGCCGGCTGGAGGAGCCCAGCTGGAGGAGGCCGCCATCGCGTCGCGTCGCAGAGTGGCGCGCTGGAAGTTGTTCCAGCAAATCCAGCTGCCAGAGAGGCTGCCGCTTGTCCCGCCTCAATCAGCTTCTCTTGGGAATGGATTCACGGCGTCCCTCCCCTCTCCACTCCACCTCCCAGCCCGGCCCTCCTGACTCTCTGCTATTTCTTCTCCCATCGTCCGTCCTCGTCCCCCCCCCCAGCGCCCCCCCGCCCTCCCAGCCTTACATGCTCCGCGCAGCGCCAGCGCAGACCGCCTGGCAGGGTAGGCCGTCTGGTAAGCAGGGGTGGCGGACGGGTTTGCCCATCCCGGAGTCCGCAGGCTGAAGCGGGTGCGCGCGGGCGCGCGTCAGCAGACGAGAACGGGAGAGGGACGGCCGCCACTGAGCGCAAGGGGCGGGGCGGGGTTGGGTGGGGTGGGGTGGGATAGGGCGGGGTGAGGTGGGGCGGGCCGGGGTGAGGCGAGCTGGTAGATAGGGACGGCGAACGCGGACGGTAATGAATTGGACCTCGACATTTTATTTCCGAACACGAAAACAAGGCAACACAGAACACATGCTCGCTCGCTTACTCACTCACTCACTCACTCACTCACTCACTCACTCACTCACTCACTCACTCACTCACTCACTCACTCACTCACTCACTCACTCACTCACTCACTCACTCACTCACAGACAGACAGACAGACAGACAGACAGACAGACAGACAGACAGACAGACAGACAGACAGACAGACAGACAGACAGACAGACAGACAGACAGACAGACAGACAGACAGACAGACAGACAGACGGACGGACGGACGGACGGACAGAAAACACTTTACTAACAGCACGCGGACTGATTCTAGGGGCCCCACAATTTTTGCGCAGCAAATGAGAACCGCGAATTGGTCGCTTGAGACCGCAAATCGGAAATTGCCGAACAGTCCGTGAGAGAATGGTTGCACCGCGAGTCAAAACCACCAACGCCAGTGGACATTCGGGGCCCCAGCGTGGCGTGGGGTGTAGTGGAGGGGGAGGAGAGGGTCGATGGGCTTTTAGATTTGTGGTCGGCCCCACGCGGCACGCAGGCCCTGCCCGCTGCCCGCCCCTCCCCACCACAAAGAACAAAGAACTGGTTACGCTGTTACCCTTCGGGTTCGAGCTCTCGAAACTGCATGGTGAATGTCAATCAGAGAACAGATTTACTGGGGCAAAACACAACACACATGATTAACACTTGGGAACGAGCAGAAGACACTGGCCAATGGGGCCTGGGTCGCCTCTAGTACCTCTTCTGGAAACACCTCTAATTTTGATTAGAGGTAAATAATATTGCTGCGAAAATACCTCTACAAGATTTACTTCTACGGTTAGGAGTAAAACACAGAGTTGGGAATTTACCTCTAAAAACTTTTAGAAGTAAAACCTCTCCTACTGTGTTTTACATGTAAACCTTGACGCGGCGTAATCACGGCTACGTCAGTTACCTCTCTACACCTTAGATGAAAATTGCGCAGTTCGGGAAAGGCGTGCAACGGTCACCCGGCGAGAGCCGCAGTTGTCGAAAAAGGAATAGGTATCATGGTCGGAGCACACCTCAAATTCATTTTTTTTTAAAGAACTATTTTTAAAAAAATTGAAAAATTGGTAGGCCCCTACCTAACTCGCAACCTGCGAGCCCCGCCTGCTTAACTTCGGAGTTCTGATGGGATCCGGTGTGTTCCAGGCGACCGCCACCCCGCGGGCACGAGAAGTCCTCTCCTCTTCGGGGAGAGTCCCCGCTTAAGGCTGGCGGCCTGTCAGGCCCGCCGTACTACCCTATTTAAACAGCGCCTTGAAGCCGTAGGTAGCATTTCGGACCAACGACTGGGCACCACCGGACCGCATGACCGGTCAGTGGGAGGTAGAGGCAAGGAAGGACGATAGAGGGGGAGAAGAGCAGAAAGAGAAGTTTTTGCGGAAGAGTAAGCGTACGGTTGGTTAGACCTGTACTGACCCGCTCCCGCACAGGTCATGGAAAAGCTGTTTACTAAGGAGCCAGATTCATAGGCCTTACTTCCCCACGAGGGACCACCCCCCGTGGCATGGGACGGAACTTCCTGACAACTCGCTTTCGCTGCCAGTGAAGAACCTACCTGGGAATTGAACCCAGGCCCCAAGTGCCGAGTCTCATGACACCCCGCGGCTTTCGTGGTACTAAGACCACTAGACCGTCGGCGATTCCACGAGGGAGCTTCGTTGAGATGGGGGGTTTGAATTCCACGCCAAGCTGCTGTCCTCGGAAAAATTTTTATTTTATAGCAAGATTTGAACCCGGGTTCTTCGTCCCCCGGCACATCACTATGCCGGCACGGCTACGACGCCATGGTACAAGTCGTCTTTCCACTAGGGGTGACGCTGCGAAGAGCCGTAGTCGCCGACGAACCTGTACCGGTGGCGTCATCAGTACGCCTGCTCTCCTTGCTGGGACAGCCCAGCCGTGTGGCGACTTTGGTATGCACGTCGGCACCGTTAGGAGTACTGGGTGGGCACAGGTTCAAATACTGATCACAATGTCTTTTTTTTTTCTCGGAGAAGCTTTGTCTTTTTCAGTTGCCCGAGGCAAAAGGACAGTGGATAAAAAGGGTTAAGTAGGTAAGAAATAAATCAAAACAAATCCGCACTTTTTAGAGGTAAATTCCCAACTCTGTGTTTTACTCCTAACCGTAGAAGTAAATCTTGTAGAGGTATTTTCGCAGCAATATTATTAGAGGTATATTGCCGTAGGGCCCAGTAAGGATTTTTTAATTCTGAAAATGTCTTGAAAACGCTTCGCACGAACTAATATTAGTCCTGAGAACGAACCACTGAAACGTATCAGATTTGTCTTTTGAGTGCACATAGTTCAGTCTGAAAACGTTTCAAAAGACAGTCTTAAGAACGTATATAAGATAGTCTTGAAAACGTTTCGAGGGATAGTCTTAGAAACGTATTTAATATGTTCCATCAAAAGCGTTAAAATTTAATTTTGATCATCTGGTGAAGTTTTCCTTGCGTTTTGGCTTTCCTCCACAGTCCAATCTGTTGACATTATAGTAGTTTCAATTTCACAGAATTGTATACTTACCAATGCCCGACTCCAGTCGGATTCGAACCCTCACCCTTTGGGTTACTAGGCCACTGCGCTACCCACTTACCTACGGAGGTGCTCTGGTAGAAATCTGCCACGTTGCGTTCCCCATTCCACTACAACCCTTGTGGCCAGAGCACTCTTCGTAATATGTTCCGGAAACGTTTTCTAAAGATTATATAAAGATAGTCTCTTACGAAGGATGTTCGGTCTTCGCAGGACCAACATGCTCAAGATGAAATAACGCTCACCCACTGGTTCCTCCCAATTAACATTGATTCATTATTGTAAATTTTCCATATGTTTTTGATGTGTTATGTTGTTTGAACACGTCCAAACGAAACGTTTTCAAACTGGACTTAACAAATGTCCTGTTCATCTTAACTTTATTTTCATGTCAGAAGTACAACTTACGAAGGTTCGGGAGAGCTCATAAAATGTTTCCCGAATTCCTTTTGGATGTGGTCCGAAGCGATTAAAACATTATACGTCCTACTATGGTTAATGAATTAAAAACGTTTCGCAATCATTTCGAAATCGATCGCAGCAGAACGTTTCGCGAGCACCGACTGAGGAATAATTTGCGATCCATCCGATCGAGATTAATTTCAGCGAGACGTTCAAGAAAGGTTTCTGGTACGAATAACTCAGATAGTCAAACTGAAACTTATCTTGAATTAATCCTGGTTTAATCGGAAACGTTTCATTCCCCACTGGGGAGGTGAATTTACCTCTAATCAAAATTAGAGGTGTTTCCAGTAGAGGGATCGGGCCATCCCCATGGGGCCTTCACGGTGAGAACGGCGGTGTGTCCCAAAAGGCTCGCCTCTGTAAATGTAGGAGTCAGCTTTTTTGCTGCTCTTGGGCTTGGGAGAGCGTCTTTTCCTTTCCAAATTTTCATGCTCCTGGGAAAGCGAGACGGATTGACATCGCTCTATTAGAGTCATTTCGATTGCGTTTTCGGCGAAGTACTATACGCTTTTTGAGTCTAGTCATCAAAAGTCACTCTACAGGAGCGATTTCAAACTATCAGAACAGACTATATTTGGGTCGTTTTAGCGAACACCACTTTTACTGAGCGATGAAAAAATGCTTCGCTCATTACGGGTGAGAAATGCAACTAGTATTATATTTCCAGTGACCGCGCGGGGCCTGGTCATGAAAGCATAGAAGTAGCACCCAGCGGGCCCGAGGCGTTGTGGGATCTCACACACGTCCCACCTTACACATTTAAGGGCAAGAACCGAGACCGAGTGACACTCCCAGAAGTGTCGACGAACTTCTGCATCTTCTTACCGTGTTTTATTTTGCGATAACAATACTATCATATGTTTGTTTGTTGGAATCGAAATTTTCCGCCTCTCTCTCTCTCTCTCTCTCTCTCTCTCTCTCTCTCTCTCTCTCTCTCTCTCTCTCTCTCTCTCTCTCTCTCTCTCTCTCTCTCTCTCTCTCTCTCTTTCACAGACACACACACACTCACACGCACGCGTGACAGAAACAACAGCAAAGTCCGGAGGAGAAACAGAACAAGAACTCGCATCTCCTTTATCTCTTGGCGGGTGCGGGGTGCTGTGCTCCTTTCCTTCTCTTTTCCTCTCCGTCTCGGACGGTAAGCAGAGCGCGGAGGAGGACAAATATCGCAATGCCGAAAAGGAGAGGGAAGGCTTGTTGTTTTGTCCCGGCCCAACTCGGCCCAGCCCGACGACCCAGCGCAGCTCGGCTGGATTAAAGGGTGTTCCCATTGACAGGTGAAAGGTTCCGGATGAAGACGCTTTATCGTGCTCCCTCTCACCTGAGCCTCGCCCGCCGCACTCCCAAAGGGATAGGGTCGCTGTGGCTCTATGGACGGGAAAAAAAAAATGGAGCAAAAAGGCTTGGGTCACTGAAATATCCATTTTCGAGGTGAGCTCAGAGTATTCCGCCACGACATACTCTCCGTATACACCCTGGGCCCGGGGCCGGGCTGAGAGGCAGCGGCATGGTGGAAGCACATGATGGCTCGCAGAGCCACGCAGCGCCACGCCCGGCGCACGCTTTGCTAAACGTGAAACGATGGCTATCATTTGCCGCTTCCGGTGGGGAAGCGGAGGGCCAACTATCCGGGACGAGGCTGGCCCCTAGCATGGCGAGACCGGCCCGGCTCGCCGGTGGATTATTTATGAGGAAGCCCCCCCCCCCCGCCCCGCCGCCCCCTCCCGCTGCGGGCCACGCAGAGGTGCGCGCGGGGTGACTCCTTGATGGACAAGGGCGGTGACGAGGAGGGGAGGGGCGGGGCGGGGCGCGGAGGGGACGGTCTTGAGACCAGTGCAGCGCGCAGCAGCGGTCTGGATGGAAGGGTCCCGTGACTCCGTCACACCGGAGCCATCCCTCTCTCTCTCTCTCTCTCTCTCTCTCTCTCTCTCTCTCTCTCTCTCTCTCTCTCTCTCTCTCTCTCTCTCTCTCTCTCTCTCTCTCTCTCTCTTCTTTCCTTGTTTCACTCATGGAGAACGGCGCGGCCATACGGTGAAAGAGAGAGGACGCACCGCTCCGTTCTTCCCCGAACCGCCCCAGCCAGCCCCGCGCCGCGCGCCATTGTGGACTCCGCTCTGCCACGCAGCGACACACCCCTCTCCTCTCAGCCACGACATCATCGCCGCGCTACAGCGCGCGGAGGAAGCACAAGGCCCTGTAACGAGTCCCGAGCCACACGTTGGGGTTCCCGTGGGAGCCACGGCGGCGGCGGCGGCGGGTCGCGGCCACCGGCCAAAACCTCTGCAGCGACAGCCGACAGCCGCCGGTGGTGGTCCCGGCCTTTTCAGACACGACGACGTGGGCTTCCCACCCTCCCAGCACTATAGTCCCCGCCATGCCCTGCCCCCCGGCCCGTGGCCTCACGCAGGACCCGCCTGCCCCTACCCCTACCCTCATCCCTTTCTTCCACAGTAGTCAATATCCTTGCCGATGACAAGGTGGGTGGGCGGGCGGAGACGAACACAACCTGCCAACGGGACAGAGTCCTCCCCCTCCCATTTTTTTCTCAACCGGGGAGGCCAGAGGAGGCTTTCGATCGCTCAATACCGTGTCCGCGTTGTCGCGTCATACCGACATATGATACCGGGCGTAATACCGCCGAAATCTATCGCCATTAAACTGATGTACCGCGTAATACCGTATCATACCGTAAATCACTATGCGTTACACCACTGTAAAGTGTACTACCCTACACAAGAAGAAAGTGAGTGGAAACCCCGTCGGCGGGGCCTTTCCAGGAGGATACGAAAGGACGTAGACAAAATATAGAGTACTCTACAGGACTCTATCACGACCCGGTTTGACCTGCAAAAATGTCTCTCTGTTAAAGAAAAAAGTTTAAATTAGTGGCAATTAAATAATCACTCGAGAACGGGTAATGGGCCCCGGAGTGCGCCGGCACGACACATCTCCCCACGGAGGAGGTTTCAGATTGCGCCCGGCCGGAGATTGCACTCGAGCGATAACCCTGCGGCCGGGGAGAGAGAGAGCGAGAGAGAGAGAGAGAGAGAGAGAGAGAGCGACGGAGAGCAGCGGCAGTAGCGCGGGATGAAGAGGGAGGGGAGGGAGGGAGGGAGGCAGAGGGAGCGGCAGGGAGAGCGGGAGAGAGGTTGTATTCCGGGGCAATTACTTTGCTCTCCTCGAGGACGGGGCCTCTCGCACCGTACAAAAGGCATACACATTGCCCTCGGGCCCTCGGGGCGGGCAGGCGTAGGCAAGCGGGAGATAGAGGAGGGGGGAAAAAAAAGGAAACTTGAGAAAAAAGAAATTGTCGGATTTTTCTGAATCTTGCGAAACGCTAAATTTGCTGCATTCTGGCTTCGGGCTGGGAAAGTAATGCCGCGGAAGGGCTCGGTTCGGCTTGGAGGTCGGGTGCGGCGGGGCGGCGGAGCTGCGTGGTCTTAACCCAGCGAGCGACCCTAATCGCAAGCCCTCGGCGCCAACCCCCTCCCCTCCCCGCCCCACCCGGGGGCCCTTAAAAGCACAGAGCAGCGAGGTGGCCGGCCGGGCCAGGCGGTGGGAGGGGAGGGGGACCCACCCCCGGCCCGGCCACCCCGGCCCAGCCCACAGGCTTGTCAGGAAGACATGCTCGTCCGTCGGCCAGCACGGCTCACACGCGATCGACTGCACACACAGGCAGGCAGGCAGCCAAGTATCAGTGGTCACGTGGTCACCCGCAAGCCGAGGCGCGCGGCCAGATTGGCGTAGCAGGGCGTACTGGACAACGACTGGACCAGCAGAGTTATGGACTTGTGTGTTCACTTTGATCTGGACCACTGCTTGCATGGGCTGGGATGGGGCGGGGTGGGGCAGGAAGAAGCAGGGGTGGGTGGGCCCAACAGCCTTGTCGTGTTTATTTTATTCCCCATCGACCGCCAGGAGTAGGCCAGACCGGCTAGACTGGCCCAGGCTTGGTAAAGAGCTTAGCTAAGCACGCTGCTCTGTGTGTGTGTGTGTGTGTGTGTGTGTATGTGTGTGTGTGTGACCAAAAGCAATTTAAAAGGACCTTTTAAATGGACGTCGCTTCAGTGAGTGGGGTGGGATCAGTCGAGGCCAGGCGGCCTATAGGAAGCAAAATAATCGTCCGGCACAGCGGGAGGGGTTAACGCGCCGTGATACTGGGTATCAAAGGGTACACCACACTCACACTTTCCACCTGTCAGAGTACACATGTCTCTAGGCGTTATTTTTTACACACAAAAAAAATAATAATAAAAAAAATAAAAAAATACGATTGCTTTATGTAAGAATATTGTTCTCGATTTTTCAATGTTCTCGTATTCTTGAGACCAGTGTGCTTGTTTCAAGAACATTTCTTTTTGTTACGAGAACATTTAAAATCGAGAACTCAGTTTTCTGAGTGTACTAATAACACAGTCTCTTCTCTACTGAGGCCTAGTAAAAGAGAAAATCGGGAAAACAAGACAAAAACTCCCTATTTAACTCCTAAATTTTGTGAGGATTGCGGAAAAACTCGTGCTTTTAGGTCACTTTGCTTTGGGTCTATGATCAACATAACTCCTTCTGTCGGAACCAGTCGATATGCAGTCATGTCACGTCAATAACCAGTTACTTCCAATCTTTTGACAAAAAGTAAGCATATATCCTCACCCATTCCTGCAGTGAGGAACCCCAGGCAGTCATCTACTGCTCTCGTAGACCGTCCGCGGTGACGAACGCGTCCCCCCCCCCCCCCTTTTCCTCCTGCTCATGCTGAGAGTGACGTTCGTTCCGCCCGTTTCTCTTCTTATTACCGAGTCGTGTCGGCTGAGTTTGCGCAGACCCCCCCCCCCCCCCCGTCCCCACTCTCCGCGGCCCCGCCCCCACCCCGCCTCCGGCCAGGGTGCGGCGCGCAGCGCTTTGCCGTGTACCCGAGCACACACCGCGGCACTACAAACTTTGCTAAGCCAACCTTAGCGCCAATTGCGCGCTGTGAGCCGCCAGCCCGCGCGCAGGCCGCACCCGGGCACCCGCCTCGTGCGATGCGTGGCGGGGCGTGGCGTGGCGGGGCGTGGCGGGGCGTGGCGGGGCGTGGCGGGGCGTGGCGGGGCGTGGCGGAGAGGGGCAGGACGCTGCGCCGTGTGCGACCGGTGGCTGGCATACGAGTCTGGAGGCTGGGCAAGATAAATACAAACATGAAATGAAAAATAAATTGTTTCAACAAAATTACTTTTTTTAAATTTAAGTGATGTTGATGAAAAGGGAAAGGAAAAGAGCATTATTTATGCGAGTGGAGTGTTCCACTGTAACTACTCAAACTAATGTACCCTTACCTTAAACCACACGAGCTATTGCCGAGGAGCGAGTGCGCTGCTGTCGTCCGAAATGTGATAAGGGTGAGCCCCAAACAAAATAATTCACAGAAAGACGCATTTTATTCACATGGTCACCGGGAGCTTGCTGGCTATCTGCTCCCAGAAAATCGGGTACTTGCGTCATGTGTAATGTATCTGAATCGAAAGAAAAGTACTTGATAAATTCAAGCGCCACTGTGCTTGTGGATTTGGTTTAAAATTAACCTAAACTCGATCTCAAATCGTTTCCCTTCGTCTTTGCGCTTTGCGAACATTAAACGCATCTTCTTGGTTCTAAGCAACATTTCTCTTGGTAATCAGCTTGATTTGGGGCCAAATTGTACACTCGAGATAGATCGAGATAGATGTGCAACCACATCACACACTCCCGGTTTATGTACTTCCGTTTTTTTTTCAGCGAGGGCACAGGTGCGTGTCGTCCATCCCCTAGCCTGCCCAGCCAGATGCGGTGCGCACCCAAAGAAAAGGGGCACGACGACCACCCGTTGCTCAGCTCACGTCAGCTGCCTCCCTCACCATGTTGCGTTCTGCCCCGCCGGCCCCGCCCCAGCTGGCCTGAGCCCCAGGGCAGGGCAGGGCTCTGACTACTACAGCGCACCAAGTTTCACTAGGTTACGATGTGTACTCCCGGCCCCGCACTGCCCCGCACTGCCCCGCACCCTGCACATGTCCGGCTCACGAGCCCGCCCCACTGCTGCCGCCCCGCCCCGCCCCGCCCCGCCCCGCCCCGCCCCGCCCCGCCCCGCCCCGCCCCGCCCCGCCCCGCCCCGCCCCGCCCCGCCCCGCCCCGCCCCGCCCCGCCCCGCCCCGCCCCGCCCCGGCACGCTCGGCTCGACCCCACCCCACCCAGCGCGCACAACGCTACTATGGCGGCTACTTCAGCTATGTAAAGCGAGCACCAGTTAAAACGCGCCACGACTCACGACTTTACCGGGTGCGAGCTCCACTCGGAGCTCCACGACCCCCATCTGCACAAGCTGTTGCCATTGTCAAAAGGAAGCGGGGCCGGGCGGATTTTGCGGGGCAAAAGTCTTGTAAAGTCAGTCGTCGAAACACAAACTCCACTATTGTACACCCTTGCTCCCCTCGCTACCCTACTCCGCCCCGCCACCGCTCCAAACCCCGTCCCGTCCCTCTATTTAAAAGAGCAGCAGAAACAATTTTGCTTTTGCTTTTTCACTCCGCCCTCTCTGACGGGATGGAGGGAACGGCGTGGTGGGGCGGGGTGGGGTGCGGTGGGGAAAGCTCTGGGGCCCCCTTCCCTCTTCAGCGACAACACAAATTCAGAATAAAGTGGATTTGGCAACGGGTTCTGCCCTCCTCTCGCCACACCAACGCTGAGCGACAGCCACAGCCAGGTGCGCCCTGCCCCACCCTGCCCCACCCCGCCCCGCCCCGCCCCGCCCCGCCCCGCCCCGCCCCACACCGACACACGTCGCTTTTTGTTCTGCGAGCGTGTTACAATCCACTTCCAGCCGACACCCGCGCCGCCTGCCAGGCGTGCCGCAGGCGTGGCGCCCCGCCCCGCCCCACGAGGACCAACACCTGTAAGCCCACCACAGCCCGCCCCGTGCAGCCACACACCGCACCCTGGCGCCTATGCGGTCACCAGCCCGGTCGCCTGGCCCTGGCCGGCCCGGCCCCGCGGCTCCGCCCCGGCGGCGAGACGGCCGCTGTTATTGTAGCACCACCCTGCTCAAGTTGTTGTTTTGCTGCTGCTGCCGTCGTTGTGCGCGGAGGAGGGCTTGCGGCAGGGGTGGTAGAGACGCCTGGCCGGATCGGCCTAGCACAAAGGTATAAAGGTAAACTGAGTATCAGGGATTGCGGAATACAAGTTGGGGTGAGAGGATAGGGTGGGGGTAGGGTAGGATCGAGGGGGAAACAACACAGACAGAAATTTTTCTATTGAAAATCGGATTATTTTTTTCAAAAATTAAGAAAATGCTCGAAAATTTACAGAATTTTCGGAAAAACTCAACCAAAAATTCAGAAAAATTAACAACAACTCACAAAATTTGAACACAAAAATTCAGAGTTGTTTCCCCTCTCGGGTGGGATGGGATGAGACTGGGGCGGTTTGCAGCAGGTGCACAAAGAAATCCACAAGACATCTATTACATTCTGTGAAAATCCGACAGAAAAGATTCAACAACATTTATTGGGCTTTGAGTGGGAATAAGATACAGACGAAACGTTTATATAGAGGCACGTGCCATGTACCTCGCCGCACACAACTCCAACTCGTTCGCACTCACACCGCCGAAAAACACGGCAGCAGTAGCCACACCAACCACAGTGAAAAAAATATTCGTAAAATTACATCTTTTTTGTAATTTGTGATTACGGACGCAGAGTTGTAAATTTACGAACACAATTGTAATTTTACGACAGGAAATTCTTACTCGTCGAAACTAAGTCGATAGTATCGACTCGATACATGGTATCAAAACGTTATCCTATTAACAATTCAGCTGCTGAAAGTTGTAACTTTACGACATTGATCATGGAAAATTTTCCCGTGACCCTTACGAATATTTTTACGGTGACGCCTTTCACTGTGGGTGACGTCTGGCTAGGCGGGGCGAGGTGGAGCGTGGCGGAGCGCGGCAAAGCGCGGTGAAGCGTGGCGAAGCTTGGCGCAGAACACCACAGACGGCGATGCGATGAATAATCCAAAGGGCGGCATTTTATCCTAATATGGCAGAACGCGGGTAGATCACCATTGGTCGGGCGCGCCGCCGCTGAGCCTGCCTACACTCCGTACATCAACTACACAGCCAGCCAAAATACAAAGAAACAAAAAACAAAATCAAACAGGAAAAATCGCGCTTAGTATGCGCGCTCCGGCTCACATCAGGGGGCGGGGCGCGCGAGGCGCGCGGGGAGGTGTCGGTGTCGGCCAGCCCTGGCAGCAGGCGGGGTGAGTCGGGACGCGGCCCGGCCCGGCCCGGCCCGGCGGAGCGGTCAGCTGCCGGCTTCATCATTTTTTACCGTCGCGGGGTGGGCCTTATTGTGTTACAGGGTTTCGACAGGAACCTTATCACTCGCGTCACTTCCGGCCCGTGAGCCTCTGAGCGATGGAGTCCCTGTACTTTATGCGTCCTTCGTCTTCGTCTATCTCCCCCCCCCCTTTTTTTCCTTCTTTTTTGTTAACTTTTTGGTGTCGTGTGTGAGCGTGTGCGTTTCAACTTTTTAGAGGCCGTCATGTCGTCATAACAAGAAGCAATACATTTCCGGCTCGCGCCCGTGACGTTATTACTTCCTGTGCAGCTAATGGACGCGGCTAAAAAAAGGGGGGAAAGTCCCGAGAAAATGGAGCGGCGTGTGTCGCGTCGAGATTATGAGATACAGGGAAATATTTGCCTTTCAAAATAGAACGGTGGAAAAAAATAATAACGAATCCACGCGAATAATGCTAAATCAACGTCATCGTTTCGTTTGAGCGACAACCAGGCTCGGCCGGGGGGCCGCGAGCGTGGGTTGTGATTGCGTCAGGTTACCGGATGGGATTAAGTTCCTCCATGCCATTACCCCAACCCTCCTCACTCCTCCTTTGGGCTTGTTGCCCGCACCGGAGCACCACGAACAACGAACAGTCCAACAGTGTTTGCAAAGCACTTAGCCGAGCCAGTCAGTCGTTGCCAGTTTCTGATCCTGATCGTCGTCCCTTCACCATCCACACTATTAGTATGAGCCGTCTGTTGGGACGCTCGACGTCGCTTAATCAGATATGACATGATAAATGCGCGGCCCACATCAGGCAAACGAAAACCATTTTAATGGAAAAAACGTAATGGAATGGCAAAAAAAAAGAAGAAGAAAAAAAGAACAAGTGAACGAACGATTGAACAAAACGTGCAGAGGCCTCCCCTTCCGGTCTGACACAATGTTCCTCTTCTGATTGCAGGTGAGAGCGCGAGGCCAGAGCCCAGGCTACGGACGACTTCCCTCCTCTGGCGGCCAGGAGGTTATTCGCAGTAATTACGAGAGCCGCGCCGCGCAGGGCTGGGCGCTGCTGGCCCGGGAGCCCCTCCCTGCGCCGCCGCACCCCTCCCACCCTCACATTTTATTTCCCTCTGAAGTATTTCTTCCGCCGCTACGCTGCGCTACGCCATCTGCCTGCCTCGTCGCTTTGGCTGGCGCCGCTGCGAGCGCCGCGGCCTTACCGTCTGTCCCTGGTCCCCAGCCGTCCGATTCCGAAGATCGCTCTCGTACCTCCATCCTCGTCGCGCTCATGGCAGTGTCCTATGTTGAGGGTGGCAAGGCCCCATGAGTGCGACGAGGACGGAGGTGCGAGAACGACCTTCGGAATCAGCCTGCACGTCCGTGCTCTGCACACGCCTCGCCGACAGCCTAACAGCGCTAACGAGCCGACCTGCCGACTTCCGAAGAGAGCGCTCTCCTCTGGCTCTGACTTTCTCGCACCTATACGCATGAGTGTGTGTGTGTGTGTGTGTGTGTGTGTGTGTGTGTGTGTGTGTGTGTGTGAGAGAGAGAGAGAGAGAGAGAGAGAGAGAGAGAGAGAGAGAGAGAGAGAGAGAGAGAGAGAGAGAGGGGGGGAGCGCTCTTCGGAATAAGTCGGGGCCCGGAGTCTACATCGGTTGTCCGACCTTTTCTTTGTCCGACCTCGGGATTTTTGCGGCCGCCACCGTCACGCGTTTCTTTTTGTCCGACCTCAATTTGTCCGAAGTGGCAGTCTGAGTGTCAAATTTTTTTTTATCCGACCTCGTTTTATCTGTCCCCAACGAACCGTCAGAGTCGCCTGCTACACTGTGAAAAATATACTCGTAAATTTACGACATTTTTTGTAATTTTGATTTACAAAATATGTCGTAAATTTACGACGGCCCATTCTTACTCGTCGGTCAATTCCAAGTCGATAGGGAATGCATGAAAATTTACAATTTCAAATAGAAATTTTACGACTTTTATCATGGAAAATTTTCCCGTAACCCTTACGAGTATTTTTCACAGTGTATCCTCTGCGATGCAGCCAAAGGGTCGTCAACTCCGATATTCCTCCGTACACGAGATGATATTATACCTAAAATATTACTTTGATTTTACCCATATTACAGGTATAATTACGTTGATATTACCCATTTTCGCAGCATTATGACGTCAGTACTTAAAATAGGTATAATATTACCAATAATACCTGTAATATTCCATATTCCTCCGTACACGGTCAAGCAGAGTTGACGATCCTTTGATGCAGCTCGATTGTCCGACCTGATACTTTCCCCCAAATCTGAAAAAGTGCCTGGATTTTTTCCGGCCTTGTTTACACGGGTAAGATGGAGAAGGGAAATGTATCATGGTCAGAGCATGCACCGAAAAAATGGTACAACACCTCAAATTCAATTTATTTAAAAGATATTTTTTAAAAAATTGAAAAATTGGTAGGCCCCTACCTAACTCGCAACCTGCGAGCCCCGCCTGCTTAACTTCGGAGTTCTGATGGGATCCGGTGTGTTCCAGGCGACCGCCACCCCGCGGGCACGAGAAGTCCTCTCCGCTTCGGGGAGAGTCCCCGCTTAAGGCTGGCGGCCTGTCAGGCCCGCCGTACTACCCTATTTAAACAGCGCCTTGAAGCCGTAGGTAGCATTTCGGACCAACGACTGGGCACCACCGGACCGCATGACCGGTCAGTGGGTGGGAGGTAGAGGCAAGGAAGGACGATAGAGGGGGAGAAAAGCAGAAAGAGAAGTTTTTGCGGAAGAGTAAGCGTACGGTTGGTTAGACCTGTACTGACCCGCTCCCGCACAGGTCATGGAAAAGCTGTTTACTAAGGAGCCAGATTCATAGGCCTTACTTCCCCACGAGGGACCACCCCCCGTGGCATGGGACGGAACTTCCTGACAACTCGCTTTCGCTGCCAGTGAAGAACCTACCTGGGAATTGAACCCAGGCCCCAAGTGCCGAGTCTCATGACACCCCGCGGCTTTCGTGGTACTAAGACCACTAGACCGTCGGCGATTCCACGAGAGAGCTCCGTTGAAATGGGGGGTTTGAATTCCACTCCAGGCTGCTGTCCTCGGAAAAAATTATATTTTATAGCAAGATTCGAACCTGGGTTCCGTAGCTCGCGGGACAACACTAAGCCGGCACGGCTACGACGCCACGGTTCACGATGCCCGCCCACTAGGGGTGACGTTGCGAAGAGCCGTAGTCGCAGACGAACCTGTACCGGTGGCGTCATCAGGAAACCTGCTCTCCGTGCAGCAATATAGAGCAATATAGAGTGTGGATTTGTTTTGACTCAATTTATAAAACCTACTTTTTCTTTTTATCCACTGTACTCGCGTGCCTTTGGGCAACTGCAAAGAGACAAAGCTTCTTAAAGAAAAAGGAAAAAAAAATTGTGATCGGTATTCGAACTTTTGCCTACCCAATGCTATTAACAGTGCCGATGTGCATACCAATGTCGCCACGCAGCCGAGCTGTTGCTGCACGGAGAGCAGGTTTCCTGATGACGCCACCGGTACAGGTTCGTCTGCGACTACGGCTCTTCGCAGCATCACCCCTAGTGGGCAGGTGTCATGTACCGTGGCGTCGTAGCCGTGCCGGCTTAGTGTTGTCCCGCGAGCCACGGAACCCAGGTTCGAATCTTGCTATAAAATATAAATTTTTCCGAGGACAGCAGCCTGGAGTGGAATTCAAACCCCCCATTTCAACGGAGCTCTCTCGTGGAATCGCCGACGGTCTAGTGGTCTTAGTACCACGAAAGCCGCGGGGTGTCATGAGACTCGGCACTTGGGGCCTGGGTTCAATTCCCAGGTAGGTTCTTCACTGGCAGCGAAAGCGAGTTGTCAGGAAGTTCCGTCCCATGCCACGGGGGGTGGTCCCTCGTGGGGAAGTAAGGCCTATGAATCTGGCTCCTTAGTAAACAGCTTTTCCATGACCTGTGCGGGAGCGGGTCAGTACAGGTCTAACCAACCGTACGCTTACTCTTCCGCAAAAACTTCTCTTTCTGCTTTTCTCCCCCTCTATCGTCCTTCCTTGCCTCTACCTCCCACTGACCGGTCATGCGGTCCGGTGGTGCCCAGTCGTTGGTCCGAAATGCTACCTACGGCTTCAAGGCGCTGTTTAAATAGGGTAGTACGGCGGGCCTGACAGGCCGCCAGCCTTAAGCGGGGACTCTCCCCGAAGCGGAGAGGACTTCTCGTGCCCGCGGGGTGGCGGTCGCCTGGAACACACCGGATCCCATCAGAACTCCGAAGTTAAGCAGGCGGGGCTCGCAGGTTGCGAGTTAGGTAGGGGCCTACCAATTTTTCAATTTTTTAAAAAATATCTTTTAAATAAATTGAATTTGAGGTGTTGTACCATTTTTTCGGTGCATGCTCTGACCATGATACATTTCCCTTCTCCATCTTACCCGTGTAAACAAGGCCGGAAAAAATCCAGGCACTTTTTCAGATTTGGGGGAAAGTATCAGGTCGGACAATCGAGCTGCATCGCAGAGGATAGCAGGCTACTCTAACGGTTCGTTGGGGACGGAGACAATGAGGTCGGACAAAAAAATAACTATGGCACCCAGATTGCCAGGTCGGACAAAATGAGGTCGGACAAAAAAGAAATGTGTGATCGTGGCGGCCGCAAAAATCCCGAGGTCGGACAAAAAAAGGTCGGACAACCGATGTGCTTCGGCTCCCGTGCCTCTGCTCCGCCTCGCGTCCTCATCTCCGCACGCGGCCCGCCGCCTGAGCCGGGCTGCAAGGTGATTCCCTTGGTGATTCCGAACACCGTTTAGCAGTGCCCTCTCTCTTACTTCTTATGGGCGAGACTATGAGTGCAAAAAGGATACAGAGAGATAAAAGCTCTCTGCGCGACGTGTGGGGGTGAAACCCTATAAAAAGCCGTTCCGGAAAGGCGCCACAGTGTGTGCCCCAGACTCTCAGACCGCTCTAGAAATTTTCGTCTTTTAATAATAATAACTAAAAACAAGCAGGCCCGCCCTTCCGCCAAACGTCGTTGCCAGCTCCGCTTTGCTACGCTGGCAACTCCGTTCGGCAGGGGGCGTGCCTGCTTGGCCTGCCGGCGGCGTTCGGTCGGGCCTTCGGCCCGACCCTTAAGTCACACAAAACGTCCTCTTAGCTTGTAAATGATCGGGCCTGCGGCCCGTAAAGGCATTCTCTTCGGAAACAGGCAGTTTGTAACGGTGAACCACCGAAACTAAAGCCCTCCCTTCTGCTTTGAAAACGTACCGATAGTGACTAAACGGTCAGTTATTCGGCAAAAAAGGGGAGTCGGAAATCTCGAAAAATGTCGAAATACGTGATTTCGGCCTCAGATGGAACGGTCGAACTCGGACTTTATTTGGCAGCAGTTGGCAACACTGCATTACGCTCGTCGAACCAATTTTAATAGTATGGGCGTCGAGGGGTGTCGAAAATTTCAAAAATTGTCGAAATATGTCGAAAATTGTCGAAATCTGTAGAAATTCGTAAAAAAATGTCGAAAAATCTCAAAATATCTCAAAAATGTTGAGATATATCGAAAAATATGGATTATGTCGAAAAACATCGAAAAACATCGAAAAATGAGGGATAGTGTCGAAAAATGTCGAAGAATATCAAAAATTGTCAAAAATGTTTACAAATATCGAAATACGTCGGAAATGTCAAAAATGTCGAGAAATATCAAAAAAACATTAAAAATTATCAAAAATGTCAAAAAATATCAAAAATTACCGAAAATTATCGAAAAATATCGAAAATTATCGAAAATGTCGAAAATATCGAAAAATATCTCAAATGTCGAATAATGTCAAAAAATATCGAAAAACAACGAAAAATGTCGAAAATATCGGAAAATATCGGAAAATATCGAGAAGTGTCGAAAATAATCGAAATGTTTGAGTTTTTACGATTGGCAACACTGGAATTTGAAAAACGGTTGGCACCACTGAATTGCGCTCGAAAAGACGGTTCTAGAGAGGTGCGGGTCGATGGGGTTCGTAAAAGTTGAAAAGTGGGTCAATTTTGGGTGCTTTTTACAGTGTAGTCGCGAGTTGGGTCCTTTTTATCGAAAAACGGTGGGCGCCATCGAACTGGACGCGAAAAGACGCTTCCGGGGAGGTGCCGCTCGATGGGGTTGAGAAAAGTTGAAAACTGGACCAATTACGGGTGCTTTTTACAGTGTAGTCGCGAGCTGGGTCCATTTTTTTCGTAAAACGGTGTGCACCATTGAACTAGACGCGAAAAGACGCTTCCGGAGAGGTACGGGTCGACGGGGTTGGAAAAAGTTGATAAATTCCGTGAAAACTTTTATAATTTTTTTCAGTGCCTTAATAAGGGTTGGCAGGATTTGCACCAGGCGTTTCGGTGTCCAGGAGTGACCCTTAAGATACCCTAAAAATTTCAACTCTCTAGCTCAACTCCTTCGAGTGGAACAGACAGACAAACAGACAGACAGACAGACAGACAGACACCGCATCGATTGCATAAGCCCGCTCTAAAGCTTTTTCAAAGCAGAAGGGCGGGCTAAAAACAGCAAAAAAAATCCTTGTGATCTGATTTACTCTAGAATAACTATAGAATAAAGTTTTCTGCATATATGTACCGAACTTTTCTTACATAAGTACGAACAGTTTCTAATTGATCAATAAGACCATACGGAGGAAATCGCTTGTATGTGTTGTATATATAAGTTAGTAATATATAGACAAGATCTGTAATGGTCTTTAAAGTGTACAGAACAGAGCTAGTCGGGATAGTTGAGCTTGACTGCCACCCTCGTCTCGTGGTAGGGCGTGTGGGGGGTAGGAGCGCAAGACCGTCCCCCTCCCCACAACAACGGCACAACGGACAATTTCCCTTTTCTTTTCCCTTCATTTCACCCCATTCGTTTTTTGGCGCGCGCGTCGTGGCGAGCTGAGCTGAGACCTCGTTAGGGACAGCGCTGATTTGACAGCAGTGGCCACACTGTAAATACCAGAGCAAGGATTCTCGCCCTCAGGAGCGCGATAAATTTTCTCTCATTCTTTGAGAGTGAGGTTTGGTTTCCTCGCTCAATTAGAGCAATAGTTTCAAAAATCTCGCCCTAGTTGATTGAGGGTTGGGAAACCTCGGAGGCTTTATATCCTCTATCTCACTTCATTTTAGTGATGTCATGGATTCTTTCTCAATAAGAGCGAGGTTCCCGAACTCTCACTTAAACGGGGGAAGAGAAAAAGTCTCGCTCTATTTAGATGAGACATCTCACTCTTCTTGTATTTGTAGTGCAGGGCTGGGCCAGCGCACCGGCCCCACTGAGGGGGAAACAACTCTGAATTTTGGTGTTCACGTTTTGTGAATTTTTGTGAACTTAAGTGATTTTTTTTGTGAATTTTCCTAATTTTTTGTGAAGTTTTTAAAGAATTTTTGTGGTTTTTAAAAAGAATTTACGTGAATTTTTACTTGAATTTTACCTATTTTCATGTTAAATTTTCTGAATTTTCCTGAAGCACGAGGTGTACACCCAAAGAGAAATTTTGGTGGAAGGAACGTGGATTCCACGTAGAACTGTCACGTGGATTCCACGTTGACAGACGACGTGATTTCCACGTTGAAATGACTCTTCGCTCCACGTCGAATTTTCGTCGATTTAACGTGCTCACACCACGTACCACATCCTCTAAGAACAGTGTTATGATGTGATTATAAAACGTTTTCATTCTTCCCCTTTCCCCCGGGTGTCTTTTACTCAACAATCCAACTCATTGCTTTTTTTTCTTTACCTTACCTAGACTTGAACCCCGGGGCTTCAGGTTGGAAGTCTCGCACTATATCCGTTAGCCTATGGCGCGGCTGATGATGATGGAGCGTCAGCAACCGATCCCACTGCAAGGGTCACCTCACAGAGCTCCTCGGCAAGGTCTTACCGCGACCAAATTCGATTTCCTTTTGTTTGCGACTAATCGTAAATAATATTTTTTAGGACATGACAGTTTTCAGACGTCTACAAAAAAAATAAAGATTGACTGAATTCTGAACGTTCAACTATGAACTTCGTACAGTGGACTCCACGTGGATCCCACGTTATTTCCACAAAGTCTGAAACTTGAAAAAAAAATGCACAAATCGCCCTTTCTCCAATAAATCAGGAACAGGAAAGTCGCTAGCACAGAAATCAAGGGGCGATCAGTCAGTAGTCGAAAAATGGTGGATCCGTCCACGGTGGAGTAAAACACGTTGATTCCACGTTATTTCAACGTATTCCCATTAACGTGATAACTAAATCATAGAGCGTATTTCATCTCATGAATCATGGAAAAGTATGAAGAAAAGTTGACAACACAGAAATTCCATTCTGAAATAGTAAAGTAGTTGAAATATGGTGGACCAGTCCACGGTGGTAAAAATAACGTACATTCAACATTTTTTCAACGAGATGCTGCAAACTCAGCTTCCAAGCAGTTGTTTCACTAGTTATTATGTTCAGGCATGCTAGGTGCACCACAGTTTCTTGCAAACATAAAGTTATGATGATATTTTATAATCGGGAAACCAGTTGAATTTTGGTGGATTCATCCACGTCCACGATAGATCCACGCATCCACGTGGAATCCACGTTGAATCCACGTCACGCTTCTCTTTGGGACAAAAATTTCAGAGATATTTCCCCCTCGGGCCCCACCCTACCCCGCCCCGCCCGGCTAGAGCTCCAGGTCAACGTCGTCCCCCACGGCCCCCGGGCTGATCCGCGGGAGACGCTGTTGGGGGCGGAGCGGGGGTGTGGCGGACGTGTTCGGGGTAGCCGATGAGGCACTGACCTCACCTTGCACTTGGTCGCGGCGGCGGGGGCGTCGGGAGCGCAGCTACCCTATGAACCATGAGCTCCCGGCTCCACCCCGCCTCGGCCCGCCCCGGCCCTCTCTTGTCCGCAGATTAAATAATAGGGTTACGACGAGCCCCTTCCCCTCCCCTCCCTTCTTGCTTCCGGCCTGGACCAGACCAGACCTCAAGCTAAACTCCTGCTCGCCAGGGGCAGAGTGCCCCCGGGACAGCAACTGTTTCCTCCCCGGCCGTAGCACCCCTCCGCCGCACACAGCTCTCTTGAGCGCACAAAGCAGGCTAATAAGAGTAGAAACACATCACAAAAATTTAAATAAAAAAAAAAAAAAAAAAAACACATTATTTGACACATATATAACGAGCCCTAAAATATTTTCTTTAAAGATGAGCTGACCAGAACAAAAAAAAAATCCTTTTAAGTTTTAATTCCGAGTTTATTTATTATAAATAAAATTAAAACGCAGGCGCGGATACAGCAAAGGGGGTTTTGCTTGCGTTCTTAACAAACCGCCTGATGGGTGGGCGACATGAGTTACAATCCGCCCGAATGCATGCAAAAAGCACAGCTTTGCCCCACCCATAGCATTCGGCTAGATCCAGATCTGCCCCTGAATAAATGCGAGGAGGCGTTGGCGCTCGGCATCGAGTACCATTAAACGTCTGCTGCAAAACACAGTAGTATCCACAACCCGGTGGCACTCTCGCTAAGCAGCACGCGGTCCAAAAGTAATGAGAAAAGTTGTCTGGCCCGTGGGGAGGGAGGCTACACCTGGGTCCTGGCGTTGGCGCCGGGCCGCCAGACCACGACGCTTATAATTGTGTTATCAACAGAATAACAATCAAGTTTGCTTTTTATTCACACGCGGGCAGCACAGCCGGCATGACGGCGCGGCAGTGGAGTGCGGTGTTCCTCGTGCCAAGTTATCATCACCTAACTGCGTTTCGAATGCACCGGCAGGAATGAAGAGAGCCTAGCTGGTTTACGCAGGTTAAATTTTCGCTCTCTGCACAGCACCAACACCATCAAATTTCTTACAAAAAAAAAATCCCCCTCCGTTTGTTAGGACTTTGATGCCCCGCGGAGCACTTCTCCTTTCCCTTTCTCACAGCGCGCCATTCTGCGTTCCTTAGACTCAGGACAAAAGACTGAGGCCTCCCTTCCTCCCTCCACCGGCGCTGCAGGGCTGCAGGAGGCTTGCAGGGCTACCGCCAAGGGGGGATGGCGACCACCACCGCTCTCCCAGTTTCAAAATAAACAGATCGTATTTCGCTGGGGAGGCGCTCCGATTTCTGAAGAAGAAAAGGCCCGAAAAGGGGTCATCACGGAAGGTAAGGCTAAGGCTCCTCCAGAGAGAGGAGGAGGCGGAGATGCGGGTGGCAGGGCGGGGCGGGGCGGAGCGAGGGCCACAGAACAGCAGCAGGGTGGCGAGAGAAAGGATCCAAATTGTCAACATAGAGGGGCTGAATAAGAAATGTGGCCTCTGCCGCCTCCTTGCTTCATCGCGGCGGGCACGCGCTGCGCCGCGCGCAGGCCGAGGGCGAGGGGCGGAGGAGGCCCGCCCCGCCCCGCCCCACCCCGCCCCGCCCCGCCAAGCCGACTGCGAAACCCGCGCCAGTAAAATACACACCCCGCCCCGTCCCGTCCCTCCAGCAAGTCACGGCCACGACCGACCCCTCCCCTCCCCTCGCGGCCTGGGGCTCAGCCAGGCCGAGGCCGGGGCCTAGTCCGCTTTGTATCGGCAGGGCACCCGCCCGGGGCCCGCCCGCGCGGGCCGCGGGGGCGGAGGACGGAGGGGAACCAAGATGAGAGCGGGGAATAGATTTTGACGTGCGCGTCCCCTTACGCTCGCCTCACCTCCCTTGCAGTCAATGACAATGGACGTGGTGGGGCCTATCTGCTGAGCGCGGGCAGCGCGTGGCGGGATAGGCCCGAGTAGTCCCAGGGCGGCGGTAACGTGGGCACGTCCGGGCGGGGCGGGTTTCACGACTGGAACAGACACTTGGACGGACGGACGGGGCGGGGCGGGGCGGGGCTATCTGCTGCTATCGACTCCGGGCGTAGAAAAGACAAGACAGGAGCCAGGCCCAAAGAGTGTTAGCACGTTGCGGTGGAAAAAGATAGAAGGCGAGTGGTCTCGGCAGATAGATCTGACGCCGCCGCGGGGCGCGCGGTATGGCGAGGGCGAGGAGCCAAGCATCGCAAAACGAAGTAAACGCGGACAAGCACACCACGACCCCGGTTCGCCCCACCGCACCGCGCCGCGCTCAGCCCCCGAGCGAGATCCATCACTCGATGCAGAGATAGGCGACAGCGACACGGAATATAAAATAAGTAGGACCCTGAGCGGAGCGGGGCAGGTGGGGAGGGGTGTGTTAGCAGTATGTGCGCCCTCGAGCAAGACAGGCAGCAGGACAGACGACAGGACAGGACGGCGGGCCTGTTGCATTGCATCACCCGTTGCGGGTCAACCTCGAGACTCGAGGCGAGCGAATATGGCTCCCGCCAAATTCCACGCGACGTATTATTGCTATAGCTGCTGCTGCGTTTCAGAAATAAAAGAACCGCGAGAGAAAGCGGTCGCCAATGGCGCACTGTGGTCTGGTTGGGCCACGTCTGGCAATCATTCGAGAAAATCGGATGAAAAAAAAAGGAATATTGCTGGAAATATTCGCCAGGGGCGAGGGCGGGGGGAAGAAAGTTCGAATTGATTCTGTGAGGCTCCCCTCCTTCCCCCTCCTTCTGACTGACTCGGCCACCCTGCACAGTGGGCGATTGGCCCCCTTTTCGTGCGCAAAATTCAGAAAATTAAAAGTCTCCAATGACATGGACAGAGAGTGGATTCCTATAAACAAATGCTTGAAGTTTCATGTACAATCATGGGTTTGGCCAGATCTCTCCGCATTCGAGCTGCAGAGGCAGAAAAGGTGAAAAAATAGGGGGAAACGCGTTGAAAAATGGCCTTTTTCGTTTGCCATTTGCTTGTTGATCCAAAAGACTTATCAAAAATGTTCCACTGGTTTTTCCTTTCCTAAAAGACATCTCTTAAAGGGGATAAGCCGCCATTTAATTACGACCGGTTTTCGACCTCATTTTCGGGGAAAATACTCAAAATTCCGTATAAACATCAAATTTTCTTTTCGAATAAAACCATATTAAGCGGAGGTTTTGGTAAAAACTTATTCTACAAGGTGTCCCCTAACTGCCAGTACCCGTATCTCCACCGCGTTTTGCCGCTAACTCGAAAAAAATTGGAAATTATCCCCAAATTTACTGAAAACGCCTCTTTGATATGTTTGCACGATCAAGCTGAGGTCCAGTCTGGGTCCGGGACCACGCCACTTATGTGCTGCAGTTACCGCGAGGCTTCTGCTGCCTAACGTGTGCATTAGGTCCTCTCATTCATGGTGCAGCTATAATGAAAATAGCTCCGGTGCCAGTTGGACTCCTTTCTGAAGAACCTCTAGAGTCACGTCACAAAAATATCAAACATTTTAGGAAACACCACACCAGGACATGCAGCTGCACTAAAGGCAATACTGACCTGCTTCATTGTCTGCTCATATCTAGCGATCCATTACTTTACAATTTAAGGCCGAAACCAAAGCCCAAGTACTGGCGATTGTGCAAGACTGTGCTGCGTTTCTTACAAGAACCCAACAGTTCCAGACTAAAGGAAAGTGATTTGTTTCAAAGTGACTCTGACGACATTTACACTGTTGGAAAATACCACGGTAAATGCCTACGGTACGCACCGTAAATTTGTTACCTGGTCCCGGACCGTAATTTTTGACTACGGTCTGAATCTTACGGTACACACCGTAGCCTGCAAATATGTTGGGGAAGTTCAATGGAGCACATTCCATTCACAATGAAGTACAGTCCTTACCGTAAGGATACCTTACGGTCTGACCGTACACGAAAACTACGGTGCGGACCGTAGGCATACCGTAATTCCCTACGGTATTTTTAACAGTGTAGTGTAGAATCGTCAACAAATCTGACATATTTTTGGTTTTTACTATTAGTTTAATTATTAATTAATATTATTATAACCGAGCTACATGGAACTGTGCTTATTGTACAAAAAATATCCATGGATTCTTTTTTTTTAATGTACAGCTTAGATTAATTTACAAAAAAATAACTAGTCGTTTTGGTGCATTTACGTGCATATGATTTGATTCAAACAATTTTAAGAATGTTACTGTTTACCCTGTTTATAGTGCTATAAGTAAAATAGACAAATTACCTCTAATATGGTTTAAATCCCTGTCTCCAATGATGATGCCACCCTTTCTGACCCTTTTCCATAATCCCTGGTCAGTTTCGGTGCAAAACGGAGCGTCAAATCATTTATGCGCACGAAAAGGGGGCCAATCGCCCACTGTGCCCTGTTCTCTCTCTGTCTGTCTGTCTGTCTGTCTGTCTGTCTGTCTGTCTGTCTGTCTGTCTGTCTGTCTGTCTGTCTGTCTGTCTCTCTCTCTCTCTCTCTCTCTCTCTCTCTCTCTCTCTCTCTCTCTCTTTCTCTCTCTCTCTCTCTCTCTCTCTCTCTCTCTCTCTCTCTCTCTCTCTCTCTCTCTCTCTCTCTCTCTCTCTCTCTCTCTCTCTCCTCCCCTTCGTATGCGGCGTGGAGGTGTCCGCTTTCAGAGTCCACTGGCCGGGCGGCCGGGCCGGGCCCGGTGCAGCTCCCCTGGGGGAGCAGGGCCCCGGGCGGTGGGGGTGGGGGAGGAGTGTAAGCGCAGGTGGAAGGGGAAGGATGAGGAGGACAAGGAGTGGATCCTGTCTCCCTAGTGGGTCTTTCCACGCGAGGCCGGCCGTTTCCGGGGCGCTATACGGGCGGAGAGGTTCTGGTGGTGGCCAAGGGGGTAGGTGGGGGGGAGACAAGAGGACATAGCGTGGCCGGGCCGAGCGGAGCCTGGCCAGCCTCCTGATCCACCCCATGTCCCACCCTAGTCATGACGCGGAGGCCAGGCCCTGGAGCGCACCCCTGCTCCGCCCCACCCCGCCACGCTCTCCCTGTTCGAGAGGGGGTATCACTTCGAAAAATCATTGTACAGCCCCCCAAAAAATATTTACTAAATCAAAAAATCAAAATCAAAAATATAAATAAAATCAAGAAAAAAGATGCCGAAAAATCCGAAAAATCGAGGGAAAATGGACAAAAAAAAAGAAAGAAAATTGGGGAAAAATTTAGAAATGGGGGCAAAAGATCAGAATCAAAGCAGAAATCAAAACAATGAAAAATAACAAAATCGAAAAGTAAATCAAAAGTCAAAAAATTATTGTACCAACACATTTTGTATGAGCTAGCCCTGCAGCCACACTACGACTAGAGCGATCGGCGCTCGGACTTCTGGGCTATTATCTCAAATTTAGTTGGCAGTCAACTTTTGCCGGTAGTATCAAATCTTACATTTTTAAAATTTCTGCGGCACACTATCTTTTGCTTAATAGCAAGTCACCGGGCCGGGCCGGGCCGGGCCGCGGGCCGATCCTCCGAAATTCTCCTCCGCTCCACGCTCTATCGCCACCCCCAGGGGCTGGGGGCACGCCCAGCCCACCCCGACGCATGCCAGATTAACGGCGCAGCAGATTGGACTGTGCGATTTTTTCCTTGTCCCCTCCTCCCCCTTTCTCCATTTTCCTTCCTTCCTCCGTCGGCCCTTCGGGTTTCCATTATTAAACTCTTAAGAGAGTGGCCCATAGCCGGGTGGCTCGGCGCGGCGTCCCAGAGTCTGATGGCGCCCCGCCCCGCAGCACCAGGCCGCGGCGCCGCCCTACCACGCTTCCGCAAATGCGCCCACGATTTTCATTTTAATTAAACATCTGACGAGCGCTGCTGTTGACTTGGCTTTCCTGCGGCACTTTTGAAAAGAATTATTGGATTTCCTCCCGCACCCCACCCCACCGCCGCATGGCTGTCGTCGCCTCGACGCGACTGCCCAGCAACCCTTCTACTCTTTCTCGGGCTCAAGCAGGGCGCAGCAGAGTAAAAATCTCCCCGCTCGGGGCTCCTGCATTAGCTCTGGTGATACCCTCGACCCCCGCCCAGTCCCCGACCACGGCCCCGCGGCCCCAGGCCAAGCCCATGACTCGGCCCCGACCCCGACCCCGGCCTCGGACCCAGCCGTCTGATTCCAAAGATCGGACCGTGAAGCGAGGGGAAATCATTTCGAAAAATCATTGTACGGCCACGAAGAAATCATTTAAAAACTGGGAAAGAAATAAAAATCAAATAAAAATCAAATCAGGAAGAGAGATACCGAAAAAGAATCGAGAATCGAAAAAACTAAATAAAATTGGGAAAAAAATCAGGAATGGGAGGAAAAGAGCAAAATTTATCAAAAAATGTCAGAAATTTTTCTTGAAAAAAAAAATCGGAACAAAAAGTAAAATAATGATATATATTTATTTTTTTAAAAATGCATTGTACCACACATTTTGTCTTGCTCTAACAGAGTTCCCTCCGCTTCCTTCCTCTCCCCACGCGAAGCGGCCGCAGCTGCGCGGCCACACAGAGCGGCTAATGCACCATCAGCGGCTGATGTGTGGGGCCCGGCTCAAACGCTAACGGGTGGAATGGGAGGGGAAGGGAGGAACGGCAAGAAAAGCAGCTAAACCTACATCCGACGTGTAGTCGCTGGTCCGGCGTGATTCTCTGAGAGGCCTCTGTACGACTCACGTATGGCTGGGTCCTACCCCACCCCGGTCGGCATGAAGGGCATCGCCGTATAACCTTATTATTACGGTCTGTGCCTCTGCGCTCGGCCGGATAGGTGAACATTGTGTTTGTGGGGCCGGGGTGCGCGGCCGTGCGGCCCAGGCTGGGCTCCTCTCAGGACGCTGTAAAGCGCGCCCCATGCCTGTGCGGCCGGCCCTCCCCTTCCCTCCCCTTCCCTGCCCTGCCCTGCCCTGCCCTGCCCTGCCCTGCCCTGCCCTGCCCTGCCCTGCCCTGCCCTGCCCTGCCCTGCCCTTCCCTTCCCTGCCCTTCCCTTCCCTTCCTTTGCCCTACCGAGCCCGGTGGGATGTGTGCTGTGCAACCAGCGGTCGGCCAAACATGAACGCTACTGACCCGGCCCAGCCCAGCCGACTTTCGGCCGACTTATTTCGAAGAGCGCTTTCCTCGCCCTGTCTTTCTCACACTCATGGCCTCACTGGAATGCGGTACACGGAAAAAAAAAGTTAAGCTGAGTTAACTAAATGTTAGCTGTCATAGCTAATATGTTTGCTGATATCGTGACAAGCAAGTTTTTTAGCTATCACAGCGATATGTTTTCTGCCATAGCGACACGGCAGCTATGAGAGCTAATGCGTCATCTGCAGGAGAAGACGCAATGTTTGATTCAGTGAATGGGATGTTCTCTACCCTAACTAAGCCTTTGCTAAATCCAGCTAAGCGTTAGTTGTAGTAGCTAATTTTTGCCTACCAGAGACAATTTTTAGCTATGGTAGCTTATAAGTTGCTTGTCACGCTATCAGCTAACATATTAGCTACGGCAACTTATGTATTTTTTTCCGTGTAGCGCTCTGCTCTGCTCCGCCTTCTAACGCCTTCAATGATCTGTATTGATGGCCACTAAGGCATTAACAAATTTCTCTTTTCGGCAAGATACTCTTCGCCACGGGGAATTCCAAAACAATCATGACGCTCATCACACTCAACAGCTCCAAATTCTGCATCGAACTAATCCAAAACGAGCCTTCATGGGATTGGGGGTTGATTAACAGTTAAGAACGTGAATTAGCTAAAACATTTAACTTACTTTAAAGTTTAATTTCTCATCAGAAGCAAAATCACATGCACGTTATTTATTTGATGCAGAACTTTGGGGTGAGCAGTTACCGCTGATTACGTTGCTATTGTATATCCCCCATTTGCTAGACCAGAGCCGACCTGCGCAGCGCTAATAGTGGTAGTCGGTGCGAGCCAAAGGACGTGCGGAAGCGTGGAGCGTCGTGAGGTAAGGCGGAGTAGGTCGGGGTGGCGCGGGGCCGGCAAGGTGATAGGAGCAGGAGTGAGGACATTGGAGATAGGACCTGTGGGAGCAGCTCGGGGATAGAAACACCGCCCCTTTCCCTCTTCCTCGGAGAGTAAATGTACTCGCTTTTGCGCCCCCCCCCCCTCACAACCTCTCCTCGTTTTAATAAAACTACAGCAAGCGCACAGCGAACCCAGCGAGTTTCATATACACGTCGTCGTTTGTCGCGCGACTGTTTGGCGCAGAGTCCAAACCAATTTCCTAAACGCCCCCCTGCTCCACCCCCTCCTACCCCCCGCGCCTTTCATTAGCCGTTACTGCACCCATGCATTATGCACAAACGTAACGGCCGATCGAACGGTCTATGGCCCCGGGCGCACCGCCTCATTACAAGAGTCATGAGCTTGGGTATGACTCGGCGGCGAGGCCTGGCGGCCGGGCCGGGCACACCCCGCGCTCGGCTGTCGCCCGCGCCCTCCGCCCACCCCCACCATCACATACGCCCGGCCCGCCCAGCCAGGCCTGCGACGGCCGATAAGGGAGGGTCCCTCCCTCCCTCCCTCCAGCTCCCTCCCTACGCACTCTTGCCCCCTCCCGCCCCCAATAAAGGTGTGTATCGCCTTGCGGCCGCGTCGGGTCGGGGCTCAGCCAGCCTCCCCCCCCCCCCCCTCTCCACCACGGGGTCCTCGCCCGTAGCCTCCCGCCCGATCCGTACTGAGTTATGCGTGCAGCCCGCATGGTGCCGCACAATTTTCAATTCGCAGCATCGCAGTCGGGCCGGGGGATAAGCGAAGCGCTGCCTGCAGGGACGGGCCGGGCGACGGGACCCAGAGAGGCGGGAACCGAGCCGAGGGGGGTTTCCGCACTCGCGTAATACCGTGTAAACATTGCTGCGTAACAGGAACTGTAAGTTGCTCACGAAGGACTGCTCTTCGTAACGTAAACAGGATTTTTGGTATTTTTAATGCAAGCATCAATAACAATGACGTGCACTTTTAGTACTCCGCGGGGTTTGAGGAAACGCGAGGCAGTGCAAGTGAGTAAAAATGGCGCATTCACTCTGGGCTCGGGCCGGGCCGGTGGCAGGCAGCATTAGGCTTTAGCCGCGTGCAGCGGTGACGGTGACGGGGTGCCCAGGACGGGTTGCGGAGCCACTCGTGGTCAACTCTTTAGAAAAAGTTGTTCCATCTCGCCGCACCGAGCGTGGAAGCTCGACTCGACGAAACTTTCTTCATTGTTCTCCTTTTTATTCCCCTTCCCTTTCTCGCGTCGACATCGAAAGCCGTATGGCACAGCGCCTTACGAGGATGCAGCGTGTACCCTCCGGCATGCTCCGGCAGGAAAAGCCGTAGTGAAGTTACCGTGTGAAGATGCATAAATTGAAGTCTACTTCTGCAACCTTTTCTCGTATATATGTGACCCGAGGGATTTGTCACTCATACAAAATGTGTACAATGATTTTGTTTTGATTTATTTTAAAATTTTCTTTAATGATTTTTTTTCCTTTTGATTTCTACAAGGAAAATTTCTGTCACTTTTTGGTAAATTTCGATCTTTGCTCCCCATTTCTAGCTTTTATATTTATTGTTTTAGTTTTTTGTTCATTTCTGATCGATTTTTAGGGATTTTCCTGTATCTTTCTTCTTAATTTTATTTTTATATTTTGATAAATTTTCGATTTTTAAAAAGATTTTTTGAGGGCCGTTTTCAAAAGTTACCCTTCCCCCCTCGATATGACTGAAACAGAAAAAGTAAACTCTTTCCTTCTCTGCTCTCCGCGCAGGTGGTGACGCCCGGCATGGTCAGCGTCATCGTGGCCAGCTAAAGGTAAATTCCAGACGCGCTCACTTTGCAAACAGCGCGAAGAAGACCCGGTCCTGAATAAAAACCACGGACATGGGAGACGGGAATGAAATGTTAACGGTTCAAGTGGCACAACAAGATTACTAACAAAATGTAAAAGGGCCGACAGCGGGGCACTGGGACCGGGACTCCGCCTGGCCGGGCAGGGCTGCCTGTGCAAACGCAGAGCACACGGGCAGGGCGGGGCAGGGCACGGCGCGTCTGTATTGACATGAAATGCTCCTGTCTCATCAAAATACGGCGAGGGAGGGAAAATGGACCCCTCTGACGACGAACGCAATGCCCCGCCCCGCGCCCCGGAGGCTCGGGCCCTGCCGGTCAATACTTTGGTACGGACTTTGTTTTTTTAGATTATTCTTCGTCTTTTTATTCATTTCGCTGCGGAGGAAGGGGGTACGGGGGGCGGAGCGGGGTAGTAGCAGCCCCATACTGTTTGGGGAAGCATTTGATGTGTGTGTGTATGTGTGCGCACGCGGTGGGATCAGCGAGGCGAGGAGGACGTGGCATATACACACCGGGTTACTTTCCGGCAAGCACCGAGCGCTTGCCGGCGTTAGGCCCAAATCAGTCTGAGTGAGCACAACATTTCAAAGGGGACGCGTCGATGTGGCTGGGGGTGGGCACCCGAGCGCGGCGTGGTGGGGTGTGGCGGGGTGGGGCAGGGCGGGGCGGGGCGTGGCGGGGGCCCTATAGCTCCTCCGCCTCACTTAGACTCAGACATTCCGCTCGGGAGCGCAATATATTAATGGTGAAAAGACTAGCGGGAGGCTGAAGGGATTTGAGGTCTCACCGCCTCGACGGGTCCGCCTTGCCCGCACACGCACGCGCTTCGTAGGTTGGGGGTGAGAGCGCGAGGGGATGGGAGGAGCGAGTGAGGCCCGGCTGGACAGGGGGGAGGGGGGAAGAGAGAGGAAACAGAGAAAGACAGGGGGAGGGCTTGTGTCGTGCGGGCTAGACACACAACTCGCACACAGAATCTATCCGCGCTATCGACTCTGTAAAGTACTACCTGACTGACCGAATACCGCTGATGTAGCTAAGTATCGGACTACCAGTATATTTACTTATGGTCATGGCAAAGTTATTTTCTGTCCCAATTCCTTCTCCGGTCCTTCCCAAAGGATCTGCCGCAGGGAGGACATTTTCTGCTTAAGCAGCAGCAGCAGTAGCAGCCGGGGTTAAGACGAGCGGCCGCGCTCGCTACGTTATCGGTTATCAATACCAAACAAGAAATATGCATCTCGAAGAAGCCCTGCGGGCGGCGCCCAGCCGAAACAGCCTCGCGTTCCCAATTCGAGCCTTGGAGCGAAAAGTTTACCGTGTAAATAAGTCTCTTTGCGCGGCGAAGCTCCTCAAACGGGGAGCGCGCTACCTACTCTTCTTCTTCTTCTTCTTCCTCTTCTTCCCTTTTCCCCGCGGAAATAAACAAGCATGCGTGGCGGGTCGAAGTGCTTCTACTACTCCGCCGCCGCGGCCGCCTCCCGACGGCATTACTCTTCGTTAGTCGCTACATGTAGCCAGGGAGAGCTGAATTTCACTTGCGGAAGATGGCGACGACGCGCTGAAAGGGCCGCGGGCGCGGGTGCCGCAGCCTGTGAGGAGAGGCTGGACCCCCCTGCCCTGCACGCTCCGCCGCGCTCAGCGCCTTGCCGCGGCGCATTAGTTCTCGTGCGAACCTACCCGACCCGACCCGACCCGGCCCGTTCCGGCCCGTTCCGCCCTTACACTTACTTTCCCCAGTCAGCAGCACAGCGCGCCGCGCCGCGGAGTGGAGCTCCTGCAGCGAGCGCGGGCAGACTGGCCCGCCACGCTCCGGCGAGCACCGGGCTGCCTACCCAGCGATTCGCAGGGGCCGAGCCGGGCCGGGCAGGGCAAGGCTTAGCGGGAGCGGGCATAGAGAAGCAGAGCTGCGTGGCGTGGCGCGGCGTAGTGAGGCGCGGCCCAGCGCGCGCCCTCCAAGATTGATGTCATCCATTATATGCAGGGCGGGGCGGGGGCGGGGCTGTCGCGGGGAGGGCGTGCGCGAGAGGAGGGGAAAGATAGGTACTTATCCAGAGTGTGGAATTCACGACGGCACGTAGGGCGCGTGGGCCGGCCGGTGACGTGGTTTTCACACGTGCGCGCAAAAATATTAAAAGCATCAAACCGGAAGCGCGAACGGGAGAGACAAAATGACTGAGCAGCAGACCTTTGTGCCGGGACCTGGCCCAGTCCGACTCTACCCAACCGGCGCCTATTTTAATTTTCATTTCTGTTGCCGGGGATGCATTTCTTTCTCTCTCTCTCTCTCTCTCTCTCTCTCTCTCTATCTCTCTCTCTCTCTCTCTCTCTCTCTCTCTCTCTCTCTCTCTCTCTCTCTCTCTCTTTCATGGCACGCAAAAACACCGCGCGGCGGTCAACTCTGCGCCAAGCGAAAGGCGAGAAGCGCTCGCCCTCGTCACGATCATCGCACATCAACTCTCTCCCTCCGCTCTGCCAAGGCCAAGGCTCGGGCTCGAGCCGCCGAGCAGCAGTCCCCTTCATGGCAAATCACGTTGTGGCGAGGGGGAAACAACTCTGAATTTCGATGTACACATTGTGTGAATTTTAGTGAATTTTTGTAGGATTTTCGTGAATTTTCATTTGAATTTTACCAAAGTTATAGTGAATTTGCCTAACCTATCATGAATTCTCCCGAATTTTCCTGAATTTTTGCTATTTTTTTTAAATTCTTTGGATTTTTTTACAATTATTTTAGAATTTTAATGAATTACGAGGTGCACATGTTCAAGGACAAAAATTTCAGAGTTGTTTCCCTGTCGCACTGTGGAGTACGGCTGGAGCAAGCACGTATAATAAGGGGGAGGGCGCCATCTCTCTGCTGCCGGTCACAGTCACTCGTGTGCTCACTCGCTCCTTGTTGACGTTTCTCAACAGAATTTTATCGTGTGAGTGCACAGCGAGCCCAGCTTCTCCGAACCGAACTTCTCCGGGAACGCACCAGTTGCATCAGCACTGCAGCCAACTGCAGCCCGGGGCCGCGCGGGCCCCGGGCGGCCGACTTCAGCAGCGCAGCTCCCCGGCACAGCGAGCGCAACTAATCTCAGACACTTTTCATTCCCGACCCCACTGGCCCGCTCCGCTCCGCCCCGCCCCGCCCTGCGCCCCATCCCCGCGAGAGTCTTCTGTCGCGAGCGTCCGCGCGCGGGTCGTGATTCAGCGGAGCGGAGAAGAGGAGAAGAGATTTAGGGGGGAGGGGGGTTTATGCAGGCGGCGTTCCCCCGCCCCGCCCGCCCCCTCCCCTCACGTTCCCTCCGCTGTCCCGCATGATGAGACAAGGAGCACAGGGCTATATCCTCTTAAGGGGAGCTAGCACAGATAGCACAGCCAGACCGGCCGTGTATCCGGGAATTTTGATCACCCTGGGCTTCATGTGTAGGGTTGCCAAGCCCAGGGTGGGTAAAACCACACTTATTTTTATTTTTTATGTTTAGTGTAGCGGTCGGTGACGTCACGACCTGCAACGTGACGGCGAATAGTGATATGATTTGTTTCCAGCGATATATTACAGAAGTCTTTTGCTGCTAGGCTTACCGGCACATACAGCTTCCCATTGTTTAAATGATTAAATGACAGTCACGTGCACGCCGCGCCGTGAACCTACCGACCTCTCTACCGACAGGACGGCCCGGACACCGCCGGTCTGGCTGCGCTGCTGTCCGAGCTGGCCTGGCTCCCCTTACAAGGCTTTTCAGCGGCCAGGCGGTGCTGAGCTAGGATAGCAGCATTGCGCAGCATTGTCACCAGCAACAGCGACCGATTGCTATCGCCGCTCCAATAGCAAACGCAATCTCTATCAGGCCCGGGCTGAGCCGGGCAGGGGAGACGCGAGGAGGTTCCGCTGCGGCGGGGCGTCCCCGCGTGAGCAGGCGCCCCGTGGCGCCGCCCCACCCGGCCCCACCACGCCCCACCCCGCCCCGCCCCGCCCCGCCCCGCCTTGCCGAGGCGTCTATAGTGGGGCGGTTGTCGATGCTGATGGGATATCAGGAGCTGTCGCGAGGGCGTGTTCCTGCGGTCGAGAGTCGGGCAGCCCTCACTACCTTACACCACTCCGCCACAATCTATCTACCAACACGACGCGCGTACCACTGCGTGTACCGCCCCGCCCGCAGCGCCCAAGCTACTGCTCCAGCCTAGCCTCCCGGCCCTCCCACATTCCTCCATGAACTTGAGGAGGAGATCACTTGGAAAAATACAGCCCAAAAACGATTCAATTAAAAAAATTTAAAAACTCAAAAAAAATTATATTAGATCAGGTAGAAAAGTACCGAAAAATCTGAAAAATCGAGAAAAATGAACAGAAAAACGAAATAAAATTGGGAAAAAACCTAGGAGATTGGGGTAAAAGATCAAAATTTATCAAAACGTGACAGAAATCTTCCTTGAAAATTCAAAAGAAAAATCAAAACAAAATACCTTTAAAAAATCCAAAGTCGAAAAAATCATTGTACACATTTTGTATGAGTGATTTCCGCCCCCCTCCCCTCAGAACTTGCACCTTTATTCCTTTATCCTTTCTAGAGTTATGGGTCTGCGGCGCGGTATGCAGCGATGCAAAAGGTACGAACATTTGCAGCGCGCGGGGGGGGGGGGGAGGGGGGCAAGGTGGGGCCGGAGTCTCATCGACCCCACCTGTCCGTACAGCCATTACCAATTCTGATCACCGCATTATTGGTTCGGCCTTCATTTGGGCTGAGGCGAGCAGCACGGCGGGAGCGGGGCGCGAGCATGGTGGAGCGGGGCGCGGCGTGACGTGAAGCGTGACCCACATCGGTCTACGCTGCTGCAGTCTACTGCGTGACCCACGGCAAACAGAGCGCGCAGTTTAACGCGCCATCACTGTGAAAAATATCTTTGTAGATTTACGATAAATTTTGTAAATTATGATTTACGAAATATGTTGTAAATTTACGACGGACCTATTTTGCTCGTGAATGAATTTCAAGCCGATATGTAGTGCTTGTAATTTTACGATTTGCAATTGTAATTTTACAACTGCACTTCGTGGAAAATTTTCCTGTAAACTTACGACTATTTTTCACAGTGCATGCACTGTGCGCTCGCAGCTGGCAGGTGTACCATATGAGCTCGATACGCCCGTTGGTCCATTCGTTCGTTCGTGCGCGCATGCGTGCGTGCGTAAGTGCCGTGCGTCCGTGTGTTTGCGTCACCTGCGCGCATTGCTCATTGTGTTTGCTCAGCTCGCAGTGATGGACTGTGTGTCACCGCGGCACGCCACGCCGCGCAGAGCTGCTCTGTTGTCTAACTACGAACAATCATTACCAGCACGCTGCAATTCAAAGGCAGGCCCAGCCCCACTCCACCCCACCCCACCCCACCCCGCCCCGCCCCGCCCCGCCCCGCCCCGCCCCGCCCCGCCCCGCCCCGCCCCACCTCCTGCGCAGCTGCGCCAGATGCACACGTTTCACACCGCGCCACCGTGCATGCTCAGCAGCCGCGGCCCGGTCCGGTCCAGCCTGCTGAACCTGCGGAACCTGCGGTATATGTCAGAAGCTGATGGAGCTCGGTTCGCGCCGAGCCGACATTACCGCATCACTCTGTTGGGGGTTCGGCGTAACAGCGGTCGAAAGAGGAAAACGGGGGGAGGGGGGAGGGGGGCAGGGGGGCGGGGCGCGGGCAACGCGACCCAGACAGCAGCCTCTGGCTAGTTCCCGCCCGCTCCGCCCGACACGAACACGGCCGGGCCTCGCTGCCAGCAACATGATGGTGACGGCGACACAAACGCCCCGTGCACACACGTCTAGAGTTTCAGTCGTGCGAGATGTGGTGGGGTGGGGCCGGGTGGGGCCGGGTGGGGCCGGGTGTGGTTGGGTTGGGTGGAGTTGTTCCGGGTGGGGTTGGGCTGGGTGGGACAAGGTGAGGCTGCAGAAGGCCGGGTCTAGAGTGACAGTGACTTGCAGGTGAGGGAAAGGGGGAGGGGTACAAGGTGGACTAGTAACCACACCAAGCAGTTTCACACAGCTGCACCATTATTCACTCACGACGCGTCATCACATGACAATGACAGTGCGACGCACGACCTGCCAATCGAACCTCGACAACTGAATTTCTGAGAAATGAATAAAGTCTGGCGAGCAAGGCTATGGGCCGTGGATAGGGGAAGCAGAGGTTTACAGACGTAAGACTGCGGCTGTGATCCACTCTGACCCGCCCTCCCACCCCTGCATGTCGTGGGCCGATGGTGACGGTACGGGACAGAGCGCCTCTAAACTTTGGCTCGAACAGACTTCGCCGCGGGAGCTGAGCGCTACGCCCCCCGGCCCCGCGCCGTACTCTTCCCGCCGGACATAGTGGGAACGCTCACCCAGCACCAGCAAGCGACTCAAATTGAGAAAATAATTTTGTATTCATGTCATGGCCGGCGGGGTCGGGGAGGGTAAGGAAAGAGAGGGGAGGGGAGTCGGGCGGACCTGGAAGTCCTTATGGCAATAGGGAAAAGGCCCTGGGGCGCTACAGCCAAGACAGTCTCGGGAGAGGGGGAGGGGACAGCCCTTATGCTTTCAAAAGGGAAGGGACCCAGGCCAAGTTGTAGTCCGCGGCTCGTGGAGCGTCCCGCGTCCCGCCTCTCACTACCCCCTCTCCTCTCCTTTCCCTTCCGCCTGGACCGCTGCAGCAAGACTTGTGGCCAGGACGCTCAGCAGTGCAAACAGTAAGGGATTATTGCGAGGCGAATAACGACTCCGGATAAGCTTCTTATTTTCCCCCCAAAAAAACTTGTAGTGAAGGTTTTTTTTTTTCACATAGCAGCCCTAAAAATTATGTTTTAGAATTCCATATACTGTAGATTTTGTAGCTGGTCAGGGTCTCGTTTGAAGGTCAGACACGAACCTCGCTGTCAATAATGACAATGAAGCCTGCGGGGCGGCCTCATCGGAGTGCGTGGTCCTGCTGCCGACGGCTCGCGCTCCAGGGCAACAGGACACAAGGACCATGGCCCGCCATCGACCAGCACTGCACTTGATTACATCCTCCAAATAACGTCAACAGTCTCATCACCCGCTGGCACGGGCCGGCCCCGGGGCTGGTGCCGGGGTGGGCTGCGGTTCAGAGGCCTCCCCTCCCCTCCCCTCCCCTCCCCTCCCCTCCCCTCCCCTCCCCTCCCCTCCCCTCCCCTCCCCTCCCCTCCCCTCCCCTCCCCTCCCATAGCCCCGCCCCTCTAAGCCAACAAATCTAATGTAGCCGTCAAACACACGCACAGTCCTCCCCCACCGCGCCACGCGGCGCCACGCCCCGTCTGCTCTACATCCCGCGCGCACCATTGCCGCCCGCTTTCTTTCTACTCGTTATTATTCCGCACTGGTGTCGCGAGTAGCGAGACTGCCCCGCAACTCCCCAACTTATACACTGTGCTCTGCCCAGCCGTTGTAGAGGTCGGCGCTCATCTATACCAGCAGGACGGGACGCCCGGGACGAAACGGGAGGTTACAGGATGTAGATTGACAGGTCTGACGTCGACACACCGGCGAGAAGGTGGACGGCGCGCGTTATTGCTCAATTAGGAGGTCAGTCGCCCTCCGCTGAGCTCTTCACTTCCCTGCATAAGGCCTCCCGAGTGCCGTCGTGGCGCTGAGCGGCGCTGCACTGTTAAAAGTACGTCGTCAATTTACAACAAATTTTTAATGAAGTTTGTTATCAGCAAATGTCTTAATTTTACGAGCATGTTGTAATCTAACAATGTTCTTAAAATTTTTTGAAACATGTTTTTTATTTGGAAAAGTGCGTGCTCCTTAACCAACATAACAATGTAGGTTGTATTCAAACGATAGGTGTTGCTATCAAATAACTCAACAATTTTCTTGTGAAGTAACAACATGGTAAATACTTGTTCCGGTAAGGACCACAATACGCTTGAAATGGAAATGAGCCTTTTGTCAGTTCGACAAATGCAACAATTAATTATTGTTGTAAACCAACAACACAGCCATCACATGTAGTGTCGTCAACTGACAACTTGTTTTCTTAACAGTGTGAGTGATGCTGAACGGTATTGCACCCGGACAGAGTAAACGCAATATAAGGGCGGTATGGGATGGGCTGGGCCCTGTTAGAAACACACCACGGTATATGCCTACGCTACGTGACGTTAATTTGTTTGTCTCGAGCCGTAAACTTTTGACTACTGTCTGAATCTTGTGGTACACATCGTAGCCTGCAAATATGTTGGGGAAGTGTAAGGGAGTAAATTCCATCAACGGTGAAGCACAGTTCGTACCGTTAGGGTACGTTATGGCCGGATCGTGCAGGAAAACTACGGTACAAATCGTAGTCATAACGGAACTCCCTTATACGGTATTCTTCAAACTGGGTTCGGCGGAGGCCGCGCGGCGACGACTCAATATAACAGACAGGACAGGGCAGGGCACTGCTATCTCCACACAGCTCAGCACGGACCAGACCGACGAGGCAAGGCCTCTTTGTATTCACGAAATCCCCACCGGCACGCAGTTTCCAATCCTCCCTTTACAGCTATCCTCTCTCTCTCGTAGTCTTTTCCCTCTCTCGCAGCCCTTGCCCGCTCACCCTCAGCCTCAGTAATCGTGTTTCCGACTAGCACCCTTGTCATGACCACGTTTCAGCCAGCACCCAGGAGCACGAACAAAAACAGGAGAAGCGAAAAGCAGCGGTCCCTCAGCCCTCCACTCCACCTGCCCCGTACTCGTCTTATTGCCCCGTATTCGGAGTCTACATCGGTTATCCGACCTTTTTTTGTCCGACCTCGGGATTTTTTTGGTATGCACATGGGCACCGTTAATAGCACTGGATAGGCAGAGGTTCGAATACCAATCACTAATTAATTCTTTTTTTTTCCCTTTTTCTTTAAGAAGCTTTGTCTCTTTGCAGTTGTCCGAAGGGGCGCGAGTACAGTGGATAAAAAGAAAAAGTAGATTTTATAAATTAAGTCAAAACAAATCCACATTCCATATTGCAAGAATGGTTCGAATACCGGTCACAATTTCTTTCAATATGGAGTGTGGATTTGTTTTGACTTAATTTATAAAACCTACTTTTTCTTTTTATCCACTGTACTCGCGTCCCTTCGAACAGCTGCAAAGAGACAAAGCGTCTTAAAGAAAAGGGGGAAAAAAGGATTAATTTATGATTGGTATTCGAACCTCTGCCTATCTAGTGCTCTTATCGGTGCTGATGTGCATACCAATGTCGGCACGCGGCCGGGCTGTTGGTGGATGACGCCAGCGGTACAGGTTCGTCGGCGACTACAGCTCTTCGCAGCGTCACCCCTAGTGGGCAAGCCTCGTGTGCCATGGCGTCGTAGCCGTGCCGGCACAGTGTTGTCCCGCGAGCCGCAGAACCCAGGTTCGAATCTTGCTATAAAATATAAATTTTTCCGAGGACGGCAGCCTGCTGGAGTGGAATTCAAACCCCCCATTTCAACGGAGCTCCCTCGTGGAATCGCCGACGGTCTAGTGGTCTTAGTACCACGAAAGCCGCGGGGTGTCATGAGACTCGGCACTTGGGGCCTGGGTTCAATTCCCAGGTAGGTTCTTCACTGGCAGCGAAAGCGAGTTGTCAGGAAGTTCCGTCCCATGCCTCGGGGGGTGGTCCCTCGTGGGGAAGTAAGGCCTATGAATCTGGCTCCTTAGTAAACAGCTTTTCCATGACCTGTGCGGGAGCGGGTCAGTACAGGTCTAACCAACCGTACGCTTACTCTTCCGCAAAAACTTCTCTTTCTGCTTTTCTCCCCCTCTATCGTCCTGCCTTGCCTCTACCTCCCACTGACCGGTCATGCGGTCCGGTGGTGCCCAGTCGTTGGTCCGAAATGCTACCTACGGCTTCAAGGCGCTGTTTAAATAGGGTAGTACGGCGGGCCTGACAGGCCGCCAGCCTTAAGCGGGGACTCTCCCCGAAGCGGAGAGGACCTCTCGTGCCCGCGGGGTGGCGGTCGCCTGGAACACACCGGATCCCATCAGAACTCCGAAGTTAAGCAGGCGGGGCTCGCAGGTTGCGAGTTAGGTAGGGGCCAACCAATTTTTCAATTTTTTAAAAAATATCCATATTTCCAATATCCAATATCCATTTTTTCGGTGCATGCGCTCCGACCATGATACATATTCCTTCTCCATTTTGGCCGTGTAAACAAGGTCGGAAAAAATCCAGGCACTTTTTCAGATTTGGGGGAAAGTATCAGGTCGGTCAATCGAGCTGCATCGCAGAGGATAGCAGGCCACTCTAACGGTTCGTTGGGGACGGAGAAAACGAGGTCGGACAAAAAAATAACTATGACACCCAGATTGCCAGGTCGGACAAAATGAGGTCGGACAAAAGTAACGTGTGACGGTGGCGGCCGCAAAAATCCCGAGGTCGGACAAAAAATGGTCGAACAACCGATGTGCTTCGCCGTATTCGTCATGGTGTTTATTTCAATTTCCCGTGCCCCCTTTAATCTGCCCTCCTCCCCCTCTCACTTCCCCTCCCTCGCTCTCCCCCTTACACCCCTCTCTGCACCCCCCCCCCCTCTCTCTCTCTCCCGTGCTCGATAGGTCGCGCATCCTTTTGAAATTTCCCTCTCGGCTTACTGCTCGTCCCTTCCACTTCCAGCCGCCAGCCGCGCGCATCCAGGCGTGTGACCAAAGGGCGTGCGGCGCGGCGCGGCGGGCCCTTCAAACCCGTCCCACAGCCCCATGGCCCCGCGCAACCAGCCGCACCCGCCCGCACCCGCCCGCACCCGCCCGCACCCGCCCGCACCCGCCCGCACCCGCCCACCCGACGCGGCCGGCCTTTCAGATCAGTCCCTCAGTCCCGTGGCTCGGCACCTACTCGGCCAGTTCGGAGTTCGGACCTAACTCGAACAAAATTGGTCCAAACATCTTCAAACGGAACACTAACAGGCAACTAGATGTTTTTCTCAAAAGATCCGAATTCATAACAATGCAGTGTTCACATTTCAAAACTAACATGAACAATTATTTCATTAGACCTCTTTAATCTACAAAGGATCCTTTAGTCAAAGTCAAAGTCATGCGACCAGAACGGTTTTATTCGACGGCGAAAATATGTTCGATATGTATTCGAACACCTTTACTTTCTTGTTCGAACGATCATGAATTGTTCTCTCGAGTTCGGTAGAATCCAAAGAGTTTGCTCATCTCTAACCAACCGCGCGGAGCAGATGCCCGGCCGGCCACGGGCCACGCCTGCCGCCGCTGTCCTGTCCTCAGGCGATCTCTTGTGGACCACCGGAGCCGGAGGTAAAGTCTGTGAGATCCGCAGAGGGCTGGGCCCGCCATTCACACGGGGATGAGTGCACTCCCCACCCCCACCCCGCCCGGGCGTGGGCGCGCCCCCACGGGAGCGATGGAGGGTGAGATACTTGAGGGGCGGGGTGAGGTGGGATGAGGTGGGATGAGGTGGGATGAGGCGGGGCGGGCGGGGCGGGCGGGGCGGGCGGGGCGGGCGGGGCGGGCGGGGCGGGCGGCGGCGACCTAATTAACGTCGGCCTCACCAGCCCCACGGCGAGCTTGTGATGAGACTCGTTTTACTGAGTAAGAAAAAAAAATCCGCTGTATAAATTCAACAATTTCCTCGGACGCACCGCACGCCACGCAACCGCGCCGCCGCGGTGCCGCAAGGCCGCCAGCGGAAACAGCAACAGCAGAACAAGTGTTCGTAATTCGGCACAAACCGCACAAAACAATGCAATTTTCCTCCTCCTTCCGCCTGTAACCCGCTCAAGCTCTGCTTTCCGCACTCGGGCGGCGTGCGCGGAGCCAGGCGCAGGCGAGGAAATTAGTTTTGATGCGGCAATTTCGTTTTACAAACTGGAGGGAAGGCGGTGGGTGGTGCAAAGCAGGTGCGGGCGAGGTGGTCGGTCTGGCGCCGAGCCGCCGCGCAGGAGTCGGGGAGAGTTGCGCAAAGCGGCGCCAAGCAACGCCCGAACTGCATGAAAGAACCTACAACCCTTTACCTCGCCTGCTGTAATGGCCATCCCTATTAGAAGATTTTTTTTATTATTATTATTTATTTTTTTTAAAGGAGAGGAAAATGATAACCAAATTGTTGAGGCGTACTCTGCGATGGGCGCGGAAATACAGTAAATTGGGTGTGGTCGAGAGGGAGCGAGAGAAGGGCAGAGTCAAAGGGGTGGAAGGCAGGGTGTGGCGGGGCGTGGCGGGGCGGGGCGGGGCGTGGCGGGGTGGGGTTGGGCCGGCAGAGTGATGAGGTGGTAGGCGTGCCGCCTGCCCCGCCCCGCCCCGCCCCGCAGCCTGCTTGAGGCTGTCGCGCCCCTTTTGAAAATCATTACAAGTCACGTGCGGCCCGGGACCGGGGCAGGGGCGGGGCGGGGTGGGGCGGGGCGGGGCGGGGCGGGGCGGGGCGGGGCGGGGCGGGGCGGGGCGGGGCGGGGCGGGGCGGGGCGGGGCGGGGCGGGGCGGGGCGGGGCGGGGCGGGGCGGGGCGGGGCGGGGCGGGGCGGGGCGGGGCGGGCGGCGGGGCGAGGTGCGAGCGAGTATGTCATCGCCCTATAAATTACAGGTTGTTGTTGGTGACGAAGAGGTGCGGCGCGGGGCGCGAAGGGGACGAGCGGGGCGTCCTACCCTGCCCATGCCTCACCCTGCCCTGACATTCCAACCGTCATAAAAACGCCGACGGTCCGGGAGATGTAAGGAGGAACACGTCCCGCAGCAGACAACATGGCAGTATAGGGCGGGGCAATATTCACACATTCAGGAGCTCAAACATACAAGTAGGAGGAGGCGAGACCCCGCCCCGCCCGGCGGCCTGCACTAACAGAGAAAGAATCTTCCTCCTTGCCCACAAGGGCAGGTCTGCCGGACTGGACCGGAGCGGAAAGGTCCGGCACAGCGGACTTTCTGGGGGATTCCGCGCAAAAACTTGCGCTCTGCGCCCTAAAGTTCGGCAACGTATTCGACGGGCGAGCGCAGCGAAGGGTCTTCTACACTCTCAGAGGGTTGCAGAAATTTTAGTCTGTAAACAGTTCTATGGATGAGTATTGCTTTTGTTGGCGGTGTAGTGGTACGGCCCACCCTCCCAGCCACACCGCCCTGCGGAGCAGTGGAGCTCCGCTTATGTTTGTGGGCTTGGTCTTGCCGGAGGCTCCGTCTCTGCAAATTGCTGAATACACTGGTTTTATGAGTACTTATGAAGCGTTTTATTGTCTGCGTGCGCGGAAGGGGAGGGGAGGGGGTGGCTACCACTGTACGACGCGCAGGGCGCGGCCGAAGTGCCCGGGAGGCGCAGGGGAGGAAGCAGGGGGGAGGGGGGCACACACAGACAGGCCATCAAGTTCTTGTCAAAGTCATTTGACCGAGAACGAGAAGGAAAACACAGACGTAAAGGCCGCTTGGGGATGGCAGGGCGCGGTGCTTAGCGTGGCGCGCTGCGGGCGTTGGCGCCGTGCGGGTGCGGGACGGGCCTCGAGTCCAGGAGAGGGGGAAACAACTCGGAATTTTCGTGTACAAATAATGTAATTTTTTGTAAATTTTCAAGAATTTATGTGAATTTTCAAGAATTTATGTGATTTTTCAAGAATTTATGTGAATTTGTCTGAATTTTAACTGAGTTTTTGTGAATTTTTAATTGAATTTTACCTAAGTTTTCCTGAATTTTTCTGAATTTTCCTGAATTACAAGACAAAAATATGAGGGTTTTTTCTCCTTCGGGCCCAGGGCAGGGGTTAGGGACCCTTTGAGAGCTCACATGAAGACACCTGTGGGCGAGGGACTGGGAAAACTAATATGACGTGAGTCGCGTCATGTCAATTGGTGTGACCAGTTTTGGTCGCACCACGTAATACGACGTCAATTAGTTTTTCCGGAGCGTGCCAACCTCAGCACGCTCAACAGTGCAGAACGAGCTCCCCACACCTCTCTGCGGCTCAGCGATAGTTCCACCGATAAAGTCCCAACGCCGGGCTCAGCACCGTCAAATTACCTGTCTGGGGTTTGATCCATTTTTGGGTCTATTTGAGATTTTCGTACCATCCGAATAATTGAGAAGCTGGCGCTACGTGCTCTCCCCATCTCTCTCGCACAGCTCCCCCCCCCCCCCTGTTCCCGCGGGCCCGCGGTGCGAGGGGACCCTCTACGCCGCCAACGCGGCACTCGCCTCAGAGAGACGCGCTGCTCCCTCGGCTGCTGCTCCACTATTTCCTGACGCCGCGCCGCCAAAGTGATATCAGTCATGAATAATAACCATGATTATTATGCCATCCAGGAGCGCAGGCGCGCGGCGCAGTAGCGGGACGGGCGCCGACCGGCGGCAACGAGATTAGGCAAATAGTTTGCACGGACAGCAAGCTTAATTACTATCCGGGGAGCGAGGAGGCGTTCCGGCCGGGCCGGGCCGGGCTGGGCCGGAGGCGATGATCTGAGCGGGGCTGGGCGGGGCGGGGCGGGGCGGGGCGGGCCCGGTTGTGGAGGGGAAGGCGGGCACGGCCGTGATAAGAGCCGGCAGGTGCGCCGAGACCCTCTTCAAGGTCGTAAATGCGAGCGGACCCACCGCGCCGCGCCGGACTACACGATGAAGACAGGTGAGGGGCCGGGCTAGACCTGGCGGCCCCGGGACCCAGTGATGGGAAGGCCGGGCGGGGTCGAGGCCAGGCCGAGGCGTGCTCGACACCATCACAGCCCAGGAGGAGGAGGGTGTGCTACCTGCTCCCCTGTCCTCCTCCCACCCCTCCCCCGGCGGCGGCGCTGTTCCGTCAGGCACTGCTGCTTATCGAAAACCAGTAATACGGACTCAAATTGCGTGCTGAGCGCTTTGCAAATTGGGCGTCGCGAGTGAACCCCCGCAGAAGCCATTTCCCCTCCTCGTTGCCGCAGACGAAATAACACACTCCAGTCTCTCTTTTTGTCAGCCCTTGTGTAAGCACGCCATCGTGGCGGGGCGTGGCGGGGCGTGGCGGGGAGCAGCGGCGCGGGGGTGGTGCCGTGCCTCGACTCGAGCCGCGGGCGCGCTAACTTCTCCCTTGCCTCTCCCCTTTTTGTCGAGTAAGACGAACTCGCGCGTGCCGTTGAGGTGAGAGCGGATGAGAGAGACGGAGTACAGGAAGATAGCTGGCAGGAGCGGGAGGGAGGGGGAAGGCGACGGGGAGGAAGGGGTAGGCACGATTGATGACTCCTCTATTTCGTCGCCCTCCTCCTCCTCGCTTAGTGGAGGCTGGGCGGGGCTGGGCGGGGCTGGGCGGGGCTGGGCGGGGAGCGGTGGAAGGTGAGCGTTTATTAATAGTTTGTGCGAGTCGTCCCGCCCCGCCCGTCCCCCGCGGAGGCTGCGACCACGCCGCGCCACGCCGCGCCACACTCACCAGAGGGAGACAAAGGCTCAGTGGGTGGGCGCTACCAGGGCGCTGCCAGGGCGCTGCCAGGGCGCTGCGCACACCTCAAGGCGACGTGGTGGCGCCGGCCCTCCCTCGGGGCCGCGCAGGGGCGCGCAGGGGGCGCGGGGAGGGGAGGCGGGGAGCTGAGGAAATGATTGGATGTGGGGAAGGGTTGCAGGCTGCTGGGTCAGGCAGGAGGCCAGGCATGCCAGGCAAGGCCCCACGACAGCGGCCGGGGCGCGGCGGACACAGATAACTCGATTAGTGCTCGGGACGGGCGGGCCGGGCCGGGCCGGGCCGCAGCCGCACCATGTCCGAATGAGATGGCGGTGCTGCCGCCACAAACTCCTCCACCCCAGCCCCGCCGCGGTCTGGGTCCGTGGCGTGGCGCGGCTATACCCGGCCCGGCCCGGCCCGGCCCGGGTGGAGAGAGTTGTGTGGGTGTCGGAAAAGTGTTGCAGCTCGCGGCGGCGTCCCGCCCCACCACCGCGTACCTCCCTCCCCTCCTGCGGCCCCGGCGGCACCGCGGTCTTATAGTTACCGCGAAATTTATTAGCAGGATTGACATGAAAATAGTGCGGTTGAGGCTAAAAAGGGTGCGGCAGCGGCAGCGTCGGCTTTACTGTCGTGCTGACCCCAGCCGGGTCTTTATTGCGTGGCGTGGCGTGGCGTGGCCTGAAGTGGTTGGCACAACGGCACTTCACTGTGACGGCAGAAAGGAGCGAAGCGGGTGGCGGGTGGCGGGCTGGGGTGGGGTGGGGTGGGGTGGGGCGGTGGGGCGGGGTGTGTCTGCCTCCAGTGCATTACCTCCTCTTTGATGGCGCGTTATAGCTCCGGGCCTTTGGGCTCGGGGCGCGAACCCCTAAATGTGGTCATATTCAGATCGAATGAGCCAAAAAATATGCGAGAGAGCTGTCCCGAACGAGCCGAGTGGGAGCAGTTGCTTTAAGGTGACGGGTATGAAATCTGCAGTTTGAAATAACGATGCCGAGCAGAACATCCTCTGGGTACGTTGCGAGGTGCGTTGCTGGGTCCTATCGGGACGGGGGCCAAAAGAAGAACGCACCCAATTTTACGAACTGCGCGCCCTTCTTCCTGGAGGGGTATCACGGAGCTCCTAGGAAACGTTCTTCCAACCCCCCCCCCCTAACCCTCTGTAGACTGGTTATAGGAGACGCTTCTGGGGAGCTCCGTGATACCCCTCCTGCATCCTCGACTCTTTTCTCTGGAAGTTTCCTCAGAAAGACAGCGTGCAGGCGCGACCATGTATACAGCGCGGTGGGTCGGGGCGCCAGGATCGATCGGGCTAACAAACGCGACGGTACCTGCTTGCGAGAGGATACAGTGCGGGTGCGTTCGCTCCGGACAACGGGGCGTGGCGGGGCGGGGCCGGAGAGAATCAGGAAATAGCGTGATCTTTTCTTGTCTCTTTCGCCATCTTCCCCGCGCGTTGCGATCGAGGGGAGGTGACTCATACAAAATGTGTACAATGATTTTTTGGTCTTTTAATTTTTGTTCTTTTGATTTTTTAAGGAAAATTTCTGTCGCACTTCTTGATGAATTTTAATCTTTCACCCGCATTTCTGAATGTTCTCCAATTTTATTTCCTTTTGTTTTGGTAATTTCTTTGCCGATTTTTTGTGTCTTTCTTCCTGATTTGACTTCTATTTTCTTGATTTATTTTTGGATCTTTTAAAAGATTTTTCTTGGAGGGGGGAGGGGGGCTTACAATGACTTTTCGAAGCGATTCTCTCCCCCCCCCCCCCCCTTTCGGTCGCGACACCCGGCCCGGCACTACGCCACGACCTACAGGGCGACGACCCGCCCGCCACAACTTAACGCTCGCCATTGCCTGTCTGCCTACAGGTGCAGCAGGAGAATGGCTGATCACATCAACAAGTAGTAGCGACTCCGCCCCGCCGTGCCCCGCCGCGCCCCGCCACGCCTTGCCCCGTCTAGCACGCCGCAAAGGAGGTTAACGCGAGCAAGTAGTATAAGGAAGAAACTTAGGTGGAGCAGGAATGGAGATCTGCGCGATGGAGATGCGGGGCTCCATCCGCCGGGCTCAGCCAGGGACAGCAGATGGGGCCAGGGCCCCCCGGCCCAAGGGCCCAGCAAAGCGATCCCGGACACCATTTTGGAGTGCCCTCTCTCTTGCACCGTACGGCCGTGCCCCATGAGTGCGACAAGGAGAGAGCAACGAAACCATAGGGTGCGGAATCACCCTGCAGGGCCCAGGCGCCCAATAAGGCCCACGCGCGGTTGCGAACGCCAGCGATACACCACATCGGTTTATTTCACTTCCCCAGCCGCACGGCCCGCCACATCGTACCGCTCGGATCCGGAGGGCGTCCTTATCATCTTATCGGTCCAGCCCAGCCTCTCTCCGGCTGTAGCTGGGCGGCCAGGACAGCCAGCCAGCCAGCCCTTGCGTGGCGGGGCCTGGCGGGGCGGGGCGGCGGCTCGGGACACAGCGACAATGGTGCGATTGTCTCGCGAAAGCGAGCATGGCCGAGCCGGGTGGACAGATCAGGACAGGGACAGGAGACAGTACAGGACAGGACAGTGGGTTGAGTCGGGCCGGGCCGGGCCGGACCGGGCTGAGCTCCTGTCCCTGTCCACACTAAAAATAAAAATAAAATAATTAGCTCTCAGAGGAAACAGTTTAGCTAATTAGCCATATTTCACATTCTAAAGCATTTGTCACATTCCCATCCCATGTCGTCTTGTACAAAGCGAAGTTCTGAGCTGAATCTGATGGTTAGCGTCAGAATAAAATACATGGAAAAGAGTACAATGAAAACACATAAAATCTAATTAATGCCTTTGGCACAAATATTGCACCTATTATATTAAAAGGGCTAAAACCTGCCTTTGTATTTCCAGTGTGGGGGTGGGTGGGGGTTTGGCACCTGGCCGGGGGCCCCGAGCAGCAGCGAGGCGTGGCGAGCGGGGGGAGGGGGGGGGGCAGGAGAGGGGACTCTGGATGAGACAGCGTCTCCGGAGAGCCACGTCGTTTCTGGAATGGTGCGTTGGGCCGTCCAAGGAAGGCATGGCACGGCCACGGGGCAGAGCAATAGCAGCAATAGCTGTACCCGCCCCACCCCGGGCCCCGGGCACAGGGGGTGGCAGCGAGGTATAGCCGTGAGGCACTACTGCCGGACAGGTCAGGGCGGCCTGCCCGGCCCGGACATCACGATGGACATCGTGCTGCACACCTCGGCCCCGGATAGAAGTGAGACTGCAGGAGATCTGGAACGACAAGAAAGAGTGTCGCTCTCTGCGGCGCTGCAGCGTGTGAGAGACGGATAAAGAGGGAGCGAGAAAGAGAGAGAGAGAGAGAGAGAGAGAGAGAGAGAGAGAGAGAGAGGGGGGGGGGGCAAGGAAAAAGTCCGGAATGATGAAGGGCGACGAAGATGGAGAATAATGACGAAGGCAACGAAGAAAGATGAGGGAGAAGAGGGGGGCTGCCGCTGGGGCTGGCTGGGGGAGAGAGGAGGAGGGAGGTGGAGAGAATGACAGCAAAGCGCCCGGCCCGACCCAACCGGGGTCAATGGGTAAATGGGGCGAACGAGGGAAGGAAGTCAGGGGAGCGGAGCGAGGCGAGGGGGCCGAGAGGTTAGGGGGCCATTGCGCCCCCGCGGCCCCCGCCGCCCATATAGCACATCCCGTCACAAACCTCAGTTGCCAGCCAGCCAGGGCTGGAGCGGGGCTGAGGCGGGCGGGGTGCACCTCTCCTCTCCTCCCCTTAGCAGCCCCTAACGGCGCCGCCCCGACCACCACGACCACCCCGACCTCCCCGGCCAGGCCTCTCCACTGCATGCTGCTGCGGTTTTCCGGATGGATCCATGATAGCACACTTTGCGGTTCCTTTCGCAATCTCTTGGTTTCCACGTATACAGCGTGTGCGCGGCGCGCGCGGTGCCTCCGTAAGGCATCAAGCTTATTAACGTAAAAGCAAAGCTCCCCGCACTCGTGCGACGGGTTGGGGCGGGGCCCGAAGAACCGCAACCGACTGCAACTCTCGGACCAGCCCTACTCGCTGCATTGTACTACTGCACAGCAATGCGACTAACACCCTTGTTCTTTCGTACAGTATCCCTCCTCTCCTTCTCTCAATTTCCGAGTGGAGTGCTAGTGCTGGTCCAGCTCGCCCAGTCTGTGGAGCTGTCTCGAGCAAGGCCAACGCCAGACACAAGGGGTAATCCTTTTTCATCGTCTGCGAGCGCGCGCGCGAGCGAGCAAACCGAAAAAAAAATAAAACAAAAGTAAAGTGGGCGCGGGATGCGCTGCGGAACGGAGGCTACTGCCTAACTTATTTCGACGGGAGAAGAAATCCCATAACGCCGACGCCGACATGACGCGAGGCTCGCCCCGCCCCGCCCCGCCCCGCCCCTCGTAGAGCTTTTCTCCTCCCCGCTGCCTCTGCTGCTCCACTCGGCAGAGTCCAGCGCAGTCCTGCGGAGCGGAGCGGAAAGCGAAAGAAAGAAAGAAAGATATTATCATGATTCGGTTGAGGTTGGCAGTCAGGCCTGAGCTTGCTGAGCTCGACCCGTCCGGGCCGGGCCCGGCCGGCAGGAGCGCTGCAATTACAGTGATGAGCGGTGGGGCTTGTACGCCTCAATTGCCTCTGTTAAGCGCTAGGGGACCTCTCAGGGGGCGGGCGTAGGATGTGAGGTAATTCAATGCAAGCCTGGGGCCGGGCAGCAGCCCCGCGGCGGGGCCTAGAGGCTCAGCCCCTCAGCCCCAAGGTGGAGCGGTACGGCGAGCCAACTACCTCAGGCTGCCGCTCGGCTCGGCTCGGCTCGGCTCGGCTCAGCTCGGAACCTACCTTGAGCTATGTCCCGTCTCGTCCTGGGCTCGGCTCGGATCAGCTTGCACCCCCTTGTGCCCCTTGGTCGCGCATTTGTCTTGTGATGAAGGGTTGTCATGGCCGAAAGCCCGGTGCGCCTGCAGCCTGCAGGGTCCGGAAGCAGGGCCTGAATACAGTACACAGAGACAACTTTAGAGAGATGACCTTATAAGTGCGGTTGGTTTATCCTCTCGTACATGTTGGCACGGACACCTGTAACGGGAAGTCTTCCCGTCCCCATGCACGCCCACCGCGCACCCCACCCCCACCCGGCACCACCGAGCAGTGCCCTGAACTGCACTGTCCCGCCCCGCCCCGCCCCGCCCCGCCCCGCCGCCTGTCCCGTCCCACCCAGGGACGCAGCAACATGTCAGAGTTGTTTTCCTGTGGTCAGCAGTAGAGGCGAGACGACCGGACCGGACCGGACCGTCCCGTGGGCCGAGGGGAGCCTCGAGGGAGTGCGGACTACGCTCCACGCCCCACGCCAACCCATATCACTTTATGAGCGAGTGCAAGCAAACCAACCCACTGCCGGTCTAGGGAGGCACGGCATATATAACTCGTCTAAGCGCAGCCGCCCCGTTCCCCGCCCCGCCCGGCCCCGCCATGTCCCGTTCCGCCAGGCCCGCCTGTTGCACCGCGCTACCCCGCGCACCCTCGGGCCGGGGGTATAGCGGCGAGGTCACACCTTGCCGTCCCGCCCGTGTCCCGTGCGGAGAGCAGAGGCCAGGGCCAGGAGCAAGACCGATGGCCACGAGACGAGGAGTCAGCGAGGAGAGGACATTCGTCACGGCCGGTGGGCCGGAGCCGGCCGGCGAGGCAGCAACGGTAGCGCCATGCGCAGCCTCGCAGCCTCGAGCAGCCTGACGCAGCCTCGTGCAACCTCGCAGCGCAGCCTCGCGGGGACATTCAGACGCCGCGGGGCGGGGAGGCTAGCCTTATACATTATTTGGTCGGTTGTTGCAGCCGCACAAAGCGGAGCGCGGCCCGTGGCGCGGGTGGCGCTCTGGGGGGCGAGGGTGGCTATGCTGCTCCTGCTGCTACCGGCTTTAAGACCGGCAGCCTTGCGCGAGGCCGCGGTCGACGGGAATAAGAAAGGGCTCAAGGGGATCGTCCATAAATTAGCATCGCCACTTGAAGTGCTGCTCGGCGAGAAAAAGGGGGTCGGCAATAAAGCCCTCGTACAGCGCAAAGCACCACGCACCGAGTGTCGCTTATGTAAGTTTAGTCGCTTCGGATCAGAAATTATTCCCCCCCGAGGCAGCATCGAAACCCCGGCAAGGCGCGGAAACGTAGAGTGTGCGTTCCTAAACAAGGGTTGGGCCGGCAGTGCGTGACGCGACGGGGGCGGCGCGGGGCCCGGCCTAATGATTCAGGAGGCACCAACAAAGGGGTCACGCTCAGCAAGGCGACTCGCCCCACAGACGTAACGAAACGAGCCGCCTCCCTCTTCGCGCGGCGGCGCCGCAGGCGCAGGGCAGGCTCGTCCCGCGTTTAGCGAGCCTTTCATTGTTTAGCGAGAGAACCCTCTCCAGCCGCCCCGCCCTAGAGGCAGAGCGGCCAGCGCCCTCCGCCGCAATACCATAACATGCCGCACGGTTTTTGTACGCGTTACGTCACGTTATTGCGGCCCGGAGCGGCGGCGGAACGTTGCGCTGCGGTAACGCGAGTCAACTGCGCGCGAGGCTTATTTTTTTCTTCCGGTTCGGTACAACATTTAAACGTCCTCGGCGTGACACTGACAAAACAGCACGGCGTCGTGTGGGCGTGCACGCGACGCGGGCCGTTAAAAATGTGGAGCCTGAGGGGCCTGGCGCTGCTGCCGCACCCGCACCCCCTACCCCCCCACACACAACGGGACGGACACGTGGATGTCGGCGCACGGCGCACCGCTGCGGAGCATGGAGAGCACTTTGAAAAATTTATTTATCTTCCACCCTAATACCCTGTGCTCCGATAAAAGAGAGAACGCTAGCAAGGCCATTAAAAGTCAGCGGCGTTCAATTTCATGCCCATTGATTTATTTACCGCATGAAAGGCGTGCCAAAAGCTATGCGACCACCAACTCGTCTCTTTCATCCCCTTTGCTTTCACGTCGGGCCCAAACCGGCGTCACACACACACACACACACACGCGCGCGTTCAATAACGCGCGTGATATGATATGCGTGCGGGCCGGCCCTGGTAATCTAACTTCCTGGCGTAGATGTCTCTCTCACTTACTCTCACACACACACTCACTCACTCACTCACTCTCTCACTCACTCACCTTCTGCCAGGGCAATCGTCGATCCGACCCATCCGTCATCCACCGGGTAGGGGGGTGGGGGAGAGACTGATTGCTCGGCTCTACCCCGCCGATACAAACACACGAGTTGTTTTGCATTACTCACACCTGTTGACAAGGTTTAAAAAAACACACACACAAAAAAAAATGAGGGAGCGTTCTCTAACAAAACTGCCTTCCACCAACCGTGTGGCTACAGAATCGTGTTAAAATTTGAACTTTACTTTGAGCGCGATGAGGCCTTTTTGAATGAACAACCGAAAGAATTACAAAGTGACTGACTCGGGCGTTCCACCCGCGAAAAGTATACAACGTTCCAGGAATAATAGATGTGGACAGAAGCAGGTCGAATGAAGAATGCATGGGGAGGCGGTGTCCGTGGCGGCCGGGTACAGCAGTACGGGGCCTTGGGCGGAGCCGGGGCGGGGCCGCAGGGGCGGGCGCAGGACCAGGAAGGCCCCTCTCCTCGCTAGACTGTGGACAAGAACGTCCCTAGGCGGGAGTGCAGGTTGGCAGCCGCGCGCGCTCACGACCTCGAGTGAGGCATACGGGGCGCAGGCGGGCCGGGCAGGGCCGCCCCCCGTGTAATAGGAGAGGAGGCTCCCGTCAGCACAGCTCAGTGCAGCGCGGGCCGGGCCGCAGGGCCAAGGGGGAAGTCACTTTGAAAAATCATTGTACGGCACCAAAAAAAAAAACTTGAAATGTTTTTTAAAAAATCAAAATAAAATCAAGTGAAAAGGATCCAGAAAAATCCGGCAAATCGAGAAAAAAAATTAGCAATAAACCACAATGAAGTAGAAAATTTTTTGAAATTGGGGTAAATTATCAAAATTTACCGAAAACAAAAAAAAAAAAAAAAAAAAAAAAAAACATATTTTCTTTGAAAAATCAAAGGAAAACAATCACAAAAATCAAAAAACTCAAAAAATCTCAATTTAGAATTAATAATGAAAGCAGATCACTGAGGACTATTATCGTGTCGAAATTTTCTAGCTGACACCTTAAAATTACAAGTTAAATTATATGTTTTGTGTAGGTGTTGTGTTTTAAGGTATCATCTGCTAAAAAAATCAAAAGGCAAAAAAATCATGGTACATACACATTTTGTTTGAGTGATTCCCCCCCCCCCCCTCCCCCCTCGCGTCGGGCCGCGGCGGGAGTGGGTGCTACAGGAAGGGTGCGGCCGGCCTCGCAAAAAAGTTGAGCATGGACTCTGGACCTGTACTCTCATTAACAATCTCTGTCCCCACCCGGCCTCGCCCCGCCCCGCCTCGCCCCGCCCCACCCCACCCCGCCCCGCCCCGCCCCGCCCGCCCCGCCCGGCCTCGCCCCACCCTCATTACGACTCCATGAGCACCGCGCGCGCGCTTTCGTCCGTGCCTCACAGTCGGCCGACGACAGGGGGCGGCGTGAGGGGAAAAGGGGGGGGGGAGGGATTGGGAAGGGCACCGTGTCAACGGAAGTGCCTCTCGTCCCGTGTGTGTCAGGACAAGTGTTGAGGCCCCGCCCCGCCCCGCCCCGCCCCGCCCAGTGACGTGCTCCTCTCTGTCCGCAGGTCTTCCCTCTCGAGCCCCGCCGCCGCAGCGCGCCGCAGCGCCACACTCCGCCATGGTCATCACCTTCCTGAGGCAGCCGGCCGCCAACGGCGCGGACAAGGCGACCGCGGCCGACACCCCGGTCAGCGACAGCGAGCCGACCAACATGGTGAGTGGAGGGTAGGGGAGCAGGAGCAGGGGAGGGGGGCGGTCGAGAGGAAATTGTTTTTGTTTGCTCGGCGCTTTGCGGTCACGTGCTCGTCACGGCCGAGCTCCTATCTGCTAGCAGCAGCACCGCAATGATGCCAGGATTGAAAAGTAATTACGAGCCGGACGCGTTTACATTCTCGAGGGCCGGGCTGGGCCAGGCCACTCTGCTCGGCAGATGCTGTTTGCACGAAACTTGACGAGATGACTGACTTCGTACCCCGCGGCCCCGGCGAGCCAGGGCGACGCGGTGTGGGGCCGCTGGGCGGGTCACGGGGCAGCCGCCCGCTGCGCAGCGCCATGCGGCAGTAAATAACACCAAGAGCCGAGAGGCGGGGCGCGCCGGCAGGGGCGCTCAGAAGTGAAAAAGAGAAAGAAAATAACACGATACGATTTCAGCAAGTTAAATCCTGAGAGCCACGAAGTACATAGCAGGAAGTTTAGAATCAAGTTTCACTGAGGTTCAAGAACTGTTTAAGTTTGATTTCAGACGTATTCGCCTATACTCTATTAGCACGAAGAATTAATATGGTTTGCACGCGTTGGCCGGAGCGCTCCTTTCTTCTGCTCACAATACTCACAAGCAGGCTATTCTCACAGCATTGTAACCGCTTTATTGACCCGCTTACATGGAAGGGGAATAGAAATATGGCGTGATATTCGTCCGCCCTCAGACTACCCTTTCTCCTCGCGCCACACCACCAGCGCAGCGCGCAGCCGCGCAGCCCCTGCTCCATTCGCGGTATTGTTGGCCAAACCTCACATGAATGCGCCACGCCACGCTAGAGTGAGCCAGCAAAATACCTTTTGCAGATATCAAACGCGTTCGTGGTCTCAAATCGATGGTTTTGGTTAGTAACCCACAGATCCGAAGTCGTTTTACTCTGCGATAAACCATGGCCGTGCCCCAAGGGGCCTAAGTGGGGCCTAAATGAGTCGAAATTCAAAGTATGAAAAATTTGTATTGAAGTTGACCTTATGGGTAAACACGTCATTTTGCGGCCCTCTGGGCGAAAATTTCGTCCGTTTTGCCGTATCTGTCGTACTTTTTGAGATATAGACAATTTTTTGTCAATTTTGGAGCTTTTTTGAAAACATTTCGAAAAACTCCTCCTGAAGTCCTAGTTTTGGGTCAAAAGTGTCGAATTAGGGCTTGTTTTCATCAGAAAGACGATCTCTATCAGATAAAATTTTGCGCGGGGCGGTGGGACGTCCCTGTGGAATTTTGATTTTTCAAATTTTAGCCATTTTTAAGCAATTTCGAGCAACTTTGCAAGGCGCTACTCAAGTGCTCCTGCCCCGCGCAAATTTTTTTCTGACAGAGTTCGTCTTTCTGATATAAACAAGCCCTAATTTGATACTTTTGACCCAAAACTAGGACTTCAAGAGGAGTTTTTCGAAATGTTTTCAAAAAAGCTCCAAAATTGACAAAAAATTGTCTATATCTCAAAAAGTACGACAGATACGACAAAACGGACGAAATTTTCGCCCAGAGGGCCGCAAAATGACGTGTTTACCCATGAGGCCAACTTTAATACAAATTTTTCATACTTTGAATTTCGACTCATTTAGGCCCCACTTAGGCCCCTTGGGGCACGGCCATGGTTTATCGCAGAGTAAAACGACTTCGGATCTGTGGGTTACTAACCAAAACCATCGATTTGAGACCACGAACGCGTTTGATATCTGCAAAAGGTATTTTGCTGGCTCACTCTAACGCCACGCCACGCAACGCCAGGCCTCGCCAGGCCACGCCAGGCCACGCCAGGCCACGCCAGGCCACGCCAGGCCACGCCAGGCCACGCCAGGCCACGCCAGGCCACGCCAGGCCACGCCAGGCCACGCCAGGCCACGCCAGGCCACGCCAGGCCACGCCAGGCCACGCCAGGCCACGCCAGGCCACGCCAGGCCACGCCAGGCCACGCCAGGCCACGCCAGGCCACGCCAGGCCACGCCAGGCCACGCCACGCCACGCCAGGCCACGCCAGGCCACGCCAGGCCACGCCAGGCCACGCCCGGCCACGCCAGGCCACGCCAGGCCACGCCAGGCCACGCCACGCCAGGCCGCGCCAGGCCACGCCAGGCCACGCCAGGCCACGCCAGGCCACGCCAGGCCACACGCGGCCGGCTGGTGATTGCCGACCGTTGATCAGGAGAAGGGAAGGGGGCTGCGGTCTAGTTGCTGGTTGCTGTCCAATGTGCGCCCGCCCCTCCCCGCTCCGCCTCGCCCTGCGGCGCCCTGCTCGCGGCCCTGCTCTGCCGAACTAAAGGACATCGCCGCGCTAACACCCCGCAGCACCAAACGTCCGCGCCACGCCCAGCCGCAGAGGGCATTTCTGCATTCCGCAACCCGTAGTCCTGTGGCTTCCAGTGGCAGTGGGAGAGAGAGAGCGTAGCAGTGCAGCAGTGCAGCGTAGAGCGAAGCAGCGCCGGGCAGAGCGGAGCTGCAGACTGATTCAGAAGAGCGCTTTCCTCGCTCACTGTCTCTCTTACGCCATATGCGCCATGTGGGTGCGAGAGGAACAGAGTTATGAGAGCGCTCTTCTGATTCAGTCTGCAGGAAAACAAACAGACCTCTTCCAAACACGCACGAGTGCGCGCGGCCGATGTAGGGGCGGGCGGGGGGCGGTAGGCAGCGAGGGCCCTTCATGACAGTCGTGCGCCGCCCCATACCCGGAAACCGAACATGCACGCCACTGCACTCGGCGCAGCGAGGAGGACGAAGGCTCTCACGCAGAGAACAAACCCGTGACTGCCGAGAGTGGTGAGTGCGAGTACCCAGCAATATGTCACTGTCGGGGAAAAAAGCACACTACCGGGTGTACCGGGTGTTTCCTTGAATGCGTAACAGTGTTGCGGATTTTGCGTATTCGCCAGCGCTACATCAGGGGCAATGGCGCCTTACGGGCGGAGATGGGTCCGATTCATCTAAAGAAAATGCTTCTAAAAGAATCCACATCGCTCATTTCCATCTAAGTATTTTCGATCTAACAGAATACGGCAAAATTTCCATCTAAGAGAAATGCTTCTAGGAGGCAAATTACTCGAACACAGCAAGAAAGTGAAAATGTTTCTAAGACCAACCAGAATTTCGCTTCTAAGAAAAATCAGTGGAAATATGCATCTAATGCAAACACCTCTATAAAAATAACCCTAATTTGACCTCTAGCAGATTTGCATCTAAAAAAGGGAGTGTTTCATCTCTATCATATTTGCATCTAATGAAACATAATACTAGGTATCTGAAAAACCCCGAGAATGTTTTCTCCAGCCCGTTGGTGGCCCCGGCCCTTCGGAGCACATAGGTTATTGTCTGAATTTTTTTTTGTCCAGCCTCGGGAATTTTGCGCTCGCCACCGTCGCACGTTTCTTTTTGCCCAGCCTGGCACTCGGGGTGTGATAGTAATTTTTTTTTTTTTTTTTTTTTTTTTTTTTGACCTCGTTTTGTCCGACCCCAACGAACCGTAAGAGTCGCCTGCTATCCTATCTGCGATTGCAGCTCGATTGTCCGACCTGATGATTTCCTCAAAATCCAAAAAAGTACCTTGAGTTTTTTCTGACCTTGTTTACACGGGTAAAGTGGAAAAGGAATAGGTATCATGGTCGGAGCACACCTCAAATTTTTTTATTATTATTAAAAAAGAGCTATTTAAAAAAAATGAAAAATTGGTAGGCCCCTACCTAACTCGCAACCTGCGAGCCCCGCCTGCTTAACTTCGGAGTTCTGATGGGATCCGGTGTGTTCCAGGCGACCGCCACCCCGCGGGCACGAGAAGTCCTCTCCTCTTCGGGGAGAGTCCCCGCTTAAGGCTGGCGGCCTGTCAGGCCCGCCGTACTACCCTATTTAAACAGCGCCTTGAAGCCGTAGGTAGCATTTCAGACCAACGACTGGGCACCACCGGACCGCATGACCGGTCAGTGGGAGGTAGAGGAAAGGAAGGACGATAGAGGGGGAGAAAAGCAGAAAGAGAAGTTTTTGCGGAAGAGTAAGCGTACGGTTGGTTAGACCTGTACTGACCCGCTCCCGCACAGGTCATGGAAAAGCTGTTTACTAAGGAGCCAGATTCATAGGCCTTACTTCCCCACGAGGGACCACCCCCCGTGGCATGGGACGGAACTTCCTGACAACTCGCTTTCGCTGCCAGTGAAGAACCTACCTGGGAATTGAACCCAGGCCCCAAGTGCCGAGTCTCATGACACCCCGCGGCTTTCGTGGTACTAAGTCCACTAGACCGTCGGCGATTCCACGAGAGAGCCTCGTTGAAATGGGGGGTTTGAATTTCAAGCCAAGCTGCTGTCCTCGGAAAAATTTATATTTTATAGCAAGATTTGAACCCCGGTTCTGCTGCTCCCGAAACAACACTCTGCCGGCACGGCTACGACGCCACGGTACAAGACGGCTTTCCACTATGGGTGACGCTGCGAAGAGCCCTAGTCGCCGACGAACCTGTACCGGTGGCGTCATCAGTACGCCTGCTCTCCTTCCTAGGACAGTCCATCCGTGTGGCGACTTTGGTATGCACATCGGCACCGTTAGGAGCACTGAGTGGGCACAAGTTCGAATACCGATCACAAAATTTTTTTTCAATGTGGCTTTGTTTCTTTCAGTCGCCCGAGGCACAAGGACAGTGGATGGTAAAGGAGCAGGTAAAAAAAAATTAAACAAATCCGCACTCCATATTGATGCCGTCGCCGGTGAAAGCACGAGTTGGACAGAGATTCTAATACCACCCTTATCTGTAACTTCATTTTCATTTCTTTTTTTCTTCTTTTTAAAGTTGGTAGCTTTGCAAAGTGAATTTTTAAAATAATAATTACATCTTCTTTATGCCTCGGGCAACTACTGCAAATAGGCAAAACTACGTACTTATAAAAAGAAATAAAAAGAAGAAAAAAAAAGGGTAGTATTAGAACCTCTGTCCAACTCGTGCTTTCACCGGCGACGGCATCAATATGGAGTGCGGATTTGTTTAATTTTTTTTTACCTGCTCCTTTACCATCCACTGTCCTTGTGCCTCGGGCAACTGAAAGAGACAAAGCCACTACGAAAAAGGACAAAAAAATATTGTGATCGGTATTTGAACCCGTGCCCACCCTGAACCTGTGGCTTTGTCTCTTTCAGTTGCCAGAGGCACAAGGACAGTGGATAATAAAAAATGAGGTAAAAAAATTGAAACAAATCTGCACTCCATATTGATGCCGTCGCCGGTGAAAGCACGAGTTGGACAGAGGTTCTAATACTACCCTTTTTTCTTCTTCTTTTTATTTCTTTTTATAAGTACGTAGTTTTGCCTATTTGCAGTAGTTGCCCGAGGCATAAAGAAGATGTTTTTTTTTATTATTATTATTTTAAAAATTCACTTTGCAAAGCTACCAACTTTAAAAACAAGGAAAAAAGAAAAGAAAATGAAGTTACAGATAAGGGTGGTATTAGAATCTCTGTCCAACTCGTGCTTTCACCGGCGACGGCATCAATATGGAGTGCGGATTTGTTTAATTTTTTTTTACCTGCTCCTTTACCATCCACTGTCCTTGTGCCTCGGGCGACTGAAAGAAACAAAGCCACATTGAAAAAAAATTTTGTGATCGGTATTCGAACTTGTGCCCACTCAGTGCTCCTAACGGTGCCGATGTGCATACCAAAGTCACCACACGGATGGACTGTCCTAGGAAGGAGAGCAGGCGTACTGATGACGCCACCGGTACAGGTTCGTCGGCGACTAGGGCTCTTCGCAGCGTCACCCATAGTGGAAAGCCGTCTTGTACCGTGGCGTCGTAGCCGTGCCGGCAGAGTGTTGTTTCGGGAGCAGCAGAACCGGGGTTCAAATCTTGCTATAAAATATAAATTTTTCCGAGGACAGCAACTTGGCTTGAAATTCAAACCCCCCATTTCAACGAGGCTCTCTCGTGGAATCGCCGACGGTCTAGTGGTCTTAGTACCACGAAAGCCGCGGGGTGTCATGAGACTCGGCACTTGGGGCCTGGGTTCAATTCCCAGGTAGGTTCTTCACTGGCAGCGAAAGCGAGTTGTCAGGAAGTTCCGTCCCATGCCACGGGGGGTGGTCCCTCGTGGGGAAGTAAGGCCTATGAATCTGGCTCCTTAGTAAACAGCTTTTCCATGACCTGTGCGGGAGCGGGTCAGTACAGGTCTAACCAACCGTACGCTTACTCTTCCGCAAAAACTTCTCTTTCTGCTTTTCTCCCCCTCTATCGTCCTGCCTTGCCTTTACCTCCCACTGACCGGTCATGCGGTCCGGTGGTGCCCAGTCGTTGGTCTGAAATGCTACCTACGGCTTCAAGGCGCTGTTTAAATAGGGTAGTACGGCGGGCCTGACAGGCCGCCAGCCTTAAGCGGGGACTCTCCCCGAAGAGGAGAGGACTTCTCGTGCCCGCGGGGTGGCGGTCGCCTGGAACACACCGGATCCCATCAGAACTCCGAAGTTAAGCAGGCGGGGCTCGCAGGTTGCGAGTTAGGTAGGGGCCTACCAATTTTTCAATTTTTTTTAAATAGCTCTTTTTTTGTTATTTTTGTAGAGGTGTATGCATTAGATGCATATTTCCACTGATTTTTCTTAGAAGCGAAATTCTGGTTGGTAGGCAAACCCGCAACACTGCTACGCATTCAAAGGAACATCCGGTACCTGGCTAGTTCGGTCGTTTGAGGTACGAAGTACAGTAATTATAAGATAAAGCTAGTATGCTTCGTATCTCAAAACACCGTGCTAGCCAAGTACACCCAGTAAATTACCGAACCTCTAGTAGTGTACTTTGATACGATTTTTCTGACAGTGGTCAGAGTTTGACGTCTTCCAACGTTGGTCCAAAGGCGAATTTAAACAGCCACGGTACGGAAAAGCCGCACGCCTCACTTGCATCTGTCTGTTAATTAATGACAGCGCTCTGGCAGCACAGATCCGGGGTGGGGCGCGGGGCGCTCCCATACCTGGACAACAGACCGGAGTTTTCCGATCCGGGATTGGCGACGAGCCGAAGCCGTCGCGCAAAGGGTGACCTCTTCCCTCGGCGGAAGAGCGTTGAGATTGTGTGTGTATGTGTATGTGTGTGTGTGTGTATGTGTGTGTGTGTGTGTGTGTGTGCGCGCGCACGCGCATGTCAGTGTGTGCGGGGCGCGGCCGTGCTGGAGTGGAGAGTGGAGTGGCCCGGGTACACGCCGTGCGTCCCTGGCGTGCCGCGCGTAATGGAATTTTCTCGTCTTCGCCGGAGGACGCAGAGCAAGCAACTTGGAGAAATAAAGAGTCCATAATGAGGTCCCCACCTCCTCCTCCTCTCCCTCTCACCCTCCGCCGCCACCACCGCCAACTGGTCCTGGCCTGGTCTCCGCCCTCCTCCTGACTATACTTAACAAACCGTGGAACCGTGACTTCCCCTTCCCGGCCTATCAGTCCCGTTAGCCGCCTTGTAGACCGGTATAGCGGGGGTGCCTGACCCTCATCCGCTCAGACCCTGGGGGAAACAGCTCTGGATTTTGGTGTTCAATTTTTGAGATTTTTTTGTCAAATTTCGGGAATTATTGGTAATTTTTATAAGTTTTATTAGTTTTTCTGAATTTTCTTAAATTTTCCTGATATTTTAAAAATTTTCCTGAATTTCTCTGAACTCTCTTGAATGTTTTACTGAACTACGATGTGTTCAACAATTTCGGAGTTGTTTTCCCCTCGCCTGACACACACACGGGACGGGAGCGGGGTGCGGCGGGTTGCAGAGCGGGGCTGGGCGGGGAGGCTGCGCTCGACTGATAGCGCCAACGAATAGTGACAAGCGGATCAGGTTCGCCTCGCGACGCGCGCTGCCGAGCCGAGCCGAGCCGACTGCGCCCGGGAGATTCACTTCACATCCCTCCCGGCGCCTCCCGGCCCGACCCGACCCGAACCGCACACGCGCGGCGGTATAAGCTTTTGCACCGAATTTCGCTTCCACTTGCTTAAGACAGCAAACTTCACGTTTATTGCTTTTAGTGATACCGTGATGCTTCCTCCACGTCAACGCGAGGAAGATAACCGCGAGAGAATATTTTGTTTAGTTAGTGCAGAGCCTCCCGATGATGCTTCCCCGCCTGATGACGTTCGGCGCGGCCGCGGCCATGGGCGGGGCGGGGGGGGGGGGGGCATACGCTGGCTGTGCCAGCGGGAGAGCAGAGTGCCGGAGGATTTCATTACGCAGGATGCCCGCTCCGCCCGTCCCAGCTGATGATGTCGCTGGAGTGGCGGGCAGGGGGGGGGGGGGGGGTAGCGTAGGATGACGGGTCGTAGGGTGGCGTCAGCATGGCTTCGCATCAGTTGATGTGGACTCGCGTTAGTGCGACAGAGAAATAAATATGTGGTTATAGTGCCCATCTCTGTTGCGCTGCCGCCCGGTCCAATTTCCACGTCGTCCTTCACCCTATGACAGACATTACGCTACCAAAAAAATAAACAGAAGCTTTACCCGCGGTAGTCGCGTCGGGGGACTGTGAGGAAAGCAAGAAAGGGCGGCCGGCCGTCCATCCGAGTCCGAAAGGAACCGTCTTTGCTGAGAGCGCCCGCGAATCTCGGAATAGGCAACCCGTGACGCACCATTGCGCCGCCAACGTGCGCTTGCCTACCCACCGGGCGTCTGGTGCCGCCAACTCAGCGAAGCGAGCTCTCTATTACTATAGTGTTCCCAGAGAAGAAGGCAATATGCGGCCCAGACCCAAACACATTGAAGTAAAACGGACTGTCTCTTCGCCTGCCTACTTTGCAACATCTGTGCCGAGGCGCTCATGCCGAGGGAGGGGTGACTTCAAAAAATCATTGCACGGGCGCCAAAAATAGACGTCGAAAAAGGATCATCACAAGAGCGTAAGGCTGCCTCAAGAACATTGTTTTAAAAATGGCCAAAATTTCTACATTTTTAAATTGGGACAGTGTTCATTTTTTTCTTTCATCAAAACCTCGTCACTAACCGCCACTATCACAATATTTCACTAACTGCGTAGTCGTTTTTAACACAGACACGTTATACGCGCGGCGGGGGAAAGGGCGGGTTGAAATAAAATTAAGCTCCAATCTAGAAGAGCAAGCAAGTTAAATAAATGGCAACTTCCATTCCCACCAGCACCCTGCCTGCCAGGGGGTGATGAGGGGACGCAATTATCTCTGATCGTCATTTGAGCGGGGCGGGGAGGGGGGGGGGCGTCGGCATTTACCCTCCAAATTGAGTAATTCGGCCCAGCTATGCCACCTCGCCCCACGCCTTCATCGTAGCCCTCCCAAGGGACAGTTCTCACATCACATACCTGTACAGAAACACGCAGCGCAGCGCCGCCGCAGTTCAGCACCGCTCCGCCCGCAGCCTCGCGGGGAGGCAGGCTTTGTAAGCGACGGCAGATAAACCCAGAGCGGCACGGCTGTCTTAGCGCCCGAGGGAACCGCGTTTCTTTTTCTTTTTTGTAAGACCTATATTGAGAGGGAACGAACGTGGCCGTGCACCCCGCGACATTCATCTTAATCACCTGTCTGTGCATCCCGTCACGTGGGCGGGACTGGCGCGGGGCTCCCTCCTCCAGACCTCCACTTCTCAACCGCAGGGTGTGTGTACTGAGTGCCGCACGGCAAGTCGCTTCTCGGCACACATGTAATTATTGAAGGAGGTGAAACGGGCGCGGTTCGGTGCGGGCTGCGCTGTATCCCCTCACCTCGACTGTATCACTCAAGAAATCAAAGTGTGTGAGACGAAATATTTCTCAGAAATGAACTCTGTTAATGGTAGAGTGCGTACAGTGTACTCTGATTAAGCAAGTGTACATGGATGCCCGCTGATTAATCAGTGTAAATGGATGCTCGGTGATAAATCAGCGTATATGGAATGCTTGCTAACTAGTTGAAGTCAAAGACTTGCGGCTGGGCTAATGGCCGAAGGGCGAGTTGATAAAGAATATAGACCTTATAATATAAACAAATTAGACCCCAGGATCCAAGCTTTTTAAAATTTAATTTTTTACTGTTTACATTCAAAAATTACCTTAGCTGAACATTTAAATTTAGATTGATATTCCAATTGAGATTATATATTTAATTTTAAATTTGCTCAGCCAATAAATCAGCGAACTTCGTTGGCGTCGGGCAATCGGCGTCAAGGAGGAAACAATTCAGGAAGCATTACTTTTCTTCTTTGGATCCGTTTTGTGTTGAGTGGAACACCCTACTCCCGCCCTGTTGGAGGGACCGCCACAATAACGACGGGCACATCTGCCTCACACGTGGCAACAACGGGAACGGGGCACTTGACGTACACGAGGAGTGGTTGAAAAAAGAATCGCACCAGCGGCTCAACAATAAAAAAACAAAACATGCTCAACCAATTGAGCAGGGCGGAGGGGGGCACTGGAATGCGCGAGTGGTGTGGCCAACCTACGAGATGGAAGTGCGCCACGGGAACGATAAAAACTGATTTTAAAATTCATGACGATGTTAAAAAGCAGCGGGAGAGCGCTCGCGAGCGGAGAGGGTGAAGTGAAGCCCTGCTGGGCGAGTTGCAGGCTGGGAGAGTGAGAGAGAGGGAGCGAGAGGGAGAGGGTGAGGGAGGGAGAGACGGGGAGAGACGGGCAAGTCAAGGCAAACAGCGCCCCAGCATTTCCACATCCTCCGACACCCTGACCCTGCACAGCACGGTCTGATGGAGCCATACCTCTGCTGTAGGCTGCAAGATTTAAAAAAAGAAGAAGGATAATTGAGGGGAAGGGTCGAGAAAAAAGGGTAAAAAAGAAAAAAAAAACAAGTAGAATACAGAAAGTGGGGTTAAACTAAAATTATTTCGTGTAGTTCTCAGATCACCATTCCCTTGCCCTCGAAAATTTATTGTTTTAGAGGAACGTTGAAAACGATCGAAAATTCACGGGTTGGTCAGAAGCCTTTTCATTTTTGTTTACTGCGGGGTCCACAAGCGATCAGTCTTGTGCGCCCGAGCCGACCCCCGCGCCCCACCCCGCCCCACACCCCACCACTCGCGGGATTGCCTGCGCTCAGTGCCGCAATCCTTTCACATCCACTGTTAGTTGTTTGACATTTAATACTGCGACTCCAACGCCAAACACGAAAAAAAAGAAGTGTCCGTTGCTTTTGAACTCATGTTTAACTTGGTAAAACAAATGTTTAGTTTTATGCACCAATTGGTGTTTAGTTCCAAATGTTTTAAAGTTATACAGCAGCTGGCGTATAGTTGGACCAACTAAACATCAATTGAGGTATAATAAGTTTAACTATACACCAGCTGGTGTATAGTTTTTAAACATTTAGGAACTAAACACCAATGGTGTATAGTACTGAACCTTTGTTTTACCAATGTTGAGTTGATATGGAGCAAACTGAAATAATTCGTTAAGGGAGCGAAATATTTGCTGTTTTAATGAAAAGTTTGCTGGTACAACGAATTCTTCGTACCACAGGCGTGGATGACGCTCAAAGCACCCCCACCCCCTCCCTTTTCCCCGCACGGAGTAGGCAAGGGCGGAAAAGGGGGAGGGGGCGGGGTCGTGGCTTCATAGAATGCCTCGACTTAGCGATGTGAGAATTCCTCCCATCAGCCTCGCCGCGTCTCTTCTCCTGTTTGGGATCTCCTCGCTACCTCCTCTTGCCGTCACTTCCGCCGGAAGCGTGCCTGCGCGGGCGTCCGCGCGTCCCCCGTCCCGTGCGACACACGCGGGCCGCACTGGGCCCCGAGTGAAATAAGCCCGCGCACAACTCCCCGACGAGAAAGTTTGGCTTATATGAGATATCATGAGGCGATAGGGCTAGAGCCCCTCCTCTACTTGCCCCGTGGACCTGTCCCACTGTCCTATCTTCGTCGTGGAGGCTGGAGGCCAGCGGGCGAGGACCAGGGAGGGGGGGGGGGGAGCTCAGTCTCACAAGGTGCCGCGCCGCGCCCCGCCCCGCCGCGCCCCGCCCCGCTCCGCCTCCGAACCCTCAAATAACTTACGCGATAAATAAAACATGGCTTATTGACTCCTCTTCGCTCGGCGCTGCGCCGCCCTGCCGCCTGCCGCCGCGGGAGCGCTGCTGGACCCGGCCGAGCCAACGCCGCCAGGCCGAGTCCATTTCAATTCCGGAACACCGATGGAACGACCTCGATTTTTTACGATGCGAGAGCGCGAGTCTGCGGAGGTGTGTGTGTGTGTGTGTGGGGGGGGGGGGGACCGGCCCAGCGGCTCGGGTATGGGACGTGTGGGAGGAACTCTTTACAACTTGTCACCACCATGTTTATCTGCGGACCCTGCGGACGTGCTCCTGGCTCTTGACCACCGCGCCTGGCAGGCGCAGCCAGGGTCCGGCAGCAGATAGAAGCATTTCCCCGCGAATCTTTCCAGTACAGAAAGACGTTTTTACCAAAGTGATTTTTTTTCCTTCTCTTCTTTCTTCAAACGACAGCACTGTGATCTTTATTGCATTGTGCTTTACTTAGAGGCTACCAGAAAGAGAACAGCGTAAGAGGGATGGCGGACAGGACAACGAGGCCGTGCCTGAGAGAGCGTGAGCAAGACACCCTCACATATTCGCTCGGCCCGGGCCGTGCCAGCGCGAGCGCGAACCTCCCGCCCTCAGGTCTGGATCTATTGTTGGTCAAGCAGAACCGACGGTACGAGAAGGGGATGGAGTCTCCAGCCCAGGTCCGACTCGACCTCCGCCTCCTCGCCGCTCTCCCGACAAAGTGACAGGAACAAGAGCGACAAAAAGGAAGAGGGAGTGAGGAGAGAGGATCTCACAGGACGCGAGACACACGAATCAGGGAATGGAAAGGAAACAAAAGACGGTGTAGCGTGTGTCACAGCGTGTGTCGGGGGGAGTGGCGGCGCGTGGCTGACAAGACGAGAACGAGGCGTATGGGCGGGTAGCTGCTGGTAGCGCTGCGGGTTTGTCCCGACAGTTTCGGAAACCCGGTCCTCTTCGGTTCTGAAAGCCGATAGGCGAGGTGGTGGTAAGCAGACGGGACTTGCAGAGGCGAGCTGCCGCGTCTGATTCCGAAGACCGCTCTTGCACCTCCGTCTTTCTCGCACCCATGAGACCCTACCACCCCCGGCGTAGGGCACCACCATAGGTGCGACAAAGACGTAGGTAGAAGAGCGATCTTTGGAATCAGGCGTCAGTCGAAGCGCAACGCAACACTACACAAGCACCCCGCCCCGCGACATCAAGGGGCTTGTCGCGCCACCCCTCCCCGGCCCGGCCCGGCCCGGCCCGGCCCGGCCCGGCCCGGCCCGGCGCCCGGCGCCTAGTATTGTCTAGTCTTAAAGTTTCCCCGGGGCCCCCCGGGGCGGGGCGGGGCGGGTGCCGCTCGCCGCGCGTGACTTGCTGCAGGCTCAGAGCTTGTACAGCGCCATCCATCAGCCGAGGCGGAGCGGAGGGCGATCCGATCCGAGCTGCCAAATACAGACCACGCCGATCACACCGACGGCCGACGGGCGCTCGCCTCCCGAAACCGAAAGTGTAACCAAGAGGACGGGGCCTCGTGCACATGGCTATTGCTGGTCGGAGTTTTCAGACTCCGTAAGAAATTTTTAGTTTTGCAATTATTTATTTTTTTTGCACATTTTGAAAATTTTGCGAAGCGCCCGTTTCTGTTAATAAAAAGGGGTGCTGTTTACACGGTCAAAGCCGTGTCTTGCACGACCAAAAATGTCTGGAACTCTGACGAAAAGGCTCAGTTGATTTATTTTGATAAAGTTCAAATCACAGTTTTTGTGCATCATAGCACTTTATTTTGCAAATGTTACTTTTAATTTTGAGTTTGTGGAGCACCAGGTGGATAGCATTATGTGAGTTTAGAAAGACAATTCAAGCATACTCTTTGGAACTATATTAAGTACTTCAAAGAAATTAGTAGATACCTGAAGTGATATAGTGGACCATTGAAAATAACATTTTTATCAAGAGACCAATTAGGTGGTCAAGGAAGCTCCGATTTCACAGTTTAAAATATTTATTAAAATGTACAACATATTCACTAAACATATTTTGTTTATGGCCCATAACTTTTTTATCAAATTATTTGTTACACATCAACACATAAGACAAAAATTATTACAACGAGAAGTCAACTCCAACTTTCCCCAGTTTTAAATCTATTGTTTTGCAAATGAAGAATCCCTTCTTATGTGTGGCTTTTTAATGGCCATTTTAAATTATTACCTCAGATTGTCTCAAAAGGGATTACGAAAGAAGAAAATACTTATTAGAAAGCTTGTTGGGAAAGAACTGTGAGGTGTGTCCACCTCTGCATTTCTGGAAAGGCTGCTATTACAACATTAGACTCATTATTAAACTCAAGCAGGAATATTTTGTACAAGTATTTTTTAGGGGCCTGGTCATTTGTCCCCACATATTGCTTTAAAAAACAAACTCAAAGATTATTTACCAAAACTAGCTACTTACGACACGAAGCGCGGCTCTTTTGGAACTTAAATATTACTACCCTGGTCAACAGCAATAAAAATTTTCTTTCCATTCTGTGGTGTTAAAAATTTATTTTTAAGATTGTAGCAGTTTCTGCAACAAATATTTTCAAACACTTAATAACTACAACAGAGCTTATGCAACGAAAAATGTTCATAGTCTTCATCGTAATAATAGCGAAAATTCCAGCACCTAAACAAGACATACATCAGACTGCCGGTTTGACTAAAAGCCGCGCCCCCTCTTCACACCCCGTGACCCCGTCCCCGGCCCCGGTCCATCCCCTCTAGCGCGAGGGGTGTCTCTGGCTCCGCCGGGCGCGGGGTATCGCCAGCAGCGACACGTTCCCTTGTCGAGCTATCCTCCCGAGCCAGCAGAGGGCGCCGCAGGGCCGGCGAAAGCGAGGCCAACAAAACTACCATTTAGAGCATTTGATTGTCCCACCCCCACCCCACGTAGCGGCAGGTCCAGACGGGCTCGAGCTCTACGCGACTGATTCAAATTTCGACACACCATCAGCCATATTAATTGATGCCGATCCGCAACTTCTCTCATGGTGACAGCTGGGTATGTTCCTAAATTGACCTTTTCCCCTGCTGACGCTGGCATTCACGACACGACAGGACTTCGTCGTTGTTGACGCCGATATGGGACTTGCGAAGCACCGAGATACATTCGACATGATCAAAAACACGGCAAAAGCGAACCAAAAGCTACGGCTGCGCGTCCAAACGCCCTTGGGCACGTTGAAAAACTTGACCGACCGGAGTCGACCGCTGCGCCCGCGCCAAGTGGAACGAGCCCAGGCCGGAGTGGCGGGCATTTCTTAACCTGCACGAACTAAGTGACGTGAACCGCGATCAGCTGAGCGTGTCGACGGAGAATAAAAAGGCGTACGGGTTAAAATGGGCGAATTACAATCCGGTTATTCCATTTTCGGGCCGAGAGACAAGAGGGGTGACAAGAGGAAGTTCGAGCAGGACCAGGATGAAGAGAGGACAAAGCAGATGCGGCAGGAGACCACCGACGAGTGGGAAGACATCGACCAGCTGATTTGGGTGAGCAGAGCTGTCCCTTTAAACCGTCAGCTGATCGTGGGCGTGGCGGCCATAGCGCCGGTCGGGCGGCCCGAATCCAGCGCGGCGGCGGTCCCGGGCGGGAGTAAGCCCAAGGCCCGAATGGGAAACCTGTGGACATGGACATTCAAAACATGCGTGATTGTCGGGGCGGAACGGGATGGGCCGAAGCGACGTGTGATAGGGCCGGCACCGCCATCTTGGATCTGACACTAGTGTTGATTGATTAGCGAAAAAGCTCCCCGAGCCCGGCCAGGTTCGGGTTAGCACTTAAATCGGCGCTTACGAATCGGAATAAATACAAGTAGTTATTGCGTAGAGAGTTAGAAACAAGCTCTCCCTTGCATCATCGAGATTTATCTCATTGACTGGTAGGCGCAGGGAGCATGGGGCGAGCAGGTTTACCCTACCCCGTCTCCGGTCGTGTCGTGCCCTGCAGTGTCTGGGCTTAGGCCCCTCAGCTCAGATCCCTAACTCCCCCCTCCCCGAAATACCCGTCTCCCGCCCCTCCTAATCCGCCGAAGCCTTCCTTCTTTCCCGCCGTGCCTTAACTTAGTTTAAACACCGGGTCGCTTTGCTGTTTGTAATGCTGGGAAGGGGTGGATTGGGGTCGGGCGTCTTTCGAGGGGCAAGAAAGGCTGCCGGAAGCTGAGGGGCATGCCTGAGCGATACTGAAGTTATACCAGCAGACAAGGCCAGGGAAGGGCGGGGAAGAGGGAGGGCCAAGCCTAGCCAAGCCCACGCCCAGGTCGCCGCAGACTTGCTGTACTCTGCGAGAACTGTAGCTGGCTATGTATGGGGGAGCTCCCGACCTGGATGGTCACGAAGAGCGTTCTTCTCGCTCTGTATCTCTCGCACCTATGCGGTGAGGCCCATGAGTGCGAGAGCGACAGGGCGAGGAAAGCTCTCTTCGGAATAAGTGAGCAGGCCGGTCTGAGGTTCGCTAAATCTGCTAAATCGCAGGCTTTTCACACCCAGAGGTAGGCGGGGTGGAGGTGTGCGCACGAGTAACGACTGGGGCCGGGGTTAGGCTTGCTTTGTTGTGTGCCTTATGACCTCACAATGCTCGGTGCGGCGGCCCGGGAGGGCTCTGGGCTGGGCTGGGCGCTGGGCGGGGCCGAGCTGCGACTGGTGCCGCTACGGGGCGGGGCGGGGCCGGACAGCGCGGCGGCTGCAGTAGCCCACCTCCACCTGCCCGGGGCAGGGCGTGGGGCAGGAGAGGGCGGATCTAGCATTCCAGTAGTCCGACGGGTCGCGCCATCGCTCTTTGTCCCGCGATAAAACAGGGGCTCTCCTGGAATCACAGCCGAGCCAACTTTCTCTAGCGGAAGGGCTGCTGCGAACTTACCCGACTCGAGCAGGGGCGGCGCAGGGGAGGGGCCGGCGCGGTGGGTCTGTTGCTGTTGGTACTCTGCCGGCCCGGCCCGGCCCGGCCCGGCCCTGCGCGAGTTACGATTAAGCTCCGGGTGGGTGCGGAGGGTGCTACCCAGAGACCCGAGCGGTGCCCCTCTACTTCCCTCGCAGCTGCTGGCACAGTATAGTAGTACAGCGCAGTGCCCAGTGTCCAGGAGCGTGTTGTCGACGTCGTCCTCGTGTGGTGACAATTGATTCCCCTGTGTGACATTGTCGTGGTGTCCCAGAAACTTTAGGGGCCGCAATTCCAAACTTCCGTGCTCGCCGAGTCGAGCCTTTCCTCCGCACTGACAAAGAAGTGTCCTCCAGGCGTCGCCCCGCCCCGCCCCGCCCCGCCCCGCCCCGCCCCGCCGCGGCACGGGTGACAGGCGAGGCGGTCGGCGTGGAGTTTGGGGGGGAATTTGATTTCATCTCCCAGAGTTGTATCCCTCTGGCCCCGGCCCGTCGTCCTGGCCGCCACCACGCGCGCCACGCAGCGCTAACAGGCTTAGCGCAGCCCTCGCAGCACGACGCGTGCGCGCCCCGCCCCACCCCGCGGACTCGTCCCGGAAAGGCCTTATTCTGGTGAGGGGCCGCGGAGCCCGGCCCGGCCCGGCCCGGCCCTGGAGGAGGAAAAGTGGACTGGGGTGGGGGTTGATTAATGGCTACTCTCAAGGCGAATCAAACCGATCTCTTTCGTCGGCAGGATGCTGCTGCTGTAGCGTCCGCCGCCGCCGCGCCGGTCGGCCGTCCCGGGCAATCTCCGTGCCGCGCCACCGCGCCCCATCCCATCCCTCCCACGGTGATAGATGAGTCAACGGGAGGCAAAGTGAGAAAATTTCCTGCTACAAGTTCGGGGAAAGGGTTGGCCGAGAACGCGGTCCTTTCGCTTCCCGCCTTCTCTTCCTCCCCATCCTTTACCGCCCTTCTCACTCGGACCTGGCCCGGCCTGGGGGCAGGGCAGCCCCTCGAATCTCGACAGGCACTCGATTAGTCGCAAATGAAAGGCGAGGTCACGAGGTATAGCGCCGGGCCGGGCCGGGCCACGGCCGTGCCTCAAAGAGGGGCGGGGCTGCTGTGCTGGGAGGGGGCGGGGGGCGCAGAGCAGAGCGCCACCGGCACAGCTCGAGCCGAGCTAAAGAGACTCGAATCGCTGACGTGGACGTGTCGTTTCGTTTACAACGGGGTCGAGTCCTCGACACAAGTCCTCTGGCGGCCCGGCCCCCCGCTCCGTGAGACTGTAGTCTCTTTGCTGGGCCACCAGGAGCCCCGAGGAACCCGAAGGGCCCGAGGCAGGGTGGGAAAGTGACTTCCCCCCCACCCCTACCCCCGCCCGCAGCCGCCAGCCGCTCTCCTGACTTCTTATCACTTTTAACTTTGCGCAAAAGCCCTGCCCTGCCCTGCCTGGGCCCGCTTGGAGAGTACCTCGTTTCCCCCAATCGCGCTCCCGCTGGTCTTTCTTCCTCACCCGCCCCACCCCACCCCCAAGTCACGACCCAATCATTTCCGGCATTATCATCGCCAAGTTTTTCGGCACCAATGAATCCCGAGGATACAGTAGCGCCTGAAATCCCGCTATGATCAGTAACGAGTGACTAAGCCTCTTCCCCGCCTAGAGAGCCCGAATTATCTGAGACGTCAAAGCCAAGCGCGTGCTGGCGCGAGCACTGTGCGCTGCGGCCCTGCTGGTCAGCCCGCGGATTCAGAAGAGCGCTTTCGTATCTCCGTCCTTGTCACAAGAATGAGTCTCGGCCACTAGGAGTGAGTGAGAGGGCACTACAAAACGATGTTCTGAATCTGGGGGCTGGCCCATATGCTCCCGCCGGGCATGTTGAGTGGGGCAGGGCGCCATTAGAGCCCTGGATCTGGGATCCCACATCCAGGACTCTATGCACCCTGAGGGCGTCGTGCATGGTGCCCCCTCGTTTCCCGTCGCAGTCGGTGATTCGCGGCAGGCGTCCCGGTAACGAGGCGCACTCGACGTGGCGGAAAAATAAATTATTTTCGCCCGCGCCGCCCCATGGACCCACACGGAAAAAAATACATAAGTTGCCGTAGCTAATATGTTAGCTGATATCGTGACAAGCAACTTATAAGCTACCATAGCTAAAAATTGTCTCTGGTAGGCAAAAATTAGCTACTACAACTAACGCTTAGCTGGATTTAGCAAAGGCTTAGTTAGGGTAGAGAACATCCCATTCACTGAATCAAACATTGCGTTTTCTCCTGCAGATGACGCATTAGCTCTCATAGCTGCCGTGTTGCTATGGCAGCAAACATATCGCTGTGGTAGCTAAAAAACTTGCTTGTCACGATATCAGCAAACATATTAGCTATGACAGCTAACATTTAGTTAACACAGCTTAACTTTTTTTTTCCGTGCAGCCGACCTATTCCGAAGAGCGCTTTCCTCGCCCCGTCTCTCTCGCATTCATGGGCTCCGTCGTTTGGGTGCGAGAGAGACAGAGCGAGGAGAGCGCTCTTCGGAATAAGTCGTCAGGGAGGCCCTGGCAGTACACGTCATCAGGGGCGGGGTAGGGGCGCATCCCCTCCAGAGCTCCCCGTCGGTGCGCGCGACCCTGGCTCCGGTGGCGTCGGGGCTGCTGGCCTCGTCTGAGGTCGTTTTGCCACCGAGGAGAGGACCGCGAGGCTGCACCTCGCTGGACAACTATTCTCGCTGAAAAAAGGCTCAGAGAACACAGCAGCCTCCCTCCTGCGTCCCCACCCCTCCCCTGCGCACGAGGGTAGCTATTGGGGCGAAAGACGGTAGGGGGCCCGCAGGGCTGCGCGGGGCGGGGGACGGGACGGGACGGGGCGCAGGGAGGGAGGCTGGGCCGTGGGTCGGGCGCCGCGCCTCTTCCTCCGCTCCGGTCGGTCCAAAGAAAACAGAGGGGCCTTGCGTCGCGGCGGGGCGGGGAGGGGTGGGACGGGCGCCGACCGTGGGGAGTCGCCCAGGGTGTAGATGGCCTGAGCCCGAACGGGGCAGCGCGGGGAGGGGCACCTACTGCAGCGCGCACCGCGCGGGGAGCAAAGGCACCGCAGGGGACACGGTTGCTCAAACCACCTCAAACACGGCGAGCAACCTCTCCGCGGGGAGGCCGGCATACCAGCCGACTGATTCCGAAGAGCGCTCTCCTCGCTCTGTCCTTCTCGCACCTCTACGGCGCAGCGCATGAGTGCGAAAGAGACAGAGCGAGGAAGACGCTCTTCGGAATCAGTCTGCAGTAGTAGAGACGGCGCAGCAGCAGAAAATATAGGGAAGGGAAGGGGAGGCATTCTTGGTTAGTTTTCGCGAACGCAAAGCCCGGCCCGGCCCGGCCTGGTGCTAGAGTGAGAGGTGGGATGGGGCGGATGTTCGATACGGTACGATACGATTTCCACACGAGAGCGTCTCGATGGCCCTCCACCAAAGGAGCGGCGGCTCCGCTCCGCCCCGCCCCGCACCGTTACAGGACGGAGAAGTGCCGGGCCGGGCCGAGCGGGGCCGGGCGGTGGTGCGCGGTGCACCCAATCACCTTGTGCGGCAAGGATCTGGACGAGGACCGCGGCCCCGCGCCGCCCTGTGCGTGACGGCGCGGGGTGAGGAGGGGTGTTTGTCCCGAGCAAAGAAATCGTTCCGGGCCGAAGTGAAATGAAGACGGATCGCTCACAGTGAACACTGCCGCCCCGCCCCGCCCCGCCCCGCCCCGCCCCTGCTCCCCGAGTCCTCCTGCCTCCTACACTGCCGCCGAGTAGGTCGACCGGGATGTGCCGGGGGTCAGCCGAGCTGCCGCTCCGAGGCCGGGGCTGGACCACCCCGCCGGAGTGTTCGGTGACCGTAAATTACGGGAGAGTGGAATTTGTGGCGCCTGGCATCCTCCGCTCCGGACTGGCCTGGTCTCTGGTCTGGTGCCGCAGCACGGTGACCAACAGCAGCACGACACCGAATCCCCCGGGGACCCGCCCCGGCGCCACTATTGCCCCTTTGCACGCCCCGCCAGACCCGCGCTCACCACCCCTCTACGCTAGCCCGGGGCCAGTGAGAGAGGGAAGTAAGATAAAGAGAGTGAGGGAGAGATAGGGGAGAAAATTTTTTTTTGAGTTCGTTCAAGAACTTGACCGCTGCCCTAAGGCTGTATTACTAATTGTAACTATCAGGTAACAGTCGTAATCAATTTTTATAGCAGGAAGGAATGGGGACTTGATGGACAAAATTAGTGCTTTTAGTTTTAGTAAGATTGTGGAAATATAAATAAGACTTTCAACCCGAGCTTAAAATGCTATTCCACCAAGATCCTGAAAATTCCCACAACTCGGCGTTGAAAATAGACTAAAATCCTCCTCAAGTTGTTGACACAAAGTTAAAACATACTGACGTAAACCAAATTATTTTCTAAATAAAGAGGTGAAAATTGGCAACTTTAAGAAAAAACAGCTGAAGAGAAAAGACATGAAATTTAGGAATTTTCAAAGGTATATTTTGAATTTAAGATTCCAATGGAATAAAAGTGAAATGAAAGTAGACTTTACTCTACTCACTCAGCAGAATAACAATGAAGGTTGACAGACAGATAAAATCCTCATCAAGGATGAACATCGATGAGTTATGAATAGTCTCCACTATAGAGATTCTTGCAGCTACTTTGGCAAAATCCCCATTTCTGCAGCAAGTTCGAGAATCTTCTGGTCCAGTTGTTCAGCTTCAGCCTCAAGCTTTGCAATCATAAGTGAGGTATATAAAATTTCTCTCTTCAGCCTCTCCATTACATCCTGTTCTTCCTTGACAAAAGACAACAACATAATATTGGTCAAGTCTGTTCAGATTAAGTACAGTAGCAAAGACTAAAAATCTAACAAAAAGCACTAACTTCTACGGGGGCAGCACAATGGGCAGCTGTAGGCGTAACGCTCTCGGCTTTAGAGCTAGACATGTTGGACGATTGATGAATAAAGGTGTTTTCAAAGTGTTTCTCCCCCGATTCTAGCATCCCAACCGATCCTAACCTGTAAAGTGAACTTTCCATAAAAGATGCACTGACGAGAAAGAAACCGAATAAAAATAAATTATAAAAACTGAAACTATGGTCAGTTTCCTAAAATATATATTAAAAAAAAAAAAAAAACAACCTACTCAACTTCCATGTTCAAATCTGACAAAACTGCAGAAAAGAACGAACGATAAACAAACAAACAAAAGACTGATGGCGTGGGCAAACAGCAGAGGTGTTGCGGTTGCGTCACGTGACATGCGTCACCCCACCACTGGCCGTGAGTTTGCCGTGAAGTGAAGTCAGTATTTCGAATCGTGTTCAGAAGTGGAATTGACAATTGTGTGTGTTTGATTTTGAGAGATATTTACGAAGATTTGTTTACATATCTCTCATGACGAGCTAAATCATTCTAGTCGTTAAAAACTGCAGCTTCGGTTATCAAAATCCTTTGGCCTCACCAATTTTGAGGTTACGATGAAGTGTGAGACCCCTGTGAGTCCTGAAGGAAAGTTTTGTACCAGTTCTGAGCAAGTTTTCTTCCAACCGATTTATTATCCAAGCCATCCGTACGCCTTGTCTCTGTGCGATATGAATGGAAATATTATGGTAAGGTTTCTTTTTCTGTTGCGTGTTGTTAATGTATCTGGTATTCAGGGCTCAACATAGAACTGATGCCAGGTCAATTTTGGTATTAGAAAGCGGTGCTAATTAAACACAATTTTATGTGATTGAATGTATTAATTTAAATTTCTTCTATAATATTCCTTCTCTCTGTTGCAAACTTATTCGTGCAGAGGGATATAGACTAGGGTGAAACAGAGTTGTTTGATGACGTTAATTGGTTGTCGTGTGATCATAGTTCTAGTGTTTTAACTTACTGCTGTTAAGGGATTGTCACTCATTGAAACTTAAGTTTACATGATGTTTTAAGGTTTCAACAGTATCACACACACCTGATGTTTTATAACTGAGCTTGAGTTTCTCGCTTACATGGTTGTTGTGTCTTATCTTTACTTCTGTAGCCCTAGGTCCACCTCACCACCATTCCCCTACTCTCTTATGAATAACCCCTTTCAGAACATTTTACTTATTGACAAGCAAAGGTCAGGAGAGGAGGGTGTGGGGGCTTGCAGAGAGGAGGAAAAAGAATAAAGAGGAAGAGGGATGCGATGGGATGGAGAGAAGGAGTGGAGGGGGCTGGGCTGGGCTGGGCGCAGGTAAACACGGGCAGCGTTTTCCAAAGGTTTCCGTTTGCTCACCGAAATTGACCATTCAAGGGTTGTGCAGCAGTAGCGACCATGCAAGGGGTGGTGCGAGAGTAGGTGCCCCGCCCCGCCATGCCCCGCCCTGCTGGCCTGACGAACAAAATGTTGACATTGCCTTCCCCCCCTTCCCCTACTGCCACGACACACTTGTCCTACCATGCAGCAGCCCCTCCCCTCCCTACATGCGCATCACGCCTCTTCTTTCAAACAACCCGCCATTCGAGTTAGTTCTCGCCCAAGGCGCCCTCCCGTTTCTCATGCCCCCGGACGCCGAGCTCCTCGAGACGTTACTCAGCGAGGGCGCCTCTGTCCTCCCTCGCCTCGTCCCGTCCGCTCCGTTACTTTGAAAAGGTCCTCATTGTGCTTTTTTGTCTCTGTTACAGGTGAGTCCCTCCAGTGCTGCGGCTGCTTCCGCCTCCACCTCCGCCCCGCTCTGTGTCACGGCGACGCTGCTGGCGGTGAGTCCAAGCGCTAAGGGCTCCTGGCCGGCCCTGCCCCGTCCCAGTTCCCCTGCCCAACCGTGCGTGAGATGGTATCACTTAATCTATAATGCAGATGGGGCTGGGCCGGGCCGAGCCGGGACCACTCCCGCACCTTTAAGAGCCGCCCCCTGAAATTTACGAGTCGTCCCTTGCCCGCCTTGCGGAAACTGGGCCCCGGAGAGTGTTTTGTTCGTCGTGATGCTGCCCGGGCCCGGGCGCCGACGACCTCAGCCCCCGTCATTCCGTGTCCGGGAGGGGAGGGGAGGGCGGGAGTCGCGTCGGAGGTCAGTGACCATCAAAGTGGGGGTCTCCTGATGAGTCTATAGCCTCGTGACGGACCTGTTCGGATATTTCTTTTAATCTTTGAGTTGGGCCGGGCCGGGCCGGACCGGGCGGCGCGACAGTAGGGTGGAGGGTCGCTGTTGTCGTTACAGACCGACGGCGGCCTCCCCGCTCCACCCGCGCCCGCAGCCTCCCCGCTCCACCCGCGCCCGCAGCCGCCCCGCTCCACCCGCGCCCGCAGCCGCCCCGCTCCACCCGCGCCCGCAGCCGCCCCGCTCCACCCGCGCCCGCAGCCTCCCCGCTCCACCCGCGCCCGCAGCCGCCCCGCTCCACCCGCGCCCGCAGCCGCCCCGCTCCACCCGCGCCCGCAGCCGCCCCGCTCCACCCGCGCCCGCAGCCGCCCCGCTCCACCCGCGCCCGCAGCCTCCCCGCTCCACCCGCGCCCGCAGCCGCCCCGCTCCACCCGCGCCCGCAGCCGCCCCGCTCCACCCGCGCCCGCAGCCTCCCCGCTCCACCCGCGCCCGCAGCCGCCCCGCTCCACCCGCGCCCGCAGCCGCCCCGCTCCACCCGCGCCCGCAGCCGCCCCACGCCCACGTCCGGCTAAAGTAAACCACATGAAAGGCAGGCAACTCGAGCCTCCAAAACCCGAAATGTAGGCAACCCTCGGTGAACCACTCACCCCAGAAACTATAGGACCTTATACCACGCCTGCCCACGCCCGTCCTCACCCTAAGGCCCGAGGGGGGAGACACTTCGACAAATCATTGTTAGGCCCCAAAAATATCATTTTAAAAATTTAAAAAAAAATCTAGAAAAATCTTAAAAATCATTAAAATCATGAAAAAATGACCAGAAAAAACACTACATAGAATTGGAAAAATCCGAAATGGGGAGTAAAAGATCAACATTTTTTGTCAGTAGTATAAATTTTCTTTGAATGAAAAATAAAAGTCTTAAAAATTATTGTACGGATTTCGTATGAGTGATTCCTCCCCCTCCCCTCGCCGCTCCCCACTCCTCACCCCACACTCCACGCACCACCCCACGCCCCACCCCACGCTCCACCCACACCCCTCTCTGCCGCTCGCCCCTCCCTGCCGTGGCCGTCAGCGACGTGATCGGCCTGGCGCCCGGCGGCCCGTCCGCCGAGCCACAAGCCACCTCCCGTCTCTGGTGGTGTTGCTGCGGCAGTAGACTCATCCCGCAAAGCGGTTAGAGTGGCCTCTTAGGTGTCCTCTCTCTCTTGCTCCCTATAGCGTCTCCCCATGAGTGTGACAAGGACAGAGCGACGAAATCGCCTTGCGGAATCAGCTTGCAGCTGCGATACAGTATTAAAACCCGGCAGGGCTTTGTGGACGCCTCGCCGTGCCTCGCCGTGCCTCGCCGTGCATCGCCGGGGCTGAAGGCCGGAGGCAGCTTCACACGCTCGCACTTGTAGTAGGGGAGAGGCGCACACCTCTTCCCTCCCACGCGCCAGGGCGCGGCAGGCCGCTCAGGCACTCAGGCAACAGATCTTCCTGTCCCGCGCAGGTGCTGCGGACGCATTTGCAATGCAAGTTCTAACCGCCGCAGAGCAACAGAACTCCAGACAAGCAGAGACCTCTCAGCAGGTCGGGAACGGACCTAGCACCCAGCCGACCTGTGCTGGTGGTGGGTGGTGCGGGTGGGTTGTGGGCTGTGGTGGAAATCACTCATACAGAATATGTACAATGATTATTTTTGACTTTCAATTTTATAGTTTTTATTTCGTTTTCGTTTATGTTTTGATTTTTCTTTTACTTTTTTCAAGGAAAATTTCTTTCACTTTTTGATAAATTTTGATCCTTTGCCCCTATCTCTGAATTTTTTCTTATTTTATATAATTTTTTTGACCGCATTCTCAATTTTTCGGATTTTTTAAAAAATCATTCTTCTTAATTTTGTTATCTTTTCTTTTTTTAAATGATTTTTTTTTGGGGGCCGTACAACGATTTTTCGAAGTGATTCTCCCCCTCGGGGGGGGGGACCCTGGTGCAGGCGGTGCAGAGGGCGGCTGCTGCTGCTACGGTAGTACATGCTGCGGCGCCGCAGTTTTCGCCCCCTCTAAACTCCCGCTCGCTCTCTGGCTGTTTTATTTTGTGTTCCCCTGCATGCAGCCCTGCCCTCGCGCTCCCGCCCGCGCCTCGCCGCCTCTGCGGTGAGAATCGAACTTTATTTCGGCGAGTGCTGTTTAATGGTACGCCGGCCGGAGCGCTGTTTCTTTTTTCACTGTTTTTTCTCTTTTTTGTTTCTTCTCTCTTTTTTTATTTTAATGCCGCGTAAGCCCCGTTAACTGTTGTTTAAGGGGCGCTAGAAAATACGTGCTCTCCCGCTTGCTCTCTTGCTCGGCGCGGCCGAGCTGGTGCGGGCGAGCGGAGCGGCGGTGCCTCCAGGATTAGCTATCCAAATGAGTTGCAAATGGTATTAGTCGGCTGAATCTGCTCCTCTTCGATTTCCCGCGCGTTCACGCTGACCGTGTTGCGTTTACCCTACCACCACCACCCGCCCCGCCCGTTCTCCTCGCTGTTGAGTTTCTTGGTGGCGCCCCCGGTGGGTCCCGGCGGGGCCTCGCCCCGGTGAGCGGCAGGTGCCCCGGGGAGCACTCTGCGATGCTGGACTCATTAAGGGGTCCTGTCCTGGCCTGTCCCCCTCTATCGTCGCCCGCGGACAGGTGCCTAAGTGGAAGGGGCGGGGCGGGGGGTGGACCGCTCCCCCTCTCTCCCCCCCCACCCCACTCCTCTTTGTCTCCTAGACCCCGGCGCGCGCGCGCTCAGCGCCCCGCCCGGCCCCTTCACCGATAGTGCCAGTGGCCTTGCTCTAATTATCCTTGACTTTTCAACGCGCGCGCCACCGGGGGTGTTGTTGTGTATCGTGGCGCTGGGGTGCGGGGCGGGGCCAAGTGGGGCGGCGCAGGATCGGGGCACCACCACGGTACGGCACTCTGCGCGAGAGACAAAGTGAAGAGAGAGAGAGGGAGAGCGAGAGAGAGCGCGGAGAGGCAGTGAGCAAGCGCGGCGGGGCGCGGCGGGGCGTGGGGCCCGGGGCTCGGTGGGAGAGAAATATCGCACGCCACAATGAATAAATTTCCTGTGCGAGCTAGGTGGAAGTATTCGGGGGAGCGGGCCGAGGCGGGCGGTGTACTGCTGTTGGCCCGGCCCCGGTGCCCGCCCCGCTCGGGGGTCGGTTTGCGGAGCCCCGTCAGCACAGCCCCAGCCCCGCCAGCGGGGCGCAGCGGGGCGCAGCGGGGCGCCTCATTTAGATTCAGGTGTCCGACCGACGCCCAATTTGCGTAGGGTCGTGGGATCGAATACCTGTGCGTAGCTCTGCTGCGCGGCCCTGCGGGGGCGGGGCCGGGGCCGGGGCCTGTTTATGTTCCGCACGTCATGCGGAGAACGGCTGCGGCAGCTGCCTCATGCTCTGCTGCGGCAATTCTAGTCTGTGTAAAAAATAAATAACTTTACGAAAAGTGGCTTTTCGTGGTCTAGACTAGATGGACAGCAAATTTGCGAAATATCACACATCTCGTAGCATAGGGCTAGCGCCTGCGGTCCCGAGGTAGGCATCCGCGCGCCTCACTGCGTGGTGCCTACCTCCCAGGCGCCTGCAGCCTGCGGGCGGCGCGAGCGGGGGAGCGGACTGTGCTGCTGCGCCGCCACCGGGAGAGAGGCGCGTGGTGGTGGTGGTGGTGGTGCTGGTGGTGGTGGGAATCACCAGTTTATGTCTAGCGGAAATTATCACCGCGGTATCTGTAGGCGAGTTTAACTACGTAGTCAACGGGGTGGCTCGGCGGAGCTGGCTGGGCGAGCCGAGCATAGCCCAGCCCTGCTCAAGGCCCTGCTCTAGAGATCTAAAGCGATAGTAAAAAACTGTTTTTTTGAGTAAAAAACTCGGTAAAAAACAGTTTTTTACTTTACGATATTTCGGTTTTTTACTCCAAAAATACCGAAGTGCTGAGTTGAACCCCAATTTTTGGGGTATTTTTGTGACTTAATTTGGCTGAGTTCCATTTTGACCATTTTGTAATGGCTTTTAAAAGTTTTCATTGTCAAAAGGACATACATTTATATGAGAGTAGGTTCTAGGGGTTGATACCAACTAAACCAGGTATAAGGATAATGTTTAGCCCCATAGACCCTACTTTGACCTAATGTTTTCTAATAAAAATTGGATTTTTTTTTTACAAAAAATATCTTAAAAATTTAGTTTGAGCAACTTCCACATCACTAAATCTTTAAATTTTGAGCTCAAAATCAAGTACTAACAGCACACAACAACATATCAAAAAATTGTGACTGGTATTTTTAATGTAAGGAAAACGTTCCAGAAAGCGTTACCCAGAAATCATTTAAACACCTAAACTAGGCATCAGATAAGGCAAAAGTAATCAAAACCCATGTGATGACAACTGCTCTGACTTTCTATAATTACAACTTGTCTCTTTTAAGTACTATTAAGTACAGTTGTCATCACATGGGTTTTGATTACTTTTGCCTTATCTGATGCCTAGTTTAGGTGTTTAAATGATTTCTGGGTAACGCTTTCTGGAACGTTTTCCTTACATTAAAAATACCAGTCACAATTTTTTGATATGTTGTTGTGTGCTGTTAGTACTTGATTTTGAGCTCAAAATATAAAGATTTACTGATGTGGACCCCCCTCCCCCCCTCTCCATCCCCGCGCTCTCGGCAGCGGGAAGTTCAAATGATGAGCCAATAGCGCAAAACAGCCATCGAGCTTTTTAGAGCCTTCGAACAAAAACTTTTCGCAACAGAACTCATTAATTTGTCAGAGGAGTAACACCAGATCACGTAAAAAAAACAATTGAGAGAAAAAATATGATTTTCTATTATATTTACGACGAAATAGCAAAAAAACCGTTTTTTACCGTTTTTTACCGTTTTTTACCCGGTATTTTACTGGTTTTTTACTTTTGGTCAAAAAAACCGTTTTTTTAGATCTCTACCCTGCTCAGCCCGCGCCCGGCCGGCACCCCGCCCGCTGCTCCTCATGCTCATGGTGAGGCTGCTTGGCCCTGCGGCTCCAGCTGCCGCTTAGCCTGTGCAGTGCGGCTAACCGCGGGGTCGTAGGGTGTGGTCCGTGCCGAACCGAACCGAACAGGGCGGCGGGGGTGGACCGCGTGCGCTGATTGAACCTCGCGCGCCGCAGAATTTAATAAACAAGCGTAGTACAACACATCAAAATGTTTGGACCGTGTATGCGTTTGACCGCGGGCGTGTGTGTTCGGTCCAGCCCAGACCGGCTAGGACTGAACGCAACCGGAAATAGGCACGGGCGCGCGCGCTCTGTTTGCAAAGTTTCGATGAGAGATTCGGTTTTGCTCGGATTCGGGGGGATTTATCCTCGGCTCTCGCTGCTCTGACCCCCCCCCCTCCCCCCACTTTCCTATAGCGCGCCCTCTCTGCACGTCGCGCCAGTAAAGCCCTTCGGGTTTACTCGCGCGGCATAACTGGGTCGTGCGGCCGGGCGAGGCTGGGGGTAGAAAGGAGGGGAGGGGGTGGAGGGGTACGGGCGTGATTTAGTGTCCTGGGCGTGCCTGATTGGATGCATTGAGTCAACACTATCGCGGTGCTGGTCGCAGATCACGTGCCACGCCCCGCGGCCTACTCCCGTATGGGCAGACTGCTGTCTGATTCCAAAGATCGCTCTCGTACCTCCGTCCTTGTCGCACCTATGGCGGTGTCCTACGATGGGGGTGGCAGGGTTCCATGAGTGCGACAAGGACGGAGGCAGGCACGCGGGCGATCTTTCGGAATCAGACAGCTAAACGGGGTGAAGACCCTCTCGGTGCGCCGATTGAAAGCCGTCCGCTCCGCTGCACAGTGCAACGAAATGGGCAAAAACGCGAAGAAAATATTTTATGAGTGGAAATGGTAGATTTCGTTGTGTTAAGATGTATCTTTCACGTAAAAAATTCGCTGGCATCATTCAAGGTCACAACCGGCCAAAAACGTCCAAAAAAGGTCAAATTACACGTAAATGGCCCCATTTCACGAAAAATCCAAAGCTCCTCACCAGATAAAATTCTGCCGGCCTCATATTCGGATTTCTTGCAAAAAACCGCACTAGAAACATCACTGGGATTTTGCCCCTTTTGAGTGAAAGTGTGTGCTAAAAATTGAAATCCCCCAAAATAACCGAAAATGGCCCTATTTCGCTAATTATCTCAAGTTCCTCACCAGATAAAATTCTGGCCGTCTCATATTCCGATTCCTTGCAAAAAACTGTGCCAGAAACATCACTGGGATTTTGCCCCTTTTAAGTTTAAGTGTGTGCTAAAAATTTAAATTCCCCTAAAATAACCTAAAATGGCCGTATTTTGCTAAATATCTCAAGTTCGGTTTTTTTTGCAAAAAACTGTTCCTGAAATATCTCTGGGATTTTGCCCCTTTTGAGTTTAGGTGTGTGCTAAAAATTTCAATCCCCCAAAATAACCAAAAATGGCCCTATTTCGCTAATTATCTCAAGTTCCTCACCAGATAAAATTCTAGCCGTCTCATATTCCGATTCCTTGCAAAATCTGTGCCAGAAACATCACTGGGATTTTGCCCCTTTTGAGTTTAAGTGTGTGCTAAAAATTTAAATTCCCCTAAAATAACCTAAAATGGCCGTATTTTGCTAAATATCTCAAATTTTAGAACACACTTAAACCCAAAAGGAGCAAAATCCCAGGTATATTTCTGGTGCAGTTTTTTTCAAGAAATCCAAATATGAGGCTGCCATAATTTTATCTGGTGAGGAACTTTGGAATTTGTCGTGAAATGGGGCCATTTACGTGTAATTTGACCTTTTTTTTGACGTTTTTGGCCGGTCGTGACCTTTAACGATGCCTGCGAATTTTTTATCGTGGAAGATACATCTTAACACAACGAAATCTACCATTTCCACACATATAATATTTTTTTTCGCGTTTTTTCCTATTTCGTTACACTGTGCGCTGGAACCCCGCGCAGTGCGCGACGAAGTTCTATCCCAACGAAATAAGAAAGAAAGGAGAAAAATAAACTTAGTTTCTGTTACTTTCACTTTCTGTTCGGCGAAAATTCTTCTTTGCGGCCGCCAGATCAAATCTCAGAGGAGAAACTTCTCTTTTTGTTTCATTTCCGATTTACGCCCCTCCCTCACCCCTCCCGTTGCCTGGGTTGCCGAGCAGGCTTGGGTCGTGGGCCTATGTCACTCTTGCAGAACGTCCTAATTATCCAGGCGGCGGCGACAGTTGGCGGTGACCTCTTCCTCCCTCCAGGGCTCGCGGCCGCCCCGAGAGCGTCGCGAGAAACTATAACAGGCTATGAATCCAGCGCGCGGCGTTGGAGAGTATGGGCGGGAGGGGGCTTGGTGGGGGAATAGGAGTGGAGCAGCTCCGGGTCAGGGCAGGGCGCCCGGGCCCTCATAATAGAGCCGTGATAATGGGGAAGCCACCGTGAGTGCGTGAGTGTAACGTTGCGGACGGGCCGGCCTGCCCCTGCACTATCCCCCCCGGCTAGGGTGGCTGTCTGTCGCGCGCGTGTGTTGCCGGCGAGCAGATAACCCGGCAGCCAATGCCAGGACAAGGTGGCTGCTGCTGGCTGCGTGGCGGTGCCGCGCTATATACAGGAATTGGACCAGCACTAAATCTCAAGTGGGAAACAAATCTGAAATGTTTGTACACTTCGTAATTCGGAGAAATTCACAAACATTCTGAGAATTTATGGAAAGTTCTCAAATTCTGGAAAATTCCGAAAAATTCAGAAAAATTAAAAAACTTTGGAAAATTTCAGAAAAATTCGTAAATATTCTAAAATAAAAGTAATATGCATGCAAAAATTCACGAAAATTCATTGAAATTTCACGAAAGTTTTCGAATAAAATTCACAAAAATTTCCAACAAGTCACTAAAATTCAGAAAATTTGTACACCAAACTTCAGATTTGTTTACCTCTCGGCAATAAGTATGTTTCAGAATTTCGTTTTCTCCGTTAGTTGCGGCGACGAAATGCCGCAACCTTCTCCTCATTTCAAGATTAAAGCTGAAACGCGTTTATTAAGGTGTTTCCTTTCTCCGCACTACCGCAAGTTCAGTTTTAAAGGAAGGGTTGGGGTGGTGGTATCGTCTCGCCTGTCGTCACCAGGTCCGCCTGGGAAGTATGCAAATTGACAATTGCGCTACAAAACAATTGTAAATAGGCTACCTAGAGTTGGCTGCTGCCATCCGTTTCCCTTGGTTTCCTTTGGTTTCCTTGGCAGGGTACATAGATTAACACGCCCATCCCCCACCCTGCCCCACCCACACCCCCTTTGGCATGAACGCGCCATTGATTAGAATGATCCCAACCCGTGTAATCTAATTGGCCGTCCACCAAGACTCCGGCAGTGTACAGGGGCAGTGTCAGCCCCAGGACGACCCCTGGCTGGGCCGGGCCGGGCGAGGTCCGCTGCTGAAGTTGCTAACTTGGAATTTGGCTCCATTTTGTGCCGGGGTCGAGTCGGGGTTGTGGCGCGTCCCGGCCTGGATAGCCAGGGAGAGCCGGGGCACGAGTGAAGGAGGGAGATGGGCTACTCTGATACGCCCCGCAGAGCGACCAAGTGGAAGGGAAAAAGTGGATGCGCCCCCGGAGCGAGACAGCTAGCTACTTCCTGTAACATGGTTTCCCGGCTTCAAATCTAATCAGGGTACTACCTTTTAGACGCGGCGAGGCATCAGCGGCCGCGTCCCACCGCTCTTCGGAGTGCAGGGGGGAAATGAGAGTTGTTGTTTTATGTTTGAGGGACAAAGGGAGCGGGAAGGGGTTGTGTGTGTGTGTGTGTGCGCGCGCGCGAAAGGGTTGGTGTGGGGCCAGATAGGGGGGGGGGGGGGTTCGAGGGATAGAGGGAGAGAAAGTGAATGGGAATAAAAGGTTGGAAGGGAAGAGTAACGTCGCAAGGGGGAGTTGGTGAGTCAAGAGGCGCCCGGAGGAGAATCAGGAGCGCTGAAGGAAAGCCAGTCCCGGGACGGAGCGGGGCCGCAGGCGGGGCGCGGGGGGATGTTTACTCGCACCCACATCGCAGCCGAGACCTCGCGGGGGGCCGGGCCGGGCAAGGCTGCAGCCTGGATGTGAGAACCCATTTCCTGCCGGCATCCGAAAAAAAAATTCTCCTATTTCGCTTGGAATAAAGTTTGCCGGGGTTTCGCCTCGGGCTGGGCGGCGGCGGGGCGGAGAGATGACGGATAGTTGCTGCGCGCTCAAACAGATACGCGGGAGAGAAATAACCTTGTTGCCAGGCTAGCTCCGCGTTGCGCGCCCCGTCAGTTGGGCCCCACCGGGGCGGCGGGCGGGGTGGAGCGGGGTGAAGCAGAGCGGGGCGGAGCGGGGTAAAGCAGAGCGGGGCGGAGCGGGGTGAAGCAGAGCGGGGCCTTGTCGGGCGGCGCCGGTACTGCTCCGGGACATGTTTGCCCAGCATATGTGTACGTCTCTCTATCCGACAACTCAAACACGCGAGACCAGGCCAGGCCGTTGTGTAGTGCGTCCACCAAGCTGCAGGTAGCCCCGTGCTGCTGTACGCCCGCACGCGCCTGCGCTTTGAGCTCGGCCACCCTGAGACTTAACGCCACGCTACGCCACGCCAGGCCTCGCGGGGTACAGCAGGTACCTGCTGTGCCCTACCCCTACCCTGCCCGCCGGCCCTGCGCCCAGGGGGCCCCGCCCACACCGTCTTGCGCAACGTGACGCCCGCCCTCCCCCACCCCCCATTATTGCACGGGGCGCTCTGCGGCCGTCCTGTCCCGGCCAGCGCCGACCAGCCCGTATTGTGTTTCAGACGTGCTCTATTTCGGGACGCGTCGCAGACGACGCCCTAAAGGGGACGCGCACCTCCCCTGCCCGGCCGTGCCCGGCGGCGCCGCTCTCAACTATCCCCCCGCTCGCGGCTTGATTAGGGCGGAGGGGGTCGGGCGCGCGCTCTCTGCGGCGAGGGCGGGCGCTGGACTCGGCGGGGCGGCTGGGGCTGCACCTGGGCTATATGGGCCTTTCCTTTGCTGCCGCCCGGCCCCGCAGCGCCGGCGCGCCGCCACTCTTATCGCAGCTGCTTTGCGCTGCATAAAAGCGTCCATAAAACTTCGCGGTCAAAATTCATGAGGCCAGCGGCGCGGCGCGTCCGTGCAATATCAGGCCAACCACCTGCGGGCGCGAGACTGAGCGTTAAGTCTATCGTGCGGCCGTGCACTTCCCCTCGCCATACTTACTTGCGCCCCTGCCGCGCCGACGTGAATGGGGGCCCCACCGCGGTGGTGGTGGTGGACGGTGCGGGCGCGGGGGCGTGGGCTCGTGTTACCTCATCTGCCTCCCTCTCCCCACTGGCGCCTCCTCAGCCCCGCCTGGCCCCGCCCCACTCCGAGGCGCCGCCGCGGCCTTGGGGCGCCAAAGCCTGACACCCCGGCCCGGCCCGGCCCGCCCCGTAGGTAAGGGCTACATAATGCCGTGCGACAGCGCCCTGCTCCACCTCCCTCTAGCTCGACCGCGCGGGGCGGCGGGTTGCGAACCACGCTGCCGGGCCGGCCATGCTAAATGCTAATCTTGCTGGGCGGAGTCGCCTCGAGCGGAAGCGAGTTACGAGTTGAACCCTCCTCCTGGGCGGGTAGCGTGGTTCGCAACCCGACCGAGAGGGACAGGGCGGCCCGGCCCGGCCCAGCGCTCTCGCTCTGGAATATAGCCCTCTAGGAGGGATACCTTACGTCTCGGTGCGTCCCTAGCCTGGCGCAGACTCGCCGCTCTCGAGGCAGGCGTAATGTTATTTATATTATGTTTTTAAATATTTTCCCGTGCCGTGGGACGCGTGGTGTGCGCGGGTGGCGCGGGGAGATGACCCCCTCGGGTGCGCATACATTTTTTTTTTTTTTTTTTTTTTTTTTTTTCTTGCCGCCCCCGAGCTCGCGGTCAGTGGTTGATGCTTTATGTCACTCAGGGGGCCTTTCCTTTTTCTCTTTCCCCCCTTCGCCCCCTCTTCTCCGGCTCTCCCCCTCTCCCACTCTTTCTCCTCCCCTCACTCCCTGCTTCCACTTGTCTCGGGGACTCGCTGCCATGCTTTGCGCGCTGTAGTTCTCTCCTTGCGGATGCTGTACTTCTCGTCCTTCCGCCCCCTAACGACTGCGTCTCGCCCCGCTGTGTGTCTGCCAGGCTGGAGGCCTCGCGTAATGGAACTTTCATGCAGCGCCTCGCCGCCGCGCCGTGCGCGCTGGTGTTCCACAGCTCCTCTAAGGGTACGCGCCCTGCCCCCCGCCCCGTGTCTCTGTGTGTGCGCTCGTCAGCCCGTAAACACAGTGCACTGTGTGTGTCTCTCCCGTTTCTTGTGCAATCTTTTGAAAACGTTTCTATCCGTCTGCTGCTCCGCCCTCTGCTGTCGTGGGTTTAGCAGCGCGGGCCGAACGCCGTTGCCGCGCTGGGGCGGGTAAACACACACACACGCACACACACGGGTGCGGGTGGGGCGGGGCGCAGGGTGACGTGGTGGGGCGGAGGGGCGTTGCATGAACAAATAAACGGCAGGGAGCTCACACCGTGCCTGGCCTGCTTTGCTTTGCGCCTTGCTGCCCGAGCGCTCCCGCCTCGCCCTGCGCCTCACCCCAACTTTAAAAATTTCTGTTGTGTTTCACGGAAAAGCACGGACGGCCTAGTACGGACTACATCCGTACTAAAGTTTTGTCTGTACCTCTGTATGGAAAGTTGCAGAAATTTTCCGTACATACCTACAAATGGTCCCTTAAAATTAAAAACTTTGGTCAATGCTTGTAAAGTAAAGTTTGTCGACAGCGTACAGTGTACGGAAAATTTCTGTACCTTATTCACGCACAAAGGTACAGTAAAAACACGGATAATTAATTGACCAGACTTTCTCCGTGGTTTTTTCCGTACATTTTTTTAACAGTGCCCCTTCTATACCTCGCCTCTTACCTCTTCGCCTCTCAAGCAGCCCTGTATCCTGCCTTCCGAAGGAAGAAGGGTAGGGGCGAGGAGAAAGCTTACTTTGTCCCTTGCCTTTTTTTTTTAGAATTTGCAACGCCACGCCACTTCTAGAAGCTGCAAGCAAACCCGCACCCTTAAAGCTGCAAAAAAAAAAAAAAAAAATCAGCACTCCTAGGACTCTGTTCGTGTGAAAGCCTTTCAGTTGAATGACTCTTGTCATCTCCGCACCCCCCCCCCCCTCCCCTTTTGTCCCTGCAGAGGCTGCAGTAATTCAGCGCGTGTACCGATTGGCATGTCTGCAGGGTCCCCCCCCCCTCCCCTCCCCTCAACCCTTCCCTTTCTGTATATTTCATTCTCTTGTTGTTCCGATATTGATTGTGCGGCCTGCGGTTGCCTCATAGGGCGTCTAATGGTCGGGCGGGGTAGGGTTTGCCGGAGCGATCCGCTGCTGTCCGTCAAAACGGTGACACTCTGCGAGGGAGGGGAGCGTGGATCTCGCCCCGCCCACCCAGCCTCCCCCCCCTCCCCCCCTTCCTCGCCTTGTCCTGCTCTGCCCTGCTCTGCCCTGCTCTGCCCCGCCCGTCAGGACAACCCCAGCGCGCCCCACTCCACCCTGCCTCTCGCCTTGCGGTCCAGCGCCGGCGCCACCGCGCGTTAGCGCTTTGACCCGCCCCTGGTCGGCCTAGCCACCCCCCTGCCCGCCTGGCTCTGACTTAACCCACCTCCGTCCGACCACCCCTTTATCCTCATTGTGAGCACCAGTCTCCATGCTCCCAGCCTCCGCCCTGTCCCATCGTGACACTGGACCATCTCTCGCCTCCGCGTCGTCTCACGTTTCTTTAGTGTATATGAATGGGCGAAGGGCAAACAACTCTGAATTTTGGTGTACAATTTTTCTAAACTTATGGTGATTTTTTTTGGTGAAGTTTTTGAAGCTTTGTTAGAATTTTGTAAAATTATGCGAATTTAAGAAAAATTTTGTGAGTTTTCCAGAATTTTTTATCTGATATAGTTCAAAATTTTCTGAATTTATGTGAAGTTTGCTGAAATTTTCTAAAGCTTTCCTGATGTTTTTTTTTAATTTTTTGAATCCTTCTGATTTACGAGGTGTGCTAAAATTTCAGAGTTGTGGCCCCCTCGATATGGGTTACTTTTCGCGCCCAAATGTAAGTCAAGTTCTTTGTGAAGGGGTACGGTATAGGATAATTTGCATTGTGGTGTGGATCTCGAAGCGCACTGCACTCACTGTAAAAAAAAAAAAAATGTTGGAGATTCACAGCACTTCTGTTGTGAAAAAAGTTGCTAGAACTCTTCGTTAAATTACAACAGTCCTCTGTATTTAAACCAAAACTCTCTGGGTAATTACAACTGTCCTTTGTATTTTAACCAGAACTCTTTGGAAAATTACAACTGGCCTCTGTATTTTAATCACAACTCTTCAGTAAATTCCAACTGTCCTCTGTATTTAAAATAGACCGGCTTGAAAAATATGGTCGACTGGCCGACAAAATATTGTACTTTTAGGCAGCAAAAGGGTCCTTTTCTGATTACAGAGAAGTGTTGGGATTTCACAATCGTTCCGTATCGAGGAAGTGCTGGGAAATCACAATAAATTTTCAACAGTGCTGTCCACTCAACCACACAGGCGTCGCTGATTTTGTTTCGTATGAAGCTTATGTACATATATAATTTATGTTGGTGGTCGTGAGTAAAAGGCTCTTTGCAATTTGGGGTATTTATTGGTGGGTTAGTTTACAGTTTGTATTGTAAGCAGTGATATGAATTTACAAGCCGGCATCCACTTTTTCGAGTCCTTGACAGAGCTACACTGTGAAAAAAATTTCATTACATTGTAATGAAGCAATTTTCATTACAATTTCATGACAATGTAATGAAATTTTCATTATTTTTATGTAATGAAATTTAATGACACGTGTCATTAAATCAAAAACACACAATTAATACGGAAATTTCTTCCAACAATTACTCTTCTAATTTTTATCATGCGTAGTATGGAAATATGTGGTAAAGGGTTTCATATTGTTATGAAGTGCACTTCGTGCTATAGACGTGCGCACCCGTGGTGCCGCGGTAAACCTGTAGTGCGTTTGGCGGGGTTGCCTATCTACCCCTGCCCCGAGTACGCTAGCAGACTATACACCTAGCCTCTACTCAGGCGCTGTCCCCTACCACCCGGCACGGCCGAGGTGAGCGCCACGGCCTCTTGGCCGAAGCCGCCCGAGGCGCGCAGCCGAGCGCCGGGCACCGCGCGGGCCGAGCGGCGGAGCCGAAGCCCGACCCGAGACCCGAGCCGAGCCGAGAGCCGAGGCCGTCCCAGCAGTCAAGTCTCGCCCGAGCTCAAGTCAAGACCCGTCCGCGTACCGCTCCGCGCTATTGCTACCTTGTGTTGGTTTAGACACAATAAATACCTGGCTGACTTTACCCTAACTGTTCTAACTTTTCCCCCTTTGCCTCCTGGTAAACGAAACCGGACCCGGTTCGCAACACTGGTGGCAGCGGTAAAAGAAAAGGACAGGGGGAGAAGGTTAGGTTGAGGATGGCAAGGCAAGCTGTTTGCCGCCGCCCGCCGACCGACGCCAGCTATGTTTTGGCCAAGCAATAAAGAGTTTTGAGGAGAAGTCCCTTTTCCCAATTTCTCTTACAGCCAAGGCCTGTGTGCCCAGCGGGTCAGGACGCTGAACGCTGCGGCCGAGCGCGACGGCACGAATCTTCTAGAATCATCGCAGGACGCCGCCTCTGAAAAGCCGTTACAGCCTGTAGTTTGAAATTGTGTGGAGTGTCCGTGTATCTTTCGCGAGTGTTTGGTGCAGTGGGTCTGCTGTATCCTTCGGCGCAGTGAAATTTTAGTGTTTGACCAGTGCTTGGTGTTGTGTGGTGAAATTTTAGTGCTGTGATCTGTGTTGATTTGTTTTGTGTGGTGTTCTTGTACTTTTGTGTCTGGTTTGTACTCGCATTTGGTGAAAATGGCTAGAGATAGCTGCCGGCAGGATTCTGCTGCACGCCTTCCAGCGCTGCGCGGGCCGCGCGGGGCGCGTCGGCGCGTCGCTTGACAACAATCGGCCGTTGACTGCCGGTGACCTTGAGCGCGCGCCCCGGCCAATCAGAGCGCTCCTAGGGTGGCGGAGCCCGGTGGGCCTGCGCAGGAGGGCTAGGGCTGCTCGCGGCCGTTGTAGATTTTTGAACGCGTGAAATCCAATGTTTTGAACCAATGCGAGGGCAGGCGAATGGCAATATCGGCGCTCCAGGTCCAGGGCCCGCGACCGTTACGGGCTGGGGGCCGGCCCAGCGGGCCGGGCCCGCTGACCTAGCCATGCCCAGCCCGAGTGAGTCCGAACGACACGGGCCAGGCCCGCGGCTAAGATGGCGTCAGTAGGGAATGCCAAACTGCTAGTTTTGCCCAAGCGAATAATTCAACTAAGTAAAATAATGCCCGAACTTGGCGAGCTGCTCGCCGAGGCGTTGTTTTGAGGTAAAAATAAAAACCACACACAATTTTGAGGGGTTATTTGGGGCAAGTTGTGCGTCGTTGTGTTCCCGCGAGCTGCTCGCTAGGCAAGCGCGCAGACGTGCTGGATGAACCAGGATGCCGACGAGCGCGGGTGTGCTGCGGGGCCCGAGCACCCCGCTAGTCGCAACTCTGGCAGGCGGTGCAGACCAACTGCGCCGACCTCGCCGGCGTAAGCACTGGCTGTCAAGGCGTTGAATCACGTTGTCATTGCCTTCGACCAGAGTTTCAGAGGCACCAAGTGCCCCAGCGCCCGCCCGTGCCAGAGCCCTCTAAGACCGTCTTATTGTCTGCGTGAGGTGTTGCTCATGTTCAGCTGCCCCGCGTGTCCGGCGCGTGGTCGGCGGGGCCCGGGCGTGGCCGCCGGCCTGTAGTTCGCGCGCCCGCCCTCCCCTCGGGTAGCGTGGGTGCCTATAGTGCCTGCGCCTAGCTGCGCACAAGCACAGCGTGCTGGGGGTGCCCACCATCGTTGACTGCCTGCCCGTCGCGGGAGAGCCCCTGCCGGTCGACGGCATGGACTGGCGCGTTAAAAAATCGAACGCTGTTGTGCAGGACTTTGCACTTTGCGTCGCCTGAGCTCTGCGTGAGTGCGGAGCGCGGTTGTAAATCAGCCGGTGCACGTGTTTTAAGTGCCCGTGGAAAATTAGGTGAAAGCCTGTCTCTGAATTATCGAGCTCACTGCGTAACCATCAACCCTTTCCTTTTTGGAGCTCGGCGGCAATTGTCACGCGCTCGCGGCCTGCGAACGCAGCGCCGGCTGGCACATCTGAGGACGGCTTGCCCTCGCCGTTAGTGAGAAAAGCAGCACACAGTGTGAAGCTGGCAAGTTTGTGCCGGGGCCCTGTAGTGAACACCTTTCCCAGGGTACTTCCCCTGCGAGGACGCCGCCGAGTACTCCTTCCTTAGTGCGCGCAGAAAGTGCTGAATTGCTCGATGTAGGGACGATGCACGACCTGACCTGCGCCCGACTCCCCCCACTACTCCCTACGAGACGCTGTCGACCGGGACGTGAGGCCGCCGTCGGCCTCCGGCTCGAGAGAGGCACCTCTCATGGGTAGAGTTTTTCCCCGTCCTGGCCGTGCTGGCGCCACACCACTCGCTTTTGCGAGGCGCCTATGATAGCACCGCCAGAAGTTTCCCCCCACCTTGCCGCCGCGTTCTCTCCAGGGTAACTGGCGACTATTGTCGGAGGGCAAGACGGGTGTCCCGTGGTGAATCGGGGTGTTTCGGGCGGTCGCTCCCCCGTAGCCCCGAGACTCCCACATTCCCGCAGTGAGCTGCCGGAGGGTCTTGCGAGTACCCTCCGAGCGCAACGAGGCACTGGCCCCGGAGTGTTTAGCCAGGATACGCCGGAGGAACAGAGACAGGTGGGGGTGCCTGCGTCAGGTTTCCGGGGGCTTTTACAGCCGCCGGGGGGTCTTGCGAGTACCCCCCGTAAACCGAGTGGGACGGCAACTGGCCCCGGAGTGTTTAGCCAGGGGACGCCGGAGCGGAAACCGGAACAGGTACCCTTACTACCTGGGAGATTAGAGGTACCCGCGCGGGGGTGTTTCCAGAAGCCGAAAGGCCGCCGGGGGGTCTTGCGAGTACCCCCCGCGCTCAACGAGGGACGGCAACTGGCCCCAGAGTGTGTGGCCAGGGGACGCCGGAGTGGAAACACGTCTCCAGAAGCCGAAAGGCCGCCGGGGGGTCTTGCGAGTACCCCCCGAGCACAGCGTGGGACGGCAACTGGCCCCGGAGTGTTTAGCCAGGAGACGCCGGAGTGGAGAGATGCGTGGCTACCGCTACTCCCTGAGGAGTTCCACGAGGGCGTCGTGGAGGTGGGTAATGACACCTCCCGGCGCTGTCGCACAACAGTGATGCCACCCCCGTAGACGAAAAATGCAGGACACTGTGGTCGTCGGCGCGGGAGTATTCGAACTTGGGGATTTTTAAGTTAAGTTGCTTAACATCGGGAAGGCCGCATCGGTGATCCCCAAGGGCGCGGTGGTGGTGGAGCAGCTGCAGCTGGGTGCTGCGGAGGCCAGTGGGCTGGCCGGAACAGCTGTGTGTGAGGACACAGTCCAGCTGCCGGAAAAGAGTTATCCGTACACGCGCCAGATCGTGGACGTGCCGCCTTGGGCCAGGCTCCCCGCCACCAGCCGCTGCTGCAGGCGCTGAGGGCGTAGTCGAGGTGCACGATGTGCGCCAGGAGTAGCTGAGGAGCGGCTGGAGTCTACCTGTCCGCGTTGCCGACCCGAGACGGAGAGTCGCAGCTGCCCGGGAGCAACGTTGCTGGAGTGCCCTCACTTCAACCTGATGGAGACGGACCTGCTAGTGGCTAAGTAGACTGTCAGCTGGTCGTGTTATCGTTTCAGTGTTCGCTTAGTTTTAATTTGTTTCCTTAGTTTTATCCAGCAAAAGAATTTGGTTCGTTTCTTTGACAATTTTTAGAAGAGTTTTCCTCTCTAAAAAATCGATAAGGGCGACGGTTGTGTGAGGTTAAAATTACTGCGGAAATGGAATTTTGTTTCAGCTTCCCATGTTCCTGTTTTTTGGCGGAGTTGTTCGAGCATTTCCCGGCCCAACTGTTGCTGTTCTGCAAGTGGACCGTGAATTTTCAAGATTTTTGGACGCCAGCGACTGAGATTTTCGAGATCTTCAAGAGATTCTGCAGGCCGCATTATGTGCATGAGTTTTGAGTTTCGCAATTGTTCAAAATTTGGCCCATCCTGTCAGTCGACTGACAGACTTGTGTGTCAACGTTGGACAGTCCTGCTTTTCATTGCCTTGCATTGGTTCCGGTACTGGTTTTAGTAGGGTTTTCCCAGTACCCGTAACGCTCCGAAGGAGGGGAGCCACACGAGCGCGTCATGTCTGCTCCTGCAACCCTTCTGCTGAGTCTTCTTCGCAGAGAGGGAGGGGTAGTGTTATGAAGTGCACTTCGTGCTATAGACGTGCGCACCCGTGGTGCCGCGGTAAACCTGTAGTGCGTTTGGCGGGGTTGCCTATCTACCCCTGCCCCGAGTACGCTAGCAGACTATACACCTAGCCTCTACTCAGGCGCTGTCCCCTACCACCCGGCACGGCCGAGGTGAGCGCCACGGCCTCTTGGCCGAAGCCGCCCGAGGCGCGCAGCCGAGCGCCGGGCACCGCGCGGGCCGAGCGGCGGAGCCGAAGCCCGACCCGAGACCCGAGCCGAGCCGAGAGCCGAGGCCGTCCCAGCAGTCAAGTCTCGCCCGAGCTCAAGTCAAGACCCGTCCGCGTACCGCTCCGCGCTATTGCTACCTTGTGTTGGTTTAGACACAATAAATACCTGGCTGACTTTACCCTAACTGTTCTAACTTTTCCCCCTTTGCCTCCTGGTAAACGAAACCGGACCCGGTTCGCAACAATATTGAACCGCCGTCCTCCGCAGAGGTATAGTTCGAGAGACTCCAAGGCTGTGAAGTCTACCGTTGATCAAAAAATAAAGGACGCACGTGAGGACTGAATCATCCTCTACGTCGAATGCATATGAAACAGGCAGTGGAGGTGATCTCGCTGCCGTTTCTGGTCAGCCGCGCGCAAGAAATTCCATTAGGTTACCGTAACTCCATCTATAGCGGCAGAAATCAATACTACGTTATGTCATGAAAATTTCATAAAAAGTAATGAATTTACAGATGATATGAAATTTCAGAACATAGTAATGAAATGATTATAAAATTTCATTACACTGAATAGAATTTCAGTGTTTCATGAAATTTCATAACACTTTCATTAAAATTGATCTACAAAATGTCATTAAATTTCAAACATTTTTAACAGTGTATTGAAAGATTTCGCGTAATTTATCCAAGACGTTATTAGATCAGGACGTACGCCAGTTTTACACGTAGAGCCTGAAAGTTATTTCCACACAGTTTTGTTGGTGATGCTAGTGCTGTCGTTGTCAGCCCCTTGCTGCGTCGGTGGGTGTGCGCCCGCGGGCTCGCAGCACGGAGCGGCGCTGGAGCAACTCGGCGACGAAAACGGCCACGGCGGAGGCGTAGCCCCCGGCCAGCAGCTGCAGGGCGCGGACGAGGGCCCGTAACCCGAGAGGCTTCTGGCCCGCCCCCCGTCGCCGCCGCCGCCACCGACTCCATACCTTCAACTGCTCGTCGGCGAAGCGCTCGGTCCGCCTCCAGGGCGTGCGCAGGCCGGCGCTGCCCACCCGCGCCATCATGATACGGGTGCGCTCCACGAGCGGGGACCCGAGCGGCACGTACAGGTGCGTGCGCAGGGTCCTCACCACGGTCTCGATGACGTGCAGGAGCCCGGACTCGGCGAACGTATCGGGGATGAGCTCCTTGATGGTGAAGTAGGCCGAGTCGCGTCTCAACGCGACCCTGTTGAGCGCGCCGGTGACGTCGCCGTCGTACTCCACGTGGAAGCACGTGTCCCCCGGGGGGGTCAGGTCGCACGAGATGAGGTGGTGCATGTCGATGGACGCGCTGAGTGGCAGCCCGCTGGCCAGCAGCTCGTCCACGGTCTCGATGTCCGCGCGCGACGGCCGGCGGAGCACGGCGAGCAGCAGGGCCTGGTGCGCGGCCGTGACGGCCAGGCACAGCAGCATCCAGAGCACGAGCAGGGCGGCGTGGCGGCCGCGGCGTCCAGACTCCGTCCCCGGCGGCGGCTGCCCCAGCACGGGCGCCAGCGCGCGCAGCAGGGCGGGCGTCGGGGACGCGCCCGAGAGCGACAGCACCGTCGCCACCCCCAGCACGGCGAGCACCGTCAGGTACACCTCGGGCGGGAACGAGTGGAGCAGGGCGAACAGCGAGTGGCGGTGCTTGCCCTTGCCCCTCGGAACCACGAACACGCCCATGGTCTGCTCGATGGCGAAGAAGCTGTCCATCTCTCGAGGCGGCATGGGCGCGAAGCCTTCATGCTCGAACCAGACGTCCGCCTCGCACAGCAGCTCGGCCTCCTCGGTGAGGTTCCCCGTCCGCTCCCACTGCACGAGGTCGGCGCCAATGCCTTCCACCAGAGTCCCGAGCCGCTGGCCCACAGACTTAACGCGTTGGACCACCGCGACCAACTTGGGGCGGGACTTGCCGACGTGCTCGAGGAAACACCACGTGCAGAAAGGGATCGCGCCGTTTTTCCACCGACCGAGGCGTGGCAGCCAAGTGTCAAGAAACTTGATGTCTGATTTCTTAATATTCGTCATGAAGTAGTTGTAGTCGCTGTCAACGAAAAACATGTCGACGGCTCCTCCGGGGTACATGACGACCACGGCGCTTGTTATATTCCAAACCCAATTGATCTCTATGTATTCGATCACTGGTCTGAGTGACGTCGCATATATGGTGACCACAATGTTCCTACCTCCGTAAATGGTACGAAAACGCGGCGCCAGGCGGGTTGTGTGGTAGGCGCGCGTGACGGCCTCGATGGTGCTCCGGGACATTAGGATGATGTTGGGAGTCGTTTCGACAATGAATTTCATAAATCCCTTTTCGGTGTCCTTGGTCTCCATCTGGACCCTCGGAGTCTGCGGGGGTAGCCGCCGGTAGAAGGCGTCCAGCCACGGCAGACTAGCGTCGGCGTCCACAAACAGGGTGGCATTGCGCATCTCCAGCATCCTGGTGAACAGGCTACTCAGCGCGCGCGCGTGCTTGTCGGCGTCCGAGACCAGCGGCGCGTCCTGCACGCTCGCGGCGAGCATGCTCACGGCGAGCACGCCGGCGAGCGGCGCCATGCCCGGCTGGGTGAGTGTGACTAAGAGCCGCCCGGTCTGGGGCTCTGTAGTAGATCCCCCACGAAGGGAGGGGCGGGGCGGACGCCGTCGGTTTCCGTGTTCTTTTTTACTGAACTGCCTCTGTTCCTTTTGAGGGGAAAAGAAAAGAGGCGCCGCTTTTGATTGAAAATCGATGAAGAGGCGTTTCGTTATGAACACCACCTGGTGAGCGCGTGTCAAGCGCTCACACTCTGCACTGTTTCAGCGCGGCCCCCGGCCCCCGCCCCATTGCTTTGACGCGTACGTGGAAGTATTGACATTTCTCAGGCGAGAACGTAACAGTTCCTTTTGGGTTCTGCAGGCAGGCGGGGCCAGCTTTGACTCCAGTCTGTTCCGGCCCTGGGGGGGTGGGGGAGGGGGGGGGGCACAGCCCGAGCCGCGCAGCCCCACAGGCCTCACTCACACTTCCTCGCCGTCCTTTGCGGCCGCTGCCTGCAGCAGGTCTGGTCGGGTTATCATCTCGAGACAAGCTCCCCTCCTCGGATTGGGGTGATATACGCGGGGAGAGGAAGGACGTTGCATACGCCTCCCTGAGCACGCAGCCCTCGTTCGATCCGGAGAGACGGCGCGAAACGAGGACGGATTCGGACCGGGGCGGGGCGGGGCGGGGCGGGGCGGGGCGGGGCGGGGCAAGACCCAGGACGTCCTGTCTCTGTCTCACTCGCCCTCGCCTCGGCCCAGCTGCCCGTCACGTACTGTGCCAACCCTCTCCCTCCCTCAGTCCCTCCCTCCTCTCCCCCCCCCTCTACCTCCATTCCCTCTTCCTCCTATCTCTATCCTCCTTTATCTCTATCTTCTCGTGGGTGGCGGTGCATAATGAAAAGGATGCCGAGGCGGAATCGCCACGCTGTGGGTGACTCGGTTTTTTATTTGATCGTGTCGCTGCCAGATTGGCTTAGAACGCTTAATACACTCGGTATGACCCCTGAACGTGACGTCTGTCCCTCACCTGTGCTCACCATGGCTCTCCTTCACCGGCTCTTCGCATTTTATATATTTTTGCGCCGTCCCGTTCCAGTCTTTTCTGATCCTCTTTGCGCTTGCAAATTTGTTTTTCTCCCTACTTATTTCTCTCGCCCCGGCTCCGTCGGCCCCGCCCCAGTCCCTTTCCTCCCTTTTTCCGCAATCACTTTGTCCTCTCTGTTTCTTTTCGCCATCTGAATACGGAAGCCCTTTCATTGGTCGGGCGAACGCCTCTTGAACAATGCCAAGCACTCTCGGTCAGTCAGAAATAGATCTGCCAGCAAGCTTTCGAACGCTTCCTCCCCCCTCCCCCCTTCCTCCTTTGTGTCCCGCAGGGACCCAGAACGTAACGTAATGTCGTTACGTGACAAGTTCCGGGGACGAATTTAAATGCCTGCAGTCGTTTTGTTACGTTATTTGTAACGTAACTTAATTAAAGCTATTTACGTTACAAGTTATTTTGAAAATAAGAAATTATTTTAGCGGTCTTTCGGTGCAAGGGGCTCGGCATATCGCTCATGAAATCATTCTCGTTGGATATTGGGAGAAACCAGGCAAGGCTATCGAAATATTAAATAAGTTACTTTTGCTGTAACGGTATTTTCGTTACGTTACGGTTATGTGTTATGTAACGTAACAAATCAAAATTTTGTTTAAGTTACGTTACGAGGAACGTAACGTGAAAATGAGCGTTGTAACACAAAATGTCGTTAAGTTACGGGTCCCTGGTGTCCCGGGCTCCACCCCGTCTCCACACGTGCACCGCTCGATGCAGCCTCCGCCCCGCGCAGGCAATCGAAATTGCGCCCCACCTGCAATAAAAATCAAATGCGACCGGCGCAACTTGACCGGCGCTGAAGTAGTGTATTTTATTTTTCGACGGCTTTAGAAACTCTTTTTGTCGTAGGCGTTATCGGGCGGATATTTTCTTCTCGCCGTTATTTCCCGCTGGAATCACCCCGGCCCACCTGCCCCCCAGCCGGTTATGACGGCGTCCTGCGGTGCCACGGCGCGCCACACAGCGGCGCCGCCGCCCGTAGCGCCGGAGGCCTGACGTGCATCACTGCGGTACGTGGTACGTGCGCCCAGCTACGTGACCTCTTTGACCTCGCGCCCCTCCCTCTCCCCTGCTCTGTGTCTCGTTCGGCCGCCATTTCTCTCTCTCTCACTCTCTCTCTCTCTCTCTCTCTCTCTTGAGTGCCTGCCGAGTGCATCGCGCTGTGTAAAGCTCCGTGAAAATCTAAAATTTTGCTGAGACAGAGGGATAGTGAAGTTATAAATTTGTGATTATTGAGTGCAGCAAGGTTCGCTCTTCCAAAAATAGTAGAAGGTTTGTCGGCGACTGCCGATTACTTCAACTGAGAAGACTTTAAAACACGACCAGCGGCAACGGGAGGTTAGGCCGGACACGCCTGCCTATCTGCGAATAAGTTACGCGAACAAGTGTCAGCGTCAGCTGTCAGCTGGAGTAAACAAACAAGAATATAGGTTATAATGCCCTATGTGTGTACGGTCTGCAATGATGGCCTGCCCTATGATTTTGTTACCTGCGCATCAAAGGGATGCAAACTACACTTCGGTCCTTGCTCCGGAATACAAGAAGCCTCATGGAGGAAAACTGATAAGACCAAGTGGAAATGTCTAGCATGCCGAAAGGACAAGCAGACGCCCCCTGAGGATAACAAGCCGGTGTCAGGTGATGAGCTGCGAGAATTCATGAATTTGATTAATCAAAAGTTGAAACCAATAGAGCAGATATCAGAAATGAATGACACGATAAAGGAGTTAAAAAAGAGTGTTGACTTCATGAGTGAACAATATGATGGAGTAGTGACCAGGTTGGAGGAATTGGAAGAACAGAAGAATGTGCAGAAAACTCAGCTGCAAAATCTACAAAGTATGGTGGAGGAGAGGGATACACTCATAAGTAATCTACAGGAAAGGATCAGAGAAAATGAGCAATATGCAAGAAACCGTAACATTGAGATCAGTGGATTAGAGGAAGTAAAAGGAGAAGACCTGAAAGAAATAATGAAAAATATTGCTCAAAAAATCAAAGTAGACTACAATGAGGATGATATAGATGTAATTCACAGGATTCCTACTAAACGGAGTAATGAGCACCCTAAAGTAATTGCCCAATTTACCACGAGAAGAACCCGTAACCAGTGGCTAAAATGTAAGAAGAATGCACTTGTTGCCAGCAGTGAAGTGACTGGTGGACAAGCATTCTCTACTGTCTACCTGAACACCCACTTAACCCCTGAGTGGAAGCACCTGCTGTGGGCTGCCAAACAATATGGGAGGCCCAAAGGTTACAAAATAATATGGTTTCAAGACAACAAGATAAACGCTAAAAAGGACGTTACTGATAGGCCTGTGTTCATCAAGAGTGAAAAAGACTTTGAGAAAATGAAATAAATGAATGCTTCATTGTGTTTACTAATTTATTGTTTATCAATTATTATTTCTTGTTATGATTAGTTTAAAAGATTTTATAAGTTGTAAAATAAATAGTCATCCATCTTTACTAAATATTGTGCACTTGAATGCACAGTCTCTGAATGATATTACACATTATGAAGAGTTTTGTATGACATTTGTGAACTCCAAGATAAATATTATTGCTGTGAGTGAAACTTTCTATAAGCCAGGCTCCAAAACAGATTTAAGTGGATATAACCTGTACAGAAATGACAGAATTGGAAAAGGCGGAGGAGGAGTAGCTATATATGTATCAAATAATTTAGCAGTGAGTGTGTTATCAACATCTGCTTCTGAATATAACCATAAACCAGAATATATCATAATTGAGGTACATTTAGAATCAGAGAAAGTTTTATTTGCTTGTGTTTACCGTCCACCAAAGGTTGGCTTTTTTGACATTTTCATTGAGGACCTGTGCTCATATATACCTAAGTATAAATATGTAATTATATGTGGTGATGTAAATGCAAGGTTTGGAAGTGGAACAGGCGAAACAGATAATATTGTATCACTCTTGAACTCTTGTAATGTCAAATGTATACCTTATGGTAACACTTTTCACACACTAACCTGTAATAGTGCTCTAGATATAATAGCAACTAATTGTGATGATTTGGTTCTTGAGTTTGATAAGAGCCCTGCACATGGATTTTCAGGACATGACCTACTGTATGCCTGTATTAACCTTTCCTCTCCGAAATTTAAACCAAAAACCATTGAATACAGAGACTTTAAAAACATGGATGAATGTAAGTTTAAAGGAGCACTGGATAAACTTGACTGGCAAGACCTGTTTGAGTGTGATAATATAGATGGAAAGGTTGATGTATTTAATAATAAAATATTAAAATTATTTAATGAGTTTGCTCCTATCAAGAGTGTTAAAGTTAAGCATAAATATAATCCATGGATTACAGATGAGATCTTAACACTTATACATAAAAGAGATAAAGTAAGGAAAAAGTATGCAAGAACCAAAGATGACATGGATCATAAGGAATTCATCAAACTCAGAAATAAATGTAAGCAGGAAATTAGGAATGCTAAACTAAGGTACTGTCACTCTGCCTTTAATAATAGTAATACTTCAAAACAAATGTGGAATAATGTAAGAACTCTTGGTATTGGCAAAAAGAAATCTGGTGATATGGAATGTAAGCTGTCTCCTGACACACTCAATCAACATTATATAAGTGTAGCCTCTATTACAGAGAAGAGATCCTGTGAACTATGTATGAGAGAATATGAATTAAGAGAAAATGTCACTCATGAACAATTTTACTTTAAAAATGTGGAGCCTATGGATATTATAAGTGCTGTGATAAGTATATCATCTAAAGCAGAGGGTGTAGACAAGGTATCAATAACTATGTTAAAAATGTGTTTAGTTTATCTTATTCCTGTGATATGTCATATAATTGACTATAGTCTTATGAACTGTATCTTTCCTCAATTATGGAAAAAAAGTCTAGTCCTACCAATACCAAAGATAGAGAGACCAAGTGAACCAAAAGATTTTAGACCTGTCAGTATTATTTGTGTAATGGCTAAAGTTTTTGAAAAAGTAGTTCACAAGCAAGTTACTGAATATCTAAACAAATATAATATAATTAATAACTATCAGTCAGGTTTTCTGAAAGGACACAGCACTGTTTCTGCTCTGATCCAAGTGACTGATGACATTAGAGAGGCAATTGACAACAAGCTGTTGACACTTCTAATTTTATTTGATTTTAGTAAAGCCTTTGATAGGGTCCATCATGATCTGCTGTTAATAAAACTAAGGAAAATGGGCTTCTCTCAACATGCAGTTGCATGGTTTCAGTCATACCTGACAGACAGATTTCAACAAGTATGTGTGAACTCAAAACAATTTTCTGAATGGTCTCTAATTGAAACTGGTGTCCCACAAGGTTCTGTGCTGGGTCCTTTATTATACCTACTTTATGTAAATGATATCACTAACATATTCAACCATGGCAAGGTACGCCTGTATGCTGATGATCTACAGCTGTACATAACATTTCCCAGTGGGTACCATAATGAGGCTGTGAGCAAAGCAGAAAGTGACATTGAGAAACTGTTAGATTATTCTAGGCGTCATAACTTATCTTTAAATGCAAGTAAAACCCAGCCCATTATTTTTGGCAGTAGAAGATTTCTTAACAGAATTGATAAAGAATCACTTTGTAATATAAAAATAGATGGAGTAGCAGTTCCCTTCTGTGACACTGTTGTGAACCTAGGTGTAGTTCTAGATCCCACTCTTACATGGGGACCACATGTTGACAATGTTTGTAAAAAAGTTTTCTCTATAATAGCACAGCTCAGAAGAGATGCATACTTCTTACCACTTTCAATTAAGAAACAACTTATTAGTAGTCTTGCCTTTCCCCACCTGGATTATGGTTCAGTGATTATGTTTGACATGAATGCTACCCATAAAATTAGATTACAAAGACTTCAAAATGCTTGTGTAAGGTATATATTTAATATTTCTAAAGATGAAAGAATATCGAAATACTATGAAATGTTACAGTGGTTAAAAATGGAAGAAAAAAGATCCTTAAATGCATCCCTTATGCTATGGAATATACTCAGACTGCAGAGACCGCTACATCTTTTTGAAAAGTATGTTTTTAGATCACATGTAAATCCAAGAGTCTCAAGATGTTCACTTAGTAGATTACAAATACCATGTCATAGAACAGAAAAGTATGCAAAGTCCTTTTTTGTTAACTCTTGTCAAATCTATAATAACCTGAGACTTTATGATTATATGTATCTTTCCTACAATACATACAAATCTAAAATCAAGAACCTTCTGTTGAATCAAAACAACTAATCAAATTATTGTATTATTTTTTTTATTAAAATGTATATGTATAGAGAGCGGGTTGTATACCCCAATGGGACTTTTCAGTCCTCATGTATGCAATCCTCAAAATAAATCAATTCAATTCAATTCTCTCTCCCCCCCCCCTCCCGCGTCGGTGGTGCTTTCACGTCGCCTCCCTCCCTCCCTCTCCTCCCCTTCCCCAAGCATGGTCTTTGCGGTCCTGCCCTATTTTTCCCTTAAAATGTTTTAAGTACGGCGCTGTCGCGGCAAGCGACCGCCTCCCCCTCCTGTTTCCCTCCCCTCCCGCCCTCACTTCGTCCATCCCTCTCCCCTCCTTATCCCCGTCCCCCCCCCCCTTCCCCCTTCTCCTCTTGCAGCTCGCCCACCTCCCCTTTCTATTCTCTCCCCCTTCTCTTACTATGCGGCCTAATGAATAAAAGCCCGCGCCAAGTGTATGAAGGGCGCTGAGTGGAGCATTTTTTTCCCCTTGTTGCGGTCGATACAAAAAAGGGTTAGAATTTATTGCAGGCATGCGCAACTTATGGCTGCCCACAGTCAACTTGATGAAAGGGGCGCGGGGACCCGAGGACATTGAGAGGACATCAGCTGTTTGCGTGTTGTGTTGGCGGGTAAAATTTCGGTACCGTAAGATGTAATGCTCGTTCCCCTCGATGTTTGGTAATTTTTCATCTCAAATCAAATGTTGTATTAGTCGCGAAATGGCTCACTTCAGAGCAGTCAAAAAATCTGGTTTGGGCACGTTGGAACGAAGTAAGGAATAAGAGAGAATCACGTATGCAAATATGCGAGGCGGTGCGACGGAGACGACGTTGACGAGAAGCAAAATGGATTTTGCTCTCCTTCGCGTCGCATAGTACTTTTGAATTTGATTTTCCCGTTTCCTTTTTTCCCTCCCTTTCTCGGCCACCTTTCGCCTCTCCCCAGCCAGCGCGGCGGCGGCCTCGCAGTTCTAGCAGCAGGCTAGCGGCCCGCGCCCGCCTGAGTCCGAGGGGATATCATTTCGAAAATCATTGTTCGACCTCCCCAAAAATCATTTAAACTAAGTAAAGCCGAAGCTTAAGGCTGAGGCTACGCTGCCACTTTTTAGCTATCTTCCAGTTCTGTTTGATGAAGAGTATACTGTATTCCCCTCGTATTCTGCTGCCGCTAGCGTTTTACGGTTTTTCGTATCCTACACGGATTTTATCGCTCGTTTACGAATCCCACCTGACGTTTGCGTACTGCCAACGTAACATTTTACGGATTAGCTTTATTCCACTTGGCAACTGGCAAAACTTAGTCTGTCTTAAGTCTTAATGTTAGAGATGATCTTAATTTACGACATTTACGTTCCCCAAAAAAATGTGAACCCAATTAAACTCGAGGATTCTTCTGAGTTAAAATCGTGGAAAATTAACAAAAGTTCGAAAAAAAAAGAAAAAAATCAGAAATGGGGGTGAAAAGGTAAAAATTTATCATAAGGGCACAGAAATTTTCCCTTAAAATCAAAAGAAAAACCTGTACATTTTTTTTTCAAAAATTAAAAGTAAAAATTATTGTACACGTTTTGTATGAGTGACTCCCCCCTCGTGCCCGCCTCCCTGCGGGTCCTGCTGGTCCTGCGGGTCTTCTCCACTCAACAGGCGGTGTGGTTGGCTCAGTGCTGCGGGGCTTCGTCAGTAATCGCCGGCGAGCCTCGCTTGCCTTTGGCGCCCGGGCCGCTCCGGCCGTGTTTGCCGACAGGTGTCCGGGGGTGCTAAGTGGCGGTCGCCCCTCACACCTGTGTAGTGTGGAACGCACCCGACGGGTGTCACATTCGCATTCGATCTCGAACGACGACGCTCATCAGGACCTTAAGTGGCCACTTAAGCCACACGCGTGTGCGAGTTACGGGTACACTCATGTTGAACTTTCTTATTTTCCATCTTTTTCTTTGTTTCTTTTTCTTTGTGAACTTTTCATGCGTTGCCTTTTGGTTCGCTCTTATAGCTGCTTCAATATCTGTTTGGTTTCAATATGCGACGGAAATGGCTCTTCAGTTGCCTCGTAGATAGAGGTCGCGTGCCTGAGGCCGCGGCCCGCGCCCGCGGCGCCGCCCCGTTCGTATCTCCCGCGCGCGCCGCGGCCCGCGGCCCTGTCCGGTCGGGACTGGAGCCTGCTCTGCCGGCCGCTAGATGGCGCCGACGAGGCATTGCCCGGCCGCTCGCCGCGCGGTGCGGTGCGGGGCGGGGCGGGGCGGGGCGGGGTGGGACTAGCGAGGCTGCCCCATGGCATGGTCCCCATGGCCTGGCTGGGCCCCATGGCCGGGGCCCGTGGCTCATGTGCCCGGGCTGCCCACGCACAGGGTCCTGCCCGCGCATCGCGTTGAGGACACTTGGCTGTGAACTTGTCATCGTGCGGGCGTCGCGTCGGAGTCGTCGTGGGCATGGACCGCGAGGCTGCGGCGCTTGTGGCGGAGTTCGGCATCCGCAAAGGGGATGACTGACTCTGTGCGCGCGGAGCACTCAGGACTTTTCCGATTTAGAAGTGTCAACTTTTTAATCCCCTCCATCGCACCCTCTGTAAAGAAGAGAGGTTCAATGGGCGCAGGGAAAATGACGTCTCTTTGACGCAATTAGCAAAGTTTGAAGGGCCGGGCTGGCGCCGCCGGCGCCCGGGTTGGGTCGGGTCGGGTCGGGTCGCCTGGCGGTGGGCTCTCCCTCGGCTGTCGGTTACGCCCCTCTGCGCTGCGTCTAGCGGGAGGCTCGTCCCGGGCGGGCAGCTGGGTGTTCCGAACTGCGTTTAATCGTGCTCTCTCTCTCTCTCTCTCTCTCTCTCTCTCTCTCTCTCTCTCTCTCTCTCTCTCTCTCTCTCTCTCTCTCTCTCTCTCTCTCTCTCTCTCTCTCTCTCTCGGCAATCCTGCGTAAGAGCGACAAGAACCGAGGGGCGGAAACTACTGTGCGGAATCACCCTGCCGGTCCTGGCCGGAGATCTCGCGCGCGCTCTCACAGCCAGACAACCCGGGCGGCCGCGGTGCCGCGGCCGAGCGACTTCGGTGGGGCGTTCGGGTCCGCTCGGCCTCTCTCTCGGCGCACCCCACCCGCTCGGCTCGACAGCTCGGCTCGTCAGTAGCAACTCGGCCGAGCCACACGGAGGACGTTTCGCCGTCCGCACCTAGCATTTCGTACCGCCGAGCTAGCGTCCCGTACCGTGTGTTTGTTGTGCCCATCGCTCGCTCCGCCCCCCGAAGCGCTTTGCAGTGTAGTGGATGTTGTGCTGTGCGTGCGAGTGAGTGAGAGTGTGTGAGCCGTGTCCTGGAGCCCCTGGAATAACAAGGACGAAGAGGACCACGACGCGCTTGTGCTCGCTTGGATTTTTTTCCGAGCACACCAGGAGGAGTGCCGCCAACCGGCAGTAGGAATTTTATGTGCTAACAGTCCGACAAAAGCTTCCAAACTGTGGGGGTCAGGAGCCTTTTTTCTTCCTCCTCAAGGGATGTATTACCCTGTAAGTATTATCAAAACACGTGGAGTCACTCCACGGGCGAAGGACCAGGAGGAGGATATACTGGAGAAGCGTGGAGTCGGGAGGGGGGGGGGGGGGGGGGGGGGGGGAGTAGGAGAAGGCCTCGCGCCGCAACGCTCTTTATTTGAGCGGGCTCGTCGCGGACCTGGCCTTGGGCGGCACGGCGAGAGAGAGGATCCTTGGGGGTTCTGCGCGCCGTTACCCTCTCGTCATGTGACGTCACCCCTGACTATATGCCGAGGCCACGTGGAGCGGCTGGCTGGACTCTCCAGCTGGAATATTGCGACTTCTTGTTTTCTCTCTCCAACTGGCCGAGGTCCCATCTCTGTTTCCTCCGCGGCCAGCGCGGCGGTCTTCTGGTCGCGACTGTCGCAGCAGCGTCTCCTCGCTCTGGCTGCTGCTGCAGTGAACCCTATTCACGGGCTGTAACTGCTCCACTTCCTGTTGTCCTGGAGGGCTGCCGCCCCGCCCAGGCCTGCCCCAGCGCTATACAGCCGAGAGAATCGCACGGCGGCTCGAGGAGAGGGCTCTGGCAGGCAGGCAGGCCGGCTGCAGCTGTCCGGAGCGGGAGGGAGGGAGAGATGCTTGGTGCTGGAGGAACCCCCGGGCGTGGCGAGGCGTGGCGGCCAGGCCGGCGCAGCGGGACGGCAGCCTGGTGCTCCTCCTCCTCCTCCTCCTCCTCCTCCCCGACATGGCGGCGTGCCTCGCGGAGCCCACAGACCGTGGTGCGGTACAGTCCCGGACAGCAGTGGGCTCCGCCCCGCTGCCGAGGGAGCTCACAGACCGTGGTGCCGGCCGGGTACAGTCCCGGACAGCAGTGAGCTGCTCCGCCTCAGCGCGAAGGGGAGCTTACGGCCTGTGGTGCCGCGGGTACAGTCCCGGACACAAGTGGACTGTAGCTGGTAGCGCTGCAGCTGAGGAGAGTACTCCATCCCATTCGTCGCCAGCGAGAGGCTCGCCGGCAGGGGAGGAGGGTCCTGCCCAGCAGCGAATGTGGGTCACGAGGGTCGCAGCCTCCCCTGTACGTGCGGGGCTCCCCTCGGGGGCCCTGGAGCTGCCCGTTCCGGGAGAGCGCCCGCCGGGGCGCGGGGCGGGATATGGTCCCTCCGGCGCGGGGCGGGGCCCGGGGAGCAAGCTGCCAGGCGTCCCGACGCCGCGGTCCCCTGAGCCGGCCCGTGTGACGACGGCGTTTTGAATATTCACTCGCTGACGAGACGGGCGACGCGCACCGGGCCCGCTGCATTTGGTGGCCGCCGCTGGGCTCGTCTCAGAGAAAGCTCTCGCTCCGCGCCGCGCTCCGCCACGCCCCGAAGAGTAGGAGGAGGCTGGCCTTGGCTACTCCACGTCACGCCGCCGCGGGGCCCGGCCCGGCCCGGCCCGCGTGCGGAGAGGCGTTATTCGGGGAGAAAGAAAGAATGAGAGAGAGAGAGAGAGATAAGTGAAGGGAGGGGCGGCAGCTATCTGGCTGCCACCGACAGACCAGCGCAAGTTACAGCAGGCCTGGTCTGTCCAGTCCGGTCCGGTCGTTCGGTAGCGGGTCGCTGCTGCCGACCGATTCCGAAGATAGCTTTCATACCTCTGTCCTCGTCGCACTTATGGAGCTCCACCATGGTCAGCATAGTGCAGCGCAGTGTGTGCAACAAGGACGGGGGGAGGAGAGCGATCTTCTGGATCAGTCGGCTGGGCGGGGTGGGGCGGGGCGGGGCGGGGCGGCCGACTGGCCCTCCCCTCTACCCCCGCGGTATCTCGATGTTGTCGTGATGGGGCCACCAGGCCCGCGTTGGTCCGTCCCGCTATCGGAGGGAGATGCACTCTGTGCCTCCGTCTCGGACGGACCTCTCCTCATGCTCCTGCCGACTGATTCAGAAGATCGCTCTCGTGCCCCCCGTCCTTGTCGAACCTAGGGCGGTGCTCCATGTTGGGGTTGGCAGGGCCTCGCGAGGGCGATCTTCGGAATCCGACGGCTGTGCATATATGTAGCCGCGTAGCTATTGGCCGATTGAGTCGTGTCTTGGGCTGACCGGCCGCGCGCAGAGGGGGATAGGGTCACTTTATGGTTTTGGCAGTGAACGGCTGCTCACGATCGCGTACGGTTGCGGACCCGGAGGTTCGAGAGGGCAGGGGTGGGGGCTTGTTTGGAGCGCAAACAGATTAGGTATGCCGGTGAGCGCGCGCGCGCGCGTGTGTGTATGTATGTGTGTCTCTGGGCTTTGTGCGGCTCCTGGAGCTGCTCTGCATAGCGCTGAGGCCCGGGCCCCGCTCTGTGTCCGGCCGCGCCCGCGCCGCTCTGCTGGGAGGGAAGTGCCTGTAGCCGTTATGTTATCTCCCTCGCCTATTTATTTGTTTCTGGAAGGCTTTGGGGGTGGTGGGTATTTCCGTTCTGTGATGAATGTTGGAAAGTCGTAGGGTCTCTCTCTCTTTCTCTCTCTTTGGGAACCGGGTGCTGCTTTCGTAAACAAGGGCTGTTTGAAAGGCGGAGGAGTCGAGGGTCAGCGAACGGAGAGGATCCCCGTTGAGTGATACACAGCACACACTGTACAACACTCAGGATGCGCGCCGCCTCGTCCGCGGCCGGAGGGGCTGCCGGGGCCCTGGCGTTGTTACACTTCCTCACGCGTCCCGTCTTAGGGAACTTGCGGGGCCCATGGGGCTGAGACCTGCTGAGCTGAGCCCCGCCCAATGCGATTCGCGTGTTGTGGCTGTGGAGCGATTACGCAACGCCCATCTGGCCTTGCCCCGGCAACGCGACGACACCCTGTAGCTGCCAACCACGCCTCGGCGCGCCCATAGCAGAGAGAGAGAGAGAGAGAATAATAAAGGAATGAGAGGGAGGGAGGGGCCTGCGGGCGGAGCCGCCACGCCAGCTCGGTTGGCCCAGGGACTGCTAAGCGTTGACCCGAACCGACAACGTGGGCCCGCGTACAGCGCGGCGGGGCTGGCTTGGGCCGGCCGGGCCGGGCTGGGCTGGGCTGAGCCGTTTGCTTGAAATGGTTGGCGGGCGGCCGGGTCCCTCCCGTCCCGTCCCGTCTCGACGACAAGCGAAAAACGAGCGGCAACGTGGCGTTGTTTGTGTGTGACGGCTGCGCTGCACTTTGCGCCGGGCAGGGCCGGGCCGGAGGCGAGGTGACCTTCCGCCCGGGCGGGGCGGGGTGGGCGGCCCTCTTCGACACCGTTACCCAATGATAGTGTTACGAGGTGGCCGCGGGCCTTATTCATCGCCCTGCCCTGCCCTGGGTCCGGTCCGGAGCTGCCTCTTTGTGTGGACGGACTGCCCCCCAGATTCAGAAGGTCGTTTTGTAGTGACCTCTCACTCCTAGTGGCCGACACCCATGCGTGTGACAAGGACGGAGATACGAAAGCGCTCTTCTGAATCGGAGCCGCTGCTGGACAGCGGGGACGGGACGGGCCCCGTGCGGGTGGTGTGGCGTTGCCGTGCCTTCCGCGACCCTCGGCCCGCCTCGCCATTCTCGCTGCCGGGCTCGCCTGCCTGCGTACGACCCCGCGCGAGTGGTGGTCCAACGCCCGTGACGTGACGTGGACTGATTTCTCTCTCTCTCTCGCCGAGTGACGAGTCATGCGGCTCGACGGCGTGACGTGACGAAGTGACGACGAGGTTTGTGATGATAAGGCTGCGCTACAGCGGCGGCGGTCCGGGAGGGGAAAAAGGAAGTAGGGGATGACAATCGAGCGGATGTGTGAACGAGATGGATGAGTGGTTTTCGCTCTCTCTCTCTCTCTCCCTCCCGGCCCCCTTTACCTTGATCTCGCACTGCATTGGTTCGGCGCAGCGCGTCTCGTTATTGGGAGAAAGTCGCTGCAGCGGCTGCGTTGCGGTGACACGGCCAGCGCGCCGGTCTCCGCCCCGCCCCGCCCGCGTGAAGGAAAGAGTAAAATAGGCGCGAGCGAGTTCCGGCCGCCGTGGCGCCTTGTGACGGTTATGGGAGGAGGCACTGTGTCCGAAGGCAGGCCCAGGCCGGGCCGGCGCTTACTGGGTAGGGTGCGAGCGAGCGCAGCCTACCTCATCGTGAGTGAGAGTGAGTGCGATCGCGAAAATTGCTGTTCTGCTGGGCTGATTGGCGGGCGTGGCGCGCATGCTTGTGTTGCAATGCGGAGGGGGCCGCCAGGGCGTATTTATCCCGCCGCTTGCCAAATGTCCGCGCCCAGCCGTTAAAGCCCCGTGTCTCACAACGCATTTGCCATCGGCTACATCCATGCGTTAACTTTTTTTTTCCCCTGTGTGAAATAATCCGCAGCCTTTATTTTTGGGCTGCTGCTGGTATTGTGCGGCCGCCACTGGTGCCGCCGGCCCGACCGCTTGCGACATCCTGCCGATCCGATGGATTATTTATACGCCGGACCGACTGTGTCTGAGGCGCGGCAACGCTGCTATTGTCGGCTCTCTGGCGTCGCGGCGCTGGCGGCAGCGGCAGTGGTCCGCGTCGTCGTCGTCTTGGCGGTCGGGAGGGAGGGCTGCCTGTCCTGGCCGAGGTCCTGGCCGGCCCGGCCCTGTAGGGCGATTCCGCACAGTGGTTCCGTCCCTCTGTCGTCGCACTCATGGGGGGCAAGGGTAGATCAACGGGGAGCAGCCGAGGGGGAAACTACTCTGAAATTATTGTACACCACGTAATTCAGAAAAAAAAATCAATGAAAGAAAATGGATTTTTTTAAAGGGATTCAGAAATATGTACACAAATTAGGTAAAATCAAACATAAATTCAGAATGATTCAATAAAAATTAATAAGTTTTTACACTAAAATTCAGAGTTGTTTCCCCTTCGGAGCAAGCGCGGTAGAAGGTGTTCGGAGTCATGAGCCTGCTGGGCGTCGTGCTCACCGTCACCTCCTAAAGGGCCCGCTCACTCACTCACTCACTCCCGGGCGAGGGGTGCGGCTTGGGCTGTGCCGGGGATTTCCCCCCCTGGCCGCGCCGCGCTGTTGCCACGTGAGGGAGCCGGTGCGCGCGGCTCCTCGCTGTCCGCCGGCGGCGTGGAGCACCATGTGGCGGCGCTGCTGGCTCAGGGGATGGTCTATTTCAGTATGGCGGTGCGGCGGAGTACCGAGTGGAGCGGGGCTGGGCGGGGCTGGGAGGAGGCTCCCCGCCCAGACACCACATGGGCTCCAGATGCCTGGCTGGGCGTCATGAGCCGGGCCCGGGCCCATGGCAGAGGTCATGGAGGGCGGCGGTGGTGGCGGGGCGCGGCGGGGCCCGGCGGCTCCTGCCGATGGGGCACCCTGTGTGGCAGCAGGGCAGACTGGAGTGGAGTGGACCCGCAACAACCGGTCAGCAGACCAGACCCGGGACCCGGCCTGGGCCCGGCCGGGCCGGCAGCCTGGTGCTGGTCCCGTGGGGCGGGCCGGGCCCGTCCTGACTGGCTGTGTCCAGCTCAGGAGATACAGAGGCCGAGCCTGAGCCTCGTCTCGTGGGGCCAGCAAGGGGAGCGCGCCAATGTTGGCCATTATCGCCCGCCCCTCCTAGCCCGCCTGTCTGTGTGCGGCGCAACAGCGGGGCCTACAGCAATGGTGATTCCGCTCAGTAGAGCCAGGCCCTCGGCCCTCCCCCGTGTGCCCCAAGAGTGCGACAAGGACGGTGGAATAAAAACACGACAGAGCGGTGCGTGTCACCCACCCAGTGCGCCCCCCCTGGAACAACAGCCGTGTCCGTCAGGCCCGCTGCGGAACTGACGGCGCGCCCCCGGGCCCCGGGCATGCCCCCCCCCCCCCCCCCCCCCCCCCCACACCAGCCTGCCGTGCACTTACTGTCAAAACGTCTTATCGCAAGACGGAACGAGGTGGGCTGGCTGGGCGGGGCGCGGCTGGAGGCAGAGAGAGATGGATAGATTGAGAGAAGGGAGACAGCGGTAGGGGTAGAGGGGATGTGCAGATGTGCCTCTGCCTCACCCTGGCCGCCTCTTGCGTATACAGACAGGCCTCTCTCCCCTCCTCTTCGTAAAAAAAAAAGGGGGGTAGAGGGTAGGGACCGGGGATACTCTCAGGGGAGAATTGTCTGGGAATCACGCGGGGAAAGGGGCTGGGGAGGGGAGGTATAGTGCTCGAACCGACCGCTGGGGATGCAGAGGAGAGGAGGAGGGGGACTGTGGTTTGACTCCTGACACGGGTGACAAACGTGTTGCCTCGCTCGGGCTCGGGGTCCACTCAGTGTGTGGGCGCCCCTGGTCGACGAGTTGCTCGTGGTGTGCGCTGCGGCCTGGGGCCGAAAAGGGGGGGGGGGGGGGACTCGAGCAACGCTCCAGCACGGACGTCTGGAGGGCGTCGTTAATGTTCGCAGGCTGGGAAGATGACAATGATGGCGTCGACGGAATCAGTCCGTAGCAACTGCGTGACAATTATAAGCGCAAGGCGTGGTGTGGTTCGCGCTAACGAGGCAAGGGGGTTACACTCGCAGAGCTTCACCCGGCCGCCCGGAGCCCGCGCCCCATGGAGACCCTGCGCGCCGAGCCGCACATGTCTGCGAGCTGACGTGGGGTCTTACCTGAGCTGTCAGCCAGCCAGCCTGCCTGGCTGCCTTGCAGGCTGGGCTTTCTCCGAAGATGGAACAATGTAATCAACGGTGAACCCCAGCGGCGGAGGGGGCTCCTGCGGAAGAGATGGGAGGAGGGAGGGAGGGGGAATACAGAGAGGCCAAAGGGGGTAGAATATAACGAGGGGAGCGGGCCGCGCCGGGGATGATCGGGGGTGGCAGCGAGCACAAAGGGGATTTGGGGGGGGGGGGGGGGTCAGAGGTGCTCGTCTCAGAAACGTCTTGTGAATGCAACGCGCCTTGGCTCTCACTGTGAAGAAGCGGGACAAGGAGCAGCAGCAGCAGCACCGTTCCATCGTCAGGCGAGGCGCATAGTATGTCTGCGTGGAAGCGCTGCGCTGTGCAGGCTGCAGCGGGCTCTGCTGGGCTTCCGTCCTCGCTTTACGTGTTTTTTTTTTTTCGGCCGCGAGCCTTTCTCCGCCCCGGGTCGGGGAGCCGCGGTGCGTTACGGCATACCACGTGATAAAACGCCTGTCCTCTGTCTGCTGTATCCAAAGGCGCCCCATCTCCTCCCGAGGAGGAAAAGCGGCGAAGGAGAAGAAGAGGGAAGGAGAGAGAGAGAGAGAGAGAGAGAGAGAGAGAGAGAGAGAGAGAGAGAGAGAGAGACCGAGGAAGGAGTGACGGAGGAGTGAGCGAGGCGAACAATGGACGCGGTCATCCCTGTGCGTTTTATTGTGATCCTTGCGTCAGCGGGCGCCAATTTGGGGCGGACGGCGGAGCGGTACGGGGACGATGGCTGCCGCCGATAGGCGCGCGCGTCGCCCGGCCCGGAGAAGGGCGAGTCCGTGGTGGAGGTGGCGGCGCCGCAGCATTTGATGTGGCGGCGCCGAGAACGATTGCGATCCGGGCCGAGAGGTGTCCGTTTCAAAGCGTCGCGCAGGTCCTCTGCCCCGCCCCCGCCCCGCCTCTTCTGTCACGTCCCGACGAGCACGGAGACCTCGCCGCGCCGCGCCCGCAACCCGCTCTGGCCCAGCGGGAACGAAAATGGCGGTGTAATGCCCAGTGGCCGTCCTTTGACCGAGGCGAGTCGATTGCTCGGCCGCCCCACCCTCAATCCGGACTGGAGCTTATTCTCTCTCATCCCTTACTTTTCGTTCCTTTCATTCCTCTGGTCGTGCTCGCTGGCCTCGATGTTTAGCTAGGCCTGGGCAGTGCTCCAGGTTGGCGCACAGAATGTCCCCAGGCAAAGTGGCGCCCGGCCCGGCGAACTTGTCTCCCGCCCTGCCCCGCCCGGGCGCCTGGGGGAGACCAGGGAGTGGCTTTTTATCTAGGCCAAGGGGTGCGCTGCGCGAGGCTCGGCCCGGAGGGGAGTATGCAGCCCTGGCCCGGGGGGTTTGCCTCCCTCGAGGGGCTTCTCGGGCGCCAGGAACTGTCTGAGCGCGGCGTGGCGCGATTCGTCGCGGTCCTGGCCTGCATGGCCCCCTGTACTGAGCGGGTGCCGTGCTTTCCCCGCCGCACCTGTCTGCTGAGCCCGGTGCCTCCGGGAGCCCCTACCCGCGCAGCACCGCGCTCCGCCGCCACGCCTGCCCTGCCCATTGCTGTGGACTTGACTGGACTTCAGGACGACTTGTCTTGTCGTGGCACACTTTCTTACTGGTCGGCCCGGCCCGGCCCGGCCCGGCCCGGCCTGGCCCGCGTGATTCGGCTTGGCTCGCCTCGGCTCGGCTCGGCTCGGCTCGCCTGGTAGTCAGGCCGAGAGGAGCTGAGTGGAGGAAGGGAAGGGGATAAAGGAGGAACCTGTTCGTTCGTACCTCCACTCCCGTCCCGCTTGGGCTGGGCTGGTCAGACCCGCTTGGCGCAGGCAGCACGGGGGCACACGTTGGCTCACGCGCGCACACACACACACACACGCACACGCACTCGCACTCGCCGGGACCAGGATTTGCCTCGCCTTCTCGCATCGCTTGTTCCTCGTGTGCTGGTGGCCCCCGGAAACGCGCAGCAACGAAACGAAATGAATTTTGAGGAACGTTGTTCGCTCTGGCGCTTGTGACAGTGATACGGGCTTCCTGGTGTCGTGTCGTGGCGCGGCGCTGCGCTTCCAGCCTGATGGACAGCAGAGAGAGAGAGAGAGAGAGAGAGAGAGAGAGAGAGAGAGAGAGAGAGAGAGAGAGAGAGAGAGAGAGAGAGAGGCGAATTGAGGATTTCCTTTTTAATGCGCGCTGCGTGCCCGGCACACTCTGTCGAGGGGAATGAAACAGAGAGCCCGGGCCCGGGCTGGATGGCTGAAACTTTCTGGCGCGCGCTCCGGCGCGGCACCTTGCTGTACCTGCTGGTGGTCGTCCTTGTGGCCCGCAGCGCGCCGGGGCTGACCTTTTAATGCCGGCGCGGGCCGGCGCATTACAAGCGGCGGCAGCCAATCTGCGCCGCGGCCGCACCGGACAGCTTTGGCACTTTCACGACGTATGGTTTGGTTATGAAACTCCCTCCAACCTGTTTCGATTTGTGTCATTTGATACGAGGCTGCACGTGGCCACGTGGCCCAGGGCGTGGCCTAGGGCGCTGGGGCTGGTGCGACGAGGAAACAGCTCTGAATTTTGGTGTGTAGAAATTTTGTAAATTTTTGGAGAATTTTTGTGAATTTTATTTAATTTTTCTGATTTCCTGCGTGAATTTTACATGAATTTTTCTGAATTTTTCTAAATTTCTGATTTATTTTTGTATTTTTCTGAATTTTCCTGAATTTCTCTGAAGTTTTCTGAATTACGAGAATTCCAAAATAAATCAGAGTTGTTACCCCCTCGGGCAGGGGTCTTCAAAGTGGCTGGGCCCTCCCCAGGAGGGGTGGAGGGGAAAAGCTCCGGGCGGGGCGCGGGGCCTCTAGAGGGGCTCCGGAGAGGCGCCAGAGGGGCTCCATGGGGATATCCAGAGGGGCTCTAGAGGGGCGCGCGCAGTGGGAGCTGCATTTGACCAGAGCTGCGCATCTTTCAGGAGGGCTTGGCCGCTGGGCCGGGATGGCCAGTCAGACAGCCCGAGTGTGGTGCAATGTGTTCTTAATTACGGCCGCTGATCACGTGGTCGGCTCAGGCCGGCGGCCGAGCCGCGCGGTATGTAGAGCGCCGCGAGCTCCGCGAGCTGCCCCGGGCCGGGCTAGCGCTGCACTGGATGACGGGTTGTGTTTCGAATGCCGAGCCGAGCCAGGCGGTGTGGAGTGTCAGTGTAACGCAAGCCTCGGGGTGTAGGATGACCCACGTGTGCGCGGCGTGCGCTAGCGTGAGAGAAAGGAGATTGTGTTCTAATGCTATTCCTGTTTTTGTCTTTCAGGTAAGTACACCTGCGACGCGAGACGCGCTGCCCCGTGGCGTAAGTGACACTGCCTGCTCCTTTTGCTGCTGCTGCTGGGGGCTTTTGTATGTGTGGGCGTGTGTGTGTGTGTAAGGCTGCACCCACCCTGCCTCCGGCCTCAACTTTCCAGCCCGCCCTCCTGCGGGACCTTTCCTTCCTTTATTGCCCAATTCGGGAGGCCCTTTGTCAGAGCCCCCCCCCCTCCCCCCGGCCCGCTTGGCCCTCGATCCCCTCTCCCGGGCCTGGCAGCGCCCCCCCCCCCCCCGATAGGCACCCCGTGGGCTGGGCACCCCTGCAGGCGCCACACCCATGCCCCTTGCTCCCAGTAGGCCTCTGCCGCCACGACTGAGTACCCAGCCCAGACGGGGTCGGCCGCGAGGCAGGTGAGCACGGTGCCCGCACGCCCCACCGCACACCGCTGCACCCCGCGGCCGTAAACGTTTTACCGCGAGGCTTATGCGCCGCGGTTTACAGCTGCGCCCTGCATGCGATTAGGTGTTGATGGGCGCGCGCCGCCGCCGTCGCAGCCGTCGCCCCGAGCCGAATCCCGTTCGTCTCTCGGCCTGCCCCGGCACGCCACGCCACGCCACGCCCCTCCGCCCGCGCCCTTCTCAAGGGTTGGCGCGGCGGCCGCCCTCCCCGTCCGCCCCGCCCCGCCCCGCCCCGCCCTGGCTTGCCCGCGGGCACGTCACCTCCTCCACCGCCCACCCCGCGCCTCTCGGCCCGCCCTGGCCCCGCGCTTCCCCGGCCGCGGTGTTGCCGGCTCTCCTTTCCCGCCAAAAGCGGGGCCGCCTCGCGGCCGCAGCCGTGGTGGCGCTGGCGCGCTGGCGGCGGCCCTCTTTGCGTGGGGCCGCCTTTGGGGCTGCCGCCGCCGGCCGCCGCGCTGTCGCTACTGGTCCTGGCGGGCGGCTGCGGGTTCGACTCCTCGGCGGGGGCGCGCGTTCCCCCGCCTCGTCCCCATTTCCCCAGAGGAAGCCATCCACCGCACCCTCTGATGTACCGCTCACTCCCAACTGACTCGTTAGCTCGTAAGGGGCCGGGGTGCTGTGCGCACAGAGCGGGGCGGGGCACGGCCGCTCCCTGCCCCTTAGGCGTGGCCCCCGGCCTCGGGCGCGACCTTGTGCCTCGGGGGTGGTGTCCCGCTCGCAGTTGGGCCCGCCCCGCCCCGCCCCGCCCCGCCTCGCCCCGCCCCTGTGTCCTGGAGGCTCTCGCGGAATGCATAAGCGACGAGGTGGCGGCGGCCCGCTTTGCCCTGTGCTCCCTTTGGATCATCAGCTCGCTGTGTCAGGTGCGCGTTGCGCGAGGTTCGTTGACTTTTCCGACCTTGACTGCGTACAAAGGAGCGAGCGAGAGAAAATAAAATGGGGGGGGGCCTCCTTGTGGCGCGTGGGAGGCACTGAGGAGCCGGGCGGGCCCCGCGACTAGCGGCAGCGGCAGCCCCGGTGAATCGGAAATCGCTCAGCATATGGGGCGACTCGGCGAGATGGGGCTGGCGTGGCCTGGCGTGGCGCGCACCCCCGCGGGACACGGGCTTTGAAGCGTCTTTTGGCGGCGAGTCCCGGCGGTCCCGGCCCCGCTAGCTGTCACGTGGTGGGGTGGGGTGGTGCGCCGGCTACTGCTTTGTGCTGCCGGGGCTTGGGCGGAACGGGGAGTTAATCGAAACTTCATTCCGCTCGTAATTAGCCTGCCATTGAGAGCGAGTTGTTTTGGGCCGCGCTACTGGGCCCGGACCGGAGCGCCAGTGCCGAGCCGCGGCCTTCCGCCCGCCCAACCCCGCCTGCCGAACATTTATCACGCTAAACGAAAATAAATGAATAACTTGCGCGAATGAATGGATGAATGAATTTCTAAGAAAGTGAAATAATGATGAGCAAATTGGGCCGGAGCCTTTGCGGCAGCTCCTTTGCGCGCTTATTGATGGCCCAGCTGTCCCCGTAGCGGGCGGCCCAGCCGTGGTTATGGAGCCCATACGCGGAGGGCGGCGCGCCGCCCTAGATCACTTCCGCCCCATTTTTTTTGGTGCGCGCACGTCGGGCGGGAATTTCGGACAGTAAAGGGGCTTTGTGCGGGCAGAGCGAGCGCCGGCGGGGGAGAGTGGCGCCGGGGCGGGGTGGCGCGGCGCCTGGGTGTCGCCTGGCTTGGCGCCGCCTCGCCCCGCCTCGCCCCACCCCGCCCTGCCCAGCACCTCCTCCATCCGTCCCCTGCCCCTGCCCGACTGGACAAGAGCCACGGAGGGGTAGGGGTTTGTGATCTGGAGTAAGGGTGGGGGCTGGTCGTCGGTCACTCGGACCCCAGCAGAGTCCCAAGCGATTTGCTTTTATTGGCCCGGTCTACTCTGCAAGCCTGTATCTCCAAGAAAAAACATAGTGCTGGTTTTGTAATTCATGTTGGGTTGTAACTGGTTTTGAGCGCTCGGCAGGGAGAGGAGAGGTGGGGGAGGGGCTTCCCTGTGGCCTAATTGTAGTGCGCGGTTGGCCTTGCTGGCCAAGATTTGGTGCCGTCGGGAGCTATTAGGACTCGCAGGTCTCCCTCTCTCATTTGGGCCGAGTTATACAGCTCTAAGTTTGGCCGGTCTGCACCTAAATACACCCGCCCTGTCCTGCCCCGCCCTTCCCCGCCCCGCCCTACCGCGCCCTGCCCCCGGCCCGCCCAGCGCCATGCCGCGCCGCCTGGATCGATACTCAGGCTCCGTGCGTCCGCTGAGCCTCCCGTGGCGGGGCGGGGCGGCGCGCGCGGCGCGCTGTGTGTTTGACGCCCTCCCGGATCGTCACGTGGTTGGTTAGGAACCAGAGCTTTGCTTTGCATTTCTAATTTTTTTTTCGCTTCCTCTTTTTTCGCCTTTAGCTGTACTCGTCCGTCGGCTTAAGCGTCTCTCCATTTCCCTCGGGAAGAGATTTCGGCTTGGAACGCTTCATGGAATAATTTCCAGGCAGGCAAAACGGCGAGGAAGAAGGGGACGGGTGAAAAGGAGGGGGGGGGGGCTTACTCTTCTTGGGCTTAACGAACACGTTTTCAGAGACCACCCCGCGCGTCCCTCTTGTCGCAGGCGACCATGCAACCATGCTGAATAAGTTTCAAAATATTTCTCATGTATAAGCGGACAAAAGATTTTAGTACTGCCATGGTATACCGTTGCGCTGAATGAGCGCGCGGAGGATGATGGAGCCTGACGTAACGCCTAACGACACCATTCATTGTCTCCGGCCAGCGGCCCGGCTGGGCTCGCACGGTGAGAGCCATAGAGCCTACGCCACGCGCCGCCACGCCGTGGGGCGCCACCTGTCGTCTAATTGCGCAAGCTTGGCGCTGCGAGCCTGAGCTCTGTGTTCGAGAGGGAAACAACTCCGAATATTTACTCTTCATATTTTGTAAATTTTTGTGAATTTTTATGGAACTTCTGTGAATTTTCACTTGAATTTCACCTAAATTTTTGAGAATTTTCCAGAATTTTATGGTGCACGAAAATTTCTGAGTTGTTTCGCCCCTCTCGTCAGTGTTGCACTCTATCACTGAAATGTAACAACTAGTATTTAATGTTAAATAATTCAGCAATATTAAAATCATAGGATTACTATGTGTTACGTGTTAACATTTGTTATGTTGAGAAAAGGGGACGTTAAGTTGTGGATCTCTGATCACATGCTAGGGACTTTTCGCGTTCGATGAACATTTCATTGGTTTGATCATGGTTTTATTGTACAAAACATTTTTGGTGTTTTAGCTGGAATTGCCGGAAGAGTGCTTGGCTTGGCGTTCGCTTTTGTTGTTGTTGTTGTTGTTGCTGTTGTTATGATGATGGGCGGCCACCCCTAAAAGATAATTCACACCTGAGCAAAAACAATTAGCAGGTGAGCTAGTGCTGAGCGAATGGTTCGAAATCGAATCGGTTTAGATTCGTCATCGAAGGTTCGAAATCTAGAATCAGCTAAGATTCACCACCGAATCATAAACTTTAAGGACATGTTTTTCAACAAGAAGAGGGCGGGAGCGCGCCTTTGCAAAGATGTGTGGGACCTTCTATACTTTATTTTACAGTACTTTTTTTTTTTTTTTTTTTTTTTTTTTAAGTAAATCTAATTTGCAGGGGGTCAAAATTGTATTCGATTCGCGCGCGAATTAAGGAAGATTCAATTCGACTCGATTCGAATCTATTTGGTCGGATTTGATTCGATTCGAAGAAGGCTTGAATAAATTCGATTCGAACCCGAACACCTCGATTCGCACAGTACTAAAGTGTACTAATATTTTAGCTGAATAGGTGCAGCTAATTTTATGCGACAGTGCTCATTTCCTGGCTACCCTGCTATTTATTTTTCAGCTGGTTAAGTGTTTAGTGTTTAGCCGTGGTCACATCTAATTTAAGCTGCGCGATCATTTTTTTTCGTGGAGCGTCACTACACGGAGTGCGTGTTCAACACCTGAAACTGCAGTGTTTGCACTCGAGGAGGTGGGGTGTCGCGTCACTCAGGGTCTCAGTGTGCTGTGCGTGCGTCACCCTTCAGTCTGCGAGAGATGGACGCGTGTCGTGTTTCCTCGTGCGTAAGTGCACCGTTAATTTGGGGTACCCTTGTGACCTGGTGTTCTCAAGTCAAGTCAAATCAATCGGAAGCCAAGGAGCACAGACACCACGCAAAAATGTACACCTAGCGCCTAGCGTGCGAAGGAAGCGGAGCGTTGTTAAAGCGCTTCTACCTTTCGAAGAGTGTTTTCTATGAGGAAATGCTTTGCAGTTTTACAAACGTTTTTAATGCGTTGCTAATGTCGCTACGTTCCGTTACGTCGCCGTGTGATTGTACGCCCTGGCCCACACTGTCAGTCTGTGAAGCATTGCTTAGTCACCTTCAAAGAGAACTGAGCGATTTTAGTCTACGAAGCATTGCTTCGTATTTCCCGGCCAGGCCTCAGACGCTCTCAAAGCTTCTCCCCTTCCCCTAACGTCCCGTCCCGTCCCGTCCCGTCCCGTCCCTTGGGCGTTTTACTTGGTGCCGCCCGGCCCGGCCCGACCTGACCCGTGCGAGTCATTTGCACGTGGGAACTCGCGAGTGACCGCGGCGTGGCGCTGCGCGGCGGGGGGCCTTGGGGCAGAGTGACGTCACTTCCGCCAGCGGGGGCCTCTGGCCGGGCCGGGCCACAGCCTACGCGTCGGATGAGGCGGGCGAAAGTACTCCTGCTGCGCGGTGGCGCTGCATGGCCCCTGGCGCTTCTGCCGCCGCAAAGGGGAGGGAGGGAGGGGAGGCCGCGGCGGCGTTAGCCTTGAGGTCGCGCCACGCCACGGGCGCGAGGTGAGGTGAGGAGGCGGCCGAGCACATGCAGGCCGTCAGCGTCTTCCCTTTGTGGCGCGCGCGCGCGCTGCCGCCGGGGCTGACGGCGCGCTCCTGGAAGAGTTATCTCCGGCGGGGCGGGGTGGGCCTTGCTGGCCTCGCGTCGCGTGGATTGCGTTAGTATCTCTGTCCTCGTCAGGGTAGGGTCTCCCCAGTGAATGAGGGTCCTACTCAACGCTCCTCTGAATCGTTCTATCCGCCGTGGCTCGGGGCTGGAGCAGGTGTTGGGCCTGCTTGCTGTGGTGAGCTAAGCCCCGCCCGCTCCCCTCTTTTCCTCACTCTGGCACACGCATTGATTGAGCCCGGCCTAGAGCGCTCAGTAGTGTGATTCCGCACGGTGCTTTCGTCACTCTGTCCTTGTCTCAGTCATGGGGCCCGGCCATAAGGTGCGAGAGAGAGAGAGAGAGAACATTTCAGAACGCTTTTCGGAATGATCCTGCCGGTGTGGCGGGGCCGGGCCGCTCCGCGCTGGACGTTGCGTCACAACGTGTGCAATGGGCCACGCCGCGCCCGGCCGGCCCGCCGCCGCTGTCCGAAACGAATCGACACTGGCGGAAAGTGGGCAATGATAGGAAGTGGGACAGACGTTAGTTTGGACGCGTTTGCGAAACTTTATTGAAATGAGTCCGGGCCGGGCCGGGCAGGGCCGGGGCAGAGTATAGATGGAACAGGTCGGGCCGGGGCGGGGCGGGGCGGAAGCAGCCGACACTGTGAAAAATATCCTCGTAAATTTACGATATTTTTTGTAATTTTGATTTACAAAATATTTCGTAAATTTACGACTGCCCATTCTTGCTCGTCGGTCAATTCCAAGTCGATAGGGAGTGGTTGTAAATTTACAATTTCAAATTGTAATTTTACGACTTTTATCATGGAAAATTTTCCCGTAACCCTTACGAGTATTTTTCACAGTGGAGTGGAAAAGTCTCGCCGTTGGTGTTGGCCAATGAGCGCCTCCCCGGGCGACGCCCCGCCCCGCCCCGCCCCGCCCCGCCCCGCCAGCATTGCTACGGCCTCCGCGGCCGCTGTTGTTCTAGAGGGGGTTGGCCCGCCCCGCGGGTATGGGGCAGCCGGTCACGCTGATGCTGCCGGCCCCCTCCTTACAGCACCCGCGGGAATCAGATAGGATGTCATTGCCCCCCTATATAACGCGCGCCGAGGCGGGGAGGGGTGGATCATGGTGGGGCCGAGCCCTTCCCTGCCCGGCGTCGGCCTCGGCCTCAGCCTCGACCACAGCGCAGCACTCAGCACACAGCTCACCTCGCCGCGCGGCTCGCTCCAAACGCGAGGTGGCCATTATGTGGTACGGGGGCAGGCGGGCCGGGCAGGCCTGCTCCGCTTGGCTCGGGCCCTTGGCATGGAAAGTCCGGCCCGGCCCGGCCCGGCCCGGCCCGGCCCGGCTCCCCTTCCCCTCTTGTAACCCACCCCTTCGCTCCTTCCGAGAATATAACGGGTTACTTGCCGCCCCGGCCCGGCCCGGCCCTGGCCAGCCCCGCGCTGTACGCTGGACGCGATCGAAGCTTTGCAGCCCCCCGAGGGCCCGGCGTGGCGTGACGTGGCGCTGCGAGGTAAGAGGTAGGCGAACTTATCTCCGGCCGGCGCGGCCGGCTGCATGTCGCCACGCTGCTGGCGCTCGTCATGATCCGTTCCAGTCTCTCTCCCTCCTTCTCTTTGCTGACTGCTGACTCCCTCGCACTCATTAGCGCTAACGGCGCGGCGTTCAGGCGCGTGCCCCTGCTACGCGCCGCGACTCACCAGCGTGACGCCGTGGCAGGCTCGCGTGCGCCAGGGGCCGGGGTGGCGTGGCGCGGTGCTGTGTAGTGTGGCGCAGGCCGGGGTCCGGACTACAGAAACGGAACACGGACTCGAAAAGAAAAAAAAATATACACTGTTAAGACAATGTTTGATTTAATTTATAAAAAGGGGAAAACTTAGAGAAACTCCTCAATTTCCAGTAAAACTACTCAGATTTTGAGGGAAACCCCTCATGAGGAAATTTCCCCCATTTTTGAAGAAAAATCCTCAAAAGCAGTGTTTTTTTTTAAGTTTACCCTGTTTTCTAATAAAAAAAACTTTTTTTAACCGTATGCTAAATTTCTGCGAGACCTTTGTAAAATCATCCCCGCTATACTTGTCGGCGGACCTCTTTTTACCTGGCCGCTAAGCGGTATTTTCTAATTTCGTTTTTATTCTTTAAAATTTTTACTAAATTTTTTATGCTAAGTCGATGGTAAATTTGCAAACCCATTTGTAAATCTCAAATCACGAATAAAAATGTAAATGAATGTATAAGGATATTTTTTTACTGTGTCCCGGTCCAAGTTGGGCGCGGGCGTAGCGCGGGTAAAAAGGGAGTAAAATGATTGGAATTGTTGGCGTTATCAGGGGCGAGCGACGTGAGCGTGTGGCGTGCACAGAGGCACGGCGGCGGGTTGGGGTAGCGGCAGGAGTTGGGGGAGCTGGCGCTGGGGAGGGGAGGGGAGCGGAGGGGAGGGGAGGGGTTCTTAACGGGATTCGGACGTGGTGTAATAACCTTGCATGTATGAAAATGAACCCCGACGGGGCGGCGGACCGGGCCAGCCAACGCCGAGTGGTTTTTGCCCGTCCCGGCCCGAGTCGTGGGGTTTGAAATATATGTGGCGCCATTTCCGTCTTCCAGCCAACCCTGGCCGATGGCTCGGCTGGGGTCGGCTCTGATCCTCGCTGCTGCGCCGCGCCTCCCCCTCCGCTTCCTCCTCCGCTAGAACAAGGCCGTGCCGCCGCTGCTGCTCCGTCGGGCGTCATGGCCGCGCCGCGCCGCCACTTCACAACAGCTGTTTGCACTCTCACGCCGCCCCCGCACCCCCTATCTCTCTATCTCTTTCTCTCGCTCATATCATCCGTGTGTAATATTGTTCCGCGCGAGAGAAGTTTGGCCTATCCACGAGAGAGGGAGAGGAGAGAAGCTGGTACTCTGTGTACTTGACGTGAAAGTTCAAGGTGTTCAGCTGCAGCAAAAGATGGTTTCGCTTAATAATGAAACGTCGTAACGGTGTCGAGACTAAACACACACTCAGCAGCACAGCACGGCGCGTCATGCTCCTGAGTCCCCTGACCCCGTGTGACTGACAGCTGAACCAGACTGGCCCCCGGGGCACCTGCACGGCCTCCCCGCTGGGCGCGAGGCGCGGCTCAGCGCGGCCAAAGCATCCCGCGGCGTCTGCGCGGCGGGCCTCCCGAGGTGGTCATGACCCGCCTGAGCCCTCCTCTCCTCTCTCTCCGCCTCGCCGGGCCGGGCGCGCTCGCTTTGAGCAAACACGCGTTAGTGTGGTGGATTAGGGAACAGAGAGAGACAGAGAGAGGGGGTGTGGGAGGCGGCAGTATTTGGAACGCATACGCTCTGTGGCGCATGAGCCTCACAACCATCTCTCCTCGATCGCCCACTCTCCTCCCTGCTCTCCCCCCCCCTCTCCCCTCTCCCCCCGCGCCCCGCCGCAGCACGATCAGTGCGGCTCTCTCGTTAGTCTGCGCGGCTCCTCTGCGCCCCAGCGCCGCCGCACTTCGCCCCACCGCGCCCCGCCACGCCCCGCCACGCCCCACCACGCCCCACCACGCCCCACCACGCCCCACCACGCCCCGCCACGCCCCACCACCACACCCAACCTCACCTCCAGCCGCGCGCGCGCTCCAGCCCGGTCCGTCCGGCTGCCATGATAGCTGCTTTACATATTTATGGCCGCGCTATGATGTGTGTGGAACTCGTTTTGCTTACCCGTGTGCCGTGCTGTATGCCTCTGCTGGCTGATATCCTGTCGGACCCGCTACGCCCCGCCACGCCCTCTGCGGCTTTTACAGCGGCAGGTGAAATGTATACACGCGCGCGCACCGCACCAGGGCCCCGCTGCTTCGCCACGCCCCGCCACGCAGCTGATGGGGTCAAGCTGATAGGCCTGGAGCAAGGAGTGGAGCGCGGTATTAAATAATGTCCCGGCGGGTCGCGGCTAATTGCCAGCCCCGAGCCGGCCCGGCCGTCCATTTGCAAACAAAGCTGCGCTGCGCTGCCCGCCTATCGCACGTCGCGCGCCCGTCCCGTGCCGCGTCCCCCCCGGTCGCGGCGGAGGTCTCTCTATTTTCGGAAGTAAGACGAGAGTAGCTGCCGTGGGATTTGTGAAATATCATTGTGTCGCTGCAGCGGCGGTGGTCTTTGGACCGGCCCCCCGGGGCCCAGAGCCGAGAGCCCGGCGGCGGCCTGGTGGTGGGGAGAAATCGAACTGCTGCCGCTGAGGCCGCGCAGAATTGCACGTCGTTAATTAACATTTCTGGAGGGAATATTAGGAGGTACGGCGGGTCTACTGCCTGCTGCTTGGTACCATGTCGCACAGTGCAGCTGCGGGAGCAAATCGGTGGTGCGCAAAGCGTAAGTGTGCTGCCGGGCTTACTGCCCGCGCGGGGATGGCGTGCCGCGAGTTTGTAGCGCCGGCCGTGACCCGGGCGGGCCGCGCACCTCCTCGATCTGCTGGCCTCCACGGCGTGACGGCGACTAATGCCCCTCCTCCCCCACCTCTTCCTCCTCTTCCTCCTCCTCCTCCTCCTCCTCCTCCTCCTCCTCCTCCTCCTCCGCCTCGGTGTTGACCCGTGCCGTCGCCTTGGTCCTCACAACCTTACCCTTCCTCCCTCCTCGTGCCTGCTGCTTCTGGAACACGACGTCGTCGTGACCCTTTTGACTGCGGCCGCTGCGAGATGCACGATCTGCGTGAATGATGATGGATGGGTCCGATGGGGTACTCACTTTCGTAATACCCTTTTTACCTGATTCTGATATGCCGCCGTTTTACCTTGAATGTACAGGGTGTATTCAAAGAAACACCCGGCACTACTGAAAAATAGTAAAATATGCTCCAATATGGTCTAAGTTTGTTTGTGATGTAACACCCAGAACTCTGTACTCTGTACAAAATTTTCTTCAAGCGGATCTCATGGGATCTCCAGTCACTAATGCCGATACTTTGCCAGGGTCCACTTGTCGGCTCGCGTGTCGGGGACCGCTGGTATACGTCGAAGGAAGCTTTTGGAGCTGTTAGAGCGGGGCCTCCTGTACACAGCGTTTGTGTATTTTGTTTACTTGTTACGTTTTATAAACGGTGTGGCGGCGGCGAGAGTGCGGCGCGAGTGCGCCCCGGGCCGGGCCGGTGGGAACACGGCGTGTATAACGACACTAGCGTTATACACGGGCGTGCTGTGCCACCGGGCGGTGCGCCCCGCTCGTAAAAAGTATTTATTGCGCCTGTTTTTAATGCCGATACGACACCATGCCATCTGTTAAAGAGAGGAGAGCGAGAGGGGCGAGGGGCGGGAAAGAAAGTGTAAGTGGTGACTGGGAGAATTAGAGAGAGAGAGAGAGAGAGAGAGAGAGAGGGAGGGGGCATAGTTAAGAGATGCGAAAGAAGGAGAGAAGAATGTGGTGAAAGGCGTGGAGATATAAATACGTACCTAAAGCACACGAGACACACGGCTGAGGCAGGTGCAGCCGCATTTAGGTCCTTCTCGGCGAGCATGCCGTGCCCGCCCAGGCCCAGTCCCGGTGCAGCTTGCCCGCCAATAAGTAGGCCCGGCTGTTGCATAATGCTCACGTGGCGTGGCGCGGCGGGGCGGGGCGGGGCGGGGCGTAGTGGGGGAGGAGCGCTGCGCCCCGGCCAAGCTCCCTAAGGGAAAAAGAAGCGACACGAACGCGTCCACGCGCCGCCACCGCGCCACGGCTGCCGTGGTTGATGTCCAGTTCCGTGTCGGTTATCATGGTGGCGGCGGGGAGCGGGGACGCTTGTTCACGTGTGTGTGTGTGGACTGGACGGACGTGTTTCATTTTCCGCCTCTGCTGCGCACACAACTCTCACAACCCTCCCCCCGGTTTAAAGTGGGGGGGTTGACAGCAGTCACGTATCTAGTATGCTTTGTAATGCGACATGTTTTTTTTTCTCTTTTTTTTCCCCTCTCTTCTCTCTTCGTCGCCGCATACAGTGTCTGCGGGGACCGTGGCTGGGGAGGCTACTGCGTTGAGAGACTGCGAGTTCAGTCTCTCTACAGCGCCGAGTTGTGCGTGCACTGTAAAACCAAGCAGTGTGCAACTGCTAAGCACCTGGAAGTGTGCAACTCCCAGTTTTTCATGTACAAGTGTTTAGCCCACAGTTGAGCAATTCCGAGTGTTTAACTCGCTAATTATACAATTGTAAGCGTTGAACTCGACAGTTATGCACTTGAAAGTGCTCAACCAAGAAAGCGTTGTCCGGCGCAGTTAAACACTTACAAGTGCACAACTGCCGTGTCGAACACTAAGAAATGCACAGCCGTGGAGTTGAGCAGTTACAATCGCAATAACACTTTCACGTGTTAAACATGGAGTTGCACACTTACAAGTGTTGAACAGTTGCACACTTAACAGTGTGTGCGTAGCGCTGCGCACCTTGCTGCCCTCACTCCTCCTCCTCCTCGGTGTCGGCGTGATGGTGTAATTTGGCGTCAAGTGCGTTGTTACTGGTCAAGTGTTGTCGATCATGGTAATGATAATGACGATATTGCGCGAGGCCAGGTCCCGCACTGCGCTCGGCGGCTCGGCGCCGCTCAGCGCTCCAGAACCGGAGTGGAGCGGGCCGTGCGTGGCCTGGCCAGGAGGGCCTGCCGGCCTGCCCCTGCCCACTTCCCGCCTGCGGCCGTTGGCCTGGAAACACACTGCCCTCTGGCCTGGAAGATGAAGGGGTCCGATTTTGGAAAGAAGGGGAAAACACACACACATACACACGAGTGTGTTTTATTCGAGAGGGAAACAACTCCGAGTTTCAGTGTACAAATTTTGTGATTTTTTTTTGTGAGTTTTTATTGACTTTTGCTTAAAATTTATTTTAATTTTTGTGATTTTTTTTCCCCTAAATGTTCATGATTCTTTTTAAGGATTTTTTTTAACTTTCTGAATATTTCTGAATTTGTGTACAAAAATTTTAGAGTTGTTTCCCCCTCGGTTTTATTTTATCCGCGCCGCACGGAGCCTTCTCTCTCCGCGGCGGCGCTTGTCGCGCTTCCTGGCTGCCTCTGGTTCTGCTAGTGACGCGGCGTTAGTGATCCCGCTGTGAGTCTGCTCGTGGTGCTGCTGCTGTCAGTGATGCGATGGTGATGGTGGGTAAGGTGATCCCGCCGTGATGGTTGGTGAGTCTCCTCGTGATGCTGATGCAAGAGCGAGCCTGCTCACGCTGCTCACGGCGTGAAAGTTGTGTGGAGGCCACACACACATGCACACATACACACATTTGCTATCCATGCAACGGCTCTCCTTGGATGAGCTCATACTGACCTCGCCATGTGTGTGTGCGCAGTGCGAGGGCCGTGCAGGCACAGAGAGAAGGGAAGGGAAGGGCTTTTGAACGTCAAACGGCGCCGACGTGGAGTATCAGGTCGGGTCGATCCTTCGTCCCGTTTGCATTATTGACGCCGCAGGTCGATGTTTGCCCCGGTGGCGGCACCGCCTTCCCATGCCCTGTGTCTGTCTCTCTCGCACAGACGCACCGGGACCACCTTTACACTCGCACACCGGCCTCCAGCGCCGTCCTCCCTTTGGCACGCTGTGAGCAATGATGCTAAATATTTAGCGGAAAAGAGAAGATTTTTTTTTAGAAACTCCATGAATTTGAGGAAAACTCACTCCTCATAGATTTTGAAAAAGTCCAAACAAGTGACGTGGGAAATTTCCCTGACTTTTTTAGTTGCCATCCTTAGAAGTGTTCCTTCAAGTAAAGAATTTTTTTTTATTTTTTTATTTTTTAAAGTTAGTTTCTCTACAAATCAGACGTCACTGCACGGTGCGCGGTAGTCGCGAAGGGTTTAAGCGAGGAGTGCGAGAAGAGGGTGTGTGTCAAAGGTAGAAAGAGAGAGAGAGAGAGAGAGAGAGAGAGAGAGAGAGAGAGAGAGAGAGAGAGAGAGAGAGAGAGAGAGAGAAAGAGGCTAGGCAGGCAGGAGCCAGAGATGAAACAGGTCGCCGTGCTGTGTACCGGCCGGGCCCGCTGATGCTGCTGGTGTCCACGATTGGATAACGACAGGCGGCCGCCGGCAGCGGGGAGGAGAGAATGTACGGGAAGATGGGGGAGGGGGAGGAGATGTAGAGGAAAGGACTGGGCTGAAGGGGTGGGTTGGCTGGCGGGGCTGAGCTGGGCTGAGCGGGGCTGAGCGGCTGAGCCGCGGGCGGGCCCCGCTCCGCCCCGCCGCCATCTAGCTGAGGTCATCTCGGCCTCGTGAGCCCCTGCGCTCCGCGCCCCGCATCCTGGGGGGGAGCAGGACGATAGGACGACACCCACATGGGCTCGCTCGCCGTGTGTGGCCCCAGCGCGGGTCCGCACGGCCCCTCTGGCTGTGACTCGCCCTACTTGTGCGCGGGGGTGGCGGTGGCCCTGCCCCGCCCCGCCTGCTGCGGCACTCGCATCGTGCGAATAATTGCAGGGACGCATGCTATCAGCGGCGCGCCTGCCCGGCCCGGCCCGCGGCCCGGCCCCCGTGACACGTGATAGGGCTCCGTCACAACGTGAGATCGTGGTGCCCCGTGCGGGGCCGGGCCGGGCCGCGAGGGACGTCAGACGTCAGTCACCTCCCCCTCGCGCCCTCCCCCTCTGCTGTCCCCTTTTCGTAACTTTTGCACTCTCTCTCCGTCACTACCTCCCGCACATGGTTATTTTCTCCGCGGCCCCACCTCGACCTTGGTGCTGCCGCGCTACCCAGAAATTGTCATTTCCTGTGAAAAATTTGGTCCCGCGGGAACTCGCATTCAGACCGCCGTGTGCTTGAAAATTTCACATTTCAATTTGACGCTCAAACCGACAAACCTATATTTTGGCCTCAAATTAAGAAAACACTTTTCATTCAAGCGCGAAGGTGGAACAATTTGAGCTCAAATTGGCTTCACATTGTACCCGAATTCTTTATTGTGCGTGAGAATGTCAGGTATTTTTCACTCGTGTTTTGTTCTCGACGCGAGAACACGCTTACCCGCAGGTGCACTGTGGCGAGAGGGACACATGGGATGGGCTCTGCTGCTGCCGAGTCTGCCCTGCCCTGCCGCTCCACCCACACGCGTCCAAGCTGCAGCGGAGCCCCCTTAATTCCGACGAAATTGCGAATAAACATGGATGTCGTTACTCCGCTCCACTGCCACTCCCTCGCGCTGTGCCCCCTTCCTCTCCCTGCTGCCTCTTTCTAGCATTTGCTCTGCTCTGTTTCCACGGTTTGCTTTTCGCGCGGGACGCGGGGCGAGGGCGAGGCAGGAACTGCGCAGAAATCTGTGATGTGGCTGCTGAGGGCGATGCTCCCCCTGGTCCTGGCCAGCCAGCAGCCGCAGCAGGGTAGCGATGGCAGCGCGGCCCGGCCCGGCCCGGCCCCGTTACTCATGGCGTTTGAATGTGCTCGCCATTATGCAGATTCTATGGCGTCTCTCCTGGCCGCCCCGCGCCGCCCCGCGCCCGCCGCGGCCTGGCCCGGCCCTGCCTGCACGCGTTGTTGTCACCCCCACCCCGTCCCCTTAATCTCTATTCTGATTGTCCCTGCCACCCTATTCGTCCGGCGCGGCCCCGGCCCCGGCCGCACCCATAAAGCCCCTCGCCCGCTGGATTCTGTTCCGCAATGGGGTGCGCTTGCGCTAGCGAGCCCCCCCTCCCCTATGTCACTCTTTTAAAAGCTTTTATTTCTATTTTGCGACTCGCGTTAATCGTTGAAAGTCCCCGTGCCTCGCCCGCACCGCGCTAGAGCGCTCGAAAACAATTACTTCAGCAGCGCCACTGCAGTTTCTCATTCCTCGGAGGCTAGCGAGAGGGGGAAGGCCTGCGCCTGCGTGTGTGTGTGTGTGTGTGTGTGTGTGTGCCGTATGTCCAGCCAGCGCAGTGGACTAGACGTTTTTCCCGCCATGAAAGGAGCTCATTAGCCTCGGCCGGGAATGCCTGCTGCCGCCGGGCCGTCCTGGGCTGACCGGCCCGTCAGCGGCCCGATGCGCACTAGCGTCGGCGAGATGAGTCGCCGTGCCCGTGCCGCGCAGTCGCGGGTTCAAACCCCACCATAGGAAGTCATTTTCTTTTTTTTTTGTCTTTCCGGCGACGACAGTCCTGGAGGCGCTTTCGTTTTACGCCGCCGCCACCGCGTTACGCGGTGCTGCCCGCTGCTGTCCGGCTCGTCCCATCACACTGCCTCGTTACGCTCTCTTTTTATCGTTTGTCGTTGTTTGCGGCGCGGATGGCCTGCCCTGCGGCCTTTTATCGTTATCGTCATTCGCGGGCGGGGCGGGACATGATGGGCGCGCGGAGCTGCGCCTTGGCGGGCGGAGCGGAGCGACAAGGTCGAGCAATGACATTCGGCCGGGCCAAGGGGCGATGCTGTGGTGAGACGCGGGCCTGAGCCGCGAGCCTGCGGGCGAGCTTGACAGACCCACCCGCCCCGCCGTGCGCATGCCCTTCTGGTGAGCAGAGCCGTTGTGTCCGTCCGCCTGGCCGCGGGCGGGGCGGGGCGGGGCGGCCGCGAGCACTTTCACTGCCGCCGGTCACGAGAGAGGTGCGAGGCGAAGGCGAGGCGAGCTGGAGGTAATTTTACTGTCATTTTTCAGCCGGTTGTAAACCGTGGCGAGCCGTGCAGCGGCGCTGCGCTGCGGCTGCCGGCTGCCCCCCGCGTATGCAAGCGGTGACGGCGCGGCGGGCCGAGGAGCTGCCCCGCTGGTCCGTGCTGGCGGGCTGGGCTGGGCTGGGCTGGGCCGGGCTGGCAGGATGCACGCAGTTACTGTGGAGTTGCCGCAATGAAGCTCAATTGGGGCTGCGGCCGCGGCAGCCCCTCCTCTACCCACTCCTCTCCTCTCTTCTTCTCTCTTCTTCTCCCTTCTTCTCCCTTCTCCTCCCCTTCCGCCTACTCTCTCTCTCTTTCTTCCTCTCCCTGTAACCTTTATTCCTCTCTCCTTTCTCTCTCCCTTCCATGACAGCGGGTGGCGAGCCGAGCGGTAGGGCCAGCAAGGGCTGGGCTGAGCTGGGCTGACGGATGTGTCTTCATTACCACCAGCAGGCTGGGACGTGGAGGCAGGGTGACGTGAAGACCAAAAGTCGGCAGCCGGGCTGTACACTCTTAAAAGCTTACGGTGAATTTCACCGTAAGCTACAGTAAACCTGCAGCACTGTAACTTACGGTGAATCTCACTGCAACTTACGGTGAATCTCACTGCAACTTACGGTGAGCTCCACTGTAGCTTACGGTGAGCTTCACTGTAGCTTACGGTGGATTGGGGTGCAGCGACTTAATGCTTAAATTTCACAAGATGCAGGAGTTAAGTAGGGAGAAAGTAAGTTATTTAGGCAGATCAACAATGTTTCCAGCTCATCGAAACACATCACTCCTTTTAACAAAAGTTTCTGGAAACTTTTTCTGATGCAATATATTTTAGACTTCTTAATTGTATTCAAGGACCATAGGCTTCGTAGAAGATTTAAAAAAATTATTCTAAGTTATACAACGTACACCACCTCTTTTGTATTTTGGCATGTCAGAGGAATGTGGGTTACAAACCCTATCGTCCCCAGATGTGATATTTAAAATGTGCTGTTCTCCTGCTGAAAGTGAAGGTAGAAGGCGTTCCTTAAACAAAGGTTTAATGACGAGTATACCATAGTTGTTTAGAAAAAGTGAAATTTATTACATTTGAGGCACAAACCACTAGAGAAACGCGGTTACAAAATTCTGTTAAAGTATAACACTTATCCTTGATATTAACTCACTAGCAGTTACGCACAATCCCAAGGGATTTCCTGTTGTGACGTTTGGCCTCTAGAAAAGGAAAAAAAATTCCATACCTATTTAGGTAGCTCAGGAAAGTGACAACTTGAATCACAATTTTAAAAAGGAAATGTGAAAGATGAATAATATAAGCTCATCCTCCTAACAAATATTTCATGCTCTTTATGATGATATGGCACCCGGGAATTCGTTGTTTTTATGAAAATATATTGTAGTTTAAAGACTTACCAGAAACTTTTGTGAAATGCAGTGATGTGTTCCGATGAGCTGGAAACATTGTTGATCCGCCTAAATAACTTATTTTCTCCCTACTTAACTCCTGCATCTTGTGAAATTTAAGCATTCAGTCGCTGCACCCCAATCCACCGTAAGCTACAGTGAAGCTCACCGTAAGCTACAGTGGAGCTCACCGTAAGTTGCAGTGAGATTCACCGTAAGTTACAGTGCTGCAGGTTTACTGTAGCTTACGGTGAAATTCACCGTAAGCTTTTAAGAGTGTAGCTGTAGAATTGGAGCAAATTGACGAGGAAAATAGTCGGTGCGGCAGCAGCGGCAGGGAGTCGAACCCGCGGCGGCCGTCATGCGCGCATCACTGTTCAGTCGGTGATTGACAGGACAGCGTTTCGGTTCGCGGCCCTGCGCGCCGAGGTGCGCCTCCCGCTGTTTGGTCAATAGGGGGGGGGGGGGGGGTCTTTTCGTGAATGAGGTGGAGGGAGGGGAGGGGGCGTCCTCCTGGTCGGCCCGGCCGCGCGCACGTCGCTTGCTCCCGGTCCCCACCACGCCCGGCTGCGGCCCGGGGCTCCCTCGTCGTTTTAATTACGAGCAGCACCACCAGCATCAGCAGGTCTTGCTCCACCGCCGCCGTCAGGTTGTCATAGTCGGTCTAACTTTCATAAGTTGGGATTAAGGCGGGTGAGCCTCGCCTCGCACGGCCGCCCCGCCAGCGGCCCCGCGCGCAGCGCCATAGTGTACGCCGAGAGGTCGTCCAATACGCTGCCTCGTGCTGGGGTGCGCGGGGGCTGGTGGGCGCTCTGCACTTAAATTAACAGGAAAAGTACTGTTAAGTTTGTTAGCAGTAAATCCTGTTACAAAACAGGAAAAACTGTAAATTTACAAGGATGGGAAAAATCTCAGAATCAATTTTTTCGTCGAAATGTATTTACTTCTTTTTTGCACTTATATCTCTCTTCTGTAATATTACAAAATTGTTGTATTTCGAACACTAAGGGCTGTCAACAAAATTAACAGCGTATTTCCTGTAAAGCACCAGCATACACAGTGATACTCATTCACTGTTCTTTGAGAGTGCTGCCGAAATAATCCATATGTAGTAAGTTTTTAACTGATAAAAGAAGAGCTGTTCAGAAACAGGATTCTCTTAAAACAAATGGTCGTCAGGCAACAACTTTTTCTAACAGTGTGCAGAGCGATTCCGCCCGCTGCACGCACTCCTCGCTCTATCTCTCTCGCTCTCAAGGAGTCTGCCGAGGATGCGAGTGCGCTCTGGCTCTCTCGCACTCACGGAGTGGGCCTACGAGTGCGCGCACCGGAATCGCTCTGCTGTCGCCTGCCCGCCGCGTCCCCCAGGAGCAGGGGGATGCAAGGACAGGGCCGCGCCGTGCTCCCCTACCTCGCACTTGCTCGCGCTGGACCCGCGCCAGCCCGGCTGCGTCCAGGGCGCGCCCGGCCCGGCGTGGGGTGCGTGGGGCTGCGGGGGCGGGGCGCCTCCGGTGCGGACGCGACCCGAGCCGTTCGTTGTTCGCCGTGTCCTTGCCCCGCCCCGCCGCATCGTCATCCCTTTGTGCGCACGTGTGTTGGTGTTGTATGTATGACTACTGGCTGCTTTGCTAACCCCTCCGTTTTCTCTCTGTGTTGCAGGTGAGTATCCGACCTCAGAGGCCAAAAGGGAGATGGACTACGTCTCTGCCCTGCGTGGCGGTGGCTACCGCGGACAAACATTGCTGGCGAGGCCGGGCTGCGGTGTGCGGAGTGAGCGCTGCCCGTGGGCGCCGGGCCGGGCGTGGCCTAGCGGTTCGGTCCGGGCCGCGCTGGGCTCCCGCGGAACAAAAGATTTGCTGATCACGACCGCGTCCCGCTCCTGACACGTCCTGCGACGGACAGGCGTGGCGTGGGGGTCCAAGCTCACCCCCGCGCCCCAGGCTGGAGGGAGCCCGGCGTTGTTTTTATTTCTCTCTAATTTATTCTGTCACCGTCGTCACGCTGCCTGTGGTCCGCGCTGAGCTCAGCTCGCGCGCGCGGATCGGTCGGTGTTGTGTTTCCGATCGCGTCGGCCTTGCTGTTTGCAGCGCCGCTCAGCCCCGCCTCGCCACCGCCGCCACGCCATCGCAATTTTATTATTTCATTTGTAATTTATTTCGGACGGGAGATTGAAGGCCACTCTGCTGCCTGCGCGAGTGCGGGGGCCGCGGGGGCCTCGCCTGTCGCACTGCTGATCTGGGCCGCGTAGCCCGGCGCGTGCCAAGGAATGCGGATAGGCCCGCCGGGGCCTGGCCGGGTTGGGATGGGCGGGCGCCCTTTATTGTGCCTCTCGGCCCGAGTGGCTGGCGGATCGTATCGGTCAAACGTCACATGGACCCTACTCTACCCTCTCGGGATGCAAATGAAACGAGCAATAAGCAGGGCGCGCTGAGCACCCGGGGCCCGCGGGGCTGGCTGGAGCGTGCTTACGACGCCCTCTGGCTTAGCTGGGCTGGGCTGACCGCGGGCCGGGGCCGGGGCCAGGCGTGGCACTGTGGGCGTCGTTCTCCCCGCAAACACACCTGCAACAGGTGCTGAGCTACGCCGTCAATGTCCATTATTATTTTTTTTTCGCCGGCGTGTCGATCTGATCGGCGCTGCCCCGCAGAGGGGCGGCGGGCGAGCGGCAGCTGCGCAGCTGTCCTGTCGCACCTGCAGGCGCTGGCGGGCGGGGCCCGGGCGGGCCGGGCGGGCCGGGGCGCGGCTGGTCTGTAGCTGCCTCCCCCCTCCGCCCCACCGCTGCGCTCTGCTGGCGCGCGGCGCCGCGGCGCCCTTGAGGTGGGGCGTTGGCGTGCCCGTCCTTCCGCACCGACGCGGTCGTCATGGCAACTGTCCGCCAGACGGACGGACGGGAGGGCGGGCAGAGGGCGCCGCAGCGCGCCGCTGCGAAGCTCCGTGCTACGCAGTGATGCTCATCGGCATCGGCGAGGGTCTGCAGGCCAATTCGGTCCCCGCCCGCCCCCCTTGACCCCCTGGACTTGGAGTCTTGACGAGGCTCGTCGGCGAGGGTCTGCAGACCAGTCCGGTCCCCGCCCGCCCCCCTGGACCCCCTGGACTTGGAGTCTTGACGAGGCTCGTCGGCGAGGGTCTGCAGCCCAGTCCGGTCCCCGCCCGCCCCCCTGGACCCCCTGGACTTGGAGTCTTGACGAGGCTCGTCGGCGAGAGGGTCTGCAGCCCAGTCCGGTCCCCGCCCGCCCCCCTGGACCCCCTGGACTTGGAGTCTTGACGAGGCTCGTCGGCGAGGGTCTGCAGCCCAGTCCGGTCCCCGCCCGCCCCCTTGGACCCCCTGGACTTGGAGTCCTGACGAGGCTCTCCGGCGACCCAGAGGGGAGGCTGAGGGCACGTCGCTATGCTGCCGGCCCCGCGCTCTCGCCCGAGCCCGTGACGTCAGGCTGTCACAGTTCATCGGTCACGTTCCACCGTCTCAGTCGCGCCCTATGCGCGCGGCCCCGGCCCACTCGCCGCCCCATCCACCGCGCCGCGCGGAGATGGTAGCGGCGCGAGGCGTTCCAGACCTCATCCATTTGGAGGGAAGATTAAAGTCGCTGGAGCACGCCGGACCGTGCCGCGCCGTCTGTTAGTTTAGTTTGCTCCCGACTGGAAGTGGGCGGGCCGCCGGGCGTGGTCGCTTGCGCCGTGCCGGCAGACGGCACGTTTGCTCTCCATTCCGCGCCTCCGACCCGGCCCGGCCCGGAGCGGAGCGGAGATCGAATCTGGCCAGAAAGGGGATTGAGCTCTCTACCATTCTTTTTTATTTAATCGGGGCTACCCTACCCTACCGTCATTTCGTTTTCCGCGTCCAATTCATTGTTGACTTTTGCCAGAGTAGCTCAAATACTCTGGGCCATTGCGGCGTCCACTTTGCGTGATGCAGACCGTAGAGGGGCGGCTGGGCTCGGCGAGCGCTCCGCCTGATGCCTATCGAACATGCTGCCCTTATTGTGAATTTATAAAGCGTTGGAAAAATCCCCTGAGGTGCGTGCGATCCGCTCCCAACCGGCTGCTCTGCTGGGCCTCCCTCCTGGACGCCCCTTTGCCGCCCTCTGGCGCCAGCCTGGCCTGGAACGCCCGGGCCTTTTCCCGCGTTATCCCAATAGGAGACTCGCGCTACGGGCTTAGCAGGGTGCAGGCAGGGTTTTTATCGTTTTACAGCTGCCATATTTCTTTTATTTTCAATCGTGTATTTACGCGCTCATGATTATAGTTTTTTTGTAACAATTACAAAGTTTTGTTTCAAGATTACAAATTTTTGAATTCTCATCCTAGGTTACAAATTTTTGTTTCAAAATTGATACTAGAACTTGTAATTTTTTTTTAGAGTGCACATCCGCTCCACATATTTTCTTTTTCGTGTATGACGCGCAGTAGATTGTCACCGGGTGAGACATGGCGGGGCGGGAGCGAAATGGATGGGGTGGAAGTGTGCCGGCCTGGCCCGGCCCGGCCCGCGTGTTCCACGGACGGGCGGGGCAGGTGCGTTACACAGAAGGCCACTGCGTTAGCCGCTCACGCTCAGCACTCCAAACAGCCCTCACACCCCAACCCTTTTTCTCGAGGGGAGGGAGGGCGGCTTTTTTTGCACCACTTTGTGCGCTACTCGTAGCCTTCTGCGAACCGCCTGCCTCCAGCACGGTGTCGGTGTATTGCGCTGAGATTAGCAAGAAAGGATGGGGTACGACGGGGTGGTGCTCGGAGCAGGGTGAGGTGGAGGCCGGCAGGCCTCGGCGGTCTGAGCTCTACGACTCCGACTCCTTACTCTTTCCCTGCCTCCCATCCCCTTGCAATCAGAGGAGAAATTCTCGAGTTGGGGTCGGGGGAGCTCGCGTTGGGGGCCCGCCCGCCACCACCCCACGGTCGCGACCCCACTGCCCTAGTCTGGGAGATGTTTGACCAAGGGGCGTTGTCAGAGAAGGTACCCCTGCTGTCACCTCTTCAAGAGCCCTCCTCCCCTTTTTCCCTAGGGCCCCGCTCCTCCTCACCTTTTCCCAAGACTGACGGAAACGGTGCGTCAGTCGTTTGTTGAATAATACCGCTCCGTCAGCAGCAGTGCACCTCGTGTGACCCCCCCCCCCCCTTCTCTCTCTCTTTCTCGCTCCCACCGTACGCCGTCGGCCGCGCAACCGCCCTCCTTCTCTTTGTCTCCCACACGCGCGCCGCGCGCGCCGCGGCAAGGACACGACACGGCAGCGCCGAGTTAATTTCTCGTTGATCAAATCTGTGTGATTGGACTTGCTGTCGCGGCAGAGGCGGGTTGGGGCGGGTCACTCAGCGCGGGCCCCGCCCCGCCACGCCCAGCCACGCTCTGCCATTGCCGTCTTCCCACGCCCCAAATGGTCTTGTCGCGCGCCCAATTCAAATGGGTTCCGCCCCGCCCCGCCCACGGCCTCCACCGCTGCCGAGGGGGGAACCACTCCCCATCCTAGTGTACACGGGATTTCTACTGATTTCACAAGATTTCTCTGAGATTTTGAGAGATTTCTATGAGATTTCACACGATTTCTCTCAGATTTCATGAGATTTCAGAAGATTTCAATGAGATTTCATGAGATTTCACAAGATTTCAATGAGATTTCATGAGATTTCTCAGTTATATTTCCAAGGATTTCATCGAGATTTCTGAGGATTTCATCGAGATTTCTGAGGATTTCATCGAGATTTCTGAGGATTTCATCGAGATTTCCGCAGGTTTGTACACAGGATTTCTCGAGTGGTTGCCCCCTCGACCGCTGCGCTGCTCTTGCAGCAGACTTGTCGGTTCGCGTTGGTGATAAAAGGCGGGGCTCCTCCCTTTCCTCCTTCGGCTGCTGCGGTTCGGTTCTTTTTCGACGAGCAGAGGAGGGCGAGTGGCGGCGGCGGTGCCGTGGCCCCGTTCCAAAAGCTGACTGGGCTCCTGCCCCGCCCCGCCCCGCCCCGCCCCGCCCACGGGTGTCGAGTAGGACACTGGAGGAGAGGAGACGAGACGAGCTCCTTCGCGGCGGTACATCTGTGTCCTCCTGTCCTCTTGGGCGAGGCGGGCCACGGTAATCCCCCGGCGGACACAGTAATAAGGCGCGGGGGGCCTGGCCGGGGTGCGCTCCCCTCCCCTCCCCTCCTTCCCCTTCCCGTTTCCCCTCCTCTCCCGACTCCCCATTTCTCTGGAGCCTCGATTTTCTTTTCACTCCCTTGGAGTAACCAGAGCCCTGTCCCGCCCCTCCTCCGCTCCACCCGCGCGTCCCCTGCGCTTTGCGCCCCCCCCCCCACCCCGCTGCCCCCCTCTGGACCCACCCTATCCTTTCTTTCGATTCTTACACTTACCTCGCTCGCTCGTGCACCCCTTCGGCCGTTCGCCCGCGTGGGCTGCGCTGCGCCGTTCTATTCGCCTTACAGGCAGGGCGACTCTCTGATCGCATGTGTAAGGGTACACCGCCCCGGCCTCGGCCCAGCACAATGCCTCCCCCCCCCCACCACCACTCCCTCCTCCCCGCGGTGGGATCTTTTGGAGTAGATAGAGCCCTGGGTGGCGGGGCACAGGAGAGTGGAGGTCCTGCTCCGCCCCTGCAGCCCAGCTCAGCTCAGCCCTTCCCTGACCGAACAGGAAGGGGCCGGGCCCGCGAACAATACCTAATAGGATGCGGCACGGCGCTTCTATCGCCAGGGTCCAGAAGACAATTAGAAACCGTCGGGGAAAACGGGTTGATTATTCCGCGAGGGCTGACTGATCAGTCCACTCTGTCCGCTCCCGTCTCCTTTTTCATGCATTTTAATTTCTGAGCGGAGTCAGCAGCTCAGCTCCCGCCTCCTTTACAGATTCGAATCCCCTCGGCCCGCTAGTCTGGCCCTGCCCTCTACAACAAATCTCCTTTTCTGGTCCAACCGAATTTGCTTCCCTCGCCAAAGTAAGGTGTGTCCTGGTGGCCCCCATAGTTGCGCCCTGACCTGGCCGCGTCGGGCCCGGGCCGCGCCGACAAGTAGCGTAGCAGCAGCAGACCGATTCCATTGCCCGCTGTCGTCGCGCGTTGTCTCTCTCGCTATCAAGTAGTCTGCCGCATAGGGCGCGAGATCGCTCTGTCCCTCTCGCACTCAGGGAGTGTGCTTGGGAGTGCGGGCCGCAGAATCGTACGGCGGAGGGGCGGTTCATCTCACCTCTTGAGGCTCGATATGATCAAAATGACCCGCCGGGGCGCGCGGGCCTGCTGCCGCTGCTGTTGCTGTGGTGTGCGCGAGGGGGAGGTCACTTCAACAAATTATTTCCCCCTCCCACCCCTCTCCCCAAAAAATCATTATTGAAATAAAATAATAAAAAAAAAACAAGTAGAGAGACAGAAAAATTCGAAAAATCGAGAAAAAAATGAACAGAAAACCGAAATAAAATTAAAAACATTCCGAACACTGGCAAAACAAATGTATAGTTCTAAACATCAAATGATGTTTAACTGCTAATGTTTAATACTTAAACACTATATCATGTTTAGTTCAAACTATACATCAACAGATGTTTATTTTCTAAACACTCTGCAAGTGTTCAGTTGGCTATACACTTGGCGCAGCGTGGTATCCCTGTTTTACCATGTGAAGCCTCGCCCAAGTGTATACTTCTATACATCACAAAATGTTTAACCTCTAAACATTTGCGAAGTGTATAGGTGTTAAACATCTTGTCATGTTTAGTTCCTGCTATACATCATGTCATGTATAGAATTGCCAACTATACACCATGATGTATAGAAACTAAACATTTGTTTTACCAGTGAAATTGTAGTAAACGTTTAAAATAGTAAAAATAAGTGACATATATTGAATCAAAATGATCAACAAAATAAAAAATCATTGTATAGACATATTGTGTGAGATACGTGATCTCCCCCTTGGGTGCGCGGCCTTGGGTCTTGGCGACGCGGCGATGCACTTGGATCATCAAAAGACCGTCGCGTCGCACGGTGCGGCGCTTTCTCTCCAGGCGCCTCCGTGTCTCCGCGGCCCGCGTGCCCCGCGGCCGTGTGGTCCGGGGTCCGGTCCGGCCCAGGGCTCGGCGCGCCGTGGCGCCGAGTCAGCAGCAGCAAGCTGTAATCGAGGACGCGGCATAATCTGGATCGTAAAAGCGAGCGAAAAGAAGAACGCGGACGGGTGGCGCCGCGCGTCATTTGGACTCTGTCGCGTCCCTGGCCGAGGGGACTCGGCGCCCACCGTCCTGCACGGAGCGACAAACTGGCGCAAGGTACAGAGAGTACCGGGGCGGGGCCGCACAGGCGACGGGAGATGGACGTCTGGTCGGGGCGGCTGCAGGAAGGCGCGCTGCATTGTTTCAGAGGCTCCGCAGCCTGCTCCAGGGCCGTGCAAGAGGAGGGGGACCCATTGTGCGTGTGAGGCCCTGCCGTTCCCGGCCAGGCCCGGGCTGGACACGCGGACGGCACGCGGGAGGGATCTTGTCGAAACGTCTTGTCCGCCCGGGGCGGCGGGGCGTGGCGGGGCGTGGCGGGGTGGTGTGCGGCGCTATTGAATAACGCCCCTGCCCGGCGTCGCCGTTGACCGCCCCCGTGACTTGGCCCCCATACCCACTCCATGAATTTTTATTCACGTGAGTTGTCAATTGTTTCACTGTTAAATGTTGTGTGAAATTTTACGAAAATTTTCATGGATTGTAATTTTTTTCTTCGAGAAAACCTGCCTCTATAGAGTGTAGCAAGGCGTCGCGGCGTATGCCGACGAGCCGCGTGCTCGGCAAAGGCAGCAGAACATGGCGCTGTCCTGCTCTGCCCCGCTCCGCCCCGCTCCGCCCCGCTCCGCCCCGCTCCGCCCCGCTCCGCCCCGCTCCGCCTCTCCCGCAGCTCGAGGTAGTCGAGTCTTGCTTAATTCAATCTTCTCGCTCGCGCTCTCCCGTCGCAGCACAGTGATGGCAGAAGCGGTGGCATTTTGGCATTTTCGGGCGGCGGAGGAAGCAGGGTGGAGCAGAGCAGAACAGAGAACAGAGCGGGCAAAGTTGTGCGCCGGCGTATGGCGCTTCGCAAATCCTCTGCATTTGCCTCTGGTAACTGACGTGGCGACGTGGCGGGCCTCACGACCTCTGCCACTGCCGGCAGCCGGGCTGGGGGGGGCCTCGGCTCAGCCGTCTGATTCCGCAGATCGCTCTCGCTCCCCCGCCCTTTTAGCACTCATGGGGCCCCGCCATTCTCAACATAGGACATATCGCCATAGGTGCGACAAGGACGGAGGTATGAGAGCGATCTTCGGAATCAGCCTGCAGGCTGAGGCTTACGCCGGGGGGTCGGGCTGGGACATAGCCGGTGCCGGTACCTCAACCACCCAGCCATGGTACCATGGTACCGTGCACCCAGCCCGGCCGGGAGAAACCTGCGTGATTGACCCCGCGCGCTGTGCTGCGGGCCTTTCTCCCTCCCCACCCTGCTGTATGTCGCCTGCCTGCGACGTGGTGTGGTGCGGTCTTACTGCTCATGTGCATCGCTCTGCCGTGGGGCGCATGGGCGGCACAAGAGCAGAGCAGAGGGACACCGGACCGGACCTGGCCTGCCTGACCGCTGCCAATTTCACGTTTAAAAACAATGTCTATATTTTGAGAGGGAAAAGGGAAAACTTTGAGGATCCCACTTAATTTGAAGAAAATTAAGGACTTTGAGGAAGTCTCAAAAATTAAGGAAGTTTCCTTCTTTATGAGGAGACTCCCTCAAAAAATGATGAAATTTCCTCAAATTAAGTGAGTTCCTCAAAATTTTCCCATCTCCCTAAAAAAATCAGACATTACTTTTACCGTGGCCGCGAGGGGTAACAACGGTTCAATTTTTGTGCACCTCGTGTTTCAGCAAAATTAAGAGAAATTCAGGAAAAAATCCGAAAATAACAGAAATATTCAGAAAAATTCAGAGAAGTTCAATAAAATTCACAGAATTCTATTTTAAAAATTCTATCAAAAATTCAGAAAAAATCAGAGAAGTTCAATAAAATTCACAGAATTCTATAAAAAAAATTCTATCCAAAATTCAGAAAATTTGTACTCTAAAATTCAGAGTTGTTTTTCCCTCGTACTGCCGGGGCGGGGCGTTGGTGGCGGGGCACCTCGGGTAAATGAGCTCGCTGCCTCCCATATCACACACACACCCTCACGCGCGCGCGCGCCCCGGCGCCCAGGGCGTAACGCACGGGATGGTAGTGGTTCCAAGGCGCACACACTCCATCCCCATCTCCTCCAGCCATATATCTCCGTCGAGCTGCTTTACGCCGCGTCGGCGGTATCGCGCGCGTGGCCCGGCCCCGGCCCCGGCGCCCCTTCCCTCCACCTCACCCGCGCTGTACCCGCCCAGCCCAAACCGTTTCTCGCTGTTATTTCAGGAAAATGCGCAGCGACTTTAGTGCCGGTGGCCGTCGTGCTTCTCGACCTGCCTTCTTGCAGCGGTGAGGCGACGCGTCCTGATCGGTGTGTGTACCCTCGTCCGCCAACACCCTGCATTGCTCTCCTTTTCCTTTACCGCCCCATCCGTCCCCCGGCCTGCTCTTCCTTTCTCCTCTCTCCGTTCTGAATGTACCGCAGCGCGCTTGTTATTTTTGTTGGTAATACTACTACCATTATTTTCTCTTGCCGCTTCGCTCGGCTCGCGCAGTGCGTCGGTCGGGTCGTCTCGCTGAATGCGCAATGTGTGCACAAGAGAGTGGGAGCTTAGCCCCCGCGCCGCCCGCCACACCCTTTGAGCTTCTTTGCGGTTCCGCGACGCAATGCCAACAGGCTGCGGAGGGCGTACCTGTCGTACCTGCTGCTGTGCTGTGTACCCCGCGCCACCCACGCCTGTTAGCCTCTCCCTCTCTCTCCCTCTCTCTCTCTCTCTCTCTCCCTCCCTCTCTCTCTCTCTCTCTCTCTCTCTCTCTCTCTCTCTCTCTCTCTCTCTCGCACACAGGGACAGTGCTTGCGCACCGGCCCAGCCCGGCCCGTCGGGTCGGGTTTGCTCTCCCGACTGGGTCAGCGGGCCTGACGAGACGAGGCCGGCGGTGCGGACGGGTTTGAATACCGCGCGCCTTTTCACGCTCCGGGCAGCTCGCGGCTCCCTGTGTGTGTGTCGCCTGCTCGCTGCGTGTGTGCCGCGCAACTCTGTGTGCGTGTGTGTGTGTGTGCTAGCGTGTGTGTGCGTGTGATGCCCAAGCGAGCGTGCGTGTAGTGACAAGTGAAAGCCGATGGCGGTCGTGGCTGACGTAGATCCCATTCTCGATCGGGTGACACGCGTGCGGACTAGCCAGCTCGTCGGGACACGCGAGCCGCGCGGCGGCGATAGCGGGCGCGAGGTGGCCAGCTGGCAGCAGCACTACCCCACCCTGCTGCTGCTGCTCGCGGCTCTGTGCCGGGCCGCGCCGGGCCGGGCCGGACCTGATGGCTCAGCACCACCGCATAGTTATTTGACCGCGTCAAGTGACATTTGGCTCTAGTTGTGTGTGTGTGTGTGTGTGTGAGAGAGAGAGAGAGAGAGAGAGAGAGAGAGAGAGAGAGAGAGAGAGAGAGAGAGAGAGAGAGAGAGAGAGAGAGAGAGCAGCGCGCGCGCGCGCGCTTGCCCATAAAGCGAGAGGACACGGGGAGAAAGCCCTGCGGAGTGCAGCCTATAGCGCTGGCGCTGCACGCCGCTGGAGCCGGCAGTGCGCAGTGCGAGTGCCGCCCGCTCTTGCATATCGCAAATGCCCGTCTTTTGCGCGACGACAAGACGCCGCAGTTCTTGTTGTTGTCGTCATTTTGAGGGAGAAAGTCCCCGCCGCGCCGTGTCGCTGCAGCGGGTCCGCGTGCATCCGAGTGGCGCGCAGTATTGAGTGGGCGGGGCGGGGCTGGGGCGGTGCCGATGTGCACGCCGCCCTTGCGCAATACGCACACACACACACACGCGCGCACGCACGCACTAGGCTCGCCACCCGCGGGGCGGAGACGCGCCAAGGCCACGACGACAGGAGCTGCAGAGCTGCTGGCCGCTTGGCGCGCGCGGGGCTGCCGGCCCGCCCGGGCTGGAGTGTGACGTGATGGTGGTGGTGGGCACGGCATCACAATGAACACTGCCCACTGCCCGCTCCCACTTGAACCTTGCCATGCCGCCCTCGCGGTGGTTTGACAATAAGGGCCGAAAAATAACGTGCGGCGTTGCGAGATGCTACGTTGCTGCTGCCCACCGCGCTGAAAGACTTTTTTTAGTGACGACGCCTTCTGTGCGGTGCACTAGTTGGCCTCGCGGCGGCGGACGCATAGAGGACGACCCGCCGCCGCCGCTGTTTTGGAAAGTGACGCGTAGTGATGTGTCAGCAGCACACGCCCCTCACCGTCCAGCGTGCAGCGCTGCGGGGTCCCTCCCCGCCCCGCGGATGGGTCCCGCCTGTCCTGTCCTGCGCAGTCAATACGCTCGCAGGGCCCGCCCCGCCCCGCCCCGCAGAGTCCGTCTGTTATGCCACCCTCTCGCTTACGTCATCGCGGTCCCCGCCGGGGCCGGGCAGGCCGGGCGAACCCCTCGGCCTCGTCGCGCTGCGTCGGTGTCGCTAGCCGTTCGGCCAGGCAGGCCGGCCGGGTGGCCGGGAGGGGCGGGCTGAGCAGTGCAGGCAGACCGGGGGGAGGCGGGAGGCGGCTTAATTAAAGTTTGATGTAACAAGTGGAGCTCCGGGGTTGGGGAGGGGGGGGGCGGCAGCCTGCAAGACACCCAGCGGGGCAGCAGGGCACCGCGCCTTGCCTCGGGGAGAGAAGGCAAGGGAAGCCCCCGAGCTCAGCACACTCATCTCTTTTGTACTGCTGGGCGCCGGCGGCGCTGCAGGCTGATTCCGAACAGCGCTGCGCTCATTCGTGGGTCCTCTCGCTCGCTCCTTATCGCCGCGCCCCATGATTGCGACAAGGATAGGGAGACAAACCCACTGGGCGGCGCTGGTTGGGCTGGAGCACGCTGCACGGTGACGTGGTTGTAATTGGTGCGGTGGTGAGGCCCCGCCCGCTGTGCCGTGCGGTCAGGCGACGCAGCCGCGGTTTGTGCACCACCAGCGGGACCTCACCGTGTGCGCGCGTGTGTGTGTAATCCCAGTCAGGTGTGAGTGAGGATGCGCGCCCCCGGCAGGCAGGCAGAGTACTTTGGCGGTCGATGGGCAGGAACAGGAACAGCAGCACAGGTCAGCGCGTGTGGGCGGGGACAGGGCAGGGCAGGGCAGGATCAGGATCGGGTGGGCCCGCGCTGATCTACTTTGTGCTCTGGTAGTCGATATGTAGCTGTGCCCCTGCTGCTGCTGGCATTCATTTGCATTTGCAACGGCGTCCTGCTCTCTCCTCCCTCTCTACCTCCCCCCGACCGCGGCTTCATCCCCTACACAGCTTGGACATGAACTCTGCCGCACACACACACACACACACACACACACGCACGCACACGCACACAGACCCCATCCCCCAGCCCGCCCGCCCGCGGGCGCGGTCGCAAACTTTGGCGGACAGATCCCTCTCTGCTAATCGCGGCGTGATAGGCAAATGAGGCCCTGGTTTGCGCGGCCGCGGCCTGCTCAGCTTGGCTGCAGTCCCCTGCACTGCTGCGCCCACTCCGCCCCGGCCCGGCGGGACCCGCCTGGATGTCCCGGAATATGGAGTGAGTTGTTCTGCCCGTGCCCCGCTTTTGGGTGCTTGCTTTACGAGGTCGTCGGGTCGGGTACTCGTGGGGTCTCTCTCCCTGGGTGTTCTGATCTCTCTGGGCGTCCACGGGGTGTCCCTGCTCCAAGTGGGCCGCGCTGATGACGGCCGGTGCGTCCCCTAATGGCGCCCGCGAGCCCGAGCCGCCGCCGGCCTGGCCTGCTGCATTACCGGCCGGACGAGCCTCGCCCTGCAGGCGGGGCTAACTGCACAACTGTCGCTCATCCCGAAACACTGTGCGAGTGCAAGAGAGACAGAGGCACGGCCGCGGCTCGGGGCGCCCCGCGCTCCGCCGCCAGGAGATCTGGTTTGCGCTCCTTCACGGTGCCGCCTGCGACACCGTGCTGACCGCATTCAATGAGGCAGCGGCAGCCGCAGCAGCAGCCCTCCCCTCCGTGTCGCCTGTCCCCGCCACGCCGCACTCCATACCGTTCCACGACACTCGGCGGCTGACAGTCAGATTTTCGAGTCATCCTGACCTCTTTCTCCCCGCCTCTCCTCTTGCTCGGTGGTCCTTATCGCAGCGGATGAAGTCTTTGGACCCCTGCTCAGCTCGGCTTGGCTCCGACAAGTCTTTTTCGTCCCTTTTTCCCCGCTGCTGCCCGGCCCGGCCCGGCCCGGCTCGGCCCCTGGGGGTGATTAAAGCCCCCCACTCCGCCGCCGTTGACTTTGTTCCTAGTAATCTGATTTGGCCGGCGCGAGATCTCTGCGGCTGCGGCGCCACCGCGACAGGCCGTGATGAAGCGGCCGTGAGCGGCTTCAATTAAAAAGCCGCATAGCCGCGCTGGGTGCCGGCGCTACCCCGCGCCGCGCGTGTCTATTTGTATCGGCGCGGCTGGACGCCCGCGCGCATCCCCGCCCCGCAGCCCACTTGACTTGAGAGAACCAGGTCACAAATGAGGGAGGGGAAACAACTCTATTTTGTTGTATTTTTCTTTTTCCTTTTTTTTCTTTTTTTTTAAAATTTTTGCTTTAGTTTTTTCAAGAATTCTGTTAGTTATAGTGAATATATTTTTTTTTAATTTTCTGATAATTTCTGTGGTTTTTTTTTCCGGAATTTTTTTATTTTTTTTCTAAATTTCTCTGTACAAAAATGTCAGAGTTGTTTCCCCCTCGAGCCCACCACATCTGGGTCACGGGCCGGCAGGCCAGCAGGACGGCTCGGGCTGGAACGCACCCAGACATGCAAATTTTGAACTTCTCTCTCGTGCGCGCGCTCAGAGCTCTCTGTGCGCATATCTGACGCAATTCGAAATGTGTGCGTGCGCCTCCGCGGTGTATGGTGCGGTGCGGCGCGGTACTGCGGGGCGGCGGGCAAAGTTTTCTTATATCTCCAGCAGGAGGTCTGCTGGGGCCAGGGGAAGCCTCTGCTTGAGCTGGCCTACAGCGTCCGCACGGCGCACCGTCCAGCCTGGGCTTCAGGCCAAGTTGAATTTATGGCTTGAGCGGTGCTGGGGCGCGGTCCAGAAGCTCTATTGCCATCGGTTTGATATTTGTACGGCGTGCGCATGCGCGCTCCCCTCCGCGGCGGCCCTCCACCGCGCGGATCTGCGACGGGCACGAGCGAGACACCTTTTGTTTTCATTTTGCGCCCCTCTTTTGTTTGCGCGACGGGCGGAAGTGGCATTGGCAGATGACAAGTATAAGGAGGGTGGTCGAGTTCTCCCCCTCTGTTTGCGCCTCACGTTTTGGCGCACGTGAAGTAATGCCTGTTTATCTAGGCCTGTTCCGCGTGGCGCTGGGGGGAACAGCTCTGAAATTTATGTACACCTCTTTATTCAGGAATATTCAGAAAAATTCTGGATCATACTAAAAGAAAATTGTAAATTCTGGAAAACTCCGAAAAAATTTCAAACAAAAAAAAAAAAGATTAAATTCAAGCTAAAAATTAGAAAAAATATTTAGAAACTCACAAAAACTTACAAAAATTCTCGAAAATTTACGTAAATTCACATAATTTGTACTCTAAAAAGTTGTTTCCCCCCTGACCTGGCCGGGGCGGGACGGCCGGCCCGCGCCGAGCCGAGCGCTGCGCACGTGCGTGTGGCGGGTCGGCCCGGGCCACGCGCCACGCGCGCTCCGCAAATTGATGCGCGATTTATACCGACTAGTAGTCGTCGACGTCGCGGCGCGCGCACGTCGACTTTGTCATGTCTGCCAAATTGCAGAGAAGCGAGTGCGGCTGGGCCGCCCGCGCGGCGCGGCGGTCCCGCAAAGTAGTGTGCTCTCTCTGTCTCTCTTGCTCCTCATGGCCGAGCCCCTTGAGAGTGACGAGAGCAGAGAGACGAGACCACTGTGCGGAATCACCCTGCTGAGCGTGGCGCTCGGGTGACTGTCCTCCCCGCCTCGCGTCCTGCGTGTGTGGTCCTAATGATTGCGAGACGCATGCGGCTCTCTGGCTCATTGTGTCTCTCGTCCATTCATTTCCAAGCCACTGCAATGTTTAAAACTATCGCGTGGGTGCACAATGCAAGTTATTGAAATGTCATCGGCAAGGCCTATAGGCAGGCCCGGGATCGGATTCACAAATTGTCCGCGTTTTGATTGTCTGTCGGGCTCGGTCCCGTCGCGGGCGGGGGTGGGGTCGGGCTCGGGCTCGGGTGCTCTGGGGCGCGCGCCGCCCCTCGTCTGTTTTTGCCGGCCCGATGGAGCAGACTGACTGGTTTTGTGACCGACGTTTTGTTTCGTTTGTTTCAGGTGAGTGCACTTCAGAACGCCATGCCGGCCCCTGTGGATGTAAGTATCTCAGCAACGATTCGTCGGATTGTTATTTTTACCGAGTGGTGAAGGGTGAAGGGTCTTCCATTGTCTGCTACTTTACCAAAAAGAAACCCGCTGTACACGAGGAAAAATACTCGCACTGTACTCGCGAATATTTGCGACGACTCGGTCAAAACTCGCGGCTACTCGCGCTAAATCAATTACTCGTCAGTACTCGCTCGCAGACACATGCGAACCGTTCTGCACCGCGAAAAACTCGCGGCAACTCGCGCAAAATTCAAGTACTCGACAATACTCGCAGATTCATGCGGAACGCGTTCTTCGCCCGCCTGGATAGTGAGTGGGAGAGGGAGACCCCTCGCTTTGTCCTTTTTATAGTGTATGAGTGTGTGCGCGCTTGCCTGTGGTTTTACTTTACGCGCGCGCGCGCATGACTGACGACATGGAGTCAGCAGTGATGTCTGGTCGCTACTGTCGTTTTAGTTTATACCTCTCAGGCCGGTACAGCGATACTACAGCTTCTCGGGCTCGTCCGGGGCTCGACCGAGCGTCTGGAATAGGAAATTGTTTAGTTTGTGGGAGTATCGGCGCAATGGCAATCCCATCTGCGACACACGCTGGGCAGCCTGCCTGCCGGACCGACCGCCTGGCTCTAGCTGCAGATTTCGTTGCGTAAAGCCGCGGCGGCGGCCGGCCGGTCGTCGTTCAGCCGCCGCCGCCATTGTCCCCCCCCCCCCCCCCCCCCCCCCCCTCTCTCCCACGGCCGCAGTCCCGCCGAGGGGGAGGGACAGCATATGGACGTTACTCTGCCATGTTAAACTCTTTTACAGTTTGACTGTTTTGCCTAACAAATCTGTACATTATCCGTGTATCAAGTTTATGAGCTGATTGATCGTTGTGATGTTATCCAAGATGCGCTCGGCTTCGCATGATAAGTACACTGAAAATCTACGAGTCATAATTCTCGCCCCCTTACGAGTGAGAATTTGAGGGCAATTTTATTACTCTCTGGGGAGTAAGAATTTTTTTCCTCGCCCTTTTTGAGAAAGAATTTTGAGACCTCGCCCAAATAAAGTGAGAATTCATGCTCAAATTAAGTGAGGTTAAAAAATCCTTACTCAAATAGAGCGAGGCTCAGAAAAATCTCGCTCGAAAAGAGTGAGGTTAAAAATTCTCACTCTAATTTAGTATGGAAAAGTGTCCTCTCCCATTTTGGGTGAGAAATTGGATTCCAGGGTTTGCAGTGTATGCAGATAAGTGCTTTAAGTGGGTTGCCTTGTAAGCAGATGATAAATAAACCGTATAAGACTACTCACCGTGCCTAAATATAATAATTTTTACAGAAAGAACGATGTGGTGTCTGCTCGCTGTAATTTGTGAAAGAACTGAGATAAATGTCGAAATGATGCTGACAAGCCGTAATGAGTGGGGCGTATCGTCACGGCCCGCTGGTGACGCCCCGGGTGGGCTGGGGGGCTAGGCTGAGCGTGCTCAGCGCGAGCTGAGGCCGGCGCGGCGCCTCGCCTGCTGGCAGAACGAAACCAAAAGAATTCTCCATTACGCATCCGCTGCGTGCGCTGCTCTGGTCCTGGTGCTCGGCTCGGCTCGGCTCGGCTCGGCTCGGCTCGGCTCGGGACTGAGAACCACCAGTAGGTAGGCTGCAGCGCACGCAGCGGTGCGCGCCGGGTCTGCCTACCGCGCGGGCTGATGGTGGCTCTGGGTGGGCGCTGCGCTGTGTGCGGTCGTCCAGGTTTCGTGTGTAGTATCAAGCGTTTATTCGGGTCCTCTCCTCGAGGGGGAAACAATTCTGATATTTTTGTACATCCGTAATTCAGAAAAAAAAATCAGAAAACTACAGAAAAAATAGAAAAATTCTTGGAAATTTAGAGAAATTCAGGAAATAAAAAAACAGGTAAAATTCAAGCAAAAATTTACGAAAATTCTTCTAAAATTCGCAAAAAAAATCTCTAAATTTTCATTCAAAAATTCGGAGTTTATTTTCTCTCGTGTTTTCTTTTTCTTTCTGTTTTCAAAAACTTCATATAAAACCGGATTTGGCGCTGACGTATTCACTTGTTCGGATGGGCGTGATAGCGATTCGGGTGCGCGTGACCGCCGCGCGGCAGGAAGGGAGGGGGGGGGGGAGCAGGCGAGGTTTGGCCGCGCGCCAGGCGCGCTAAGGAGACTGGCCGGTGTTCCGGTCAGCGTGCTGCTGTTGGCATTGTGAGGAGAGGAGACGACCGACCCTGCCAGCCGGGACAGGACAGGACCCGATATAGGCTGCGGCGGGGCGGGGCGGGGCGGGGCGGGGCGGGGCGGGGCGGGGCCCCGAGCTGACGCCCTCCGTGGGGTTCATGATGGCCGGGCGGAGCAGAGCCCCACGGGGGCGGGCAGTTGAGCCGCCCCCTGGGCCCCGCCCCGCCGCGACAGGGGCGCTAAGGCGGCGCGCCGCGCATGCCTCGCGTACCAGCTGTACCGCTATTAATAATGCCTACGCGACACAAAGGGGTGGGGCGTAGCGAGGCGAGGCGGGGTGGGCTCGTCTGTCCGCGACGGCAGCCGTGCGCACGCGCTCAACTGGCGAGGCGGGGCGGGGCGAGACGGCGATCGCTCCCATTAACAACGCATTGAGACGCGGCTCTTTTGCCATCTCACGTGTTCTTTTGCTCTCTGTGCTGTATGCGCCTAATGCCTGCATGCTGCCTGCATGCCCGCGTGCCCACTGCGCGCACCAGTGCCCACCCCTTCAGCGCCCGGCACGCCACGCCCCGCCCCGCCACGCCCCGCCACGCCCCGCCACGCCCCGCCACGCCCCGCCACGCCCTCTCGCTTGGCTGACTCCTGGAAACAAAGAGGAATGCTGCGCGCTGTACTGGTGGAGCCACGCCGCGCGCGCTCCCGCCTGCGCTCGTCTGTAATTAACGGCTGACGGAGAAGGGAATTGTAAAAAAAGGAAAAATTCTTGAAATGAACGGTGCTGCGCGAAGAGAAAGATTTTTGCCTTTGATCCGATCGGTTCGCCTCCTCATTGGCCGACTCTGGTGGGGTGAGGTGGAGGGCTTTCAGCTTCTCCCGAGGCGGCACCCCGCGCCCCGCCGCGCCCCAACCGCCCCGCCGCACGAAGCGGGAAGCCCGCGCGGCACGCAGCTAAGAAAACACACTGCTTGCGGAGGGTTTGCGTGCTTTTTTTTCGCCCCCTCCCCCCCCCCTCCCCGAACCCTTGTTTCTCCTTTTTTTCCCCTCTCCTGTTCTACGGGGCGGTGCTGCTGAACCTCCGGGAGGGCGGGCGAGCGAGCGCCCCGCTGGGGTTGCTATGGGGCGGGGGCGCCGCGGGGGCGCCGCGGGGGCGCCGCGGGGGCGGCCCAGGCCGGGCTGCTGGCTGGAGCCCGTGGAGCCCCACCTCGCTCGCTTCTCTTGTTCCGCGCCGCCCCCAACGAGCCCCCGTGGCCGGGGGCGGGGCGGGGCGGGGTGGGGCGGGGCGGGGTGGGGCGGGGCGGGGCGGGGCGGGGCGGGGCGGCGCTCGCACCAGCCCGCCATATTGCACCGAATCATTGAAAGGGGAAGGTCCGGGCTGGGCCGGCGGGGCGAGAGGAGCGGCGACACAAGCGCCACTGTATTTCTTTCGGCTCGCGCCGCTGGGCCGGAGGGTCGCACCCCTCTCCCTCCTTTCTCCTCCCCGTCCCTTTCTCTCCTTCCCACCCTTTTCCCTCCTCCCCCCCCCTTTCCCGCTCCCCTTCCCTGCCCCTTTCTATTTCCTCCTCAAGGCTCAAGGACACGATTCATCAAGTGTACCGGTGGCTCGGCACCTCTCTGACTCTCCCGCTTGGTTTCTCTCCCGGTGTCGTCTGACAATGCGAGTTGCGCCCCCTGGCCGCGGTCCTGTCTCTACCGTCCCCCTTCCTCGCTGCCTTTCGTCACGCTTTGCTCTCTTTTCCTTAACCACTCTGAGTCTCGGCTGATGATCTGCCTAAAAATAGAGATGGCAGCAGCAGCAGCAGCAGGGGCGCTCAGCGCCGCTCAGCGCAGCCCCGCTCTCTTTCGCACGCCTTGTGCCTCTATCTCTGTCTGGCGCGCACAAAGTGTCGAGTGAATGAGCGCAGGCGGGGCAGGGCGCGCAGCTGCAGGGCGAGAGTGACGAGCCGAGCCAGCCATCGGGGGAGGGGCCTGGCCCGGCCCGGCCTGGGGCCGGGTTACAACGAGAGGGGCTCAGTCTCGGCAGCTGCCCTACACTCCCCCCCAGGTGATATGTGGAAACTTGGCGCCAGCGCTCCGTGTTCTCTCAACTTTGGCGGCAAGTTTTCGATCAGTATTTCATGGCGGTTCGCTTCTCTTACTCTTCCCCCGCGAGCGAGGACGTGGGGCGCGGCGCCGCGCTGCGCTCGGAACACAATGACGCGGCGGGGGGTGGCTGGGGGCTGTAGGAGCGGGCTGGGCTGGGCTGGGCTGGGCGAGAGTGGGTGGTTCGGTGCGGCGCGAATTATCCTTTTCCTTCCTCCTTTCCCGCTGCTCAACTTTACCGTGAAATTTTTATCCGAATGTTGAAAAGAGCGAAAGTGTATTGGAGAAGAGGGAAAAGGGGAATGGACCGGGGAGGGGTGGGGGGCAGAGAAAGGTGATGCGGGGAGGGGGTGAGGGAAGGCAGTGGCAAAAAGGAGGGCACGACGGGCAAGGCGTACATGACGCAGGGAAATTGGTCCGAGCAAAGGCGGCGCGGGCTCTGCGCCGCGTGCCGCGTGGCCGGCCCGGGGCCCGGGGCCCGGGGCCCGGGGCCCGGGGCCCGCGGCCCCCACATCCACATCCTGTGCGCGAGCAAGCTCTTTTACCGCCCCCTGGTCTGGCCTGGCCTGGCCTGGCGTGGTGCTGGTGCTGCGTGCCCGCCAGGCGCCGCCCGTTCGACTCCGCGTACAAACACTGAGCGGTATAAATAAGAGAGGCGCTCAGCGCGGCCCACAGCAGCGTCCCGGCCCGGCGGCGGAATGGCACCCGGGCCGCGCGTATTTAGAGCTGTTTGGAACGGGCAAGAACGAAAGTTGCAAATGGGTGTGTGTGTGTGTGACTGTGATATGCGACGGACTTCCTTCCTGTACAAGGCAGCAGTGCTATACGTTTTGTGGTGCTGTCGGATTGTGGTGTGGTGGAACGAGCGGGCAGGCAGGCAGGCACAACCTGAGGTTGTAGGTGGGCGGAGGAGGGGAGGGAAGAGGAGGGGGCACTCGGGCCTTGTTTCCGCCAACATTGAATTATGGGGTTGGCGGCGGCTGCATCGATTGGGCCGGGCTCTGGTGCTGCCCCGCTGCTGCCCCGCTGCTGCCCCGCTGCTGCCCCCCCTCCCCCCTTCTGCCCCCCTCACTGGGGCAGACGAGGATTTTGTGCGTCGCTGCGCGCCGCGCCCCCGGCTTGAGGCATTTCACTAATATGCTTTCTGTTTCGCCAGGTGAGTATACCGGCCGCCGTTCCAGACCCGAGTGCAGTGGCACAAGTGAGTATCATCGTGGTGTGCTCCGCATGGCATGCGCATGAGAAAGGCTGTGGCTGCTGCACGCGCGTCGTAAACGTGCAACAATAATGTGTTCATAAAGAGTGACGACGCGGCACGAGCGTGTGATTATTTGTTTTCAACGCGCCGCCGTTTAAAAGTTTTTTTTTTTGTTTTTTTTTTGTTTTTTGGTTCTTCGGTATCTTCTGAAGCAAGCGAGATGGTACAGTATGTGTAACATGTTGCGTGCATGGTGGACGTATGGTTTGCCCAACTTTTCGAGCGTCGGATGTGTGTGCACTAGCAGAACAGAGTATTGCATTTGAGAACGCGGCCTCTCCGCTGTAGATCACTGCGCCGCGACGGTTTTGTCGCAGCGGTGACAGTAACGCAGCATGACGCCCTGGTCGGGGCGTGTGATGTATGCCGCTCTGGCCCGGGAGAGGCTAAATGCATTGCCGCCGCCGCGTCGCCAGGAGCATTAGCCCGATTACCAATCGAAGTAGCCTCTGCTCGGCTGGGCAGGGCGCCACTGCAGGCAGGGGTTGCGCCAGGCGGCCCCAGCCCGGCCCGGCCCGGCCCGGCCCGGCCCGGCCCTCGCCTGCACTGCGCCGGGTGCATAGACCTCCCCTCCCCACCTCCTTCGGCCGCTCCGCCCCTCGGTGGAGGTGGGGGGGAGGGCCAACCGACCCCGCCCCGCCCCGCCCGGCTCGGTGGTCTCAGCCTGGCCGCCTTTGGAGCCGCCGTTATAGCCCAACAACTTGCCCGCCCCGCTCAGCTTCACCATCCCCCACGCAGTTCTGGAGCGGTGGATCAGCTGACCGATTCAGCTGCCTGCACTCGTCGCTGTCTCTCACACTGTAGGCGCGGGGCACGGTGCGAAAGCGTTGTCTCTCTCGCACTGAAGGATCGGGTCGTAGGGTTGCGTGAGCGCTGTCTCTCTCGCACTAGGGCCGTGCGGCTGGGAGGGAAGGGCAACTCTGTCGTCTCTCCTATCCCTGTAGGCGCGGCCCGGCAGCTACCCTCCGCCTACGGCTCTCTCGCGGAAGAGGAATGAGGGCAGGGGGGAGGGTTCATTGTAGCAGACGCCACCGGGTGCTCCGCCAAGTTTTAACTTTTAGGGCGCAGATAGGAGAGGGAGAGGGGGGGGGGTTGAGTTGGTTCGCTCCGGTAAGTGTCTCCCGCTGTAGCGAGGCCTGCGGTGCGAGGTTAGAGCAGGGGTAGGGGGTAGTTGAGGTAAGCATGCTTGGGCTAAAAGGCTTGCAGCTGGGTCGCCGCGCGCCTGTCGCGCGCAATGTGAGCCCGAGGCTGGCCGGGCCGGGCCGGGCCGGGCCGCCCAGGTTGGCCGGGCCTGGCGGCATTAATCCCGAGATAAAATGCAAATGCCAGCTATACCAATGCGTGCGCGTTTAATATTTTCCTCAGCGCGGCGAGATTGGATGGAGCAGCCGAGGAGAGGGGAGAGGGAAGGGGGGTTGCGGTGCGATATGAGAGAAAGAGAAAAGTTGAAGCACGAGGGTCGCACGTGTTATTATATGCCCCGGCCGGGCTGCGCCGGTGGCGTGCTTCGACGCGGACCCCGCTCCCCGCCCCGCTCCCCGCCCCGCTCCCCGCCCCGCTCCCCGCACCGCGCCCTTCGCCCCGCCCCGCGCCCCCGCGCACTCTGACTGACCGTGCGCTCGACTGCCTAGCCTCTAGCCTGCCAGCAGCAGTCACGTTACATTTTGCCGATATTCGCCCGGGTGTCGCACGAGCAGCACGAGCTGGAGGGGCACCCTACACGATTTACTCGTACGTGCTGGGCATTTAATTACACACTGCGGTGTACATGGCGGGGCAAGGGGTTATTTTGCACGCACGCGACCCCACCTTCCTGCGTTTCTCTGATGTGCCATGGGGCTCACAAAACATAACCACTCCCGACGCACACGAACTTGTTCAAAATGCATGTCAAAACGTCTGGTGTGCGTCCATGAAAGTCGTGCGTCTGAGCCGAGCAGCGGTGCTGTGGTGGAGTGCGGTATGAGCGTGTGCGGCGCGCGCAAGTTTTGCTCGTAACACGCTCCGCGTATAAGCGCCGCATTGCAAATGATCCGACGCAGCAGGCCTGGCAGGGTCATGTAGTGCGGCACGGCGCCCTCGCCCGCCCCGCCCCGCCACGCCTAAAAACCTGCTGCGGGACGGGGTGGGGTGGGGTGGGCCGAGGGAGGGTGGTGAGAGGTGGAGTGGAGTTGCGCAAAAAGCTCCTTTCAGCCGAGTCGGACCGGCGCGCGGGCGCGCTGCTCTCCCCCGAGCAGATTGAGACCGTCTCCATGGCTCCATCAATCCAGCGGCCGCGCCGCGCTGGGCGCATCTCTCTGTTGGGTAGAGTAGTGTGGTGTCCTGCACCGCAGCGCCCCGCCCCACCCCACCCCACCCCGCCCCACCCCACCCCACCCCGCCCCACCCCGCCCCACCCCGCCCCACCCCACCCCACCCCGCCCCACCCCACCCCGACACCAGGCCGTCATGTGTTTGGTTTTGCCGGCCGTTATCAGGCCTAGTCATCGCTCAGAACGCCCCGCCGCGCCCGCCACATACATCACCGCAGTTCGGCTCCCAACGCTACTATATCCCGGACGTCTCGCCCCGCCCCGCCGCTCCGACCGACCGCTCCATTTTTCAAGTTTGGCGGTGCGCGGCTCTCCGCTTTCCCGCGCAAGCGAAACACATTGGACCGGAAGAGCTAAAGGCGGCGGGGGGAAAGGGGTGGGGGTGGGGGTGGGGGGTCACTCCGCAGGGACGACTTAGCTACACTTTTGTTGTCGCGGTCTGTTTCCCCTTTCTCGACGGCAACTCGGCCCGACCCTGAGCTGGGCGAGCAAGCTGCGGGTCGGCCCGCCCGGGTCGTTTGCGATGAAATCTGAAAATGTTACTGCTCTTGTGGAGGGCTCGGTGTTTCCACCTGCCTCTCACCCCTTCCACGGCTGCCCAGCCCCTGTAACACTCAAAGTCCTTAAAAGTTTGTCCAAGTGTTGTGCTGAGCCGCCGCGCCGCCGCCACCCTGCTGCTCGGGCGGACAGAGGCCCGCAAGTAGGCCATCCTGCCCCGAGTGGCCTGCCTGCTGGGCTGGGCCTTCCCATTGTGACCGGGTGCTGGCTGGCTGGGTGGACCTGCCCCGCCAGGGCTGGGACAGAAATACGCGCCGATAGGAAGGGTCAGATTTATGTGAGGCACCCCGTCCCGACCCGACCGCGTCCCTTTGAGGGAGGTGTGTATGGCCGGGCCGTCTCGCCTGGCGCGAGGAGTTACCTGCGGCGGTGGCGCGGCGCACATCATCCCCTGTTCACGATCGGCAGTCTCCACCTCACCCCTCTCGCCCCCCGCCGCAACCCCTCCTTTTTTTTGGGGGGGGGGGGCCTTCCTCTCCTCTTTGTCGTCTTGTGACTCTTTCTCTTTTATAGTCCGCGCCTGCCGCGCCAGGCCCGCCCCTTCTGAATGTGCCAGCAGAGCGTCCCCTTTCCTTCCTGCTTATGTTGTCCTGGGGGGGCCGGCTCAACTCGGCCCGCGGTCTGTTTTTAGCCCCCTCCCCACGGTCACTCGCGGTCCAGCTCACACACTACGCCCCCCCGCCCCGCCTGGCTTTTGGGCGTCGTGTGCTGCCCGTGCCCGGCGCCAGCCGAGCGATGCCGAAGATCGCTCTCACCCCTCCGTCCTTGTTGCACCTACAGCGGTGCCCTATGCTGGCCATGGCAGTGCTCCATGAGTGCGACGGGGACAGAGGTATGAAAGCGATCTTCGGAATCGCTCGGCAGGCAGGCGCGCCAGGCCCGTCCGTCGGCCCCGTGTAGCGTGACGGTGAAACACATACCGAACGCTGTCGGGCGGGGCGGGGCGGGGCGGGGCGGGGCGGGGCGGGACCTGCCAGGGCTGCGCTCGCGTCACATTCGATTGGGAGGGAAGCGCCAGGCCCGGCTGCCAGGCCGGCTGCTTATGTTCTCCCCTGCCACTGTCTCACGTCGAGACAGCTCGACCCACCCCTCTCCCCCGCCCCGGGCGCGATATAACATACGGACGAAATGAACTACGCCGTCCCGCCCCGCCCGGTCGCGCCCAACACCACCCTGCGCCTCTCTCTCACAGCAGCACACGCGCAGCCGCCGCAGTCAGTCCTAGTCAGGTGTTCCCGGCAGCGCAGCGTCGCCACCCCAGCCCCACTCCATACCCCACCCCTCCCTTGCTCACCGCGCCACCGACTTTCTGCTCTTAAAAGCCACAAGAAGTTAGTTTTCAGGATACGGGGGCGGCATTTCTCCTATTCTGTTGTACAAGTTGCGGGTGCACGTTAAAGCCGTGTAAAGTTATTTGGCAAAAGGTTCATCTACCTTGGCCTGCGGGGCACTCAATCTGAATCACGGGCTGTTTCGTTAACCCGCTGTTACGTCAAGTTGGCCACTTGACCTACTGCATCCCACGCCCTAATGCCGCACGTCAGTTTATCTTTCGCATCCCCTGCGGCGAATCCTTTGTTTGCTGATGAGTATTTAAAGTTCAACGCAAATGAAATCATCGGATTTCTTCCTTTTTCCCCGGCCGCCTGTGGTCTTCGTGACGCTGTCGGTGTGAATTGGCGAAGATCGCGCGCGTCGAGGAGAAGGTGTTGGTTGTCGTCTGCTTGTCTGCTCGAACCTTGTCAGCCGAAGTGCTTTTCCTTGTTCGTCCAATAATGCCGTCTTTCTATTTTCCGCGATTTTTTTTAGCTTGAGGGTTGGGGGGGTGGGGGTGGGGGGGGGGGGGTTCGAGGACCGAGGTGAGGTGGGTGGTGGGTGGTGGGGGAGCAGTTGGCAGAGAATTGCGGGGCTGGGGGTTGTGGCAGTGAACTCCCGCGCGCTGGAGCTGGCGGCGGCTGCTGCAGCAGCGTCTTGCCCACATTTACAACCCCCGCTGTGCTCTGCTTGCTCCGCCTCCCCCCGCAGGCGCTCCTCTCGGGGGGAAACTTTGGCCTACAGCGCTTTCCAATTCGCATGTGCGCGTTATTTACGGCGGGGGCGGAGCGGGGCGGGGCGGCGGGGAAAGCGAACCAGTGACAGGATGTTCCGCTGCGGGGAGGGGAGGGGGCGAGGATCGTTACGTTGTCCCTTTCTATCGCTGGTTCCACCGCAGCCTCCCTCCCTGCCGGCTGCCGCCCCCCGCCCTGGGGGCCCGGGGGGCAGTAGTGGGGAGGAGGGTTGAGGGGGGTTGGCCCGTCGTCCTTTCATCTGCTTTGGCGCCAAATCCGAAACGCTGCGGCTCTTTCGCGCCTCGCCCTGGTCCGCGCGGGGTATTGATGGCCATGTGTCTGGCGTGTGAGCCCCTCCCCCGTCCCGAGCTCCGACTCACGTCACGAAAAGACAGAGAAAGGGGGAGGTGGAAGGAGGTGGGAAAGGGAGGGTGAGATCGAGGAAGGGGTTCGGATCGCGCTGAAGCAGAAACAGTGTGAACGGTGCGCCGTTGGTTCGGGGCGCGGCAGGGCGGGCCGCTAATGCTCTGAACACTGTTATTCGTAATTCATTAGGGCGGCTCTAACAATGCGACCGCGCCGTCATTAGCGCTGCTTTTGCCTCCCCCCCCCCCCCCGCCCTCTGGGCTAATGCTGTGTATTTGGCCGTGCCTGGTGAGCGTTAGGGGACGGCGCCACGCCGCGCCACGCCGTGCCACGCCCCACCGATGACACCGCCTGCCCATTGCTTCCCTCTGCAGATGTCTCGGCTCGGCGGGCAGCTGCAGCCGTACAGCTGCGCGACCTGAAGGTCCCCCGCTGCGGTCGGACACGCGCCTGGCCTGTAGGCATGTTGGCCGCACTTCCTACTCTGGCCCCAGTCAGCGCCCCCAGGCTCTTTGGCCGCGTCCGTGGTGGGCCTTGTTCATTAGAATTCCAGGTTTCATTTAGTAGCAGCGGACCGCGGCGAGGGGCACTTCGAAAAATCATTGTACAGCCCCAAAAAATCATTAAAAATATTAAAAAAACAACAAAATAAAATCAAGTAGAAAGTTGCATAAAAATCCGAAAAATCGAGAAAAAATGAACCCAAAACTGAGAAAAATGGGAACAAAACAAGAAAAAACTCATTTTTTAAAAGTAACATATTATTAGGCAACGAAGTTGCCTTTTAAAATCAGTCGAAACGTTAGTCAGTTGTTTTACATTACCCCTATGGGACAAAAAAATCTGGCCCAAGGGATTTTGATAAAATTTACAGCAGTTATAGAATTGTATATTCTTATTTCAATTTCGAAGTTTTATCAAAATCGCTCTTACAGAAATTTTGGAAATTTGATTTGAAGTTCTGGCTGCTCGACTCGTCAGCGGAGCGAAAGAGAAACCTCCAAAGTCTGCGTTCAAACAAAGCTCTGCTTCAGGTAACTGCGCCAGAAAGAGATGACACCACTGAAATTCGCACGTGACCACCGTACCGCCCTTTCGAAACCTACTTCATTTTTACCGAAAAAATAACAGATCGCCAACCTCAGAGTCAGTCCTCAATTCATGTTTTCAGTCACAGATAAAAATTAGTCTGCCTCTGTGTTTCCTGTCAATGCGTAAAGGCTCCCGCATAATTGTTTGGTAAAGGCCTGAAACATCATTTTACGTCGTTAATAAATATAAAACTAGCAAAATATATTTTGGGTTGGTTTGAGTGGACACCAAGGCGGCATTGTTTATAGCTGGCCCGCTCGGCGCCATGTTTGTGCTGGAAATGTGAGGCGGATAAAATTCACGATTTGGGCTCTCACAGAGAGTTTTGACCTAATATTTTTAATTTCTATTTCATTTAATGGTAAGTGTGTGGCAAATGTGAAACTAGAACCCTTTAATTCTTGGCTGGTGGTTCGATTCAGTGGTTGTCAAGGCGCGTTGTTGACAGCTGGCCCGCTGGGCGACATTATGTGCGCCCGATGTCTGGCGAATAAAATTCATGATTTGGCTATCACCAATAGTTCTGGCTTTCTATTATTAAATTCTTTTTGACTTTGAGGTAAGTGTTCTAACCAAGGGGGACGTATGTCGCGTTAGCGTTAGAATTTTATATTTTTATTTCTTGACGATGGCCCGCTCCTGGCCGCAGCCGATCTTGTTTACGAGTATCTTTCGCGTAAATAACTTTTGTTCCTTCGTATTGAACCTCCGTCCTCCGTGAAACTTAACAAAACGATTTCTGCAGGTCTACAACTGCTATTTTCTCATTCATTTCGGCTGTGTAACATTTCATTCAGCGAAACTGAATAGTTAAATTCGCTTGGTGCGTTAAGGGCGCCTCGACGCGATTTAAGTCTCGAGGTGGACGCGTGAGCCGCAGATCCATCGGCCTTGTTTTGTTGAGTGCAGATCCCAGCCAGCCTAGAACCACGACAGGGATAGGACTGGGCACTCCCACCTCAAACGCGCTCCGTTTTGTCGAAGGGGGCGGCGCCTCTCCCTCAGCCTTCTTCTGTTGAGTGGAAGTCCCAGCCTAGAACCATAGAAGGGAGGACTGCGCACTCCCACATCGAACGCGCTCGGTTCTGTTTATAAGGCGGCGGCGCCTCCTCCAGCTGACTGCGAATAGTGCCAGTTCCGAGGGCGAGCCAAGCCGAATCGGCATTCGGCATTGTCGCCCGCTCGGCCCCTCGCTGCCCCTCTGCGCGGCGCGCAGGGGAGGAGGACCGGAGGACAGTGACTGGGGAAAAGGGGCTGTTGATTCAACTCATGTACAGTAGTTCTAAAATATCTTTTGGAAGAACAAACAAAAATGTGAAAGCAGTGTTCTAATATTCGTTGCACTACGCGCCCTTACTTCAAAAATCAAGCTGATCGGACAATTTTTACTGAGAGACTAACTTCTAAATTGTTTGAGCTAGAGAGCTCAACTTTTGCATTTGATCCGCTATACTAGTGACGCTGATCAAACCGTGAGATAAAATAAATTCAATAATATAATCCAAAAGGCTGGAAATTTTGAAGTCAACGCTTCCACGCATAAACCATTCGCCTAAGTATTTTATGAAACTAAAACATTAACGTACTTCGTGCCTATTAGGATTTCGTAAAATCGTATTTTTTCTTTTTTATCTCGGGAAAAATCAAAAGAAAAATAGAAATCAAAAATTAAAAATAAAAAAAAATCATTGTATAAGTTTTATATGAGTCACTGTGAAAAATACTCGTAAGGGTTACGGGAAAATTTTCCATGATAAAAGTCGTTAAATTACAATTTGAAATTGTAAATTTACAAGCACTCCCTATCGACTAGGAATTGACCGACGAGCAAGAATGGGCAGTCGTAAATTTACGACATATATTGTAAATCAAAATTACAAAAAATGTCGTAAATTTACGAGGATATTTTTCACAGTGGTGATCCCCCCCTCGGACCGCGGCCACCAAAAAGAAAAAGATTACATATTTATAATATATAATCTTTTTCTTTTTGGTGGCCGCGGTCCGCTGCGCAGCTGCTGGCCAGGAGTCAGCCGCGCGTCGCCCCGGGCCCGAGCTCAGCGGCCGAGCCAAGGGGTCCGCTCCGTACCGCACTGGCGGACCGGCGCGAGAAGGAGAAAAGGGAAAATGGAAGGGTCACCCGGCTTATCTCTCGCTCTCTGTCGCACTAACGCTTCTCCCTGCGGGCTCAATTCTGGATGAGTCTTGAATGGAGTGGAGCCTTGGCCAGCTAGCCTCGGCCTCGCTCTCGCTGGCCTGGTCTCCCGTTGGTCCCCGCCCCGCCCCGCCCCGCCCCGCCCCGCCCCGCCGTCCACTTGAGGGCACCTCAGCGTCTTATCCCGGGCCGGTCCGGCTCCGCTTCTCCTCCCGTCCGCCGTTACTCCCGCGGGAGCAGCAACGCACGACTTTTTATTTTAAACAGCTTTGGAGGCTGCGCTCTCTTGCGTGTCGTCGCGCCGGCTTGGCTGTGCTGTGCTGCTGCTTTGCGTTTTCTTTTCACAAAGTCGAGAGGCGTCATTGCGGCTCGACGACTCTACGCTGAGCTGAGCTGGGCCGGGCGGGGCGGGGCGGGGCGGGGCGGGGCGGGGCGGGGTTCTCCGCTGGGATGACTCGGCGCCCCGCCCGCCCGGGTCGGCCCGGGTGCGGAGCGATCCCGCCCAGATGCCGATTTAATGGCATGAAGCCGCCCAACTTGGCGCGGTGCGGCGCGGAGAGGAGCGGGAGCGTGGCCGGCGGACTGGCTGCTGCTCCGCGCCCCGGGCCCCGCGGGCCGTCGTGAGGCTTATCTCTCAGCGTCAAGTCCAGCGGAACTTTTGAGAGTTTCAGTCTAAAAATAGAGAGAGAGGGAAAAAAACGAAAGATTTAAGAGAAAAAAAAGACGCGATGAAACTGCTTCTACAGACAATGAAAAGCAATGCAAACGATGCGGTGGCGGCAGTGTACGAAGCGGTCGCTTCCAGTAGGATGACATCAGCCTGCCTGACCCGCCGCGCTGACCCTACCGCGGCGGGTATCCGCAGGCTGCGGATAGCTCTGTGTGCGTGTGTGTGGTTCCAAGGACGCGGCCCAGCCCGGAGTAGGAGCACACATGCTGACTTATTCTGCCGGGTCGGCCTCGGCGAGTTAAAGCGCGGAAGGGAGAGACAGCGTCCCTGTCCTCTCTAATAGCGCGACGACCTCACTTCTAGTTCTACTGTCCCACCGTAGATGGCGGTCGCTGTGCAGGAGGGTCCGCGCGCGGCACTTAAAACATGCCGCGTTCAACCAGGTTTGTTTTTTTTGCCCTCCTTGCTTCTGGGCCTCTTGTCGGGTGAGCAGTAAGAGGCCTCGGACCCTCTCGGCGGTGCCCAGGCGTCCCCGGAGGCGGTTTTGAGCGTCGCGTTACTCGTTTCGCGCCGCTCGCCGCGCCGGGGAGGCTGCTGCGCGCCGCGCGCCGCCATCTGAGAGCAAAGCCGCCCTCTGTCCCCAGCCGCCGGGCGTGCAGTGCCTCGCGGCTCTCGGGGAGCGCGCGGGGCCAACAGACCTACACTAGTGACGCTGGATCAGAGTTTTCTTTTTCTTCCTTTTTTTCCCCCGCGCGAGTGTGCCCCGACTAGTGCAGTCATGTGTACTTTTTTGCTGCAATCTTTGCAATTAAACTATGAAAACGTGCCTATCAATAAGAAAAGAGGAAGAAGAAAAAAAAACCAATCGAGTGCCTTGCATTGGGCGCAAGTATAAGTGGGTATACGGCTATAGCCTAAAATCTTGCAAACGTAGTAAATTACCAATTCATTAAGATAAGTTGTGCACCATAATCCTGCAATCTGTGCACATATTATGGTTTAGTCGCGCCCCCCTGGTTTTTCCCAGATTTTCGACGTCTGTAAAATGCACGACAATTATAAGCGATCTCTGTAAAATATTTTCTCTGTAGATCTCCGATACATTTCATGTAAATTAAATTTACAAGCCATTTTTAATCGTGATTAAATTTTATCTCTATGCGTAGAGCTCGTAACTGAACGATTTGAAATGGTAATTTTACTATTGAACTCCGAAGAAGAAAAAATTCCGTACAACTATTTTCCATAGTGATGTCTGCGTTGTTATTATCTGCTTGACGCTTCTCGGTGAGTTCGTTGGCTTGTCTCGAGCAGCGTAGCGTACCAACGTTCTGCAAATATTCGTGTATCGTATCGTAGCACCATGTACTGATTTCTGCGCCCTGCGCCAGCCGCGCTGCAGAGCGCCCCTCGGCCGGGACGTCGTGACACAATTAGGGGCGGTTGGGCACGGTCGTCCGCCCCACCCTGCTCCGCCCCGCCCCGCGCACTGTTGCACACGCCTGACCTGGCTGGCGCTTCACATCATCCATCTTCCTCGCTCTTTCGCACCCTTTGACTCGCTCTGTCTCTCCCTCTGGAAAATTGTGAAGCCCGAGCGAGCAGCGGTGCGAGCTGGGTGCGGAGCGGGCGGCCGCGCGCTCAATGGCGCTTCAACACGAGGCCCACCCCCACCCCCAGTGGCGCCGCCCACTATCCACCCTGCCCCCCGCTCGGCCCGGCCTCCCCCCGCCCCGGCCTACCCCGGCCTACCCCGGCCTACCCTCTTTGCTCGTTTGTCTCGAATTTTAGGTTGCAAAACTTCCCTGGCCCGTGCTCGGTGCTCGGGCCAGGCGCTTGGCGCTCACTCCTTTGTGATGTGAGTAATGAGTGTCGAGTTTCTCGCTCTCCATCTCCCCTCCCCCCTTCTCCTTACGACAATTAGTTGGTGCGGTGGCCTTAATCACCCCGCCAGACTTTGAAAATATGATGAGCCACGTTGCTCCTGCAGAAACACTCGGCACGGCACGGGGCTGTGCTTCAGTGCTTTTGTTTCTTTACTCGTTGTTCCTTGCGCTGTTTTTCGAGACTAAAGGCTCAGAGGGCCACGGCTGGCCGGGCCGACCCCTCGGCAGGACAGGAAGGTATGAATCAGGGCCCTGCCCTGCCCTGCCTCCCCTCTCACTGCCCTTCCCTTCCCTCCAGCGACCCTTCTTCCGGCTGCCCCGCTCCGCTGCTCCCCTGGTGGTGCCGTACCCACTGGCCAGCCGTCTGAGGGTCCAGCGCCCCTACCCACCCCTCAGCGCTGCTCAGCGCTGCTCAGCCCAGCGCCGCTCAGAGCCCCAGCGCCGGTCCGGTCTTGTCCATGATGAGGACGCTGATGGTCCAGATGGCTGCATTATTCAGATGGGCTGCTCCGTTCGGCTGGCGCGGCGGCCTCCGGTGCCTCGGCCTGGCCTGGCACCACCTGTTACAGGTGGGGCGGGCAGGGCGGCGGAAGTGTGCGGCCCGGCGGACACGGCGACCCCCCTGCCTCGCCCGGGTGAGCGCACGGACGTGCCTCCGTCCACTCTGTTCCTTTCCTCGTTCTTAATACGTTAAAAAACGTCAAAATAACTTCATCCTTAAAAACAAAGATGAGGACTGCCTACTGCGCCTTCTGTACCTCCCTTAGCGCAGAAATAAGCTCGCCGACGAGAGACTCGTGTTCTTATAGCACGTTTTTTCCTCTCTTTTTTTTTTCCGAGGAGCGCCTCTTCTCAAAGTTTTATTGCCCCGGGCTGTGTTTGGGCCGCGGGCCGCGCGGACGCGCTGCTCGTCGCCAGCGCGAGGGGCGCGCATTCCCGAGCGCGAGCACGCAGGGCGGGGCGGGGCGGGGCCCTGGGGCCCGCCGGGAGGGAAGTGCCCTCCAGCCCCGCGCGCAAGCGCCCCCCGGCCCCGGCCAGCCCAGCAGCCCAGGCGGACTCTGTTTTTATAGCTGCGAGCTTCTAAAAGTGTTGCGACGGCACGTAACGGCCCCTCCGCATCCGTAGGGTGATAGCGGGGCGGGGCGGGGCGGGGCGGGGCGGGGCGGGGCGGGGCTTGCAGCACGCGACGCGCCGGGCAAGCGCAGCGGGATGGGACGGGGCGTCGGGTCGGGCCGCCTGCGGTGGTAGGCCAAGCGTTTCGCTCAGCTGCCGCCCGGTTGCCTACCCGCCGGGCGCTCACTGCTGCTGCAGGCGCTCGCCTCCGCGCCTGCGCGTGGCTAATGGGGAGGGGAGAGAGGGGGTGGGGGCTCGTTGGTCTACTCTCTTCTTGTTTTCTATTTCGAGAGTGCATGACGGTGGCTTGGCGGGGCCGGGCCGGCGGGCAGACAGACCAGACCAATGAGGACTGGCTCTCTGAAAGAAAGCAGCTCCCCCATCTCTCTCTCTCTCTCACTGACTCTTCACTCAGGGTCTCCCCCTCTCTTTCTCTGTTTCACTCACTCTTCACTCAGGAGCTCCCAGGGGCTCTCCGCCCGCATTCCCAATTCATGGCCACGCGGTACCCGTTTGTCCGCTTCTCCTCGGCCAGTATGGGGGCGAACCTCATCTCCGCTTCACGACCAAGCTTGAGGCGAAAATGGAATAATAAACACGAAGAATGGACTCAGCTGTAGCAGTAAATCTGCGTAGTCTTTAAGGAACCGAAAGGTTGACGGCGGCGGTGTACTGCTCTGCTCTCGCGACGGAACGGGTGCGCACCGTCGCTGTGTTGGCACGGGCTTCCTTGCCTTGTTCTGTGCGGACAATGCCGCTTTTCGACCGAGAGACAGATAATTGATGGCATTTTTGGGATTAGGGCCAGCCAGGCCCGCGGCCCCTCCCGCCACGCCCCGCCACGCCCCGGGCAAGAGTGGGCAGTTGTCCAATACGTGTCGAAGTCGGGCCGCATTATACCTACCGGGTGGGCCGGCGCGCGGGCGGGTGAAGTTTGTCGTTGCGCTTCGAGTTTGGCCGAGTTGGTTGGTTGACCCGCGCCCGCCCGGGGGTAGATTGCACGGAGACGGGCCACCCGCGGCCCGACACGGCACGGGACGGTTCGCCGACTGGAGCACAGCTGCCTACCCCACTCACCTCCCTCCAGGCTCTGCCCCCCCCCCTCATACCCCTTTCGGAACGAGACACATATTGAGGCCGTAAATAGGGGTGGCCCAGGCCGGCCGTCCTAGTGCTTTTCCCCAGCGTGGCCGACAATGCAGCGCCGTAAAAGTGTGACGAGTTGGCGGGGCCGGGTGGGGCGGGCGCTGCCCTGCTCGTCCTGGGCCATCGCTCTCAGCGGCGGGCGGGCCGGCCCAGGCGCCGACGACTTGGCACTGCCAACGGCTTCATCTCGGAGCGGGTCGGCGCGTCGTTTTTGTCTTGTATTTTTGGGCGTGTATGTGTGTGTGCGCGGGGGCAGCGCTCCGGCCTGGCCCGGCCCATGTCTGGGAGGGAGGGTGGCTGCTGTACGAGAGGCTGGTGTGGCTCTTGTTGCCGCCCCGCCCTGAGCGCCACCGCCACCGTGGCTTCACGCTATAGCGGGTGGCGGGTGGACGAGAGGCTGGTGTGGCTCTTGTTGCCGCCCCGCCCTGAGCGCCACCGCCACCGTGGCTTCACGCTATAGCGGGTGGCGGGTGGACGAGAGGCTGGTGTGGCTCTTGTTGCCGCCCCGCCCTGAGCGCCACCGCCACCGTGGCTTCACGCTATAGCGGGTGGCGGGTGGACGAGAGGCTGGTGTGGCTCTTGTTGCCGCCCCGCCCTGAGCGCCACCGCCACCGTGGCTTCACGCTATAGCGGGTGGCGGGTGGACGAGAGGCTGGTGTGGCTCTTGTTGCCGCCCCGCGCGCCCCGCCCTGAGCGCCACCGCCACCGTGGCTTCACGCTATAGCGGGTGGCGGGTGGACGAGAGGCTGGTGTGGCTCTTGTTGCCGCCCCGCCCTGAGCGCCACCGCCACCGTGGCTTCACGCTATAGCGGGTGGCGGGTGGACGAGAGGCTGGTGTGGCTCTTGTTGCCGCCCCGCCCTGAGCGCCACCGCCACCGTGGCTTCACGCTATAGCGGGTGGCGGGTGGACGAGAGGCTGGTGTGGCTCTTGTTGCCGCCCCGCCCTGAGCGCCACCGCCACCGTGGCTTCACGCTATAGCGGGTGGCGGGTGGACGAGAGGCTGGTGTGGCTCTTGTTGCCGCCCCGCGCGCCCCGCCCTGAGCGCCACCGCCACCGTGGCTTCACGCTATAGCGGGTGGCGGGTGGACGAGAGGCTGGTGTGGCTCTTGTTGCCGCCCCGCCCTGAGCGCCACCGCCACCGTGGCTTCACGCTATAGCGGGTGGCGGGTGGACGAGAGGCTGGTGTGGCTCTTGTTGCCGCCCCGCCCTGAGCGCCACCGCCACCGTGGCTTCACGCTATAGCGGGTGGCGGGTGGACGAGAGGCTGGTGTGGCTCTTGTTGCCGCCCCGCCCTGAGCGCCACCGCCACCGTGGCTTCACGCTATAGCGGGTGGCGGGTGGACGAGAGGCTGGTGTGGCTCTTGTTGCCGCCCCGCCCTGAGCGCCACCGCCACCGTGGCTTCACGCTATAGCGGGTGGCGGGTGGACGAGAGGCTGGTGTGGCTCTTGTTGCCGCCCCGCGCGCCCCGCCCTGAGCGCCACCGCCACCGTGGCTTCACGCTATAGCGGGTGGCGGGTGGACGAGAGGCTGGTGTGGCTCTTGTTGCCGCCCCGCCCTGAGCGCCGCCGTCACCGTGGCTTCACGCTATAGCGGGTGGCGGGTGGACGAGAGGCTGGTGTGGCTCTTGTTGCCGCCCCGCCCTGAGCGCCGCCGCCACCGTGGCTTCACGCTATAGCGGGTGGCGGGTGGACGAGAGGCTGGTGTGGCTCTTGTTGCCGCCCCGCGCGCCCCGCCCTGAGCGCCACCGCCACCGTGGCTTCACGCTATAGCGGGTGGCGGGGCGCGCCGGGCCTCTCGACCCTCCACGAGGGGGCCAAGCTGGGGTTTGCGTGACAAGGGCTTTGGCCAGGCCATTGGGCGGTCGCCGCCACGCCATGCCAGCCGATTGGAAAATGCTAACGAGCCCAACACCCCCACGCCACGCCACGCCACGCCCTCTGGTCAGCGGGGAAGGTGGCTCGGCACGATACGGCTCGGGGCGGGGTGGTATGAATCTGAAGGGCGCAGCGCGGCTGCGCGTCAAGGCATCGCGCCCCGCCACGCCCCGCCACGCCCCGCAGCACAGCACCCTGCCGCCCCGTTGGCTTCGGCTTGCGCCCGCAAGCAAAGGTCGCAAATAGCTGCGCGCCGCGAGCGCACTCATTCTTCAAGAGTCAACATTGAGCAGTGGGGCAGTAATTGCCGGGGCGATGCACATCGGGCGATGGTCGACGACAGCGGGTCGCATTGCGACACGCGGCGCGGGGGCGGAGGGTTTCGGGTGACGTGATGTCACGGGCGGCAGTCGGCTTGCTCGTTACTCGCGCGCGGCTCAGCGTACCGTTGTCTGCACCATGGGCTTTCATGAACTGTGGCCCTTAAACTGCTCTTTTTCCCCTCATCTGTTATGGTTTTCACCTCTAACGCACGTTGTTTTTCTTTTCTTTTTTCCAGGTGAGTATGACGCAACACCAGAGCGGTGAAGCCGGGGAGTTTGCGTTGTCTGTGAGTAAATGTCCACGAAAATTGAAAAACCGCGAGGGTAGATTCCAAATTTTAAAAATAAATAATGATAGTAAAAACAAGAAGGAAATGGGGGCATGCAAATGTAGAGAGGGCGTAGCTTTCCTAAAAGAGCGTATTTAAGATAGAGTTGGTCGGGTTTCTTTATTTTCCGGGGCGAAAGCCCGCCAGTGCCTTTCTTCCCCACGCCACGCGCCACGCCCTTCTGTAGTAACAGTCTGAAATCTTGTCCGCGAATCAAGAGGAGGAGGGGGTAGGGCGAGAGGGAAACAACTCTTAAATTTTCATGCACTTCGTAATTCTGAAAAATTCTGGAAAATTCAGATATACATTTTAGGGAAAATTCAGAAAAAAATGGGAAAAATTCAAGCAAAATTCATTTATCTTCACAAAAGTTCAAGAAAAACTCACAAAAATTACAAATTGTGTACACCAAAACTCGGAGTTGTTTCCTCTCGGGGTGGGGTGGTATCTCGCGCAGCTCACCGGACCACCAGCCTTTCTGGTCCGGGCCGGGCGGTACAGCCGCGCGATGCGCTGTCATCGCTATTTCCAGTTGGCGTGCGCTCGTCTCTAATAGCGTCCTCGTCGTGTCGTCAGTTTCCGTCTTACTGGTCTTACTCACCTCCGCCCGCCTCGTCTCGGCCTAGCCGCGGGCCGAGTCAATAAGCTCTATACGTGCGTTGGACGGAAATCTAAATTTAGCAATATTATTTTTTTTTTCGGTCGCGCTGCGCTGCCAGCCGCGCGGCCTCATTGCAACAGGGTGCGCGCGCGCGTTTCATGCCTTTCATCTATTTTCGGAGCCCTGGACGCTGCGGGCGCAGCAGGGCTGCAGTTGGTTGCGCGCCTGGTTCGCGCCCGCTCCGTCCAGAGTGCGCTGCGGGGCGCCGTGTGTCCGCGTGTGACCCCGGGACCCGCTCCCCAACCGGACCCGCAGGACGAGCGGAGCCGGAGCGGGGCGGGGCTGGGCAACATTATCTCTGGGCATGGGGACCTGCTGGCCGGCCACGCACTTTGGAGTGTGGCGGCGCGGCCTATTGGCCGGCGGGAAGCGCGTGCGGCGCCACGTCTGCTCGGCACTAAACCCTCCCCTAAACCCAAACCCCGCCGGAACGGGCCGGATGCGCATTTGGGACGGCTGGCCCTGCCCTGCCCCGCTGGAGGCTGCTGGGGGGCGGGGCGAGCTCGCTGGAGGCCCTGCTGGAGGCTGTTGGTGGGAGAGGGAGAGATTTCCCTGGCTCTGGCGCGCTTCTCTTTCCGACTGGGCGCTTTTGGGGAGGGGGCTGGGGGGAGGCTGAGAGGAGACGAGACGTCTCCTATCTGGGAGGTGGAGCGAGGGCCTCCTCCAAGGGCCGAGGCGCGACACGACGCGACTCAATGCCGCCCCACTTCGCTATACGGACCCCTCCCTCCCCGCGCCAACAAAGAGGAAGAGGAGATGGCGGAGAAAATGAGATGAGGATTCGGACCGTCTCCATCTCCGCCCTCATCTTTCTTTCTCTCTATCTTTCTCTTTCGCGCCGCGGCTGCTGCCTCTCCTGGTGTAGCTTATCTGGCCGATGCAGGCAGCAGTCATGGTTTTTGATTAGGGCCGCGCCCCGCATCTCGTCCGAGTGGTGCGCTGCGCCCTGCCTGTCCCACCCCCACCCCTTCCCTCAACCCCCTCCCCCTTGTCTCTCACCCCCGCGCACTTTACCACTTTTCCCAATTCCTCTTCCCTCGTTCGCATAATTCGATTATGGTGCGGGGTGGCGTGGCGGTGACAGCACGCTCTCGAGAGCTAGAGTGCCCAGATGGAGCTGGCCGCGCGCGGGGGCTGGGCGGGGCGGGGCGGGGCGGGGCGGGCAGCAGCGCTTGTCTATTCCGTGCGGATGTGGTACACCTCTCTCTCTCTCTCTCTCTCTCTCTCTCTCCTTCTCTCTCTCTCTCACTCACACACACACTCTCTTTTGCTCTTCATTGTGGGGCGCGGCCGCGGTCGACGGCTGCTGACGGCCGCGTGACACGACGAGCACGGCAATTCCAAATCCGCCATTCTTATTCGCCATTATTATTCAGGTTAAGTGCCCCGCCCCGCTCCGCGCCGTGCCGCCAGCAACCACCCACTCGAAAATCTTTGTGTGGAATCATTTCCGGCGGAGCGTTGAGGGTGGCGGATGCTGCTGCTTCTGCCTCTGCGGCCCGCCGCACCCAGAATAGTATGTTCTTGATTTCTCTGTGGACTTAAATTTTTGAGTACATTTGTTTGTGTCGTAAGCTAAGATAATTGATACAAGGAAAAATTTATACTGATGTCAAGTATTTTGTTACTTAGTCTACTTAGAAAACCCACTTTTCTGGGTGCGTGAGGCTGAGTGTTAAGGGGGCCGCGCTGCTCCGTTCTGTTCGAAGAGTGGGTCGAATGGTCTCATGGTCTGGCTTTAATGGCAGGAAACGGGACTGTACCGTACATTGTGGAAAAAAAAAATATCTAAGTACAAGATTATGGAGAAACTGTGTGTTAGGTTTGTCGTACCTCTACAGGTCACGTTTGACTGTCCAAAACTTGTTATTCAACCATATCGCAAGAATATCATCAAATTATGAACCTTGCTGCAAATTTCTGACGTAAATTTACGAAAGGGTATCGCATAAGTTCAGAGTCACCAAGGAGACACCAATTTCTGACAACTCTTGTAATTTTCTGAATAATATCGTTAAGACGAGGTAAATAATCTCTTAAATGTACGAAAAATTACGTTAATTTAAGAAAAGTTTCAGAAACATTTTTGGTCTTTCTACCAAATTGTAGGCTGTAACTTCTCAACGCTACTCGTTACGTATTAGAGAAGTTCTTTATTTTTACAACGTAGAATTATAACTTGTACACTGTAAAAAATTTTGTTGTTGATTAACAGCAAAAGTGTTGTTAACTTTTTAAACAACATTTGTTGTTAAAAAACAAACTTTTTGTCAAAGGTCAAGAGTTCAAAAAATTTCTTTTTTTCTAAAAAAGTGTTTTGGTCTCATTACTGCGCAGAAAGGTTATTAACTACAAACTTCACTGTTCTCCGACAAAATTTGTTAGTTAAAAAGTTAACAACACCTATGTTGTCACGTTACAACTCATCCATACCGTTCCATACACATAAGTTTTTTGTATGGGGCCATATGGTAAGAACAGACGGATATTTTTAAGTGTAATACTAAAAACAACTCCTTTGTTCGAGAACAAGGTGCTCGTCGTGCAACTTCTTGTCTCCTGACAACTATTTTTTACAGTGTAGTTATATCGTTTACCACAATCGAAAACAAAACAATTTGTTGTAAATTGACGAACAATTTTTTTTTCTTCCCCCGCAGTCCATGTGTGTGGGTGCCGTGTCGTATCTGACCTAGGGGGGCGGGAAAGAGACCCCGCGCCATTCATTTCCCACCCTATCCGGCTTAGTGTGCAGCTTTTGAAGAGCGAGAGAATGGGAGGGAAAGAGGAATGTAGAGTGGGCTGGTTTGGTGGTGTTTGAACCCAATACGTAATGTGCTGCCCGGCCCGGCGCGGCCCGCTCTCGGATAAATCAGCACGGCCATAACTGTCGTTGGCAGCGCGGGGCGGGGTAGGGGCCCAAGACCGGGAGCGCACCGTCCCCGCCCGCCCCAGGGCAGTTACGCCCAGATGTCTGGGACACGCCACCCGCGCGCCGGTTAAGGTCTCAAGCCCGCTGCTGAGGCTAGCACGCCGGGGAAGGAGGAATTAATAAAAATTGGGGGGGGGGGGGGACGTCATGCACGTTTAATGAAAAAAGGGCAGGTGACAAGGTCTAGCCGAGATCGGAAATTGTTTGATCCCCCCCCCCGCCCCCTGCTCTGTGCTCTGCTCGTCTCGCACCGCCTGCCTCCCCTGGCCTCGTCCGGGTCCTCTGTGGGGGGTGAACCCCATCGGGCGTGTCGAGTCGACCCTCCCCTGCCCCCTCACCCACCCCTCCTGGGCGCCACGTCCCGAAACTGTAATTACCTTGCATTAGCATACAGGTCGGGGCTGCGCCCGCCCCGCCTACGCGTCCCCGCACGCTCCTCGTCTCGCCCTGTCCTGTCTCTCCTGGTTCATTATTTTGTTCCTTGCCTGTATTTTTTTTCTTTTCTTTTTTGTACTTACACGTTTTTCTCCCACAGCGCACCTCGTTTTCCAATCTGCGTCAAATCTCTCCCCCACTGCCTCCCAGGCTCCCCCCCCCCCCTCTCCGCGCGCTCAAATCTGCCCGCACGCGGTGCGACTGAAACGTTGATCAGATTTCACCCCCTTCCCCCCTCTCCCTCCACCAGCCCTCCCCCTGCGGTGACAGCGGTGTCCCGTACGCTCCCACGTGGTACGTGGTCGGCATTTACGCTGCCGCGCCAGCTGCGTGATTAGAAACGCAGGAAACCTACGCGGGATGAATCGAATCGCGTCACGCCTTTGTTGGTCTGACCAGTCGATTCCGAAAAAAAGACTGATCAGAACCCAACCCCGGGCCGGGCAGGCCGGGCCTGCCGTCCGATTCAGAAGAGCGCGCTTTCGTAGCTCCGTCCTTGTCACACTCATGGGTCTCGGCCACCAGGAGTGAGTGAGAGGGCACTACGAAACGATCTTCTGAACCTGGGGGGCTGCGACAGCAGCGGCGCGTCAGAGCCAATCGTCCGCGTGATGTCCTTTCTGCCAACGAAGCGCCAACCCCACCGGGGCGAGAGCGAGGGCGTTTTAATTTGGGCGCGGGAGGTAAGGGGGAGGGGGAAAGAGGAGGGGAGACAGATAGACACGGACGGACGAAGAGGATACATAGGTAGCTCTGATCGTTATCCGCGTCGTCTGCTCCGCGGCTATACGCACCTCCCCCCACCCCCCGCTGCTTATTTCGCCAGATTGATCCCCGTTGTTGTTGTTGTTGGCTCTGGTCCACGGGCTTTCTGCTCGAGCGAGCGCGGAGAGAAGGGGGAGGGGGAGGGGGAGACTTGCGCGGGCCTGGACCGGACAACGTCTAGCGCTGCAGGGCGATGTTCCGCACGCCGTCTTCGTCTCTCTGTCCTTGTTGCACTCACGGGGCAGTCCCATAGGGAGCGAGAGAGAAGACACTACCGAACGATACCCCTGAATCCGCCTGCTCCAAGAGACTTTGAAGTTGTGGACCGCCAGTCCCGTCCCGTCCCGCACCCCACCTTGTGGCGCCGCGCCGCTGCGCCGCTGACCGCAACTGGAGGAGTAGTGTTGTGGGGCGGCGCCGTTCCAATTAGAGTAGGCCAGGAGGCTGTGCGGCGGGGCGGGAGGGAGCGAGGGACCTAACCTTTCCGCCGTCGCGCCGTGTTCATAATTTCCTCTTCCCCGGCGGGGTGTTGCAATAAAGCGGACGGAGGGAGGGTTGGGGGGTGGCGTCATTACGCCCGTTCCAATCACCGGCCCGCCTGCGCTGCGCTGCTACCCCCGGGGTCCAGGTGGGTCGCGCCGCCGGGCGGGCCGCCGCGCCTGGCCTGGCGCCTGCCTGGGACGTCCATCTCAAAAGGGTGCTGGAATTGCGCGCCTTTCAGAGCTTGTTAGCCTGCGGCCCGCGGCCCGGCCATAATGTGTCCATTCATTCTCATTCATGCCTCGCTTCTATTTCTCTCTCTTCTCTTCTCTCTCTCTCTCTCTCTCTCTCTCTCTCTCTCTCTCTCTCTCTCTCTCTCTCTCTATGTCTGTCTCTCTCAGTCTCTCTCTCTCAGTCTCTCTCTCTCTCTCTCTCTCTCTCTCTCTCTCTCTCTCTCTCTCTCTCTCTCTCTCTCTCTCTCTCTCTCTCTCTCTCTCTCTCTCTCTCTCTCCCCCACACTCACACTCCTTTACCGTTCTCCTTTTTTTGCATGCTGTAAACGGCAGAGCGCGAAGCTATTTGCAGAAAGAGAGTAAGGTGCACACGCTAACTGAACCCTGACGCACTACTACTTGGAGCACATGCCGTTTGGAGAGTTCTACTCTCATGTGCGTAAACTATGCCAAACTTTCTTCTGTATGCACGAAAGTTTGCAGAGATATGTACAGTTTGTGCATTCCTATAACTTTGTGCATAGCTAGGGCTGCATTAGTATATGGTAATGCTAAAACTATCCGTAGGGTTTTGTTTGTCGAGGTGCGCTGCAGGGTATGCGCGACGCTCGTAGCGCGTAGTGCGTGCCCGAGGGGGCATCCACTCCCAAATATCGCGGCCCGACTACTCCCTAATACATCTATTACTTGTAATAGATTTCTATTACGCCTAATACATTTCTATTACGGATATTACATGTATTACTTACTATTACGCATCTATTACAGCTATAATGCTCACATTACAGGTAATACTCGACTATTACAAAACTAATACACCTCCATTACCATTGAAATTTCGCGCCGAAGTATTGTGGGATGAACTTCCGCAGTAGTGACTGCCAATAGTGGATACTGTATACACCACGTAGCACGTAGTAATGAGGAATCCGCTATGGGAAATTGTTACCTATCTGCCTTCACTGTTAGTTATTGCTTATCTTTCTCTCTCTCTCTTCCTCCGTATTTTGGTAATTCGGAAAAAGTTTTCATTCGTTTATAAGATGGAGTAGAATACTGGACTACTCGTCTAGTAATAGATTTTGTAATACCCGTAATATTCGTGTATTAGGCGTAATAGATGTAATATCTCTGTAATAGCCGTAATAAATGTGTAATAGGTGTAATAGTCGCGTAATTGGTGTAATAGTTGTGTAATATAATGTAATAGGTGCGTAATAGCACGTATTTGTTTTGTAATAGATGGTAATATTCACGCAGCAGTTGAGAAATGCGGTTAAATATCGTCTCTGGGACATCAGATTTTTCTAATTTACTCGGCACTCTCTCCCTTGGAGTCATTCGTCGTTCCTTGGTCATTCCCTATGGAAAAGGTAGGGGTGCAGCTGGGGAGGGGGAGGGGGAGAGGGAGAAGCACTGTGCCTTCTCGCCCGCCAATCGCGCCCCAACGACAACGACTCTTCGTTGCGCCGGCCACCTTGCGTTTTGCCTCCGTGTTCCAGGTATCGTCCGACTTTTATGTCCCCCTCCCCCTCCCCAGCTGCACCCCTACCTTTTCCATAGAGAATGACCAAGGAACGACAAATGACTCCAAGGGAGAGAGTGCCGAGTAAATTAGAAAAATCTGATGTCCCAGAGACGATATTTAACCGCATTTCTCAACTGTTGCGTGAATATTACCATCTATTACAAAACAAATACGTGCTATTACGCACCTATTACATTATATTACACAACTATTACACCAATTACGCGACTATTACACCTATTACACATTTATTACGGCTATTACAGAGATATTACATCTATTACGCCTAATACACGAATATTACGGGTATTACAAAATCTATTACTAGACAAGTAACCCGACTAATACACGAGTGGATGCCCCCTCGTGCGTGCCTCTGTGTGCGAGTGAGTGAGGATATGTGGGAGGGACGCCGGGGCGTAGCTGAGCGGGTGGCAATCCGCGCGATGAGTGCGGAAGTCCGGCTCCGGACCGGAGGGCTAGAGGGGGGTGGGGTGGCAGGACCGGACCGTGACTAGGGGCCGCGCGAGAGCTTGGAGCATGAGGTGCTGGGACAGGAGCTGAGCTGCAGGCTGCAGGGGCAGGGTTGTTACAGGTCATGGAAAACCTGGAAGTCATGAAAAAGTCAGGGAAATCAAGCACCGAGTCATGGAAGTTTGTTAAATTGCAGTATCGACCGTGTCCTCTGCCTGCCGCGCCGTAACAAAGGTTTTGCTCGAGGTGGTGCTGTCTTCGAAAATCATTGAACCAGGCCAAAAAATCACGAAAAAAAAATAAAAAAAAATAAAAATCACAATAAAAAAATAAAAAAATCACAGGTTTTTTCAGAAATCATAAAAGAATCAATGCAAAATCAATTTAAAAAATCCCTCAAAATCAAAAAAAAAAACTCCAAAAATCAATGAAAAATAAAAAATCATAAGAAAATCAAAAACCAAAATGAAAATCAACACAATCAAGAAAATAAAAAATCATGCTGTATTCAAAAAATTAACAAATATCAGATAAGAATCAAAGTAAAAGATCGAAAAAAAATCAACAAATTAAGAACAATCGGGAATGCCCCAGAAAATACACGCACATCTGATCCAAGTTATTCTCTCAATTACATGATTAAATGGGATTTTTAGTAAATTATTGTGAATTATTTCTATTTATTCCTGGGCGGGGCTGGGCGGGGCTGGGCGGGGCGGCCCACAGGGGTCCTCCACCCGCCCCTGCCCCTCCCCGACGAGGCTCGTAACGCCCTGCTGGCGTTATGAGCCTCTGCGCCCCTGATTGGCAATTCCGAGGCCTTTATTGGAAATGTCTTCCTCTCCGCGGGTACCCCCTCCCCCACGGCCGCCTAGTAAATAGGGAGATATCGGCCTGGAAATGACTTGCTGTCGCCGCGGAGGAGTCTCGGAAAGGGTGTGGGGGGGACGGGTCCAGGAGTAAATGCTCTCCACGGAGAGGAGTAACAAGCCGCTGGGGAGACTCAACTACCAGGACGTGAGCGAAATGATGATAAAAATACAAGACGAACGTGACTTAATTTCGATTATTCCAGTCTCGTTTACTGTAATTTTTTTTCTTTTTCACCCTGCGCCATAGCGTCAGTCTGCATGGAACAGAAAAGGAAGTGCATCGTGATGCGGCTGCTCCTCTAATGCCACCCTCTCTCTGTGTCCTCCCGTGAACCTTATCAGCCTCCACCCCTCCGCCCTGCACAGAGAGGTGAGCCTGGCAGGAGTGAGGATGTGGGCCGCGCCGGGTCGCGCCGGGCCGGGCCGGGCCGGGCTTAGGGGGACTCAAGCCTTCCGTCAACTCGCCGCTAGAGAGGCAGGCCTCCTGGTTGGTCAGGCACCGCGAATTCGCTCTGTGGTTGGTCAGGCACCGCCTGAGCGCTGCGAGTTGACGGCTCTCTCTCTCTCTCTCTCTCTCTCTCTCTCTCTCTCTCTCTCTCTCTCTCTCTCTCTCTCTCTCCCTCTCTCCCTCTCTCCCTCTCTCTCTCTCTCTCTCTCTCTCTTCTCTCTCTCCCTCTCTCCCTCTCTCTCTCTCTCTCTCTCTCTCTCTCTCTCTCTCTCTCTCTCTCTCTCTCTCTCTCTCTCTCTCTCTCTCTCTCTCTCTTCCTCGCTCGGAGTCGCTCTCGGGGCTGCTGTGCCCTGACGACAGCGCGCCGCGGCGCCCTCGCCTCGCGCCTTACATCGAGCTGCTCGTAAACGGGCCACGCGGGAAGCAGGAAGCAGGAGAGGGAGGAGTGGAGGAGCCGAGCGGTGCGGGGAGATGGCGCCGTACCGCACCGCAGCCTCGGGGGGGCGGGGGCTCGCGCACGCCTCCGCTCTCACGAACACACACACTCGTTTGTAATGGTGTGGTGTCCCTGCCCTCTCTTTCCCGCCTCCACTGCCACCTCATTCCCTGGTGGAGCCACCTCCGGATTAGAAGCGCCAAGCGCCACAGCCGCGCGCTGTGCCAGTCCCGTGTACCCCGCCTGCCTGCTCTGCTCTGGTCTCGACGAGGGGGAAAGAACTATGAATTTTGTTGTAAAAGTTTTTTGAATTTTTCAAAATTTTTGCTTGAATTTTACTCAAATTTTTGTAAATTTTCCTGAATTTTTTTATGAGATTAAAAACATTTTTCTGAAATTTTAAGAATTTTTCTGAATTACGAGGTGTACCAAAATTTTAGAGTTGTTTCCCTCTCGGGTCTTGTCTTGAGCTGTCCTCGCGAAAGCAGCGTCCATCTGTACGACCGTGCACTAGATGTGCGGTGCGCGCGGGCGGGGCGGGGCCGGGCGGAGGGGAGGGCTGCCGTATGTGCACCAGGGCCCCTCAGCCCAGTTCCCCTCGCCGTGCTTATGTTGTACCGGGCCGGGATGCACGGGCGCACGAGGGTTGTCTACCCGCACGGAGCCTCTCAAGGCGCCCGCATTTGTTATTGACGGTGTTCCTCCAGTCCATTTGGCGCGCTGGTAGCCAGGTAGACCCAATACCGGCGTACCTCGCCCTCTGAGGGCCAGTGGTGTATGGGTTGAGAAATGGGGTCGGATGGGGGGAGTGGAGGGGAGGGGGGCGAGAACGAGATGAGAGCTAGGGTGGTCGAGGCGAATGGCTAGGCCAGGGCAGGCAGGGCAGCGAGATGAGATGTCCCTCGCAGCACTTGGACAGCGGCGCGGAAACCTCCCCGCACGTGCGCCGCCTCGGAAAGGGAAGGAGAGGGTGAAAAGGGTTGCGCCACGCCACGCCACCGCCGCAGCCGCCGCTGTGGCTCCTGCGGTGGAATCCGCCAGCGACCCGGAGTTTTGACAAAGTAACAAACTCTGGGCGGGATGGGTGGGTGGGGCGGTGGGAGGGGGAGGGGTGGGAAGCTGGAAGGTTTCAGGCGTTTCAGGCCGGGTTGGTATGGTGGGGTACGGCTGATCCCCGCTGGGCCCGCGCGGCCCAGCCGCATGCCATTCCAATCTCTTAACCCACGGAAATAACGGAAAAGTGCTCCGAATGTGGGTCGGTAGCTGAGTGTAGCATTGGTCGAGCGAGGAAGGGGAGGCGTGAGAAGGGTTTTCATCCCTTCCTTTGGTTCGTTCTCTCTCTCTCTCTCTCTCTCTCTCTCTCTCTCTCTCCCTCTCTCTCTCTCTCTCTCTCTCTCCCTCTCTCTCTCTCTCTCGCCCCACATTATGCGGCTCGTCTCTCTCTTTCTTGTTGCAGCACATGGTCCAGACCGGCATGGCCAGCCCGTACCCGACGCCGCAGTTTCCCCAGAACGGTGAGGCGCTGCCCATCAAGGCCGAGTCAGGCGGCGGAGGGGGCCCCGGCGGCTCCATCCCCGGCCAGCTCAACAAGGAGGCCGGCCAGGCCATGGGCCAGCCCCTCGGCCCGCCCGTTCCAGCCTACTCACCGCCCGTGAGCGCGGGCGCGGCCGCCACCTCCCCCGTCAACGGCATCGAGCAGCAAAACGTCAGTATTGTAAGTATAAGGTACCCGGGAGAGGGCGGAGGCGGGGTGTAAGGGTGCCGCCCCCAGGCTGGACCGTCGTTTCCACGTCCAAATCACGCAAAGCTCGACGAGTTTTGCGGTGTCGTGGGTGGCTTAAGTGCGAGGGTCGCATCGACTCGACAATAGACCGGTGCGAGTTCGGCTTTTCGACGTGGATTCGGCGGTTCATCTTAGAGCATGGTGCACAGGTATCACCCCTCTCCGCCCTGCTCCGCCCGCGTTCTAGGCGTCGCGGGGTGTTCCATATGCGGTTCAAGTTCTTATGACCCACTGGAGCACCCCCCGCGCCGTCATGTTTCGCGGTCGGTGTGCGCCCCGCCCCACCTCAGCCCGCCCCGCCCCGCCCCGCCCCGCCCCGCCCCGCCCCGCCCCGCCCCGCCCCGCCCCGCCCCGCCCCGCCCCGCCGCGCACCCCCAGGTGTCTGTGAATGCACGTAGCGTCCATAAAGCCCGCAAGCTTATTGGCGTGCGCCCCATGTGGCGTGTTGGCGGGTCGCGCGGTGGGGTGGGGTGGGGTGGGGTGGGGTGGGGTGGGGTGGGGTGGGGTGGGGTGGGGAGGGGCAGGGCGCCACGTGGGGCGTGGTGGCGCCCCCCGCGCGGCGTGCGTAGTGTATGATTATCCACCCCTTAGAGATGCAAAAGGCACTTTCACTTACCTCTTTGCGTTTCTTTGACGGTCAACCCCCCTTTTAATTATTATTATTTAAATCATAACACCAAAGAGGTGTGTATGAGGGAATGCTCTATATGACCTGTTTAGAATTTGGAATGTCGTCTGTCTCTAGATATTTGTTTTCTTCTAGAGGCTATGATTACCTTTTCTTTGCATTCAACTCACTTTCCGTCGGGTTTTTGTCCGTGATTCCGCCCCCTCGCCTCTCAGCAGAGGTGTTGATTTCCAGCTTCTCATTTCGAATGGAGTGGTCCGGTCCGGTAGGGCTGGTCGGGTCGTTCTCCTTTGCCAAAGCGATTTGCCTATTCATGGGGCCCCTTTACAGTATCACACGAGCCGACATATTTTCATTTATAGGTTTTGGAATGGGTGGGCGGTGCTTCGGCGCTTATGGCGCTCCCCCCCCCCCCCCTCGTTTAACTGCGTGACCTGGTGGGGGTAGAGTGTGCTTTTGGTGCGAGAGTTTGCGCGGTGGACGACAGGCCTCGGCTATGGGCGGCGCTGTTTGCGCGCAAAGTTGCGAGAATAATCTGCGTCGACCTGACCTGACCTGGTCGGAAGAGAGGAGAGCTTGAGGTGTCTGGCTCGCTCCCGGCCCGGCGTGTCGCGTTAATTTTCTTTCGTCTTGTCTCTGCTCTTCCATTTGTCTTTGGCGTTTTCTCTCTCGGCCTCTTTGATTTAGTTTTCTGTTTGGAGCGGCCTGGCCCTGCTGATCTATAGCGAGGGGTGCGTTGCGAAGTTAGGGGGAGGGGAGGGGGAGGCTGCCCTTTTGTTTCCTCAAATGACTTGTGCTAGGTTTAAAATAAAACAACGAAAAGTGGGTGAAAGAATTAAGGCGATTACTGGGTGCGCGTCCCCTTCCCTCCTTCCCTTCTCTTCTCTACGACTCGCATGTAGATTAATCCCTCTCTGTTTCTCCGGCTTTTCTGGCGGTGTTGCTCGCGATAGCGGCCGTGTTTTTCTCGGGCGCTTCCAAAGTTTGCGTCTGTGTTGTATGACCCACACAAGTCGGGCCGGTCTGGGCTGAGCCGTGCCGAGAGGCTGTTGTATAAATCACACCACGGTCCGCGGAATGTCCCGGATGGCGCCCCCTGCTCCCGCCCGGCGTTGGCCTCTTCCGTTCATACGTCAATAGTTTGCCAGCTCCAGCAGTGCCTCCAGAGCTCCAGGGCCAGCCCCCCCCCCTCCCCCTCCCTGTACAGGGGACAGAGTGCGGCGCTCGGCCTCGGACCGGGCGGGGTATCGCATCCATAGCGCTTCGCAGCCAACGGGTAGGCTAGGGTAGAGTACGATGGGTTGGTAGGGCCGTGAAGGGTCGTGTAGGGTGGGCTACCACCGGTCGGAATAGCGAGGGGTGTATTTGAGGCGAGGTGAGGCCTCGATGGATTTCGTGGGACTGATTAGGGTGGATCCATGGCAAATCGTCCCCTATTTTTTCGTCCCTATGACAATTCGTCCCCACCTCTTTCGTCCTCGGGTATTTTGCTTAAAATTGTAATGTCCCGAGTAGGGACGACTCGAACTGAGGCGCTACATGAGTTTCATATACCTGCGGGCCGGAGGCCGGTCAATAAGCGACCAGCCGCGCCCAGTTTGAGGCGCTGGAACTGAGGCGCGGGCCTTGCCTGCCCCCAGCTGGCCCGAGGGGAGGCCCGCCCGAACTGAGGCACTCGAGCGCGGCGGGTTGTCTACATCGCAAGCGCTCTTTGCTCTGAGCTGGCATGATAACTAAACAACGTATATGCTGCCAAAAAATTAATAGAAATGAATATTGACCAGATGTGTGTGCTGTAATACAAATATTTACAGTAAAAATTGAAATGCACACAGTAGTACCAGATATGTCAAATGATGTACAGCACAGTTTCAATTTAAAGAAGTATCAAGAATTTGGCACAGTTCGGAAAAAGTCAAATTTCAAATTACATAAATATACATTTAAATGTACTGTACAAACCCAACAGTCAACTTAGTACACTGTTCCTAATGTGTACTACAAAGCCCGCATTAAGAAATGAATGTTGGATTGTAAATTGTAAAATTAAATTTGTCAGCAATGTGATATTGAAGTTGAAAACATGCGCCAATTTGTAATTATTTGGGGACAAAACATGAGGACATCACGGATGGGGTCATTTTGACACGGGACGACAGAGCTGGGGACGAATTGTCTTAGGGACGATTTTCATGGGGACGTAAGAGCCTGTTCCCGATTAGGGTGGACAGCGCCGAGGAAATGGGGCGAGGCGTGAGTGAGTGAGAGGGAGGGAGGGAGTTAGTTAGTGAGAGTGAGAGTGAGTGATAGAGTGATTGGGGGAGTAAGAGAGAGAGAGATCGAGTGTGAGTGAGAGGCGGGCTGGCGTCTGCTGCTCGGAGCGGGGTGGAGCAGGGCCTCTCTCGGCAGAATTTGTTCATTAAGGGCCATTGTGAATCCACCTCGCCCTCACCCCCGTCCCCCCCTCCCATGTGAAATGTGCCTATGTAAGCGTGCCGGCTGCCTCCCGCCCCGGCTCAAGTGGAGTTGTGGGCTCAAGTAACAGCAATTGATTTCCGTGGGAGAGGCGGGGCGCGCGGGGCGCTGCGGGACTATCGTCTATCCCCGTCCCTCACAGGCGGTGGTCCGGCCTGGCCTGGCCTGGCCTGGGGGGCGTTCTGCTGTTCAGTGTGGTCTTGATGGCCCCAATAACGTGGATTAGTATGGCTCTACCCCGCCCCGCCCGCGCGCAACCCCCTCGGAGACCCCCGCCCCGCCCTCGGTACCCTCTAATACGCCGGATCCACTACGCATTACTCTCAAAACAGCGCAGCGCGGCGACTAAAACCGTACTTAGCATTGAATTAATGTTGTTTACCTCTTTCATCACCATGCTGTTTGCATCGTGTATGTTGTAGAGTTTCACACAGACTGTTATGGAATGACCTCACACCTCGAAATGAGATTTTTAAAAAATGGGGCTGGACGTTGAGCTACTTTATTATTTATTATCCTTATTATTATTACTATTTTTATCATTATTATTAATTTTTATTATTATTATTATTATTATTATTATTATTATTAGCTGCTTGTTCTGTTTGTTTCTGCTTGTCACTATGTTTTGTTTTCGCTCGCAGTGTTACACCGGAGGGCAGTCTTCAGACAACGGCGCCGTCACCCATACCCAGCAAGTAGGTACCCCCTTCTGTAAAAGCTTTGGCTGAGCCAGCCTGCTCTGCAGTCTGCAGCGGCGAAAGACGAGGCAAGGCGCGGTGGTCGAGAGTTTGTTTTAAACGGGCGGGCGTTCTGGACCTCGTCGTCAAACAGGCAAATCTGTTGTGCCGTGTGCCGACCGGCCCCGGCTTAGGCCACCCCCGGGCTCGGGCCTGGGCCTGGCCGTCGCATTCCAGGGGGGCAGCTGGCGGGCCGGGGCCGGGGCCGGGGCCTGGTGGCGGGCCTAGGCAAATACCAGCCCGGCCTCGGCCTCGCGCCAGTCAATATTGTACAACCTTCGACCCCGATTGCTCCGGGAAGGGAAGGGCTGCTGCTTGAACTGCACAACGAGTTTGGGACGGGGCTTTTGGAGGGAGAGGGAAGGGATAGGAATTGGGATGGGGAACTTCCCATCTCCGGCTTCGCACCTCCGCTCTGCCCCAACCTGCTTCCCTCCCCAGGGCAAGTTTTTGCGCAGAGATCGCGCAGCCCACCGCGCGCCTTCCTCTGCATGCACTGCACTGCACCGTCTCCACCTTCTCGCGATATGAAATAAATCTATCGGGGCGCCGGGCCGTGCTGGGGCGGCTGAGGCAGGGGCAGGGCAGGCAGGGCAGGAGGGGTAGGTTAGGAGGGCGGCGGGGTGGGGCGGGGGCGGGAACCTCGTAGAGGAAGCTCTGGAGCTCTTCCCCACTCCTGGGCGCCGCGCGGGTTCGCACAGCTGACTTGTTCCGAAGAGCGCTTTCCTCCCCCCGTTTCGCTCGCTGTCGTTGGGTTCGCCTTATAGGCGCGAGAGAGATAGTGAGGAGAGTGCTTTTTCGGAATGAGTCTGCGATGTAATGCCGGCATGACGCCCACGCCCCGCGAGGCGAGGGCGGCGCTGCCGTCTGATTCAGATTCAGAGGATTGCTCTCACAAATGTATCCTTGTCGCACTCATGATAGTACCCTACACTGTCAAATTCCTACAAAGAAATGCTTTGCAAATGCTTCGCAAATTGCAAAGTATTTTAAAGCTTTGCAACTTGCAAAGCATTTCTTTGTAATTGCGAAGCAATGCTTTGCAATTGCAAAGTGATGCTTTTTAATTCCAAAGCAAATGCTTTGCATTCTGCAAAGCTTTAAAATTTTTTGTAGGAATTTAACTGTGTATGCGGGGAATGGTACTTCACGAGTGCGACAAAGATGAAGTAGGAGACCGATCTTGTGAATCAGTCGGCGGCGCGGGCTGGGTGGGAGCACGTGGGAAAACAGAGGCATCCCAGGCGGGCGGCACGCCGCGCGCTGCTGTGCAGGGCGTAGGGCCGGCTGTATTGATCCGTCTCACTCTCTCCATGTGTCTCTTTCTCTCGCTCTCCCTTCTCTCTCTCTCTCTGTCGCTCTCGCTCTCTCTCTCTCTCTCGAGCGCGCGCTTTTTCTCTTTATTTTTCTCTCTCCCTCTCATTCTCTTTCCCTCTTTCGCGAGTTGTAACTCCTCGAGGACCTGTTTTCGTTCGTCGCGACGGAGTCGACCGAAGTTTTTATTTCTCGTCACATTTACAAGAGACTTGGTTCAACACGCCTGCCCCGCCCCGCCCTAAGGTTCCAGTCTAGGCTCCATTACACCTTACCCCGCCCCGCCCCGTAGCCGTAACCCCTGGAGTCCGACTGTTCAAGTCATCATCGTAATGGTGGACAACGAGCTACTTGCCGAGTAAGAAGAAGAAAGGGATAGGTTAATGTCTGAAGTTAATTTTATAATATGTCAGCAAATTTAAAGCCTTACACTGGTAGAACAAGTGTTAAGCAGCTAAACACCTAAGTGTATAGTTTGAGCTTCTATAGATGTCAAGGTGTATTGGAGGAACTATACATGATGAAATAACGTTTAACAGTCCATACAAATTGAAAAAGTATAGTTGGTACACACTTGGTGATGTTTCATAGAACTATACATTTGCTTGACATGCCCGATGTTACAACATACGGATAATTCCAAGCCCAAAGTCAACTATACACCGCCAAAATGTATAAATCTTTATATTTGGTAATGTTTAGTTTAACTTTAAGTATAGAAGTATACTTTTGTTTTGCCAGTGTATAAAGGCGTTTCTACCGATGCTCCACGATGAAGAGCTCTGCTTTGTTAGGGGCATAGACACCTTCCTCTTCTTATTATTCCTGAGGCAAATACCTTGTTGAATCAGGGGATCTAGCTGGTGGGGGCGAGACGGGGCGCTTGTCTGTGCTTGGGGTACGAGACGCGCTTCGGCTGTGTTCCCGGCAAAGATCAGTTACTGTTTCTTGTAGGAAGCTCGCTCCGTGAGGAATGCGATGAGTCGCGAGGTGGCAAGTGTTAGGTTGGTTAGGTCCGCCGCGCCGGCGCTACCCCGCGCCAGCGCCATAGCTCGGCTCGGCAGAGACTCCATGCGTTTCGTCCGCGCAGCGAGTGTCCGCGTGTCGTTGAACTGCGCGCCCGTGGATGCAGATGGCGCCACTTGTGCACCTCGACCATGAAGGAGGGCTAATGGAGTCGGCACGGACCGTCCCTAGACCTTCCCCGCACCCAATATAGTGACGGATTTCTTCTAAACCGGTAAACACCAGGCGCTCACACGACGGCTACCACTTAAGTAGGGTCTAATCTACTGAATAGAAGCTCGGTAGACTTCTCCGTTTCCGTACCGGACAGCAATTTGGAAAAATAGTGGACCTGAAGGCTTTCGCCGACGATCGGGCTGGTTTGGCACCGCCCTCCATAACCACTCAGAAACAACCGTTTGACAATTATTTCTTAATTTTGACTTTTATTGCTGTTTAGGCATAGAAATCAAGTAAAAATGCCTTCTAATAATAAAATGTGATTTTAGAAACCATGTTGCAGTTAAGAATACAAACTTACGGCGTTTTCGGAATTCGAGTGCTTATTGTTGTTAGCAGCCGACCGACGCTGAGGTTATGGTCTCCATTGTATTCGTAACTTCAATATGGTTTCTAAAATCATATTTTATTATTGGAAGGCATTTTTACTTGATTTCTATGCCTAAACAGCAAAAAAAGTCAAAATTAAGATATAATTGTCAAAAGGTTGTTTCTGAGTGGTTATGGAGGGCGGTGCCAAACCAGCCCGATCGTCGGCGAAAGCCTTCAGGTCCACTATTTTTCCAAATTGCTGTCCGGTACGGAAACGGAGAAGTCTACCGAGCTTCTATTCAGTAGATTAGACCCTACTTAAGTGGTAGCCGTCGTGTGAGCGCCTGGTGTTTACCGGTTTAGAAGAAATCCGTCACTATATTGGGTGTGGGGAAGGTCTAGGGACGGTCCGTGCCGACTCCATTAGCCCTACTCTCATGCCTCGACCCCGGCTGGCGCGGTCGCGGTACCCCGACGCCCCCGACCGCCCCGACCCGACAAGAGCCCAGGGCCTGTTTAGTTCGAGATAGTGGGGATGCGCTCTCCGTCTCTGTCCTTCTTTTGCTTCTGATCCTCGTGTGAGAGAAGAGAGACGGAGAATTGAAAATCATACCCTCCATCCTCCTGTGCTAGACCAGCTAGACGGTCGGCCTCGGCCTCGGCCAGTGACAGCCGCGCCAGCGCATGTTTCGTGAATGCGCGAGCCGCGTTCGTGTCGTGTCGTTCACTACCACATCCACCGCCACCGCTGCACCGCCGCCTCGACCCCGCGGCAGACGATACGACAGGTCCTATCCTGGCACCACGCACCACCGATTGTGACTGTAGTAGTGAAGTCTGAAGTCGCGCCGCGGAGAGACCAGTGACCAGACCCTTGCCCATTGCGAGGACATGCGCCGAGGCCCATCCGCGTGTTGACAGCCATGGACGCTGAGGGGATTCGGATCGACGAGAAGGAGGAGGAAGAGGAGGAGGGCTCGAAGGTGGAGGGCAGGCTGGACAGTTTGGACCAGGATGAGGTTAGGACCCGTCATGTGTGTGCCACCCGGCTCAGGGCCTGGCCCGCGCCCGCGCCCGCAGTTGGCGTGTCATTTTTAATTATTTTACTCGAGGCTCCCCGTCAGTCTGCAGGGCATTTAATTCCTCGTTATGCTGTTTAATGGGACAAATTGAGACTTGTGATGGGCTCAGGGGAGCGCAGGTGCACGGTGCAGTGTCTACCATGTGTCTGCTGACTGCCTGTTTTGTTCCTTTAATATTGGACATTTACGTTTAGTGGCATTTTCCACCTTTGGCCCGGGCTCACGTTTTTCTTTGTTGTCTAGAATGTGCAAGGCTTCTCAATAAAGAGAATGAAATGTTTCGTGAAAGATGCTTATTGTTTGTATTTTCTGTTTACAGCAAACAGAGCCAGAAGCAGAACAACCAGCAAGACAAGCATCACCTCAAAGCGCTGCGTCAGCATTGGTTAAAGCTGGTGAACAGCCTCCCAAGAGATTACATGTCTCAAACATTCCCTTCAGATTCAGAGATCCTGATCTTCGGGCAATGTTTGGAGTACGTATTCTTTTTTCTTGTACATTATTTTTTACCTGTTTGCAATAACCACTAATTATAATTTTTGTATGGTTCTTCCAGCAATTTGGGCCCATTCTGGATGTTGAAATTATTTTTAATGAAAGAGGATCTAAGGTAAGATATTGATTTTAATTTTTACATTCTTATATAACATTTCTATTACTTTGTTACTCGTTACAAAATAACTACCTCAAGTTTGAAATATTCAGATACTTTGATGTTATCTTTATTGATGATTTAAAATTAATCTTATCAATTTTGAAGTGTTTGACCTGTTTGCAGATTATTAGTGATAAAGAGCTATTTGAACTGTTGATTAGAGAAGGTGCTCAAAAAAAATATTTGGAGGAGCACCAATATTTTGGTCTTCATTTGTTCATTTATATTTGATAAAAGTATAAGAGATTCAAAATTTTATTCTCAATCTATCAGTTCAAGATTCTCTGTGGACATTGTCTGTTTGGTTCTTGTAATTTTCCTCTTAAATCTTCCAAAATTTTTTTTTTTTATTTTTTTTTATATTTTTTTTAAATGATGCAATTAACTTTTTAAGTTGTCTTTTAATCATGTCTTTTTGTGAATTCATGGAAATTTTAATTTGGAATAATTACAAGAACCTTAAATGTAACTGATATTGTATTGTAGTGTTATTCTCTGTCCCTAATGTAGTTAATTTGGCCTTCTTGATTTAAATGTAACTACATCATTGCAGAGAATGACACTCGTGCAAGTAGAAGCATTGATATTAGCACAGCTGTAGCCAAGAAAATTTTATGAGCAGAATGGTCCACTATTTCTGTTGACCTAACAAAATCATAACATGTAATCAATATCTACATCAATGTCATTAACAAGCTGTTCATAGACTTCTAGTTTTAGAGTTAGAAAACAGCACCTAGAAGCATGAAAGGTATTCATGTTTTATTTGTTCATTCAAACTAGAAAACATTGCTTCTACTTTCACAATTTGCATTACTACCTTAATAGCTCTCTTAATCATTTTGTTTTCAGTGAAGAGAATGCTATTATGGCAGATACATGCTCAGTAGAATAAGATTACTAACTTCATATTTTCCTTTGGCTAGATGTTGAACTGATGACTGTTGCTTCATTATGGCGCTTTACTTGTGGCATTTTCCTTACATACGTTGGCACCTTTGAATATTCTGTATTGTCATGACCTTAAAGACTTTGATGCCTTGTGATATTTGGATAAGGCAGTGCCTTACTTCCTGACTGTTTTCCTCACCCTTAGTGTGAAAAGGTGCATTTTACGCAGAGTTTTGTCTGATCTGTAGATTAATGAATGCTGTAGTATTTGCCTTCTATGCAGAAGCAGATTTGAAGAAAAATTTAAAGGGGTTTCACAATTTTTTTTGTCAATGGTCAATATGAGCCTTTACTGTTTGCACAGTGTATGTACATAAAACTTTGTGGTTTTGATGTGCAATATGCTGTTTGTTAAGAGTGGCATATTTCTAAATGTTCTTGCTCTCAAAAATGATAGCAATCTCAGTTCAGCTATTCTGTGCCTCAAAATTACAGATACGAATCTAGCCTTCTATTCAGTTTGCGGCTTTTTATTCACAGCTTCGTGGCTTATAGAGAGTGAAATCAAATGTCACTGGATTGTGATAATTTTTCCACATTCACCAAAGCATTTTTTATAGTTGTGGCTCAATTTTGTGTGTTTAATTAAGGGGGAGACTCAAGCACTACAATGTGGCCTAGAATGTGAATGGTGATGGGTTGTGAAGACAATATCGCACCCAGGAGGCTGATTTTGTTTCTTCTCTGTTTAGGTTGTTTTGTAATATTTTCTCTTTTTCCCATTTATTAGATTGTGGAGCTCATTATAATCATGAAGCTGGACCAGTTCCGTGTCTGTCTTTTTTTACTGTTATATACTATATTTATGCGGCCTCCTGGGTGTAGCAAGGGCATAGTCAAACCTATGCAATGTGTCAGATGTTTTCTATCATTGCTCTTACTTTAAAAGGCCTGAACTTTTAAAGTGAGTTTTTGATAGCCACAGCATTTACCATTGTGATAATTTGGCTTTCTGGGATTATCAGCATCCGTAGAGAGCGCCCGTAACATTAACAAACCCTGCTTATTTGAGTGTTCTGCTATTTTGCGCCTGGGTAGAAAACCAAGTGATATGCTACCCCAGTAATGAGCAGGATTTCTTTGGTGTTTAGCAGAGTCTTCCTTTGTAATGATTCATATTTAGTGTGATGACACAGGACAGTTAACAGTTAATTTCTGAGCTTGTGGCTTACTCTAAAGGATTGAATGGTTCTTTCTATGCAACTTTTGGTAGTATAAATTTTACTTATTCGTGCTTTCCTCTTTCTTGCATTGTGAAATTAATTAATTTGCCGAACACCATTGGTTTCCTCTTGGTACCACATACATACAGGCTTTAACAATCAATGATGATATTACTTCACTGTGAATTCCAGATGGTAAGAATTGCTTGGGCAGTATTTTATACCCAGGTATTCTTTACAAGGTTCTGTAATTGAACAAATAGGACTTGGGTCCCTGGAGAAGCTACTTTAACAGAAGCAACTCTTACTTACCAAGTTCTCAGCATCTAGTTTTCACTGTACTTGTATATATTGGTTGTTTCTACCCACAAAAGAAGATTTTGCATTGGCTAATTCTGTAAAGTTATGTTAAAGCCTACTAATGTATGTGGATACCTTATTCCTGGCATAGACCAAGTTCAACAGTTCCAATGGCATGGACACATTGCTGATTGCATAATCTAGGCCATTGTAAATTGCTGCATTTTGCTTTACGATAAACAGGGATGACCTTTGATGGTGTTATCTTTGATTTAAATTTGATAATTCAAGGTTTTATCAATGGAACTGATTGACACTGTGGTCCTGAGCTATGGATCAGAGGTAGTGCTCCCTGTAGCTATGCATAGAGGGGCCTTTTCCAGGTCTTCACTACACAGTGTTTGATGTTTGTCTATTTGGAAACTGCTGTTCACATGCTGAAACACTTTATTTTTGTTGACATGTTCTCTTGACTTCTCTTGTTTCTTGTGTAGTGAAGAAGGAATTGGAAGTCTCTAGTTAGGACACAATGTGTGTGAATGTTTGTGTTGCCAATTGCCACGAGCTTCTCTCTCCCCCTTCTTAGTTAGAAAACTGTCAAACTTTGCTGCGTGAAATGTTTTTTTTTTTATTATTATTTTTTAAATATCTATATGTATGTACTCTTAAAATTTCTTCCGTGTGTTTTTTTTTTATTGTGCTGGCACCTCATGTTTAGTAATGAGTAATGTGAGGTTATGCAACTTAAGCTTCTGACTTGCTGGCGCCAATTCACAGTTTACAAGTAACATTTCATATCTGGGATGTGTCATAAAGTTCATTGCCTCTTGAAAGTATTTTCTTGCTAGTAAAAAGAATTCAAATCAGTTTGAAAATCTTAGCTTGCCAACATTGAATTTCCTTTAGTTGTGTTGCATAGCCTTTATAAAGAGAAGAAAAAAAATAAGTTATGACACACTCCAGCATTTCACTGCAGCAGAAAAAATGTCGGGCACTTCTAGTTTCCCCATTTTTTAGGGTAATTGTTATGAGATGCGCATTCATGATATAACTAATTGATATTGAAGGTTTCCATTCTGTGAAGTTCTATCAGAAACCTAACTATTTTTTGGTCTTTTTGAGCTTTTATCTGATTAGATTTGATTGCTTGTATCAACACAGCATGTGTATGGACAGCCTATCTCAGAGGGGTCTCTACAACTACTTTGCCCATATTGAGTTTCATTTCCTTCTATTCTTGGGCTGATGTGCAGATTTTCTTTCTTATTCTTTTCACATGTAATCCGAATGACTTGCTTTTATTTGGAATTAACTGCTTAAATCATTTACCACATCTATGCGCATATTTAAACAGAATCTTCATGGACAACCATGATTCTAAATTTTTTTAAATGGCAATACTGTTTCAAGTTTTTCCATTTATTAGACAGTGCCTTCTAAAAAAAAAAAATACTTTAGAGTTTAGTGAATTGTCCCGAAAGTTTAAGCCACTTTGTTTCAGCGGGTATCCCATTGTTGAATATGATCTGATATTTCTAATCAATTTTTTTTGTCAAATATTCTTGTATTCATCATATTTACATTGCATACATGTTTAATTTTTTTTTTTTTGTTGCACGTTGTTTTTATGCGCCAGCAAAGTTTTTTAATGCATGTTTTGTCTGTCTTGCATGCAGGGATTCGGTTTTGTAACATTCGCAAATAGTGCTGATGCGGACCGCGCACGAGAGCGACTACACGGCACCGTGGTTGAGGGGAGAAAGATAGAGGTGTGCATGATCTCTATCTTATATACCAAAAAGAGAAAAGCAACTATTTTCTGTGGTAGCACTCAGTTTTTAACTCTGTAACATGCGTTCTTATTCATTTTTTATTCTTTTAATTTTTTTAAGTAAACAAGAATTATCACATCCCATTTCCTCATCCCCTATTCCTCTGCTCACATCCTCTCATTCCTTTTTGTCCTATCATCCAGAACTGCCCTTAATTTTATCGTACATTGTCGTCATGCCCTGTGAAGAGATATTGAGAGATTTAGTTGTGCTCCAAGAAGCGCCTGGGCTTCAATGCAGCGGGTTATTTTTTTTTCTGAACTGAATGGGGTGCATTTCGTTTGTAGTCGAGCTGGCACCATTTTATGCATCATGTAATAAGCCAGGATTGCAGCTATGTGATAAACAGTTGTGGACTTCCTACTTCTGCTTGGGCAAAGTGGTCTGTCAATAGTGTTATCATTAGCTTTCCATTTGAATTACATCAAGTCTTCTGTAAAATGTTTTGCAGTGAAATACTTGAATGTAGGCAGGTTTTAATGAGCCTTATGGCATGGTGGCATACTATGTAGCGTTACATGGGAACAGCTTCCATGTAATGTAAATATTTTGCTATTTGTGCATAATTTAGTGCTAATGAGAGCCTTGGCTTTTTTGGAAGACCACTGAGTCTGGTGTGTGAGTAGCGATTGTGCATTTTGCAGCCCCTTCGCCTGGGGCTCTATATTAGCTGACAGACAGCTTAAATAGCATGTGGTTGAACAGAACAGCTGTTCCCATCTAGAGGTGGTAATCTTAAGGGCTGTTCTGGTTTTGTTCCCACTGTCTTCTCTCTCTATCTTTCCACTACATCCCTTATTCATGTGCTTTAGTGTGAGATGCAGTGATGATGTAAGTTGGGCTTCAGGTTCCTCACTTTCAACCTCACCGTCAAAGATCTAGAAGCATGTATGTTTTGTGCTCTATAGGTTTTGTAACAAAATCTGCATGTTTGCTTTGACTCTATGCGGAGTGCAGATTTCTAAGCCAGTCACCATGTTACTCTCTCTGATTACACAAAGTCTCGGGAAGAATTGAGTTGAATTTGATGTGAGATTCTTTTATATCTCTGTTATTCATCTCTGTTCACTTTCCTGCTTCCATATGCAATCAATTGGTAATATTGTGGCAGATTTTGTTACCAATGTGTACCAGACCAATATGTAACATTTTTTTCCCCCTTTTATATTTCTTTTCTACTCAAGTGTTCGGGAAGTGAGGATTAACAGTTTTGTATATAATGTGTGAATTTTTAGTTTTAAAAATCAAATGCATTTTTTATTGGTTTATTTGAAGTAAAACAAAGCTGGGTTTTGCAATGCTAAAATTTGAAAATGCTTGGCACTGGAGGTCTTCACGAGTGTTATCAGTGTGTCTCAAATCCTATGCACATGTGTAAGGGATAATTATCACGCCTCACGCAACCTCACCCAGCCAGCCTTCTCCTACTCCCATCTCATCCACCTCACCTCATCACCTACCTCACCTCTCTCACCTACCTCACCTCTCTCACCTTTCATCTAGATTTTAGTTGCAAAGGAATGTCAAATTTTATGGTGTTGTAACCTAATTTAATTTGCAATCATTAATTTTTTTTCTTTTTTGAATTTTTATTTTTTTGGTCCCTAAATTTCTTTTCAGTTTCTCAGTTTTGTTTACGATTTCCACTCATTGTGCTCAGTTATATTTGACATTCCTTTGCCTGTTTATTAGTATTAAGGTGTTAAATATAAGTCACTGGACAGAGTGAAGACAGGGAATACTCATGTCCCTGTCTTCATTGCGTCCCATAATTAGTGAGTAAGTTGCCAAGTTGATATGTCAGTATTCCAATATTTTATGTTGCTCTCACCTCTCTAGACGGCCTCTATTAAGTGCCGATGAATGAAAGTTATAGTACGGTACGGTACAGTCCTGGGACAGGGGGAGTTCCCGAGGTAAGACATGTCACTATTGAATCCTAATTTGATTTAATTCAACTACCTCTTTTTTTTTCCTTTTTTTTTCTTTCTTTTGAGATGTGTGTATGCTGTATGATGTTTCCTCTCTTCCACGAGCATATCCTAACACATGCGTGAGAGCAATCTTATTTTGTGTATGTGATCAATTTTAAGTGAGAGCATTATCAAATAATCACATACAGTTCACTGGGTTTCTCTTCACGCGTATCCCACTTCACAATGATGTAACACCTAACACCAGACAACCAGCCAACATGTTGCTCTTTCTAAACTAACAATGTAGACAAAGTTACAAAGCTTTCATATATGAATTGACGTAAATTGTTGGCTTATATTCATAAATTGGTAGACTTGAGTCCACTGTGTGACATTTCTATTCTGTTGGTATTGGACATGTCTTGCTCTTTCTTTGCACACAGACTTTTTACTGTAAAAACAGCATTAAATCTGACAATAGTCTGATCAAAGCTTTGTTGATTTCCAGTGTAATGCATGTATGCACTTTAATTTTGAAAAATCATTTAGGAAAAAGAAACGTAAAATTATTCTTCCTTTCGAGTCCTTTCTAAAATAAAATTTTCATTGCTGATAAATTTAGGCAAAATTACAGTTTTCTATGTGTTACTTGGTCTTCAGTTTGAGTTCTGTTTTTTAAATCTAGGACTCGAAAGGGTTGTAGTTAGTAGCCTGGCTGCTTTGCGAGTGCTGTATCCCCCATATGAAAGTGATATTACACTTTGCTCTCCTAAAGTAAGTCAAAAGTTGCATTCACACCTCTACATTTTCCTATTGAAGGGTTATTAGGAACTATCAATTTTCGCCTTTTTTCTTTATTTGGGTATTCTGATCTATGAACTCAATTTTTCATGTACCTTTTTTTCCTAGTTCTTTCTGAAGAAAGTTGACTTTGTCAATTTCATAGTAAGCTCTTTGTTACCACCCCTATACACCTCCAATATCATCAATGTATATTCTTCCATAGGTATTGCTCCTCTTTTTCTGTCAGTACAACATACATCTCACATCCACCCCATAACACAGCTTACTTCTGTTGTGTAGGATGTGCACATCACTGCCAGTCTGTGTTATAGGACTTGTTCCTTAGAATTATATGCCTTCAATCTTCGAGCAAAGATTTTCCCTTTTAGTACAGCTATTTGTATTCTTGTACTTCCTTTTAACTTACCAAAGTGAATCAATTTTTTGTTCTCCATTTGGACCATGAAGTCAATTTTAAATGATTGGCAGTGTATGTAGCATCGCATGGCTCCTGGGGATCTAGGCCTTCTAGTGGTAGGCAGAGCATTGCGACTTGGCCTCTTATCTTCGAGTAACTATAAAATAGTTAAGTTATTCCCTATATATTCACACATGCTGATTGAATATTTATATGTTTCTATGAAAGTTTTGCTGTGCCATTAATTTGTGGCAATCTTGTTTGATAAAATTATTATGTCTAGTTTTGATAGAACACCTTTAATCAGTATGTGTGTTTCTTGAGGGGATTTGACAGGCCCAAAAGTCATTCGAATAGTCTCTTCCAAATTTGGACATTATGATCATTAGATTTTGCAGTTTGTGGCCTGTCAATAGTCTTAAGATGAGTCTTGTGAGGTGCTGAAAATGTTGGCGAGTAATTTTCCTTTTCTCAGTCTTTTAAATTTTTGAGTAATCATATAAAAATACTTTTTTGGTAATTTTGCAGCAAAAAAGTAATTCTTGCCTCAAATTTTTATTAAATTTCACTTATAATTACCACCCCAAAATGTGGTTGAACTGCACCTCACAGAAGTAGTAGGGACTTAAATCAGTTAAAATTTTATAGTTTGATTAAGTTTATAGGAGAGAGACTTTCATGTTTGACTCACATTTTGTTTTGCAATGATAACAGGTGAATAACGCAACGGCGAGAGTTCAAACAAAGAAGGCACCTACAGTACCTAGTGGTAAGTTTATTCAAATTTGTTTTACTTAATGCTTATGCTGTTTCTTTGTGAATAGCTTCCATTTGTCTTAATATTTGGTTTAGGTAAATATTAGTGGGTTCTTTTTGATCTATGATCTATTGTTTTATCAGTCTCTTTGTCTGCTTCTTATAATCTCTTCTGGCCGTATCATGTAATTTCTTCTTCTTCTGCTTGTTTTCAAAAGCTAAGGTTTTTTTTTCTTTTTTTGTTTGTTTTTTGTTTTGTTCACTTTTACCATCCGAGATATAAATTTTTATTTTAGATAGAAACATTCCTAACTTCTTGCTTAATTGCCCCTACCATTTCTCTTTAATTTATACCATATATGAACATATTATTGCCTCCATTCATTGTTCAAAAGATTTTAGTATTCAAATATTTCTTCTCAAAATATTATTATTTATTTTTCTTGCTTCTTACTAGAAATCACAAAATCTGTTTCTGTAAATTTTGTTTGTAATGTATCTGAACACTCTTCTGAGCACTGCTTAAGTGTTCTTGTAGTGCATGTTATGCTCTCCCTATACTATACTGTGGCTAGGGGGCATTGTCTTTACCTTTCTTCAATACCAGTGAAATGAAGTATTTTATTTGTGTGGGTTTAGATGTTGGTGGTGGTATGCTTTTCTGCAAATTGCAAGACTCTTGTCTCTTCGAAGACAATTGTTTTCACTGTATTTTGTTTGGTAGCTAAGATGTATGCTTGTTGTTGTTTGCAGTGTGCGTGCAGTGGCCCGAGGGTAGGTGTTCTATCCACTTGCTCACAGCTTTCAGCACACAAGTTGCATGCCAATTTTATGTAATTGATAAGGTGGAATGTTTTTAAAATCCTTCAGTGTACTTTTGTAATTGAAGAATCTTTCTTTTGTTTGTTTGTTTGATTGATTGATCTGCATGCAAGGATTGATAAGATATTTCAGTTTTTTAACTCTTTCAATTCACTGAACTTCAAATCACAAAATAAGTGAAATGTAAGAAATGTGCTTACTTCAAACTGATTACATCCAGGTGCAACCAAGCTCCTTCTTCCTACTGTAACATAGTACAGTTACGAAAGGCACAAAATTTACACTGCATGGCGAAATTAGTTGATCTAGTGTGTCAGACTTAAAGTTCCTTTCAAACTAACATAGAATTTGGAGCATATTTGTTATGTTAATTTCATGAATGAATGTATGTGTTTTCTGCTTTATGGGAATGCTAATTTTTTGTGTTCTGTTTGTTACATAGGAGCAGCAGTAGACCAAGCTATGTTCAGCCCAACTCAAGGTAATGTAACAGCACCAAATCACACAAATTGTTTACGTAGATTAACTGCTGAAGTGTTCTGTATTAGACAGCAAGCAATAACTCACTTTTTGCCTAAAAAGGAGAAATTTGCTTAAACTTTTCAGTATGTACATAATTTACTAGAAAGCAAAAATAATAAGTCTTCGAACATATGTAATGAATAAAGAAAAAAAAAGATCCAATGTTTGCTTGCAAACTGATTTTTGTCAGAAGTAACCTGGTATATTTTATCATCATTCAGAAAAACTTACGAATCACCGAATTTATTTTATCCATAATTAGTATAGTAGGTATTTATTCCGTATTCTTTTTGATTCTAAGTCACACATTGTTTTTCAAAAGACAAAAATTGAAAGCAGCGTTTTACGTTGACCAAAAGTTGCACTTGTTATATGCACTTCCCGACCTCAGCTGGCGCCTGGTGCGCTTTGCGAGTGGGGCGGTGGCATGGAAGCAGAGCACTTCTACCCACTCCCACACCAACTTTGGCGTCCTGCTGTGTCCCAAAAATTATATATTCTATATACGACATGTAGCATTATATTCAGAATAGGGGTTTTCTTTTGCAAGAATATCAATGTTCTGCAGAGGAATACTTTTAGGGGTAAATCTGAGTAGCACCTAACTTTTAAATTTTAAAATTGGCTAAAAGTGTGCGACTTGGAATTAAATAAATACGGTTTCTCATTTTTACTGTAGGAGAGAATGGACAAGGGGAAATGGCTCCTTTGTTTACTGGACACCATTGCTTTGGGAAATGTAAACAAAACAAAAGGTCAAGATGCAACAAGGGGTCATCAACTTGTGTTCTGAAGAATATATAGTTTGTCAATATTGGTAATTTTAAGTGTACAGCATGTCTTTAATCAAGAAAGATGTGTAATATTTTTCTAATTCTACCAGTAATATGTCTGATTTTCAGTTTATATATGGAGTACTATCAGCTTGTGTGCTGAGGAATATCTAAGTTGAAGACCCTTTGTTCCACAATGACAGCTTCAGCAGCGTTGTAGTGGTAGATTTTGGAATGTAGCAATGAGGGAGCACCTGATATTTTAGTACAGGAGGTAAACATTTTTAAGAATTACGTATACCTATTGACTCATGTCATCACCTCGCCTTCGCTGCATCCGCAGAAGTACTCCTATGGTGCCATTATGATACTGTTGACGCTGACATTGTGGGAGCACCTTCATTCTCTTTTCAGCTTGGTCTATTGCTGTGCATGTTCTACAGTTATATCTCCTAATTTGTGTGACACTAGTCATATAAATTAACTAAGCATGTCTCTAATCTCCCAAAATCGACGCACCACTCAAGCAGTGGAAAAAATCTAAAAAAAGTAATGTTGAACTGAAAGTGCAGTTTGCTTTGTAGTTTGTCTAAGTTACTGTGCGTCATGTATGAAGAAAGTGGAGAATGAATTTGTTTGTGTTAGAATTGCAAACATGTTGTTCACATAGGGAATACCCCCTTTAACGAAAATCAAGTATAATTTTGGTGTTCTGTGTGAGACATGTTTTGTTTTGTTGGGAAAGTGCATTGTGCTCATCACAAGGGTATTGTGGCCTGCTGGCCGACATGACTGTTGGTCACAGATGGTGGTGTCGCTGAACTGTTGAGTGTTGGTACAGGGTTTAGGTTGCCTACTGTCCCATGGAGTCTCCTCGGGGCGTCAGCCACCCCTTTAGCCGCCAGTCCCAGCTCAGCCGCAGCAGCAGCGGCGGCGGCGGCTCCCATGGTCCTAACACCGCGAACAGCGCGCCGGAGGTAGTAGCAAGAGGCTGGGCCTGGCAGCGTTGGGCGCGTAGCGCGGCCCGGCGCGGCGGCAGTAGCACCTTATTAACATGTTTCTTGTGTTTTCACGCTGCACCAAAACCAATCGCCAATCTGCATGTTGTTTTCCTCTGTATGCTTTGTTTGTATGTATGTAGACACTTCTATTGACCTGTTGTTTCCTGATGGTATACTGTGTTAGATTTTAGAGACTGGGAATGCTGTTTGTTTGGCTTTCACCTTCCTTTGTGCCAGCATGCTTTGTTGACTTCTGATGGCTTTGAGGAGATCGGTGCTGACTCTGTACAGTTTTATTTTTTTTCTTTTTTTTTCCCCCTCTCCTTTCTCTGAGTCAGTCCACTGATGTGATTTTTCTGTTGTACTAAGTTTGTAAATTTAAATGATCAAACTCTGTCAAAATGTGGAATCAAGGAAGTTGATGTCTCTGTAAACAGCATTTCTGTGTCCTGCCAACTCCCTAACCATGTGTCGCACTGTTGACTTAGTGGCATGCCTTAAATGCGCAGTGGTTGGCGTGGCGATTTTAACCACATTTATTGCTTGACCTTGCATGGCGTGGTTTGTGTGTAGCAGCGGCACTTCGTGGTGTAGCCATCCAGCGTGGGCGGGCAACGCGTTCTTCATTCCCAGCCGCTGCGGCAGCGGCGGCTGCAGCAGCAGCTGCTGCTGCGTATGCTAGGCACCCTGCACCCTTGGCTGCAGCAGCTGCTGCAACTGCCCTGCAGGGATATCCAGCGTAAGTAAGGGGTGAATAATTACTCTCGCGAGGAACATAAGTATATGTCATTTAATAAATTTCAGTAAGGGGGGGAAAAGACACGAGTGACCCCACCCCCCTACCCCCCACCCCGTTTTCTGTTTTAAACTCCTTGAGCAGAAGTTTTTGTTACATTATACTAAAAATCGTTGATAATATGAAATTTGAAATCAACACCAACTTAGTGTCGCTGTAAGTATTCTTAAAATTGACATTGGAGTGGAATATGGTTTGATAACCTTGTCTTAACTGGCACTAAATCTTCTTGTGTAGTACTGTAGAAAACTTATACTTAATTTAAACTTGCTTACATCAACAAAATTATTTTGTAGCTCTGGCTCAAATCATAAGAAGCAGATTGCTGTTTAGAATTCACCAAAAGTGGTATGAATTATTGTGTAATTTGAATACACTTACTCTCAGTAACATAATTGTTCTGAGGGAAAAGAAACGCATGCAGAGCCAATGATGTACGCATTTAGCATGGCTTATTGTGGTAAAGGGTTGTTAGTTGTTTCTTGATTTTTCTGAATTTCCATGCACTTGTTTTTAACGCATGTCATTATGAATGTATCATTAAAGATGTTCACTTTTATTTTCTAAAATTAATTTTTGAATTCTATTAAATTAAATGATTACATGTAAATTTACTCATACTATTACAAAATTTTAATCTTAAACTATCAACCTTTTAAATTATTTCAAAACTTCATTTGCAGATTTCTTTAGCAATTTTCTTTTATGTTACAGCAGCATGTACTTCGACCCTTACCTGGCAGTTGCATCGGCAGCAGACAACAACTTTAGATTACAGGTAAGATGTCCTTGAAAACATTTTGGTACACATGATCTGGTTGCTTGCAACCTGTATCATTTGGTTTTAAAAGCAGAACGAACTGAAAACTGTTAGTCATGATAGTGACAATATGACTTGTTGAAGTCTTCTCTTAAAGCCTCACACGCAAGCAATGCATGTGCATATTGCACATGTGGTGTTTCTTCATTATGTTCAACATTAAAACCCTAATTCTTACACTCTTTGCTGGCTTCAATAGAGTGGCACACTCGAACTTTGAGTTAGGCAATTCAGGGATTAATCCTTCATCCGTCATGTAGAATACCTTTACATAACATAAGACTGTCCAAAATTTTTTAATGTGAAGGTTTCCAAGACTCTGTAGTAAAGCTGGTTTTTGTTGGCAGGCGGCAACCTGCGTATCAGAGGTAAAGACAATTTCAAATCTTGGGAATGAATTATTCTCCCCTTCTATCCTTTTCCCGCTTTAGAAACTGGCCTGATTATGCCAGCGCTCACTCGCTGGTAGAATGTTTTGCCATGGATGTAGGCCTGTTTGGTATTAACTCTTGGTGGCTGAATTTTGTCAAGCAGTGTGGTACCCTGGAATGCTGTCTCTTACTGTAGATGAATGTTTACACAAATCACATTCTTAGCATACATTGTTGTTGGAGACTAATGTGATTGGCTGTGTACTGAATATTCTCTGATGCAAATTACACGTTTATCAGCTTTTTGGAAGAATTACCTTATATTGTACGGAAATAGCTTGTCCTGAGTGAAGAGGACGTCACAAGGCCACTGGGCATAGGAAGCATGCTGTGCAACCAGCCAAATATACCTTTCAACTGTACTTACAGGATAGCATTGCACTTCATATACTCTTTAAGCAGTGTAGGAACTTTTTGCTTGTCTCATTGCCAAACCGGACACGTAATTTTGGTAGTTTCACTCGTGTGTATTCAACTGTTGGCTTATGAAGGGACAGCCATATTTTTATGAATTGCTGCCTCAATAGAGCCAGCACAAGATGCATGAATTTGAACATGTCTTGAATTCATTGAACGTTTGTTTTTCTTCCGTGTCCTCTCTTGCTCCCTCTGTTTCTGGAGGCTCGGTGCTCATTTGTTTTGGGATATGAAAGCAATATCATGGTTATTAGTGAGAAAATGTGTAGTGATAACTAGACAAACATTTGGAGTTAGGTGATAAACATGTAGATTTGATTTAAAGCAAATATCCTTTAAAAAGAAAAAGAGGAAAGGGATACTATTTATTTTCATGCTATTTTTGTCTTTTTAATTATCAGTTACTAGCTTTTCAAACATGAAGTCAAATTTGTTGCGTTAGTTGGCAATAATCCAAAATCTGTTATTGCCGTATCTGTGATCATCCTCAATTTTAGGTCTACAGAGAGATCACCAGATAATGTGTAATTCTAATTGCTTGATAATGCTTTGTAGCCCAACCCCATTAAAACTTATGCACTGCACACTGAAGTTGCGATGGTTTGGGAATAGCTTTATCTGCTTCCTGTACCATATTTGAATGCATGAGATGAAGAACTGTTGTGAGCTTGTGGTTTTGTTGTAAATGGAAGCGGACATGAACCTGTTGCTGAAATATTGATACATTGACCTTACATTTCATTTGAAACTACATAAAATTGGAAACAACCACGTTTTGCATGTTTGAGTATGATTGTTTAATGTAAATTTAATATCTCACTGTGGTTGACACAGTTTGTTTTGATTTGCAATAGTATATATTTTGTTAACTATGTTCAAATGTAATACATTTTGTATATTTCTATCAGTTTTTTTTTTTTTTTTTTTTTTAAACAAGGCTACTTTTAATTTTATGTTTCAACTTATTAAACCATGTGACTCATCTGTCTTCACATTAGGTAATGAAAGTAAGTGCTAGGAGCAAGTGTTAATAATGTTCTCTGAATTTTGTAGGCCGCTGCTGCAGTTGCTGCTGCTGCTTCAAATCCCTCCCTCTTGAAGTCACCAATGTCAACAGCTCAACAAGCTAGTTATGTAGCTGCCGCTGCAAATTATTCAGCAGCAGCTGCGCGTGCATATAATGCTGCAGCTTCTCAGCCTGCTGCTGGTTATGCCACAATAGCTGGGTAATTATTCAACTTTTTTTGATATTTTTATTTATTTATTTATTTAGGTTGAGGCCCCCTCCCCATTATTTCTATGTATGTTAGGTATTGAAATATTTCCCCTTACCTTCTTCTAGTTATGGCCGAGAATATCCAGATCCGTACCTGAGTCATGGAGTTGGACCTGTGGCGAGTTATGGAGTAAGTGTTCAGAATCAACTTGAGTAATATCCAAACCTGATTGGTTTAACATGGCTTATTAACATAAATGTTTTATCTTAGGCTGCTGTCTATAGGAGTGGATACAATCGATTTGCACCATACTGAAGAACTGAAGGAAATATGCCTCTATCCATTTAGAATAGACAGTACTCTTGTCACTCGTCATCTGAAATATCTTGTCACATCCAAAGTTGTTATCATCGCCATGAATGATCTTGTTTATAGTTTATGTTTTGGCAGCTAGGCTAGTGTGGCTCGTAATGACACTTAGATCGCAGCACTACTATCCATAACACTCATTCAAAAATATTTTCATGTAATTGTGTTAAAGTGTGTTAAAGGCGGTCATGCGCCAAAGGTGTGAATCTCATGCAACTATTTTTAGGTATGACAAGTGTTACACTAGAGATACCTGGCGCCATCCTCTGGTGTTTTGAATACTCAAGACTGCAAGTGGGCTAGCAAGTGCCCTTCGCCATAGCTTGCCCACAACTCTCTCTATTCGTTTTATGATTTTAATTAATATTTTGAGACATAAACTTCACTCTCTTTTAAAAAGTAATTTTCAGTTGTACAATATTTTGTTGCTAGAAATTGTATTTTATTTCTATTGTCTTTTTTTCTCATCACATTATTTTGTGTTGTATTCTCTCTATGAATATTCTTTCTTAGTATGATTATTTAATTGGTAACTCTTATCTGTCAATCTTTACTTGCCCTTGTTTAAAGTGATAATGATTGGTGATCAACAAATGTGAAGGCTGTAGAATTAACTTGTGCGTACATGATTGTGCAGAGGGTGCACATGATAAGGTTGAGTGGGAACATGCACAAATCTGTCCATAGTTTAGCTATAGACATGTGAAACGACATGACAAACTCCTCTCTATACCCAACGCCCATGAGCATTAAAATATTGACATACTTGTATCCCAAGCAGAATGCCAATTGGTTCATTACCTAACATTATTACATACCTCCCTAATTGATGTATTGCATATTTTGTATCTTGTAGTAACATAATATGTGCGTTGTGTTCTTTATTTTTTAGTATCTTAAGTCAATGCCACTGTAGCAGTGCTGGGCACTCGTATAAGAACCTGCATTGTCAGGTTGCTGGTGAAGCTCTCTGTATTTGTTATAGAATGTTGACAGTCCATTTATGTTGGTGGAACTCAGTGTGGAGTGCTGTTGCACAGATGAGGATATTTTTAGGCTAGAATGAATGTTCATTTAAACATTAGGATTCTTGTTTCTAGATTTTGTGATTGTTTTGTGGTAAGTTTTGGACGGGTTTGTTTTACCATAAGCCAAGTGTCCATAGCTGGCAGGTCCCCTGTGACACTCCCAATAGCTCCCATCAAAAAGAAAATTGTTTTTATATTCATATATATTTGTCTAGCAAGGTAAATTTTAGGTGATTGTTGGGGAGGGGAGGGGTGGGTTTGGGAAAAAATTCTGAGTCCCTCCATTGAAATGTAGGAAAAAAGGGAGGGAGTTTGTTTTCTGGGGTTCATTTCTGTATTAGTTGTTCCTCTTTGACAAGACCAGAATGTGTGTCTTAGTGAAATTAGTTAATGTCATTAAGTGTGGGGGCATTCAACAACCAAAGACATGACCAGTATTTAACCTGCTCAATCAGATTGTTTAGTTTGGAGACTGTACAGGAAGAAGAATAAAGCTAACTGGATTGGTTTTAAGAGCATGGGCATGTATGTATCAAATATGCTGGGAGCATATTTTTCTTCTATTTGTTTCAAAGTGAGTCTTCCGTTTGGCACAATGTACATTGAATCCTGCACATTTATTGTAAAGAAGAAAACGCAAAAAACAAACACTGGAGATGCACAAAAATTGTTTTAACGTATCAGTTGTGATTTGCCCCAAATACTTTCTACCTGCCCTTCCCTTTTGTTATCTTATTGTTATGTCACCCTTTTTTTTTCCAACTATGTTTAAGAGGACCTCATCTCTACGTTTAATCTAGTTTATAAAACTCTATAGAGAAACTGTGATGCCGGCATTCTCTAATATACTCGTACAAATAGGATGTTTGAATGAACTGTTGTAAATTAATGTGACTATGCCAAAATGGAATGTTGTTGTTCCATTTGTTTAGTTGTAGTGAGAGGAGGTTGGATTTGAATCTCAAGTCAAAATGTTGTTTGTTCTTGCAACAATGTACAAAGTTTATGAATCATTGTAACCTGATGTAATATCTCATATCTGTACTCATTCAGAACAATACAAACATAAAAGATGAAAACTGATCTGTCCACACTCTTTTTATTTCTCCCAATATAATATGCTTTCAAGAATACGTCAAAAAATGTACAAAAATATTTTTATTGATTGGCATGTAAAGTAGCAAAGAACAAACGTCTTCGGGAAACAATTTCAATGAGGTATGAGTAACCCCATCGATACCGCTGTCCAGAGTGACTTCCCGAACTTGACGCCTTTGCCGCGCAGGGCTGGAAACCGATCTTAGGCCTGCTTGAGGTTGAGTGGGTTGAGGCTGATGGTACCCACACTCACCCTGTCCAGGTCTAGGCGCTCCGTGCTCGCCATCCGAGACTCTTTCCTCCTGGCCTGCCGCCTCCTCAGCCAGGACGCGACGAGCGGCGTGTGCGCGTCGGGGTCGGCCTTGTCCGGGTCGGTGGCGCCCGTCAGGAAGGACACGACGGAGCCCACCACCATAACGATCAGCCAGCCGAACATCGCCACGTATAGGAAGGACAGGCGGTAGATGGGCAGCACTGTGGGGCTGCGGGCCAGGAGCAGATGGAACGGTGGTGAGCGGGAGTGACAAGAGCAGAACGACGGGGAAACAACTCTAAAAAATTTTGTACACCTTCGGGAAATTCACAAAAATTCAAAATAATTTAGGAAAATTCCCAGTGAACATTCACAAAAATTATAGAAAAATGCACAAAATGTGTACACCAAAATTCAGAGTTGTTTCCCCCTCGGCAGAAGCACGGTGGTGAGCGGGATGGGCAGGAGCAAAATTACGCTGGCTCGCGGACCGGAGCAGAGCGGCTGGGCTTTCATGGAGAGAATCACTTACTCCATGGTGGGGCTCGCCGTCGCCTGCAGCGGTGGGTCGCAGCCGCTCACTTTGACGGGCAGGGTCGGGTAGTTAATGCGGCCCTGGACAGACATGATCTCGTTGCCGACGGAGATCCAGCCCATAATGATGAGAGAGGTGAATCCCCCCGCAAGAGCACCCTGCGGCAGGCATGGGAATACATGAGAGGTGTGTTGTTTCTTGACATGCCGACAGAGTGCGGCAGAGGTCCGCGTCGCCCGTCGCGCCTCGCGGTATGTACCGTACCACCAACAGAAGTAATATCCCCCCTGGGCTTCTGTTTCGATTGTCTTTGTTCGAAGGAACATCCTTTGAATTTTCTCGTGCTGGATACCCTCGGGTATCCTAATTCCACTGATAATCTCTCTTCTCCTCGTCCTCGGACGAAGCAAGAGTTACTTCTTCTGAGAAGTAATTATATACTTGCACATTGAGATCCGCTGGTTCTCACCATTTGAAAATAATAAGGAGTCGTGTACCGTACCGTACCTTCCAGTTGGCCCAAGGGTTGAACATGCCGAGAGACGTAATGCCGAACTGCGTGCCGGCTGCAATGCCTATGAGCGTCATGGCCACCTGGATCATGTACTGAAGCCCGGACATGGCCATCGTCATCCCGGTGCACAGCGCGCCCAGGACCACGCACGTCACTTTGGCGAAGACGGCGCCCTGCAGCTGTGTCAGTTCCTTCTTGGCGAACGGCCTCCAGAGGTCGTCCAGGACCACGCCGGCGGACGAGTTGAGCGCCACGGAAATGGAGCTTAGAGCCGCGCTGAGCACTCCAGCCATGAACAGCCCGGGCAGCCCGTACAGGCCCTTCTCGATCCTCATAACAAATAGCGGCACGATCTGGTCGCTCGTCGCCACGAGCTGCGAACAGTTCAGTCAAAGGCAAGGCCTGGAGCAGGGGAAGGGTTTGCAGTCTCGTTGTCGAGAAGAGTGGCGTCTGGCATCGTTTAGGTCGTCTCCACAGGACTGTAACGCGAAACGGTCACTGTGACGTCACGGTGACGTCATAATGACCATTTTTGAGTCACTTTGTGACTCCGCTAATTTCGTGACCTTCAGATAACTATGTCGTGACTCTGTCAAATTTCGAAATTTAAAACTAAATTTAAACAACACTATTTGAAAAGACTGGTTCTGCTGTACTATAAAGGTGCGGAATGAATTTTAAGCATTGGACAGGGTTCCGCATTCGTGATTCCTCCGTGACTTAGTGGTGACCTGAAGTTTCCCTGTCTACCACAACCGCCGGTAGGGTGCGCTGCAAGCACTCAAACCCTGCTGTAGCTGTAATTTCCCTCTAAAGTAGATAAATTTCAAAATTTTATTTTATTTTATCATGCCAATCTGTAAATATTGTCTGACTGCACAGGTGACGAAATATGGATTTTCAACTGCAAACACTGAATTTGATCAAAATAGCTGGAAAATGACAAACACGCGGATGACACTATCTGTCAATCTGGTTGGGGTCGTCCGAGTCTTCCCTCCTCTATTTAATAAGTTCGGCGTACGGTAATTTGTCCCCGCTACGATGCTCTATATATTGAAGAGAGAATTGTTATATCAAGGATGCTTTGCAAAAAGTCGTATCATATAATATGCAGTATGGGAGGACAGGGACTCACTCTCCTTTCTCGTTAGTTGGGTACGTATATGACATATTTCGTGGTCATGGTGGGGTCCCCGGAGGATCACTATATAGGTCAGGTCACTAAACTAGCACAGAACAGAAGTAGTCACCGTGACTTCCCCCAAAATTACCCCTGAGGTACCTCACGGTGACGTCACAGTGAACTATTCGCGTTACTTGGTGGAAACGTGTGAAGAAAAAGAGCACAAATAAGAAAAAGAGACCGTCGTCATTGGCCGATCGGGGTCCCCCTCTACCTGACCTGAGCAGAGTGGTAGGGGAGGCCGCTCGACTAATCACGGGCCCTTTTCTTATTAGTGCTGTTCCTCTTTAACAGTTCTCCGCAGTGTAGCTTATAATATCAACGTTCTCACCTTCCCCTGGAGTGGGTCGCAGTCTCTAAAGTAAGCGAACATGACGAGTCCGATATAGGTGCAAAACGTGACGATTAAAGCGACGCCCACCATGAAGATGTACGCCGTCCTGCGAACATGGGGCCGGGGTGAAGTTGAGAGTGTCGCGAGTGGATGAGATAATCACCGGACCAAGAGGGGAGTCACTTCAAAAAATCATTATACGCCCCCCCCCCAAAAAAAAATCACTTTAAAAATAAAAAAATAAAAAAAAATCAAGAGAAAAATTTAACAAAAAACCGAGATGAAGATGAAAAAATTGAGAAATTGGGGTAAAAGATCAAAATTAAAAAAAAAACAGACATAAATTGAAAGAAAAAATTTCAATCAAGATTGTAAATGAAAGCAGATGATACTAAAATCTAATTTTTATTTTTGGATTGCTGTGTTGCGCCTCGCGGACTGCGAGCCATTGAGCCATTCATCAGTTCCCCCTAGGTACAATATACCCAGGGTACGCGCTTGGTTTTTGAACTTGGGAGTAAAAGCTAGCTGACACCTTATTATGTCTTGCACTTTTGTGTATTAAGGCGACGTTACGAAAATGTGCGTACGAATAATTTTATTTCAGCGCCTTCTGCACTTACGGGGTTTGGGTAGTCAGCCACCATTACACATGTGTTTGGCGGGTCGACCCACCCATGGTCTGGCACATACTGCTATAAATGTGTTACACTCGGGAGAGCCGCGAGCGTGGCGCCGCCGGGCGCCGCGAGGCAACAATACCATGGGTTGGAGCCTCGCCTGGTCCCTGCTTCGGCCCCGCTGGCCCCGCTGGCCCCACCCCCCCTCCCGACCCCCTCGCCTGGCCCGCCTGGCTTCCCCCTCTCCAGGCCTGCACACGCGCCGCCGCACTGTGACAACCCGGCCCGCTCTATACTATTGCGAGAGTACAAGCCGATGAAACATCAATTCTCTTTAGTTTCTTTTTATTTTATTTTTGCTAAGATGTATCATCTGCTAAAAATATTAAAAAATCAAAAAACTCAAAAGTCAAAAAAATTATTGTTCACATTTTGAATGAGTGATCTGGACTGCGCACGAGCACGAAGCGAGCACTCACGTTCGGGCCGCCCTGAGCGTGGGTACGGAGAGGTAACGCTGCACGCAGGTCTGGTTCACCGCGTTGTAGCCGGTCCAGTAAAAGAAGCCGCCGATGACCGCGGCCAGGAAGGACGTGCGCTCCAATGGATTCAGAGACATGCTGCGCATGTTATGGAGGAGGACATAAGTAAGTAAGTCTACCAAGTAACTGACTCTCGTCGGTGAACAATCTTGGGCCGTTTGTGGCCTGTTTTGTTTCAAGTCAAGTCCAGCCCGAGCCCAGGCAGGACCGCACCGTAACCACCAGTATAGCCCGGCCCAACTGCCCGGAGACTTACTTGAAGAACTCGAGTCTTCCGCCCTTGGCCGCTTCCTCCCAAACGACGTGCCAGCCGCCGACCGATATGGTGCCCAGGGCGGCGATGATGATCAGAGGCAGGCAGAAAATGACCATCTGGATGGCGTCGGTCCAGATCACCGCCTTAAGGCCACCCTATTTAGTTCAGAAGCACAAAATATTAGTTATCCCCAGAACAAATGTTGGTTTTATTGACTCATTATATTCGATACCCGGTCGCACCAAAGTTGTGTATGTGACGGTGACGATCATGACGATAAGAGCGATCCAATTCCGGGGGTACCCAGTAACTGTACATGTTTGTCGGGAACATAAACAGTAATTTCAAATAATCTTGATCCACAGTGAGGGAAAAATGTGAGTAGAGTAATACATACCTTGCTCCAGTGCCAGACATGGAACGTAGGCGTACAGAGGAATTGTGAGAATCTGTTTTAAATGCAACGTTTAACAACAAACTTAAGAGCTTGTTTTGTGTTGAAAAATGTTATTCGTACTCACAGCGTCTAGCAGAAATATCACCGCTGATAAGGTTCGAACCGCCCTGTCTCCGAAACGGACGTGCAGGTATTCGAAGGAAGACCGTACGTGAAGGTTCACGAAAACGGGAATGTACAGGTAGCTAATGGCAAAGGCCATTAAAAATATGCCGAACACGATGGCATAATACTGAGTGCCGTAGCTGTATATGTCAGCCGGCGTACCAAGAAGAGTTATGCCGGAAATGAAACTGTAAAACAAAATCCGATTGCCGGGATAGTTTTCGGCCCTACGTACTACTATGCCAGCCAAACTAAATGCTCACCCAGCGATGAGAGAAATGGCGACCGGGATAGTCTTCATCTGTCTGTTGGCGAGCAAATACTCTAAATCTGTCTTCTGCTTGGAGCCGAAGCACCCGTAGTACAGGCCTATCAAGAGGGAGATGGCCAGCGTGAGCGCCAATACCAGGTAGTCGGCCCAATGGAATAGGAGCTGCAACACATCCGAGCATTCAGAGCTTTATTAAAGAGAAAATAAAGTAAACTAAGAATTATATTTCGTGTGGAGGCACACAGACAATAAGCTTTACCTCGTTTCCTTCCCGCAATGTAGGGGTGCTGGCCGAGCTGGCGGCTAGCGTCGCGCCCAACGGGGCCACGGTCGTGGTGTTCATCTTGGAGCGGACCTCGTCTCCGTGGCGTCGGTCGGCGACGAGCTGCTCTGGCGAGCCTCTCCTCCTGGCGAATGCGAGCGAGATCCTCCTCCTCCACCCTCGACGTCAACCGAGACGTCCGGCCGCGTTATGAGACAGCAGCTGATGATCCAGTACGGACTGGTTCCGGGGTGGCGAGGGCGGGGGCGTCTCGAACGGCCGCTAATTAACAGACTCACCTCCACCTTGGGCACGTTCGGCAAAGGAAGATGCTGCAAAGGTAGCGCGTGCGTCGCGGCGCGGGGTGGCCTGGCGGGGCGGGGCGGGGCGGGGCGGGGCGGGGGGCAGTGAAGGCCGTCGCGTCCGCGTCCCGCACCCCACCAGGACCACGCACTGCGGCATCAGGCGCAATCAGACCCCCAGGTCCCGCAGGCCGTGTAGTGCACAAGGGACTAGGGGGCGAGCGGCAGGGTAGAGTTAAGAATGGACCGGGAAAATAATTCGTGAAGAAAATCCTATGAGTAACTGCATACGTTTTATTTTACGCGCCCAACGAAAACCCTTGCATCCCGCACCCAAACTCCCACCTGGAGGGATTAAAGTTGGAACTGTAAGGCGAAAAAGAAAAGAACAGAACAAAAAACGCTTTTGCCACCAGGTGGCGAACAGGAACAGAGGTCATGAAAGGGTGGGGGTGGGGGGGACACGCCGCGTGGGTTGGCCCACCTGACAGGGGTGACTCGCTCGCACTGTCAACGCTGTGGCTGTTTTTTTCTTCTTCTTTCTTTCTTTCTTTCTTTTTTTTTCGAAATTTTAAAATCTTATTTTTCTCATGATATCTGGAAGTATATTTTTCCGGGCCCTCTTTTTATTTGATTCCAGATTTTCAATCTATCCTTGTTGTGCTGGTCCGAGCGTAGCATCATCCGAGGCGTACGAGGGAGATTCGTCCCGGCAACGCCGAGTCCGTAGGCAGCCCAACTAACGCGAGCCAATGACGAGGACAGAAATGCAACTCTGACTCAGGGCGTCGTAATGTAGAGAAAGTAGTTTAGGCCTTTTCCGCACTTTTTCGTCAATATCTCTTATTTTAGGGCACACGGACCAATATGATCCCTTTGAGTCAGAAGGTGACAAAAGGAAAGTGTAATCTTAGCTCAATGAACCATAGCTTGTCAAGATACTTCGCACCGCCCGTGAGATATCGACGAAAAAGTACGGAGAAGTTTATACGCGATTAAGTATGGGCGGTAAAATCCCCCGTGCAGGCGGCTCCTCCACATTCCCGGCGCAACGGATACCCTCTTAAATGCGATTCAAGGGTCAGTCCGAGGGGGAGGTAACTTCGAGAAATCATTGTACAGTGCCAAAATAATATTTTTTAAAAAATCAAAATAACATCAAAATAAAATCAAGAAGAAAGATGGAGGAAAATCTGAAATATCGGGTGAAATTAAACAAAAAACCGAAATAAAATTTAGAAATGGGGGCAAAAGTTCCAAATTTATGGGAAAGTGACAAAAATGTTCAAAAGAAAAAGATAAACCGAAAAAAGAAAGAAAAAAAAATCATTCTACACGTTTTGTATGAATGACTCCTCTCTCGGATCAGTCCCTTCTGCCATATTTGGCCCGACCACGACGAAGTGAGTTCCAGTCGACCTGCTCTGGGATGGCCCTGCGGAGTGCGACTGCGCGGCCCCACCCCCGCTGCAGGCGCGATGACCTAGAGCAGCGATGACCCAGACAAGCGCCGCGCCGCCCCGCGTGACGCGAAGGGCAGCCTCACTGTCGCATGGCCCGGCGGCCGGCGGCCCGGCCTGGCCCGGGCGGGGCGGGGCGGGGCGGGGCACACTTACCTGTCGAGTGACGTTTCCGGCGCGCATTTCGCATTACATTGTCGCGACGCAATCGTACGCACGCACGCGCGCGTGCGAGTCACGTCTGGCGCCACTCGGCCGCCGCCGTCAAATCTGGCAGCCAGCGGCCGCGTTGACCTCAGCAAGTACAGCCCTGGGGTTTCAGAGAAGAAGTGTCAAAGTGTTGCGGGAGTTTTATAATACTCCATGACTGCGATTTGAGGCATGATGTAAAAGTATCTGCTGTGTTTATTGCAAGTTCTCAACACTCTTGATAGTTCTGACTTCAGTTCTTTCTCATTTTGTGGCAAGTTTTAAAATCTAGTTTTAATTTATTTTCATTTTTCAAGGAAATTTTGATCTTTTACCCCCATTTCTGATTGTTTTCAATTTTTTTAATATATTTTTTCTCACCTTATCCGTATATTTCTTCTTGATATTTTTTAAAAAATTATATTTGAAATGATGTTTTTTTTTACTCGTTCTTTACCACCACCTCTCTCCTGAGTGGTGAAAAGAACGAGTATTGTTCTCAGTCGAGTGTAACCCTTAACTGTCCACACTTTCATCTCAGATCTCACAATACCTACAGGCATAATAGTTATACCATTCGAAACTGGAAATGCTGGTCTTTATTCCAACAATGAACTATTTTTCAAGTTTAATAGTATTATTTTGAGAACACTTAACAAATTTTGGATGTTTTCCATTCTAAGTCCATAACCCAACTTATAAGTGGAGTTTTCAATCTCAGCAAGTACAATACCCACAGACATGAAACTTGCGCTGATCTCAGCTAGAAGCCCTCCTCTGCATTGCTGCAATGAACCTTTTTTAACGTTTAATAGTATTATTTTGAGAACTCTTAACAAATTTTGTGCGAGTTTTCATTCTAAGTCCCCGAGTCTAGTCGTAGACCGAGTCGGCTCGCGCCAGCTCGCGCTCCTTTATGCGCCCCAACAATCGGACCCGAGCGGGAGGGCCGAAGAAGGCCCGAGCACCCGAGACGAGCAAGGGCGAGTGTCCCGGGAAAAACTTCCCCTGCACACACGAACGGTGATGAAATCAGAGATGAAAATGTCTTCAATCGACTCACATAACGTTTTACACTCCTACCTCTGTAGCACATAATTATGTAAAGAACGAGTTCCATACTTATCACAAAATTCATTTTGTGTTCTATTTGGCCCTTGTTTCTTTTTCGGGCCGTACATTGACTTTTCGAAATGATCCTCCCTCCACCCCCTTCGGCCTGGGCTTCAGTGCAGTGCAGTGCACTTCAGTGCAGTGCGAGGCCTCAGCGTCGCTAACGACTCGGCTTAGAGGCTGCGTAATAATTAAAGGAGGCGAATGAAAACACCGAGTGGCCAAAGTGTAGCAAGGTGGACCTCGAATTTGCTAGATACATCACTTTGAGGCAAAATATTGTAGGCGCTCCTTTGTCAACGTGCCGATGAAAGTTCACGCCCCAAGTTTAAAAATTAAAAGTATATATATATATATATATATATATATATATATATATATATATATATATATATATATATATATATATATATATATATATAAAATAAAGGATAGATTGTTTACTACGTCGAGAGTGTGTCGCTGGAGAGGGGCGGGTGGCGAGGGCGAGGCCTCCTCTGCACTGTAAAAAATATCTTCGTACACGAACGATATATTTTGTAATTTAGCATTTACGAAATGAGTCATACATGTTCGACCTCCCACTCTTGCTCGTCATTCGATTCTGTGTCGATGCGGCAGAGCTTGAAAATTTTTCTCTGCCATGTACGACAATTTTTACAGTGCGTAATGATTCACCTTCGGTATCCACCCCGGCGTGGCATGGCACACCCTCGTGTCCTTTGTGCCAGTAAGAAGCCGGCCCGCCCCGGTCCGCCCCGCCCCGCCTCGGCCCGCCCTGCCCCGCCACTAAGTGCTCCCTGTCTGGTCTGCGATAATGAGACGTATGGCGGGGCGAGGTGGGGCGAGGCGGGGCGAGGCGGGGTGGGGCGCAGATGGGCGCTTCATCCATCAATGGGGATAGGGCGGGCGTGGCCAGGCGTGGCGCTATCGTCCTTTATTGCGATGTGACGCTGCAACACAGGTATGGAGGGGCGCCGCGCCGCTCGCCGCCGACGCTGTGAACCGAGGTGTCTATCACTATTAATACAAGCGCACACTTATTTTTCCGGGTTTTTTCCTAGGTTGTCGCGATTTTTCTTGATTTTTACTGAACATTTCCTCTTTTCTTGATTTTTTCTGATTTTTTTCTTGAATATGTTTTTCCTGATTTTAGCTGATTTTTCACTAATTTTTTTGAGTGAAGGACCCCTCGCTATGAACTTCCCCGCGCCGACAGAGTCTCGGACACCTGTGTTTCTCTCGGCGTGCCTCTACGAGTACTCCCCCTCCCCTTCCCATCTCTGTCTCCCTCCTCCTTCTCCACACCTTTCACTTGCCAATGAGAAATGTCACTCGAGACTCCCGCGTTGCTGTCGGGTAGACAATGTGTGGCGTGACACCCGCCCCGCTCCGCCCGTCCCTCCCATGTCGCCGACATGTCCGTCGGCCCTGTAGGATGATCCTGCAAGGCGGTTTCGTCTGCTCTCTGTCCTCGTCGCACTCACGGGGCGAGACCGCAAGGAGCAAGAGAGAGGACGCAACCAAACGCTGTTAGGAATTACCATGCTGTGCCGCGGCGCCCGGGCCCTGCCCGATCTAGAGGCCCCTGGTCGAGGGGTCAACAACTTGGCATATTCAGTGTACAAGCTTGCGGTAAATCAGTTCAATATTCAACCATATTCTCCCATTATCAGCAGTATTTCACACAAATCTAACAATATTTTAGCCTCACTTACTAATATTTCACCCAAATTTAGACAAACTTAACTCGAATTTACGAAGATTTCACCGATATTCATCAATATTCAACCATATTCAAGTATTCGGTGTACACGAAATCCTAAAGTTAATGACCCCTCGCCCCTGGTGGTCCCCATCCCGGAACCCAATACATACACCCACGAACCTGGACGGAAACCCCTCGCCTTTGGCGGCGACTTCTTCGACGAGTCGGACATGGCACCATATCGCTCTCTATCGGAGGCACTTCCTCATTCTGGAGAGGAGAGAGAGATTCCTTCACCGGTGGCCCCGCCCCGCCCGTGCCGGGCCGAACCCGATAGTGCTCCCGCCTCCCTCCCCCCATCCCGGACGCGCCCGGCCCTCAACCTCTGACCGACCGGCGGCGCGGCGCCGGGGCCGGCCTGGCCTGCCTCCCTCCCTCCCTCGGCCGTGTTCTCTGCGTGACGTGCCGGTGCCGCTGGAGGCGGCCCTTGTGTTCATAGCTTGAACACCTGTGGGGTGATTCTGAACAGCGTTCAGTAGTGTCCTCTCGCTCGCTCCGTATGGCCGAGTCACATCAGTGCGACGAGGACAGAGACACGATACCACCTGGGGGCATCACCCTGCTGGCGACGAAGTGCAAAGAAATGAGTACGTATCGAGGCGTTCTTCACTCTCTCTATGGGTGCACACTGATTATTATGGGTTTCTATTGTCATTGGAAGGAAAATTTGACCGAACTGTAAAGAAAGCTACACATTTTTGGCACAAATTCGATATTTTGTAATTTTAAGATGCTTAAAATAGATTTTTGTCGATTTTTTTTTTTTATTGTTTAGTATGGCGATTGGAAAATGATTGGAACTCAAGGCGTACACTGATTGGAGAATTTGAGATACCCCTCGGTACGTATGTCGGACAGCGCCAACCTGGCCAACCGCACAACAGCCGCTTCGAGGATGTATGTAAATTGACCGACCTAATTTTGTCCGACCTGATGATTTTCCCGAAATCAGAAAAAGCGCTGTCCGACCGGGATTTTGTCCGACCTTGTTCAGACGGGTTTATTGGAGAAGAAATATGTAGCAGAGGTCCAGGCAGGAGGATGAGCTGAATTTTTTTTTTTACGACACCTCAACTTAATCAATGAATTTGAGGTGGTGTCGTACATTTTTCTTTGACGCATGCTCCGGTTCGGAAGATTTTAGGCATTCCAGCTTTAGCGCGCCACAAGCCAAGGTAGACGCACTTTTAGCTCAGCTTTACGATTTTAACGGGCGTCCCGCATCCCGCACCTCGCATTGCGTCACCGTGACCGTACCCACCCCGCGTCCCACTAGTCTACGGGGCGCCCCGCCCCGCTCTACCTCCCCTAGCCGCCCTGTCTGGTTGACGGGCGAGGCGGGGCGGGCGGGCCGGGGCGGGCCGGGGCGGGCCGGGAGGCACGGGGCACGGTGAGGAGGGCAAAGGTAATGGTGTGGGGGAGAGGCGCGGGGCGCGGGGCGCGGGGCGCGGGGCGCGGGGCGGGTAGGGTGGGGAGGGTACCCGGCTCGGCTTGGACTCGGCGGCGTGGCTGGCTCCGCTCAGCGCTGCTGGCTGAGGCAGACAAGTTCGGTGGTTGGGCTCCTTCGGTCAGCCAGTCAGTAGTGCATTCAACCTGCAGCAGGCCGCACACAAGATCACGAGCACCGAACCCAGCGGCCGACCTCAAGCAGCCATGGCACCCGGGAGATCAATACTTAGGACATCTGTGCAGGTACGTGAGCGTTGTGGTTCCTCGTCCAATCGTCAAGGTATTCTCCGCAGAAATGGGAAAAATTTCCCCGCCTTTCCTCACATCCAGTTCTCTACCCTCACCTCACTGCACTCAACGGCAGACCGCCAGGCTCCATCCGCTTACTGGCCCTCGCGAAAAATAGTCAGTGTTCTGGTCCCCTCGTCGCAGGCCCGTCGTACAACGCTGTTTAACGTCACTCCGTCGTAAATATAGGGTAGGGCTTGTATGCCAGCCTCCGTCTTGATTCTCTGTCACGTTCGATCTTCGTTCGGAATTTTGCTCCACCGCTTTGACGCCACGCGCAGTAGTCCGTGTCCCCAGGTCAACCTCCCCTCGGTGTCCAGTCCTGGCCCTGCCCGGCCCGGCCTGGCCCGGCATGTGGTTGTCTTTGGGTCCGGCTGGACGCGCGGCTGGACAGACGCGGCGCGACGGTAGGCGACCGACCTTCCCTTTTCCGATATCCCTGGCCGTGTTTCTTCGTGTTTGTCGCGCGGCGCGGCGCGAGGCGCTCCTGGCCCCGCCCGGCCCCGCCTCGATATCCGACATTGACATAGGATGTAGCGCGGCCAGGCCGGGCCGGCGCGGCGCGGAGTGCTCGTCAGCCTTGGCGTGTCTGGGTCGGACGAGGTGGAGGAAGGCGGGGGGAGGAGGGTAGCGGTGGGGCAGTAGCGCCAGTCAGAAGAGAATAACTGTCGCCTACAATTTAAAAAAAATAGAATAAAAATAAAGTAAAAAGGCTCTTGCATCGGCAGGGCAGAGCAGGACATCGTGCGCTCCCCGCCGGCGCCGTCGTTTTAAATGGAGTCCCGCTGCCTGATAAGACCTGCATATGCTCCAGGAAACCCGTACCCGAGTTTCTCTATCGTCAGCGATACAGTTGTGACACCAGGTTGGAGCTGAAAGGACTTTACCTCGATTACAAGGCGGTGCCCCCCCCCCCCTCCGGTCCGATCCTGTGCTGGTCCGCCCCAGCGTGCACCGGTAGCGGTGCATCGCCTGAGCTAGGCAACGCAGGCAACGCCGCGCCGCCGCGGGGCTCAGCGCTGCGTCGCGGGGACGAGGAGGGGGAGGGAGGGGGAGGGAGGAATCGGGAGAAAGTTGTGTGATGCTGCTTGCCGGCAAGAGAGGCCCGGGGCACGGCTCCTGTGAGCCTTCATAATTTGTCCCGTAACGTATGGCGTGGCGTTGCGTGGCTTGTCGCGGCACGTCGCGGGGCATGGGCGGGGCGGGGCGGGGCGGGGCGGACAGGCTGTTTATGGGACAGGTGCCAATGAGCCGCAATGAGCTGTGCCCGAGCGGCTCGAGCCTGCCTCCTTGACCTGCCTGGAAAAGCCTACGCCTTGTTGACCAACCTTGTACAAACCCCGCCTTTTCCGATAGAATTTTTAAAATTTAGTCTCTTTTGCACTCACTAGGCCAATGTATTCAATGAAAGTTCCTCTCCCATTTTTTTTTGAATCAGTGATCCCGGTCTCCATGAAGCGAGGGGAAAACAACTTTGAATTTTGGTGTTTAAATTTTGATAATTTTTTAATCAATTTTCTGAAAATTTTGTGAATTTTTACTGAATTTTTTCTGAACTTTCCTGATATTTTTCCGAATTTTCCTCAACTTTCCTGATTTTTTTTAAACGATTTGTACAAAAATTTCAGAGTTATTTCCCACTCGCCATGCGAGTGCCCCTGGTGGTGGACAGAGGCAGAGGAGCCCGGTGCCCGGCGCCGGGTCCATGCCGCATCCAGTCTAGGTCCAGTTCCAACCACTTCCTCCTGTCCTGTCCACCCCTGTGGCCTCGCGCCGGACGGGCATGGCCGTAGTGGACTGGTTGACGTGTCCTCTTGCACGTCTCTTTTGGTGCTGCCAAAGGCACCGTAACGTAACAAAAGTTAACGTAACGAGCTGGAAAAACTGACACAACACGGGCACGGAGTGGGTCAGGCCCTGTCCTGCCGGGCCCGGTCCGGCCCAGGTGGATCCGGTTGGAACAAAGTCGTTATAGGAGCTGGGCCGTTTTGGACCCGGGCTGCTCGCAGTCTGGGTCTGGGTCGATATGTAAGAATTGGCGCGAACAGGGCGAATGGACCGGGCTACCGTGCTACGCCACGCCTTGACGCCTTGCCGCGACGCTGTGCCGTAACGCACGGAGTCACTCGCGTAATAACATGACGCTGAGCCGCTAACTCCCCTCCTCACCCTGCCTTGCAGGGCTTTCACTCCACCACCATCCTTCCGGCCGCCGCACTTTGCTCGGCTCGGCTCAGCTCAGCTCGGCTCGGCTTCGAACCGGAAACTGGCTAGCAGCTGTTAGTATCTTGTAGTGTTCCCTCACCCCCCCCCCCCCCCCCCCGCCCCATCGCGCCCCGCTGCGCCGCGGGTGCGGTGTTTGGCGCCTTTCTCTCATGCTGTGATGCTGCTTGTCCTGATGCTTGTCCTGACGCTTGTCCCCCAGGCGCTGCTGCTGCTGGCGGGGCTCGCCGCCGTTCTGGCCGCCCCCGCCCCCGGCCCTCAGCCCGTGCCCTACCCCGTGGCGTACCCGGGGCCCAACCCTTACCCCGTGGCGCACCCCTACCCGTACCCGGTGGCAGCGCCCTACCCCGTGGCGCGCCCGGCGCCCGCCCCGGGCCCAGCCCCGCAAAACAGACCTCCCGTGTCTGACACGGCGCTCGAGAACGCCCTCGGCGACAGGCGGTACCTCCAGAGGCAGCTCAAGTGCGCCCTTGGCGAGGCGCCTTGCGACCCTGTCGGCCGCAGACTCAAGAGTAAGTCGGCATTCGAATATTTTTTTTTGAGTTTTTTATTAGTTTGACTTGAGTTTTCACATTTTTTTCTTTCTCCCCGAACAGCCCTGGCACCACTAGTTCTCCGAGGCGCCTGCCCGCAGTGCTCTCCCCAGGAGACTCGCCAGATCCAAAAAGTCCTGTCACACGTCCAGAGGAACTACCCGCGGGAGTGGAGCAAGCTGCTGAGAGAGTACGCCGGCTAGACCGTCGAAACCGCCTTACTTAAATCAGTCATATTTTTTTATTTATTGAAAAATCGTTTTCACGTTCGACACGACGCACTACGAGCGTCAAGATTCTTTTTCGCCTTGACATGTTACCCAGTTTTGTTCAAAGAAGGATGGGTACTCTTTGATGCATCATATTGATGCTCGTTACTTTTCCGAGTAATTCACTGTGATAAGATTCACCTTAAATGTTTTTGTTACGTTATGTACAATACGGTGACCGTACGCTCTGCCTCATCGAATCGTCTTAAAACACAAATTACATTCATTTTTCAGCAATGCTGCCCTATAGTTGTGAAAACGCCTGTCTGTGATTGTATGCCTCTGTGGGAGTCTTTTTTTATGTTTTTGGGACTTTCTATTATCTTGCTGTACTTTCATGGAGATTTGCACTCATTTCATACATATTATTTTAGGAATATTTAATACTTGCGGCCTACACCATTGTCATTTTTGTGTGTGTGAAATTGCAAGTCATTAAATGAGATTTAAATGAACTGTTTTAGCCTGCGTCTTTCAATCAAGCCCGATCATTCAAAATGTGCATTCGGTGTCGTGTATGCGTCGCGAGCGTTGCCGACGACTGAGGAGGTAATTGGGGTGAAACAGCACCACCGACCTGCCCCAGATCGAGGGGGCAACCACTCGAGAAATCCTGTGTACAAACCTGCGGAAATCTCGATGAAATCCTCAGAAATCTCGATGAAATCCTCAGAAATCTCGATGAAATCCTCAGAAATCTCGATGAAATCCTTGGAAATATAACTGAGAAATCTCATGAAATCTCATTGAAATCTTGTGAAATCTCATGAAATCTCATTGAAATCTTCTGAAATGTCATGAAATCTGATAGAAATCGTGTGCAATCTCATAGAAATCTCTCAAAATCTCAGAGAAATCTTGTGAAATCAGTAGAAATCCCGTGTACACTAGGATGGGGAGTGGTTGCCCCCTCGCCCCAGATACATTGCTGTCGGACTGGACCAGACTGTTGGGACTTCCCTAGTGATTCGCAACTCCACATGTGGCGCCATAGGAAAAAGGGGGGGGGGTGTTAGTGCCTGAAGGCGCTCAACACCATGGACCACAACGGGCCGGACAGGTCATACTATGTTGTAGAGGGGGGTGGGGGGTGCTTTACGCTTTACTCCGCGCCGCCAGCAGCCGCGTCCACAAAGGGATCGTACAAAGGACCTCTCGTCGTAATGGCGAGGTGAGTTGTTCGAACCGATGAGCGCCAGAGGCCTCTTAGAGGCCCGCACAGCCCCCGTAGTGCCGCTCCACGGGCTTTCGCGACCACCGCGATAACACCGTCACCGCGCAGCGTCAGTCAGGCCGACGCACGGCCGCCATCCGACCCGCACCCGTACCCGTACCGCATCGGACTGCCCGCCCCAAATCACTCCCTGCCCCGCCACCGAGGGGTCCTTCATTCATAAAAGGTAAGTGTACACCCTTTAACAAAAACAGCAAAAAAAAAAAAGGAAAATAAATAAAGAAAAAATCTGAAAAAAAAATCAAGAAAAATTAGGAAAAATTAGGAAAATGCAGAAAAAAATGGCAAAAACCAAGGCTCGAAAAACCAGAAAAATCAGATTAATCTTGAGTTTATAGTGAAGGACTCCCCGCCCGCCGCCCACCCTACAGCGCCAGTCCGACTCGTGTCCCACGGTTGACTATCAGTGACGCAAGCACTGCGCGGCCACGCGCGTCCCTTCCCTTACGCCTGCCTGGACAACCGAGTGCTTCCTCCCTTGTCCACTGCTCCACCCCGCGCCACGACGGGATTCCCCACGCGCCGCGCTGGGCCGCGCAGCCCCGCCCCGCGGCGGTGTGACGTCACGCGGTCACGTGCGTCGTTGCGCGGTGCGGCGCGGCTGTGTAGGGAGGCGCCAATAGGTCAGGGGCGCGGGACAAGTGTGGCGAGGAGCGGGCCGGCCGAGCTGGCAGGGCAGGGCCGGAGGGCCCGCCTCCCCCCCCCCCCCCCCCCCCCCCCCCCTCAGGGCCGCTGCCGCTGCCGGGCCTCCCTGCCGTCTGATTCAGAAAGATCGCTCTCGTACCTCCGTCCTTGTCACACATGTGGCGATGATGCCCTTTGATGGGGATGACAGGGCCCCATGAGTGCGATGAAGATGGAGGCACGAGAGCGATCTTCGGAATCAGACGGCTGGCAGCGCTCGGGCCCCAAGCCGTCAGTTTGTAACTGATCCAACTGCCCCCGCCCGCGGCCCGCGCGTACCCTACGGTCCGGTCCGGTCCGGTCCGGTGCGAGGCGGTTCGCCCCGCCTCTCTCGATGGTCGTCTGGTGCGCTCCGGTTCAGCTCGGGGGCGCGACAAGTGCGGAAGCGTGGGTAGACGGGTGCTGTGCTCGAGTCCTGAGACACTTGGAGTTTTAGAGGTGTCGGGACGCACGGGAGGTGTTCGGCGCCGGGCCCCCCGCGCCCCTATCCCGCCTCTCCACTCCACGGTCGCGGGTCGCGCTCGCGGCCTCGTGGCGCGTGCCATCGCACTCATCAGCCGCTCATTTTGAGCGAGTGCGTCGCCGCGGCAGCCGAGCCCAGACTTCTGAGGGGGACCCACCCAGATCAGGTTTTGTCATGATGTTACCATAGATAAGTGGGACGGAATTCTTGTATTGGCGTCAGATGGCGTTCGTTGTTGTATGGCTTGCATCTTCCACCTCGGCACCAGGACCAGGAGGTGGGAGACCAAATGCACCCGTTCAGCCGCCGCTGTAGGCAACTCATTCTACAAACAGAAATGGTGCGTGGAGCGCCGTGTGGGTAGGCAGCCCAACGTACTCTGGAGAGGTCCCCTCGCTCAGTGCGCCATGGGTGGCCTACCTCCACGGCGGCAGGGCTGCTGCGCCGTCGTCGTCCCCCGGCGAAGCAGCGCCAGGCAGGTAGGCCACCCATTTTTCATGACGGGGGAAGTCCATTTGTAGACGGCTGGTGGCCACACGTGCACCGAGGGGTCCTTTACTATTAGTTCAAGCGTACACCTGATTTTTATAATTTTTTGTGCTTTTCCTGATTTTTTACTAAATTTGTTTCTGATTCTTTCTGATTTTTTCTGTTTTTTATTCTTCGGTTTTTCTTGATTTTTTTTTTCTGATTTTTCCCCCGATTTTTCTGATTTAATTTTAGGGTGTACACTACATTTTTTGAGTGAAGAACCCCTCGACGTGCACTGCACTGGCGCTGCGCGCAGCCGCAGCCGCGGACAGATGATGGTCCGGGCCGAGCGACCATCCCGGCCCGGCCATGTCGTGCGTGAAGCGCGCGCGCGATGCGGCTGGGCGTGCGGGCGCGCGCTCGTGCGCGGGGTGGCGTGGTGCGGCGTGGTGGGCGGGCCTCTCGTTGTGCAGCGCCCCGACGCGCCTCCATTGTTCACACAGACACGCACGCACGCACTTACACACGTGCACACGCGCGCCTCTCTTACATTGTAACGCGCGACCCTCGCGACTTCTCTGACGTCAACGTATAGTCTCGTTTTTGCGTTTTCCTCGCCTTGTTGTCGCGCGAGCAGGTGGTGCTGTCCCGGCACGCATGGCTGGTAAGTGCTTTCCAAAACCCCAGTCCCTCTTAGCCTAGGTGTCAGTAGCACTCGGCCGCGGCCCGGGCCGTGGGGCGCCTGCTTCACAGCGCGCGCGTTGCGATGTGAGTGACATTGGTCGAGCTGGCCGGTCGCAATCGATAAAGCCGTATTGGGCGGCGACAGCAGCCGTGATCCTGGCACTGATTGGGCCACCTAACCTCTCGCCCCGGCCCGACGCCCGACCCGGCCCGGCCCGGCCCGGCACCACGCCCAGTCTGGCTGGCCCCGGCCTGACGCGAACAGCAAAGCTCGGGGACAGGGCAGAGACTGACGGGGACAGGTTGCGGTCAGATCGAGAGGAAATGTTAGTCACTACCAAGTACTCACTGAGCGGGCCGCAGGCCGCCGGGGCCACACCCACTGCGCCCAGCTACACCCGAGCTGGTTGTGCAGGTTGTGCCGAAGTTGTGACCGGGCCGGCCGGTAGGTGTAAGACATGCTCACCGAAAGGGCAGGCCACCTCATCTCAGCCACACTACAGGCACTTTTTCCAGAATACCCAACTTCCTATTAACGTATTGCCTCATCCGCCGATACTTTCTTTCAGTGGTGAGGGGGCCGAAAAGTAAGCCGTTGGTCGTTTCCGAAACGACGATCGATTCTTTTTTCGTATGATTCCCGTCGTGGACCGAAGCCATGACTACTTTCAAACTGAACTTCTCTCTTCTCTCCCCTACGAGGTGTTGTTCCCCCTCTACCGAAACCGGATACAGGTTCCGCTTAAAGATGATCGCGAAGTTTGATAAGATGATCATAGGGAAACAAGATGATCGCAGAGGGGTATGATGATCGAAGGGGAATAAGATGATCGGAGGGGATAAGATAATCGCAGGGGGATAAGATAATCGCGGGGGTATAAGATGATCGCAGGCGGATAGGATGATCGCAGATGGATGAAATGATAGCAGGGGAATAAAATAATCGCAGGGGAAAGATGATCGCAGGGTTAAGTTTATCGCAGAGGGATGAGATGGTCGCAGATGGATAGGATGATCTTCAGGTCATAATTTGATCGCAGGGAGATAAGATAATCGCAGGGAAAATAGATGATCGCAGGGGGATAAGATAATCGCGTGGGGATAAGATAATCTCAGTGGGACAAAATGATCGCAGGTGCATTGGATGATCGCAGGGTGATAGTTTTATCGCAGGGGAAAATGATAATCGCATGGGGATAAGATAATCGCAGGTGGATAAGATGATCGCAAGGGTAGAGGTTGATCGCAGGGGGAGAGGATGATCGCAGGCGCAGGGGGATAAGATAAAAAAAGCACAAGGGGATAAGATAATCACGGGGGTAAAAGATGATCGGAGGCGGATTGGATGGTCGCAGATGGGAAAAAAATGATCACAGGGAAATAAGATGATCGCAAGGGGATAAGATGATCGCAGACACATAGGATGATCGCCCGGTCATAATTTGATCGCGGGTGAATAAGAAAATCACAGGGGATAAGATGATCGCAGGGGGGGGGGGGGATGATCATAGGGGAATAATGGTTTGTTCAAAAACTTCGTGAGGGAGGGGGGGGGGAAGGCACGGTCGGGCACGAGGGGGGAGGAGGGAGGTTCTTTAAGGGTACTTAGTATTGCAGGACCGATCGCGGTCTCTTCTTACCATCCTCCTTTTTCCTTCCCAAAATTCTAAGAAGAAAATACTTCATCTAGTTGCTCTTTCATATATTGTAAAGAGCGGGAATTCACTTTGCACGCGTTTAATGACGCGCGTCTTGCATTACCCAGCTTTAAATCCCTTAAGGAAAAATACTATGGAAAATTTTGTTTTGGGATTAAAAATCCAGTGACGATAAATTCTCTTGATGAATTGAAACACTTTTCCGTATGGAAAATGTATCGATTCCAGAGTCCTTTTTCCACACGTTTTTCATGTGGTTTCTAAATCCATAAGGCTTATTAAATCCAGAGTGGTGGTATGGAACACTGTTAAAAAAAATCCATCTTAATTTTAAGAACATGTGTTTGGAAGCAATTTACAAAGAAAATTTTACATTAAAATTAAGAACAAATACTTTCTGAAAATGAGGAACATGTTATGAAAAGTCAAAAAGTTATTTTTTTTTTGCAAGAAAACGCAAAACTCTACAATATTTAGACTTCCTATGGACTGAACCTTTCCTTCCGGTTTGCAAGTTACAGTTCTACTCCAAGTAAGTTCTTGTTTGTACTTTACCGATTGGGTGGACTCGAACCTCGGACCTTTGAGTTGGATACCAATGCCTTAGACCACGGGGACACCGGGAGTTACCTGCGCGGAGAGCGGTCGGCTCCGACCTGATGCGCCGCTACCCAAAGGGACATTCCCAGGTGACTAGCTGTTTAGTGCGCAAGGAGCCCGTTTATCATCGCACTTTAGGCACTCAACAATACATATCGCTATATACAGCCGGGTAAAATTTGATATTAATTCCTCCAGTAAAAATTGAACACGAAAATTCCATGTCCCCATTTCAAAACTTGGATGAATTTTTAAGAAGTGCTTTGAATTTTCCGAACTGTTTCTTAATTGTACAAGACAATCGTAAGTCTAATAATGCTGTAATGACATTTACATAAAATTTACTTAATTTTAAGAACTTACTTGTTATATTTTAAATCCTAATTTGATATTTCAAAAATTTTCTTAATTTCGATAAACTTTTATAAAATTTCATAACTTGTGAATATGTTCTTAAAAATAAGAGAAAATCTTTCATTATTTTTAAGAACTTTCTTAACAGTGAAGTCTAAAGCACGAACACCACCAAGTGCCACAATTAGTAATAGACACTATGTCTCATGTCTCTGCCAAAATTCGCTAAAAGCTCTAAATTCGAGCTCTAATTTTCAATACGTCTACTCGTTTTAGAGATACAGGGGGGTTGAAAATCACATTTTTCCGTATAACAATATAATGTTTTTAATGCGATGCGACTATGTTGATACTGTAATCGGCATGCCTATATCACTTTTTGATAAAAGTTCTTGATGATTCTAAGATTAGGAATTTATTTTCCTGTATGGAAAAATGTTACGGAAAAATCCCCAGGGAAATATAATCCTTAATAAAATTCCAGAAAGAATTACTCTAGAAAAAATAAATCCAGAGTCAAGGTTTTTTTTCCATTGTGGAAAATCAATTTTCATGAAAGAAACCAAATTTTCTATCTGGAATTTAAAATCCAGATCGATTTTCTTTAAGGGATTTAAAGCTGGGTAAGCAATGCCTACAAAATTATTGAAGAAACTATGTGCCCGGAAGGGGAAAAGGGTGTCTGAAAGGAACGATCGGGCACGTTGGAGGGGGGGGGGGGGGTGTAAAAGCGGCCTACAATAGGGCACTTAGTTTTTGAACGATCCCTTGGAATCGCAGCCCGGCTGAACCTGGCCAGTCTCTCCTGAATCCTGGTCCTGTCCGGTGCCGTGCGCAACCACGTCTCGTCCCGCCCCGGCCCGCCCCGTCCCGCACCGGTCCACCCCGCCCTGCCTCACCCTACCCCATCCCGGCCCGCCCCGGCCCGGCCCGCCCCGCCCCGACGTGTTGTATCGAAATGTGCTGCTTTAATCGGGGCACCTCCGGCCCGAGGCCCGGCCGGCTCAGACCGTGCAGACGGCGTATCGCGCCCGATCGAACCGCGTCATACCAATGCGTACTTGTGCCCCACTTGTGCCAGAAGCGCCAGCAGCTGCGGGTCGGCTGCTTATTTTTCATCTATTGTAAATTATTCAAGGAGATTCATGTCTCGATAACGACGCGCTGCGGCACACCGACTGACTTTTCATGTTCTTTTCTGTTCAGCGAGACCAGCCTTACAGGGATAGCTTACAGGCTTACACTCTCCGGCCCGGCGCGGCCCGGGTGTGCCGGGTCGAGTGGTGCTGTGTTTGGTAGGCAGCACAGGGGTGGTGTGCTGTTCTGTGCATGTACCGGGTGTTTCTTTGAATGCGTAACAGTGTTGCGGGTTTGCCTACCCCATTCACCCGTAAGGCGCCATATCCCCTGAAGCCCTGACGAGTATGCAATCCCGCAACACTGTTACGCATTCAAAGAAAAAAGAAACACTATGCGGGCTGGCCCGACCCGACCCCTGCGGAGGCGGCGAGGGGAAAACAACTCTGAATATGAGTGTGCAAATTTTGTGATTGTATGTGAATTTTTATTAAATTTTTCTCGAAGGGGAAATGACCTCGGACTTTGGTGTACACCACTAATTCAACAAATTCAGTATAAATCAAACGTATTCAAGCCAATTTAATCTAATTCAAATCAAATTTCAATTCAAGCCAATTCAAGCCAATCCAAACCCAATTCAAGCCAATTCAAGCCAATTCACACACTACTTCAGTCCAATTCATAGGCAATTCAAGCCAATTCACATCCAATTCACATCCAATTCAAGCCAATTCACAGCCAATTCAAGGCAATTCACATCCAATTCACAAAATTTGTAAACCAAATTCAGCGGTTATTTCCCCCTCGATTTTTCTTGTAATTTACTTCTCATTTTTACAATTTTCGTGAATCTTTCTGAATTTTCCTGAATTTTTCTGAAAAAAATAAATTTTGAACTTTTCTGAATTTTTCTGAATTTTCCTAAATAGGGTATTTCGGGCAAGCTCAGCGGCGGAAACGGAACTGGCCGGTTCTGTCTCTGCCTCAGGTGCGCGGGGGAGTGGGCGAAGCAAGCGATGCGGCGACGAGTCAACTGCGCTTGCTCAGTTCGCAGGCTGAGATGGAATCAGGGGCTGTATGGCGGACATTGATGGCGAATCAGTTTCCGTCTCCGCCGCTTAGCCGAAATACCCTATTACGAGGTGTACAAAAATTTTAGGGGTGTTTCCCCCTTGGAAGGCGGAGTTCTTGGTTGTGAGCCAGCTTTCCACCCCGGGCCAATGTTGCCAGAAAAGTAGGTAATAAGTCGCCCAAACACAGCGGAGTCAAGCGGGCTGCATCTGCGCCTGCCTACTAGCCAACACGCTCACACAGGTGCGCGTATGCAGCCCGCTTTACTCCACTGTGTTTGGGCGACTTATTGCCTACTTTTCTGGCAACACTGCCGGGCCGGGTCGACGTGCCCTTCAGCTGACTGATTCAGAAGATCGCTCCCATCCCTCCGTCCTTGTTGCACCTTCAGCGGTGCCCTATGCTGGTCATGGTAAGTGCTCCGTGAGTGCGCGACGAGGACAGGGGTATGAAAGCGATCTTCGGAATCGCGCGGCAGGGGCAGGCGCCTTCCAGAGGGGAGGCGGACTCGTGTGACATCGACCAGCAAGGCGATTCCGAACACCGTTTTGTAGTGCCCTCTCTCTTGCACCTTATGGCCGTGCTCCACGAGTGCGACAAGGACAGAGCGACGAAACCAGTGTGCGGAATCACCCTGCAGGACGCGGCGGACGCCACGCGGACCGCAATGTGTCATCGGACACCGACTTCGGCCTCGGCCAGATGAGGCGTGGAGTGGCGTATCGTGGAGGAGCTGGGCGGGGCGGAGCGAGGCATGGAAGAGTGAGGTTGGACTGGGGACTGGACAGTGGACAGGTGACCACAGGACCACGCTACCGTGCCGTGCCGTGCCGCGCTTCGCTGGCTGGCCAGCTGGCTGGGGGCAGAGGGTGGAGAGTGGCGAGGCAAGGCGAGGCGAGGTGTGGCGAAGTGGGGCGAGGTGGGGCAGCCGCGCCGAGGGCCAGTTCCCTCCAATCGCACCCGACCATCTCTCTCATTCTCGCATGTCCACTCTCGCTCTCGTCGGGACGGGAGCGCGTACAAACGGAAGAGACAGAGAGAAAAAAGAGAGAGGGGGTGAGAGGGGTGAGGGAGAGAGAGATTTAGTTTTTTTTTTTTTACAGGATTTATTGGAATTTTAAAAATTGGAGCCATAAAAGTGCGCATGCAAAGGGAAACAGCAGCGGAATTGGTAGCTGGAAATACACCGGCGTTGGGCGGGCGGCCTATCATCAGGGAGAGATATTTTATTTTTTGGGTTTACAAAAAACAGCTAATAAGCTCCGCTTACATTGTAAGCCCGCTCTTCCGCGGTACAGGAAACTCTTATTTTAGTTATTAAATAACTATAAATCGTACAGGAAAATTATGATTAATCACATTACACTAATCAGAAGTTATGAGACGTATAACAGTTCCTTTTACAACATTTTGAGATTTTCCAACTAGTCCATATAAGTGCAAGTCGTTCCATAAGAGAGAGAGAGTAAGTAAGTAAGAGTAAGAGTGAGTCCGAGCGAGAGTGAGAGTGAAAGAGAGAGATAGAACGGATAGAACGGCCAAGCTCAGCCAATCCTTTCTCCCGGCGCGGCGCGGACAGAGCAGGCATGGCATGGCTCCGCGCTGTGCAGTGTGCAGGGGTCTGGTCTGTCGGTCCGTTCGTCCAGCACAGCCGGAGCCTGAGTGTGGCGGAGGGGCTATAGCGAGAGGTATTCCTATGCAGGGAGGAGAGGGGAGGAGGTATAGCGGGGTGTTGTCTGCCGACAAGACGATGTTGGAGGGGCTCAGCAGCTCGGCCAGCACTTGCGCCCCCTGGCTTGCCCCCTCCCGCTCCCGATCCCCGGCGCGGCTCGGCACCGGCGGCCTGCTCACCGGCCCCGCGCCGCCCCGCCGCCCCGCTGCCGGCAGCGGCAGCGGCAGCGCACCAGTCACCAGTCAGTTGATCGCCGACCGCCCTGCTGCGCCCTGCCCCGTGCCGTGCCAGCGGGCTGCCCGCACGCAGCCGCGAGCCGCTCGGGCCATTTGGGTCATCTCGCTGGAGGCGTCTCGTGTCGTACCGCCGTCCCGTAACGCGCGCGTCACGCCCGCGTCACGCTGGTGTCAGTGTTGTCAGCGCCGCCGGGTGCTCTGTCAGTGATGTCAGTGCCTTGGATTACCGCCGCCATCACCACCATCGCCTTCGCTCCAGCAGCGTGATCGCCAGGAAGAGGACGACCATAGTGCCCCTTCTCTCCTAACGGCCATACCACGCGAGACCGCCCGAGTGTGTGCGTGCGTGCGAGCGTGTGTGTGTGTGTGCGTGTGCAGTGCTCTACGCGCTCCCGTGTGAGTGTGTGCGTGTGAAGGTGCGCGCAGTCGTGCTTGGCTGAGCGAGAAGAAGAAATGCGTCGGTGCGGCGGGATGCCGCTGACTTTAGCGCGATCCACACCCACAGGTGAGAGGAGTGAGGTTAGGTCTGGTCTGGTCTGGCCTGGTCTGGGCTGGCCGCTTCTCCCCGCCAGCCCCCCGGCCCGGCCCGACTGGGTTGCGCCGTGCCAGGAATGTCATGCCGCGGCTGCCCGCCTCGGCCAGGCCCTGCCCGGCCCGCGCCGCGGCCGGGGCGCCCAAGGCTCCGCCACCACCTTTACTTTCGTGCTTTCTTTTTCTGTTTTTGTTAGGCTTTGGCTCGACTTTGAGCTGGGCCGGCGCAGCCTTGGCGACCTAGAGGCATTTAGCTATAGCGCTGTACGTACCTGCTTAATGCGTGCCGTCCAACCCGGCCGGCGAGCCCCCGCTCAGGCTCCCGCTCATTCGCGCCGACGAGGGAGGTTCGCGGGTTTCAGTCGAAAGAGAGAGAGAGAGTTTCGTTGTTTTTTGGCCGATGGCGGCGCCAACGGAAGGCCGAAAGAGCGGGAAGTTTTAAATGAAAGGCGCGAACAGTAAAGTCTTCTCTCTCGGAAGACGCCCAGCGATCCTCCTGCCGTGGCGGTCAGGTCCAAAGGCGGAGGAAGTCTCTGGGCTGAGCCGAGGAGAGCCGCGCCCACGCACCAGCAGGCGACCGCGCTTTCGACGCTTTCGACTGCGTGTCTTCGGCGCCCTGCCCCTCTCTCTCTCTGCACAATCCTATTGGCGCAGTCCCGACTTCCCTCTCCGCCACTAGAGTTGCAAATCTAGGAAATTTTTCCTGGACAAACCCTGCCTACTAGGCAACCTGCCACACAGTGGTGTCCGAATGCTGCCTAGTAGGCAGGGTTTGTCTAGGAAAAATTTCCTAGATTTGCATCTCTATCCGCCACACATTGTCCGAGCAGAGCGAGGGGGAAACAACTCTGAATTTTGGTGAATAAATTTTGTGAACTTTCGTGAATTGTTGTATTTCCCGAAATTTAGTAAATTTTTGCTAATTTTTCCCTAAATTTTCATAATTTTTGTGAATTTTCTTGTTCTCTAAATTTTCCTGATGTTTCCTCTATTGTTTTCTGAAATTTTCAGAATTTCTCTGAATTACGAGGTGCTCAAAAATGTCAGAGCTGTTTGCCCCTCAGAGCAGTGGCAGAGGCGGCCACCCGGCCGGTCCCGCCAGTCAGCCGATGGCGTAGTCAGGAGTCAGGAACAGGAGGGAGAAGAAGAGGAGAAGGGATGTGAATAGAGCGGAGCGTGTATATGTTCCGACCGAGTGCGGGAGAGAGAACTATCTTCATTGTCACAGGATCGCCTTCATGAGTCAAGTGTCGCGTCGGCCCTGCATTGTCTGGTCTGCCCCCGGCAGCCAGCGCGGCCCCGCACCCGCGGCCCCGGCAAACATCTGCACGCGTCATCGCCGAGGAGTCCCCGCCCCGCTTACCGTTTGCCATACACGCCCCGGCAATACGGCCCCGTCCGGCCCCCGGGGGTCCGCCGAGGCTGCGCCCGCGCCCCTCGCCTCATGTGGGGCCAAATTAATGACGTAGTCCGGTGGCGGTGCGGTACCTTCCGACTGATTCCGAAGATCGCTCTCATCTCTCCGTACGTGTTGCACCTAGCGGTGCCTGATGCTGGCCATGGCAGTGCTCCATGAGTGCGACGAGGACAGAGGTATGAAAGCGATCTTCGGAATCACTCGGCTGATGGGCGGCTGCGCCAGGGCGGGGCGGGGCTGAGCGGGGGACCACGGTGCCCCCGGGCCATCATAATGACACAGTCGGACGAGGTGGGGCGCGAGTCTCAGTAATGGGGCTGTGTTCCGTGGGAGGTGGTGGTTTGCCTGGAGGTTGTTTGCGCAGCGGGCCGGGCCAGCAGGGTAGCCTGCCAGGAGGGGTGCTGGCTGCTGCCAAGGAAAGCAAAACGTGAAAGCAAAGTCGGTAGCACGCGCGGCCCGGCCCCGGGCCCGGCCCAGCCCGCCGCAGCAGCCGTCAGCTGATTGGCCCGGGGACCGCCTGGCGGGACCGGAGGTCGCCGTCAAGGTCACCGGCCGTGGACCGGGCGGGGCGGGGCTGGGCGGAGGCGGAGGCGTGAGCAGAAAGGGAAAGGAAGAACCTGGAGAGAGGGGAGAGAAGAAAGTGTTGGGGGTCGCCGCCGCACCCGACCCGGCATTGCCCGCGCGCCGTGTGCAGAGGAGTGGTCCCAACCTCGGTCCCCTGGGCTGGGCTGGGGTGCTTCCGGAGCAAGGGGCGCCGCCAGCAGGGTGATTCCGAACACCGCTCTGTATTGCCCTCTCTCTTGCATGGCCACGCTCCATGAGTGCGACAAGGAAATAGTGACGAGAACTGTGCGTGGAATCACCCTCTAGGCTTATGGTATGGTACTGCTGGGCGCCCGGGACTAGGAAAGTGTCGAGAAGTAGGAAGTCAGGGAGGCTTTGCTGCGATGACAAGCCGGGGAGTAGAGCAGCCACCTCGCTAGCGCCGCGCCCCGCGGCGTCGCGGACACTTTCTTTCTCGGTGCTGCTGTTCGCACCGCGTGGCCTGCTGCCGTGGCGGACCTGTCGCCGGTCGCACTAGGACCCCTCCCCGCCCCCACCCCACCCGTCTGGACGCTCGCCGGCGGGGCTCGCGGCTGGACGAGACGGGAGAGACGTGTGCATTCCAATGAGGTTGTGACAGGGCGCCCCCGGCCAGGCGGGCCACGGCACGGCTCGCCCGTGCCGTCCATATCATGACTATGTTACCCGTGTCTCACCCCTGACCCGCGCGTTGAGGAGTTGTCCGAATTACACGCGCGGAGAAGCAGAGCGGGGAGGGAGGGGAGGGAGGGGGCGCATAGCGGCTGGCGAGCGTGGGCGGGGCGGCGCGGGGCGGCGCGGGGCGGGGCAGCGCAGTACGCGTGCGCGCCGGACATCACAAATCACAATGAGCGGGCCGGCCCACGTGCGAAAGGAGACAAGTCGGTCCCCAATTGGTTTGCCCGTTCTGCCGTCCGTGACATCACCGCGCGTCGACATGCGCGGAAAGACGCGACGCCGACGCCGCGTCCGCGTCGGAGAAAAAGAGAAAAAGCGTTCGCGATGCATGCCGCGGCGAGGCGAGGCGAGGCTAGCGCAGCCGCCTGATGGACCGGCGACCTCTCCGCTCGGCTCGGCTCGGCTCGACTTGGCTGGGCCGCGGCCAGGTCCTGCTTCTGGATGGGTGTTAGGGTGTCACTGACCTACGCGGCATCTGCTGGGTTGTACGGGGCTGGAAACAGGTTTTACACTGGCGTGGGTTTGGAAACACGTGCACCGAAACGCAGTGCTGCGGGACCGTGGGAGCCGCGGGCCGGTGCTGTGCGCCTGTGCGCTACACCTCACCGTGGAAGCTGCAGTCGGCGTTTGACGGGTCTGGAGTGTGGACGTGCGTCGCGGTGCCGGGGACGTGCTCCGCCCCAGCGACGTGCTCGCCGCGGTCCCGAGCCTGGCCCGGCCCGGCCCGGCCCGGCACGGGCACAGTGATGATGGTACAGCCCGCCCCGCCCCGCCCGGCCCGGCCCGGCCCGGCCGGTGAGGTTCTGCCACGCCACTTGCTGTCGCAATGCGTTTCATAACTGAGCAGGGAGGAGAGGAGAGAAGAGGCTCTGCAGAGCCTCTGCCTAGCCTTGCCGTACCGCACCGTACCGCGCCGTACCGCACCGGCTCAGCGCGGCGTGGTGGCGAGCCCGCGGCCCGCGGCCAGCGGCAGGCCGGGGCTGGACATGACATGCCGTGTGTGGGTGTGGGTGGATCCAGTGGATCTGTGCTGGAAGTGGACGAGCTGTGCTCGCTCGCTGCCGCGCTGGCTGAGGCTGTTCCTGGTGATACTGTAACGCAGTCGGGAGAGGCGCCTGCACGCCGCCCTACTAGAACACGCCGCCGCGTTGCGGGTCTGTCTACTCTACAGGGGCCAACAGCTCTCAAATTTATGTACACCTCGTAATTTTGAAAAAAATAAGAAATTCAGAGAAAAAATCATTAAAAAAATCTGGAAAAATGAGGAAAAATCCTAAAAAAAATTCACAGAAATTCAGTAAAAATTCACGAAAATTTACAAAAACTCACAAAATTTGTTCACCAAAATTCAGAGATGTTTCCCCCTCGTACCACGGCCTCGGCAACACTACGCTCTACGCTTGCGATTCGTGTGCGCAGACTCGCGACTCACATCTCTAAGACGCCACAGGTCCTCGACCACTAACTTGATGTCTGCGTGCCAAAATACTTCACTCAGAAAGTCGCACAGGCTTGAGGAAATTCTCGTGTGTACGCGGGCCTTTTAAGCCCCCGAAAAGGAAATAACGGAGATGGCTCCAGCCAGCAGGGCCCCGCGGCTCCGCTCCTCTCCGAGCTCAGAGGCATCACGTTGTTAATTATTGTCCCGCTGCTGGATTTGGATCTCCTGACAATTACCTCTCTGTCGACACATCGTGCTGCTGCTCCGCCGCGCCCTACCCCTCCCCGCGTCTCGTCCGATGAGGTGGGTCGGGTCGGGGCTCGGCGGGGCGGCTGTCTCATCAGGTCAGTCGTGTCAACATGCAAACTTGCAGACTCGGTCTTTCTCTTCCTCCTTTTCATTTCACTTGCGGCACACGGCACAGGTCACGCTGCAGCGGTAGATTTACGAGAAAAATAAGAGTGGGGCTAAACCAGTCGAACGGACGCTCCCCTCCCGCGCATGGCCGGCAGATCAGCTACTGCCCCGCCCAGCCCAGCTCAGGCGCAGCAGTGCGTGAGAGCCTTTTGCTGCGACCGGCCGGGCCATGAGGATGACGCGGTGTCCTGGTGTACGCTTCCACTCCACTCCAGCCTGTTCCCATGCTGCTGCTTCTATAATTGCATCACGCAGCATCCACCTGCGAGAGCAGAGCAGAGGAGTGTAGAGGACGCCACACACCGTCCGTGCCCGCTTCGCCGCCATGACTGTTCGATATTTTGGGGTATCGTAATCACCGGTATCGCCCGCGAGCTGCGGCCCATGGCCCGTCCCGGTCCATGGCGCAACTCCTGTCTCTCCTCTACTCGTGGCCGCGAGAAAACGCAGGGTAGGGGCTGTGAGGGTGTCGCGGCCAAGGGGGCGGCTATGGCAAGGGGGGGGGGGGGAATTCACTTCGAAAAATCATGTACGGCCCCCAAATAATCATTGATATTTTTAAAAAAAATCTAGAAGAAAAATTTGAAAAATCGAGAACAATTGACTAAACACCGAGTAAAATTGAACAAGAGTCAGAGAGAGGAGGAAAAATATCGAACTTTATAAAAAAAGTGACAGAAATTTTCCTCTACCTCTAAAATTCCAAAGAAAAATCAAAGCAAAAAATCAAAATTAAAAAAAAATCGAAAAAAAAATCAAAAGTCAAAAATATCAAGTCAAGTCAAAGAAATCATCGTACACATTTTGTGTATGAGTGATCCTCCTTCGGGCTGTGGCCAGGGCGAGGTGCGGCGGGGCTGGTTCAGGCGGGGTGGGGTGAGGCGGGTTGGGGTGAGGCGGGTTGGGGTGAGGCGGGGCGCGCGCAGCCCATGTCGCGGGCGTGCAGAAGACTATATGGAGAAGACGCTATCCCCGCGCTGCTGGCGGCGGGACGCGAACCTTTGCCTCGCTCGTACGTCGATCAGCTGCAGCCAGCACTCCTGATTCATGTCGACAATGAGATACGATTGCAGGTGCAGGATGGCATCCGAGCCTGTCACTCCTGATCTACTTCATGCTGCTCCATTCAGAGAGGCAGAGAGCGTGCGCACGGGGGTGGTGGGAGCCTCGGCGGCCCCGGCCCCCGGCCTCACGGTGATGTATAGTGCAGTGGCAGTGGCAATAATGCCAGACGGTTCCGGCACGGCGGCTTATTTATTATTATTTACTTACCTCATTATTACCGTGACGCAATTGGCGCCGCCGGACGGTGCGTGCGGCTCGGGTTCGAATCCAGGCGAGCTCGAGCTTGTGTTTTTATTCTCCAATGCCGCTCCAGCGGCGCCGGGCACCTCACCAGCGGCATACCAGCAGCACCCGATTGCGACAACTTTTAAACACAGTAGCCGAGGGCAGCCAGCAGATCGGTTGGCGGTCGAAAAAAACACGCGAATGCAGACTGACCTGGCCTGTAATTATCGGGATCAGGGTCTGGTCTGCCGCGCTGTGATAAAGCCGATCGTCGCGTGAGAGGAGCGGAGTGGCTCTGCCCTGGCCTGCCCTCACTGGAAAAGCAAAGGTGCGATGTCCAACATTTCCAGGGGTGCTAAACCCGTTTTAGGGGCGCTAAAGTATACATTTTTAGTTTTTTTTTCCTCTCTTTTTTTTTCTTTTTCTTTTTTTTCTTTTTCAAAATGTTGTCTTTATGAGCAAACCAATGAAATTTTAGTATACGAGCCAACATAGGATAGGGTTCTGATAAGCAGTCAGCAAATGAAAAGCGATAGTAAAAAAGTACAAAAAATGTAATTTATTTATGCTGTTTTTAATTGGAACAGGCTTGTTCCGGGCGGAATTTTGATCGAGACCATTACGAAAATAAGTCTTAAAATTCAATTTTATTCTGTAGGAAGGAAATATTTCGAAAACAAAAACATAAACAAAAACAACGTAAACTGTTATGCATTTAGTGCGTCAGTACCTTTTAAAGGTTGGATATCCTACCTGTGATTTACCAGTGCTGCCCTGCTCTGCTGCCTTGGCCAGAGAGTAGAGTGTAACTGGGCGGAGCCATGGGGGACTATAAATCAGAGTGGTAAAACTAAGACTAAAGGTCTTTCTTAACACTCCTCTAGCCGTCTGGGAAAAAAGGAGGGGGGAGGCGGAGACAATTCTTGCGATAATTTGTGGAACGGGACAGTTCGCAGTGTGTACACGCACACGGCATGGTGTCACCGTAAGGGTTGGACGGGGTTTGAAGTTTTGCTCTTGTGCAACACCGGCTCGCGGCGTGAGTCAATAAAACATGATGACGCCCTGACCCGCCCCTCCCCGCCCTCGACCTTGGTGACCAGACGGCCGCCTCATTGGCAGGGTCAAGTGGCGGGGCCCTCGCGGGGCGCGGTGAGGTGGGTCTGAGCACGCGGGCGGGGTGGCACCCGAGTGTCGCGACGGGTGCGGGTTCGTGCCAAATGGTATTTGAACCCATGTATGAAGGTTTGGTCCAAGGCCGTCTCACATTTCCTCGTCAGTACAGTGGCAGTCACGTTGCCGGGGATGCGGCTCTGCGGTGCGATATGTGCTGCTAGTTTGCTTCGCGGTGACAACGTTCTGGGCGTGGGGCAGAGAGCCGCCTATCCCGGGTCCAGGCCGAGGGGGGAATCACTCTTAAAAGATGTGTATACAGTGATTTACTTAACTTTTATTTGGATTTGTTTGTGTTTTGATTTTTCCTTTGATTTTTCAAGGCTAATTTCCGTCACTTTTTTTTATGAATTTTGGCCTTGTACCCCCTTTTCTGAATTTTTCCAGTTTCCTTTCGGTTTTTGTTCATTTTTCTAGAATTTTCGGATTTTTTCGTATTTCTTTTCTTTAGTTTATGTATTTTGAATTTTATGATTTTTTTTTTTTTAAACCTTTTACATGATCTTTTCGGGGCCGTCAAATGATTTTCCGAAATGATCCCCCCTCGGTCCAGGCCGGGCAGGGCAGGGCAGGGCTCACATCCGGTATCTCCTCTCCTTCCTGGGCGTGGCGGCGTGTGGCCCCGCGTGCGTGCATGCCCCTGGCCATCCGTCCCGGCGAGGATCAGCGCGGCTCAGCGCGACTCAGCGCGGCTCAGCGCTGCTCAGCGCGGCTCAGCGCGGCTCAGCGCGTCCGCCATTAGAGAGGCAGGCGCGTTGTTTCTTCTGCTTCATTTGGAATTGCGCGCATGATAGAGATGGAGACACTGCAAATCCTGGAATCCAATTTCTCGCCCAAAATGGGAGAGGACACTTTTCCATACTAAATTAGAGTGAGAATTTTTAACCTCACTCTTTTCAAGCGAGACATTTTTGAGCCTCGCTCTATTTGAGTAAGGATTTTTTAACCTCACTTAATTTGAGCACGAATTCTCACTTTATTTGGGCGAGGTCTCAAAATTCTTTCTCATAAAGGGCGAGGAAATAAATTCTTACTCTCCAGAGAGTAATAAAATTGCCCTCAAATTCTCACTCGTATGGGGGCGAGAATTATGACTCGTAGATTTTCAGTGGAGGCCTCGGAGACGAGCTCGTCTATGAGTGGACGAAAAAAGTGCTTCAAATGGCATGGTATGAAATTGTTATACCATATGCTTAGGCTTAGACCGAACAGAAAGTGAAATCGGCTGTGCTGAATGATTGCTATACGCTTGGCTATACGAGATTTCTTTTCCTTTCCTTTTTATTGTATGAGCCTGGGGTAACTAAACCGCTCTGTGAGAAACTGATTAAGTAAGCGTTTTATTTGTGTGTTTCAGATTGGAAGTGACCCGGCTGAGCCAGGACCCGAGCCAATGACACCATGCGCTGGTCTGCAGCTCTCTCAGGTGAGCCCCGCACTGCCTCTCCAGTTAAGACCTTTTCTTTTGACGTGGAGCAGATTCCGTTCGTCGAGCAGTACTTCATCCAAGCTTGCTGTTGGTCCTTTGGGTGCGCGTGCGCGTACAGGAACGTGCGCCCATATGCGCTGCTGGGAGGCCGGGCCGAGACGAGCGGGCCACAACTTTGAAACTGCTTCAACACCTCTCCTGACTTCGAAATTTCAAGAAAGATTTCAGAAAGATTTTCATGAGATTTTGGAGGGATTTCCAGGGATTTCTCGATATCTTTTCATGGGATTTCAAAATGATTCCGAAGGATTTCAGGAAGATTTCACGGAATTGTTGTGATATTTCAGGGATTTCCAATGCACTTTAGGGATTTCCAAAAGATTTCACGGATTTCAAAAAAAATGTAGGATTTTAAAGGGATTTTAAGGGATTTCATAGGGATTTCAAGAGATTTTTCATGGGATTTCAAAAAAGATTCAATGAGATTTCATAAATATTTCATGGGATCTCAGGAAGATTTCATGGGATTTCAGAAAGATTTCACGGGAGGCCAGATGCCAGGAAGATTCCAAAGGATTTAAGGTTTTGTGGGTGGTTCTATGGGATTTCAGGGATCCAAAGGATATCACGGACTCCTTAGGAATTGCAAAGATTTCTAAGGATTTACAAGGATTTCACGGATTTCTGAAGGGATTTCGTGGGCCTTGTACACCGGATTTCATGAGCTGTGGTGGCCACCTCGTGCCGAGAGGCTGGCCGCGGCCGCTCCCCTCCGCTACTCACGAGCCCAGTCCGGCTCCGGCCCACATACACTTCCTTACGCGCCACGCCACTCCCCGCCCCGCCTCGACCGAGCGTGTTTACTGCTTCCCCTCTGATCTGCATGCAACCCGAGACTGACCAGTACCGCGCCGAATCGGAGCGGTTTGGTTACCGAACAAGCGGGACAGGACGGGAGCGGTCCTAGAGGAGCATGATCTGACTATGAATACTTTGATAACGGGGGGCTTGAGTAGCGAAGAGTGTTGAAACTTAACCCGACTCTTTCGCAAGGATTTCTACTCCACTCCAGCTCGCCAGTAACTCGCCGCTCGTAAATGACGCGTCGAGGAATGCGCTGCGATTCGGGCAAAATCGCACGTCAAATCGCGCGTCTTCGTCCCGATCATCTTCGAGCACGACTTTCTTTTGAAAACAGCGCGCCGCGGCGCGCGTTCTTTCCGTGTCCGTCAGAAAGGGGCCTCAGGAGGCCCGAGCGTGCTGCTGGCCTGGCCGCCCCGGCGCCGTCTTGGACCGGACCGGGTAACTGGAGAGCGTCCTTGGCAAGGCTGCGGCAGCCAGTCCTGTGCGGGCGGGCCGGGCCGGGCCGGGCCGAGCCGGGCTGAGCGCCGGGCTGAGCGGCGCGGCCCCAGGCTCCTTGCCTTGCAGCCGCCCAGGCGCGGCGGTACGTTTTTTCCGTCGGGGGAGGGGGGCAAGTCTACGGCCGCCTTCGGGGACCCCTTTTAATTGGGTTTTAGGACCTCTCTGAAAACTGCCCTCTCTACTTCCCCTACACTGGTAAAACAAGAGTGCATAATTTAAACACCAACGTGAGCAAGTTATGATGTTGCACATTACGTGGTGTGCACATTTTAAACGTTTGCTAAACGTTTGAATTCTAAACACTTGGACGCACAGTTCTATGTTATCAAAAGAAACCATATAGAAACTTTTCGGAAGTGTTTAAAATTTAAACACCAATTGACGTTTAACTTAGTTAAACGTCGCAATGTGTAACTGCACACTTGAACTTAAACGTCAATTGCCGTGATATATTAAACACTTGTTTTACCAGTGTACATTGGAATTTAACGTAAGGAGCAAGGACAATCGCCAATAGGAAAACTATGTACGGGAATCCAAAGCAACACATTACAAAGGAACAAAAAACACGATGCAGCACGTGGTTTGGTTTCGAGAGCGTCGGCTACTAAACCGTGCGGTTTGAGAAGGGAACGGTAAGAAGTAGAAGTGTCCACGTATGTCGAATTTGCTAGGCTATTGATGTCTTTTCGACTCGTACTCGTATGTTTGGGTGGCAGTCGGTCTGAACCGAGAAGTGGAGCGGCGGAGTATTGACTGCGCATACGCAGTTCGAAGGCGGAGATAGAATCAGGCGCCGATTGACCGATCCGTTTCCACCTCCGCCGCCTAGCCGGAATTCCCTATTTCTAGTGAAGGACCCCTCGGTTTGCTCCCCCCCCTCCCCCTCCGCCCCCCTCGTCCTGCCCCGCCCCCACTCCCCACCCCTCGCCATTGTGCTCGCTGCCAGCATTTGCAGCTTGCAGCTGCTCAAGTAGTTTTGCACGGCGGGCCGGTGCGGTGGGCGTGGCCGGCCGGTGGACCAGGCACCAGGCGCCGCGCCGGGCCACGCTTCCTCGTTAGACCGCGCATTCACATCGGCTATGATTCTATCATTTCTCTGCGTCTGCTCTGTTCGGCCCGGCGAGCAGTACGTGTGATTGATGCGCCGCCCCAAAGGTCCGCCCCGCCCCCCATGCTCTGGCACGAGTATAACCTGAACTTTCATTTCCTGTCTATTGTTTTTTGTTTTTGTTTTTCGCGCGCTGCCCGGCCCCGGCCCGGCCCGGCCGGCTGGCTGGTTGGCAAGCTTTTTCATGGTGAGCATCCCCTTTCTCGGAGTAGGTTACGGTTTGATGTGTTCCTCCTCCTTCCCGGCCACCGCCGCCGCCACCGCGTGCTTCGTTTTTCGCCCTAGAAGTCTACGCGACGCACCTTGCTCCGCTGCACCTGTTGCCCTGGCCGCGTTGCAAGCGTGCCGCTCGCGCTTCATCTGGCATTACTGCCCACACTGCCATCGGTGAGAGGAAGGAGAGAGAGAGAGAGAGAGAGAGAGAGAGAGAGAGAGAGAGAGAGAGAGAGAGAGAGAGAGAGAGAGAGAGAGAGAGAGAGAGAGAGAGAGGGGGGGGGGCGTGTTGTTAGCGGCAGTAGAGCACGTCCCGGAGGCGGGGCGGGCGGGGCGATCACCTCTCCATTCAGTATAGCGCCATCAACTTTCTTCTCTTCTCCCCTCACCTCACTGCATGCGGCTGCTGCTCCTTCGCTCGACGCGTCAAAATGGCATCCCGTAGTAGGGGCGCGCGGCGCAGCCAAGTTTTACATACGCGCCGAGCGGGCGGGCCGCGGGCGGGCGCGGGCACGCGGGTCTGCGTCCGGAAGGTAAGGCGCTCTCGTTTCGGGCGCGCCCCACCTTCGTTAGTGTTTTCTCCGTGTAATGGCCACGCAGTCGGAACGAACCATCAGCGAGAGGATAGGAAGCAGGAGGGCTTGTTGCGGGGCGGGGCGGCATGGTAGTGCTGGGCGGGTCGCCACGGCGCCACCTGGCGTCTCAATCCGATCCCGAGACGGCCGTACAGGCCGCCCAGTACCGCCGCTACTTACGTGCGAGCCAAACAGGTAGACGGGACGGTCATTCGGCGCTACTCCACTCCACCCCACCGCGCTCTGCTCTGGTACGGGTTGATTACTGGCCGACCACCTCGAAACTTGTTACCGCCGGATTGAAAGTTAGTGGCTGCCGCTGCGCCCGCGTCGCCGCGCAATGACTCTCCCCCGCCTTCTCCTCCTCCAGGCGACCAAAACCGAAAACTCTGTCCGCGTTCGCTTCAAAACGAGCGCACATGATGTGTAGATATAGTTCTCAGCAGCAGAACTGACAATTTTTTTCCTCCTTACGTGGGCGTGCGCGCGCGCCGCCCGGCGGTATTTGGAAAGATTGTCGGGTTACCTCATCCCTCTCGAGTCCGCGGCCCCGCCCCACCCCGCCCCGCTCGGCCCCGGCGCTCATTTGCCGCATTGTCTAGGGATAAGGATGATTCCGGACCACGCCTTTTAGCAGCATTTCGAGGTGGTTGAATGGGCCATAAACTGCGAGGAAATAAAAACGCTGTTAGCAACTGCAAGGCGGCGGGCGGGGCCGGGAGGGGCCGGCCACACCGGCGTGTTTCGCCATGCTGCTGCGGCTGCTGGCGCTGGCCGTCCGTGGGGGCGGGGCGGGTGGGGCGGGGCGGGCAGGGCAGAGAGGGAAGGACCCTAATTTCGAGCAGGTTTTTCGTTAAAAAGGCAAAATGCTTTTTGCCGATTGTGTCTCAAGGCTGCGCGCGGCGGTGCGGCTGCCGGCGGCCCGCCCTGGCCGCCGCCGTGTCCAGTTGGTGGTGAGCAGTTATTGTTTTGCGAAAACACCCACAGCGACAGTTTTGCGAGTCGGGGAAAAACACTTCTCTTGTTCTGCCTCCGTCAGTGCTGCGCTGCCTCGCCAGTGTCCAAACCCCCTCCTTCCCCACACCACTCCCGCGTCCGCGAGCCCTGCCGGCGTATCGCGGCCGTGTTCCTGGAATGCAGAGCGTCGTCTGCTGCGTTGTCTGCATCTCGGCTGACCGGAAATGGACACTCGATCTCTTTCTGGCTCTGCGAGCCAAGTGCGGCCACGGCACGCCAGTGGGGAGGGGCGCGGGGGTGGCGCGGGGCGGGGGCTCGCTGCTCGGCGAAGGCGCGGTTACATAACGCGTTTGTGCTCATCAGTCTCCACAATCTCCGATGCGATTCGGGAAATGTCTACCCCGTCCCCGTCCGCCGCACTCGGGAGGAGCCCTCTCATGCTTTGTGTCCTTCGTCTCTCTTTCTTTTCACCCTCCCGCGTTTTTTCCCTTCACTTTTCCCTCGAGATCTCCTACCTCATCAATGCTCGCCCCAATGAGGCAGTGGTGGACCTCCTGGAGGCTTACTAGGCGGGGGGCAAGCCACTTGCTAGACACATGAGGAGGCGGTGGCGGTAGCGGGGTGGGGCGGGGCGACGATCCCAGTGATCATGAGTAACCTGCATAACCTGCCCGGCCCACCACCACCACCCTCCCCTGCTCTGGGCGGGAGGGGAGAGGGACTTTGTTTCCGTAAGCACTCTCTGGCGTGAGAGGAGAGGAGTAGATCGTGTTGGAGCGCGGCTTGGCACGGCGTGGCCACGGCTGGTCAGGACGGTACCCCTCTCTCTCTCACTCCCCCCTCCCTCTTCCACGGCGTGATGTGCCCCGGTCGTCGTGCGGCGCGCACTGCGGGCCCTGGACGCGCCTTGTTTCTCTTTTCGCGTAGATGAGCTTTTTCTTTGCCGTGTACATCTCTGCGTTGGTATTGGGCGGCTAATGGGGCCTGACGAGGGTCACGCCGCGGCGCGCCGCGCGCCCAGGACCGGCCAGGAACCCGCCGCTGCGCTTCGTCCTGACCCGGACTGGACGTGTCGTCCGCCCCGCCCCGCCCTGCACCGCCCCGCACGCCCATCGCGGGGTGGACCCGCGTTACGTCAGCGGCGGGGCGGGGCCGGGCGGGGCGGGGCGGAGGTGCTTGCGCTGCTTGATTTATTTTCGAGACCTGTGCACTCCAGGCCGGCAGCACAGCAAGGCCCGCCCCGCCCCTCCTCACTATGCACCCCGCCCCGCCCCGCCCCGCCTCGCCCCGTCCTACTCGCCCCGCCCTACCGGCACCTGATTCCGGAGGGGAGAAGAAGAAGAGATTCCCGATCATGCTGATCCACGAGCTCGATTGTGCGGCTGGCGATGATGAAAGTGATTACATGCTGGGGCGCGGCGAGGTGTAGCGTGGCGTTGTGAAGACGTCTCGCTGGAGGTGACTTTTTAAACCGCACCGCTGTGGCCGTAACAACATGGCCATCCCCGCGCGGCGGGGCGGGGCGTGGCAGGGCGCGGCGGTGCGCGGTGGTATCGCTCTGGTTTGGCTCCTAATCATAAAGTTAATCCAGTGTATCGGTTCGTCTGGGCGTTTGTTCTCACGGCGCGGTTGCGGCTGCAGCGCACGCGCGATCCTTTCCTCTCCTACGAACTCTCAGCTCCATGTTTCTCCCTCCTTCTCCTCCTTTTAACGTTCTTCTCTTTCTCTCTCTCCCCTCCCTACTAACTCCACATCCCGCTGTCGTTTGGAGATCTAAAGAAGGAGCTCTGCTGTCTTTCTCACACGAATCGAAAGTCAATAGGTCTGCTGTAGCTCACGAGTCGACCACTGCCCCGCTGCCCATTCTCTCTTCCCGTCTCCCGCTCTCGTTCTATCTCACTCTTTCCCGTTCCCAAGACACCACGGTGCGTTCCCCCTTTCGCCCGCGGCCCACTCGCCACATAGAAAGGAAGAGTATTTTAGCGGAACTGCGCAATCTGGCGAGGCACGCGGTAGCTGGGTGGAGGGGGCAGGGAGGGACGGACGAGCTGCGAGCCATTAGCAGCGGCTGGACTGGACAGATGCCTCACGACCGCAACACACACTCCCGTGGCTGACTGTATCAACATACCTCCTCTTGCCTCCAGAGTTTTCATTCGGGTACCCGACGGGACCCGAACTGCTTCCGACTACGGTGCATGTGCGAGCGAGATACTCTGCGCGTCCGATTTCGAGCGTCCCGCTTGCACCTCTCTCGTTCAAACGTAGTTTGGGTCCAAGACCCGGACCCGAATGAAAACTGCGCTTTGCCACTACTCCAGAAGTAGCCGGCCGCACCCGCGCCGAGCCCGTAGCCCGCACCCGAGCGTATTCGGTTCTCACTTCTTTTTCGCTCCAACTCTGGGGAGTTTCCTGTAAGCGGCAGCAGGATAGCGCTGGCGCCTGCTGGCGCCGCCGTGCCGTGCCGTGCCGCGCGGCGGGCGTGGCCTGGCCGCCCTCAGCGCTGCGGGCCCGCGGCCCTGCGGCCGCCGGCCAGCCCGCTGCTTCTGGTTCTGGCGTGCGCGAGATCCTGTTGGATAATTTTAATCTGACCTTGGTCGGTACGCCACGCCTGCGCCTCGCCGCCGCGCTCTCCATGTGGAGAGAGAACTTCGCGGGTTGAACCTTCACCTCGACGCGCTGCTCTACGCTGACGTACTCTGTGAAGCACTGGCTGCTGCGGCGCCGTTGGGAGTGCGCGCAGGGCGCCCGCAGCGCACGCCAGCCCGCTGCGCACGGGTGCCCGACCGAGCTGCCTACCCAACGGGCGCCCGCAGCGCACGCCAGCCCGCTGCGCACGGGTGCCCAACCGGGCTGCCTACCCAACGGGCGCCCGCGGCGCACGCCAGCCCGCTGCGCACAGGTGCCCGACCGGGCTGCCTACCCAACGGGCGCCCGCAGCGCACGCCAGCCCGCAGCGCACGGGTGCCCGACCGAGCTGCCTACCCAACGGGCGCCCGCCAGACCCCGCAACGAGCGAGCCTTTTCCACACACCGCTCTGGACAGTTGAGAGGACATTTAGACATTTTTTTTTGCACCTATTCGATTTTGCAATTTTACGGTGCCTAAATTAGATTCTTGTCGAAAAATTATTTGACTGGGTAGTTATTGGAAAATGACTGGAACGCAGGGGGTACGTACATTGATTGGAGAAGGTGAAGTACACCCCTCGTCTAGCTTGCGAAGCTCCCTTCTTTACAGACCTATGCTATGAGGCAGCGGTGCGGTGCCTGGCCGTGTTGTTAGAAAAGTAGGCAAAAAGCGCCTACCACACAGCTCTGCGGGCCCGTATTCACGCTTGCCTATTAGACAATCTATCTGCAGCATGTGTTTAGATGTTGCCTTGTAGCCTGAAGGCTAGCGTGAATACCGACCGCTCTACACAGATATGCATGTGCAATCAGCTGTGTGTTGCGGTCGCCTTTTGCGTACTTTTTCTGTGCCCAGCGAGCGTCCCTCACATCCCGCCCCACCCACACGCCTGGTCATTTCCCGACAGGTGACAGGACTAGGCGGCGGGCCTCTGCTTCGTCATGTAACCGCGGCGCTCGCGCGCGAAACAATGGCGGTTAATATTATAAGGTTCGACACCAGGCAGGCAGGCAGGCAGGCGCTGCAGGCACGCGGCGGTCACTCTGGAGCTTGCCTAATTTCTGACCCACTTTGACCCCGGCGCGGCCCCGCCACGCGGCGGGTCACACACGACGTGGCCGCCCGGCCCCGCCCCGCCCAGCCGGCCCTTCCTCACGATCTCTTGTTCATTTTCCTAGTCCGCCGCTGCGCGCTGCGCCGGCCGCCCCGCGCTGAGCCGATCACGCTCCGATCTGACAGCGCGGCGTGGCGCGGCGCGTGGGACGGGAAGTCCCAACAAAGTAATTCTTTTGTGTTTTACTTGACCCTCTACCTCCCTGCTCCGCGCGCCCAATAGCCCCTGCTATGTCCTGTCCTGCAAGGCAAATCGACGCGACTTTATGCGATTTCATTCAACTCTAACCATATAATGCGCAACTAAGTACAAATTGCTCATAACTTTCCACAGTTTGTGCTTGAGGAGCGGAATGAGGCATATTTGTGCACGAAAACTTGCAGAACTATTCCTGCACAAAGTCCTGAAGTGCTTTTACACAATGTAGTGCCTAAAGGTTTTGCGTTTAGGCACTAAACTCTCTTGCATTTACTTTAATGTGAATAAGTTATGCACATTCCGTATGTGCTTGTGCTTAATGAAGCGTTTTTTGTGTTCTTTTTTCCTCTGGATACTAATGCATTGTTAATTGTATTTGACAAAAGTAAAATGTATTTAAAAATTATTTACAAGTTTTTGTCGAGATTTTCGGCACAGTATCAATGGTATCAACCATAACCTATGAATGTAACTCTATTGTTGCACCAAAACCGTGCAACTCAGCACGAAAAAAAACGTATTAGCTGGATAAGGCACTAGGTGAAATATTAGCTGCCTCAGCTGATGTTTCTGTTGTACTGAAAAACGCCTGATCTCCTATAGCAAACGCTAGTAGCTTTTTCAGGCAAAAATTAGTTGAGAGAGGAAATATTTTCAGCTGGTACCATATTAGCTGATATATCAACTCTGATAGCGAATCTTCTTATTTTCGTGAGCGCACAATATTGAGTGTATTCATATTCATGCACTGGAAACTGCATGAGCAGGTTTTATGTGTGTATCTCGCTCGATATTTTTTTCATCGGGGAGAGAGAGAGAGAGAAATAATAAAATGAAATAACCAAACAAGGCCGCTGTGCGCTATTTGTTTCTCAAGTGTCTGGCATTGGCAGGTACACGGGCGGGCAGGCGGGCCGTCGTGTCTCGTCATCGTTACACGCGTTCACTGTAGGTCAGCAGGGCCGCGCGGCCAGGTCGGCCGGGTCCAGGGCTGGGACGGGACGGGACACCCCGCGGCCCCAGCCACCCGTGGGGGTTACGCTAGAGAGACTCAGAGGGAGAGAGGCGTCAACTCGCCGCGCGGCGAGAAGCGCCGTGGTTGGATAGTCCCAGCGTGAGCTACCGGTCGCTGATTGGCCGGCTGGAGTGACGTCACGCAGTGGACGTGCAGAAATCAGACAGGATCGCATCTAGCCGGCCGGGCCTCGAGCACGACCCGAACCGACCCTCGGCGGATCCGGTGGCAGGGGATTACCGAGGGGATTAGGCGGCTTAGCGGAGGGGTGCTGCCTGTTCCGATTGCATACTGTTCCGTTCTATATTTTTAGGATATTATTTCAGAATCGTATTCGGCTTAAAAATGTAGTTCGATTGAGTCCAAACGGCATGTTCATACTCCAATTTTTAGTCTGAACGTGCCAGCGTGCAATAATTGAACGTTCGGACACGTTCAGACCAAAACTTGGAGTATGAACATGCCGTTTGGACTCAATCGAACTACATTTTTAAGCCGAATACGATTCTGAAATAATATCATAAAAATATTGAACGGAACACTTTTCGAACGGAACAGGCAGCCACCCCTCCGCTAACACGCCTAATCTCCTCGGTAATCCCCTGTCACTGGGCGCGACGAGGGTCGGCCGAGGTCGCCTGGCCGGTCTGTCCGAGAGTGTGTGAAGCGGCAGGCTGCGACTCGCTACCCGCACCTTCTCAGAAAGCGCTTATCCCACGTGAGTGCGTCGGCCAATCAGAGCCTTGCCCAGAGCTCACGCTGGGACTATCCAACCACGGCGCTTCTCGCCGCGCGGCGAGTTGACGCCTCTCTCCCTCTGAGTCTCTCTAGGTTACGCCGATCATTATTTTGGGCGCGCGGCGCGGGCTGGCTGGTACGTGCTGGACGTACGGGAGGTACGGGACGTGCTCCCGCGCCAATTAGATGCCGCCCCACCTCTCGTGCGCGACCATTACTCGCAGGCCTCGGCGGAATGTATCATTATCTTTTTTCTATAATTTTTATCATCATTAACTTGCTCTATTTAGGGAAGAGAACAAAAAATGTCTATCGGCTACCTGCGTGGGCAACGGTGCCTCACAAAGGGAGAAAAACCTCTCAAGTCTTCTAACTTTCCTCTGAGGTACGTTCGAGGGGTAAGCAACTCTGAATTCGGTGTACAAATTGCGTGAATTTAAATTTAATTTTTCTAAATTGAATTGAATTCGTTTTGAATTAGCTTTGAATTTTTTGAATTTATTGCAAAGTTTTTTTGAAATTATTGTGATCTTTTTGTGCATTTACTTGAATTCGTTTTAAATTCGAGGATGCCCAAGAAAATACACGCATATCTGATCCAAATTATTCTCTCAATTACATGATGAAATAGGATTTTCAGTAAATTATTGTGAATGATTTCTATTTATTCCAAATTATTGGAAATTAACTTGCAACTGCGCAAAATAATCACAATTACTTCAATTATTTTTTAAAACTTTTCAGAAACAAATTTTGCTCTGCAATTGAAAGGGTGCACGCTAAATCTTATGAACTTTTTTAATACGCAGCTACCGATTTCTGTAAACATGCTCTATTTATGAATAATTTTGTGCCCAATTATGAACAAAATGAGCCGACTATGAACAATTTTCTTCATAATTACGCACAAAATTATGCGTAAATAGAGCATGTTTACAGAAATCGGTAGCTGCGTATAAAAAAAGTTCATAAGAATTTAGTGTGTGGCGTGAAAACATGGAAAATTTTTGCGGCAGTAAACCTCCCGAAGGAGGTTGCGGTTCCCGCCAGGCACAGGGCTTTTACCCCCTGTGGCAGCCAACTGCTTCGGTGTTCCATGGGAACCGGCGCTTTGCTGACTGCGATCCTATCGCGCAATTCGACAGATTTGATCCCCGTACCACCATTGGCCTACCCCTAGAGGTACGAGCGGTGTCAAGAGCGTTAGACTTCCTGATCCCAGTTTCAGAGGCCTTACCTCAGAGGGGTACGCGGGATTCGAACCCACAACCCCGAGTGCCGACACGTAGCCAGAACAGGAAGCGACCCAACGCCCAGAGCCACCGAGCCAACGGCGGTGAGACGTGTTTAACTTCTATTTGACCTGCCATCCAGCTGCGGCCAAAGGGAATGTCAAGCGCGAAAAACACTTCCCCAAGTGGGAGTCGAACTTCGGACCACTCGGTTCGGTGTTGCGCGCTCTACCAACTGAGCAACGACGCCACGATGACTGTACAGTGCGACGGGTTCGCGTCGTATTTGCCCTGTCCTCCTGGCTGGAGGCTGGGGGATGGGGCAAATACGACGCGAACCCGTCGCACAGTTCAGACATCGTGGCGTCGTTGCTCAGTTGGTAGAGCGCGCAACACCGAACCGAGTGGTCCGAAGTTCGACTCCCACTTGGGGAAGTGTTTTTCGCGCTTGACATTCCCTTTGGCCGCAGCTGGATGGCAGGTCAAATAGAAGTTAAACACGTCTCACCGCCGTTGGCTCGGTGGCTCTGGGCGTTGGGTCGCTTCCTGTTCTGGCTACGTGTTGGCACTCGGGGTTGTGGGTTCGAATCCCGCGTACCCCTCTGAGGTAAGGCCTCTGAAACTGGGATCAGGAAGTCTAACGCTCTTGACACCGCTCGTACCTCTAGGGGTAGGCCAATGGTGGTACGGGGATCAAATCTGTCGAATTGCGCGATAGGATCGCAGTCAGCAAAGCGCCGGTTCCCATGGAACACCGAAGCAGTTGGCTGCCACAGGGGGTAAAAGCCCTGTGCCTGGCGGGAACCGCAACCTCCTTCGGGAGGTTTACTGCCGCAAAAATTTTCCATGTTTTCACGCCACCCTTTCAATTGCAGAGCAAAATTTGTTTCTGAAAAGTTTTAAAAAATAATTGAAGTAATTGTGATTATTTTGCGCAGTTGCAAGTTAATTTCCAATAATTTGGAATAAATAGAAATCATTCACAATAATTTACTGAAAATCCTATTTCATCATGTAATTGAGAGAATAATTTGGATCAGATATGCGTGTATTTTCTGAGGTCATTCCTTAAATTCGCTTGAATTTGTTTGGAATTCGTTTTGAATTCGCGTGAATTAGTTTTGAATTCGCGTGAATTAGTTTGAATTAGTGCGAATTTTGAATTAGTGGTGTACATCAAAATTCGGAGTTATTTACCCCTCGGGTACGTTTCAAACTTTGCAAACATTTGTAAACTAAACTTTTGCGGATATCCCAGACCCGCTGTATTTTACTGACATTAGTGTAACGGATCTGGACTTGGGCGTCAATCTAAACTTTTAAACCAAGTTTTAATAGGAAATTCTTTGTCAGATCCTAGAAAAAATTATGAGTCATGACTCATAGTAGTTGCAACTACGTGCCCCCCAAAACAGTTCTAATACTGAGGAGGGTGTTTTGCCTCTCCCAATGCATCTCGCCCTGCAACGCCCCGCAGTCTCTGGTCTCCTCCGCACCTCGAAGTGTAATATTCGCGCGCATTGTCTCGTCCCAGGTAATGGACCGCCTCGGCTCGGCTCGGCTCGGCTCGCCTAGGCCTGGCCTCGCCTAATAATCATGCACGCAGAGTCTGAGCCGAGCCGAGCATTAGCGCCCCGGCCCGGCCCGGCCTGGCCTCGGCCACCCTGTCGCATGGGTGAAAGTCAAGTGAGCCCAAGTGACGCGGAGTGACGTCACTCCGATGATGTGTGGGCGTGCGCGCGCGCGACCCGCGCCGCGCTGGAAACTGGGTGATGATTATTTCGCAAAGGTGACAGCTATAGGGCCTCGAGGCGAGGCTAGGCTAGGCTGTCCTGGGCTGCAGGGACGTGACCGCAGAGACGGATAGGACCTCCCGCCCCGTCCAGCCAAGCAGAGCGACATGACGCGTCGGCTGCCTCTCCTCTCCTCTCTCCTCTCCTCTCCTCTCCTCTCCTCTCCTCTCCTCTCCTCTCCTCTCCTCTCCTCTCCTCTCCTCCCATCTACACCCCTTCGCTGATGCAATGCCTGCCCTGGCAGCCCAGCCGTGGCAATTAACAGCATTTTGGCCATAAGAAGGAGTCTGACCACCCGCCTGGCCTGGCGTGGCGTGGCGCGGCGTGGCGCGGCGTGCCGATCCCCGCGGCGCGGAGCAGTGGTGAGGACGACTTACTCGAGTGGTTGGGACCCGAGGGGTAAACAACTCTGAAATATTTGTACATCTCGTAATTCAGGAAAAATCATAAAAATTCACAAAAAAAATCAGTGGAATTCAGGAAAAATTTAGAGAAAAGTTCGGGAAAATTCATGAAAATTAATGTGAAATTCAAGCAAAAATTTACGAAAATTTACAAAACTTGACAAAAATTTGCAAAACTTTACAAAATATGTTCACAAAAATTCAGAGTTGTTTCCCCCTCGCTGAGGCAATTCCTTTTCACCAATGGGGGGAGGAAAGGGGGGGAGGCGATAGCGCGAGGTGGCCGTCCGGTCCCGGTTTGACATATTTGTGAAGGGGGACTAATTTACGTGACGTCTCAGTGACGTGCCAAAGAACTTTTTTTTATTCCACCTCCACGCTACACGCCGCGCCCTCTCCTTCTCCGCCACTTTGTTTGCCGTAGTTTCCATTCTGCGCGAGCAGGTCAAGAAGTCCCCCTACCTGTTCTATACGGGAGTTGGCATAACTGCCGTCGTCTGCATCGGCTAGGTTTAGCTTACGCTACCTGCCGTAGGGCAGCGCCACCGGCGCCTGTGCAACCTTACCTCTGACCTAGTGAACCAATAAACTCTCTCTTACTACACTGACTACCATGGAGTTCGGACCTTCTTATTTCATCCTCAAACATCCTCACTCGGTGCCACCCAACAAGAATAGAACATGGCGCAGTCGCTTCACGGACCGAAAACGTTTCTTCAGAAAGGGGGAGAAAAGGCACGTACGGTGAGAAAAAGTGTTTGAAATCATCGAAAACTATGACCGACTCTGGTGAGTAGAGCACCGCTAACCTCTGCGTATCACTGTGTTACATGTGTTTGGCGGCGAGGCGGAGTTACAAGAAAGCAGCCCAAGTCATGGACTTCTCTGTGCACTGTGTATTAAATTTAACTTACAGTGCTAAACCTTGTGTCAATCTGAATGACAGTGAACAGTGCTTGACATAAAATTGCGCAAAATAGGCGCCTCATGGTCGACAGTGAGATAACCTCTGATGTTGACTGAAAGTGTTTCTTTTTAACGATAAGTCCTCTCTCTGAGAACTTTCCTTTTATCTAAAAACGTGACAGCCATGTATGTAAAAATACTGGAAAGAAGTGCTTGCGACTGGTCACTGAAGTGTCCTACAGCAACACTCAAAGTGTCATAACGTTTAACAGATAACTAAATGTTCGGCTATAAAAGAATAGCCAATGGTTGCTCATGTCCAAATGCACCTGTTCATGATTGGAAAATACACCCGTGTAACACTCTTGAGATGTTCCGGTGAGTCCATGGCAATGCCAAACTAACTGTTGATTGTCAACTGTATGGCAAAAACTATTCAGGGAGCTTGTACTGTTTATAAAAATAAAAGTAAGCTACTCTAACCGAGACCTGGTCTCCTAATTAGGGTTAAGTACCCTAAGAACCAGAACCCAGACACAGGAGTAAAGTCCTTCGTGCATGTCATTCAAGGGCTCAGTGGTATAAAATTATCCTGTCCCTTTTGTACTACTTTGTACAGAGCGTGAAAACTCTGACAGCTGTAGGCCTGGTGATGCGAATACAGCTGGTCACCTTGCTGTAGAGGTCTAAACAAATTAAAAAGTACAAGTTGTGTAGAACAACTTAAAGCTGTCACTAAAACGACAAGGTTTCAAGTGCACTCTCTTACTTGGAAGAGTATCCACTCAAAAATAAAATTCGGTATCAAAAGCAAACATCCTTAGGTCATACACATACCCTGCTCAACCTAGAGACTTTACTTTCTGAGCATAAGGGGTTGTTGGTGTCTCTCTGGGTGAAGCTGATAGTAATGCGGGAGAGAGTAATTTTAGTTGCTCTTAATCCATGCACCGAAATCTGAATTCCTGTCTTATCCATGCCTCTATACTTTAGTGTGTAGTTGGTATAAAGTGAGGACGGAAAGCCTTGTAAATAGTTCGTGAGCAGCTATTGAGTTGAACAGTTGACTTTCAATAAATAAAACAAAACAGCAAGAAATGTTGATTGTCCTATCCTGGGGCTACAAGAAAACAAATGTATTCTCTAGTGCAACAGAGCATACGGTTCATCCCATGGTGGGGATAAAAGAAAACAAATGTATTCTCTAGTGCCACAGAGAAAACTATTCATCCCATGTTGGTGATGAAAGACAACAATTTCTCTTGGCATAGGGAATTCTATGGGAAAAGTTCTGGTCTATAAATGAAACATCCCTTACTTAAAAAAACAAGGAACAGATCCTCTCCATTAATTGGAGGCTCCCATGTCACACATGGAACAGAGTGGTAGTAGGATGGAAAATGTTATACTTATCAAAATAAGGAACATTTGCCTCTACACTGCTGGAAGAGTTGGAAGAGATTTATACATGAATCTGCTCCACTCTTTGTGAACCCTATGTAACTTAACGAAACAAGTAACAGACTAATAATCGAACTTGTTGGATTTGAACGTTCACTTACATGGGTTGGATCACAACTTGCAAAAGGCTTGACCAAAAATAACTCTTCCCTGAGATTCCTAGACAAGGAGATCTACCACTACTGTTGCCATTGCTTCAGAAACTTGTATTGCAGTCTTATCTGTATCAAAGTAATGCAACAAAATGATGGTTTCTCCTCAACTGGATCACAAGTGCTGGCACTTTCTCTGTAAATAGAAACTGACCCAGTACATTCACAGAAAAGAAATGGTGGGACACTGCTCTGTTGCAAAGAGATATTTGAAACAGAAAGGAAAACAACAGATATTAATTATTGATATCAAAATGATGTAAGTCACAGAAAAGGCTGTAAAACTTACAGAGTAGTCTGAACTATCCCAAAATACTCCTACTAATGAGACACTGAATGGTCTAAAGTAAAGCTATGCTAACTATGACTGTTGGATGACCTGGAACTTTAAATGTCAAGTGTTCGGTCATTTCAGTGCAGGAAAAGAAACGGGATTGCTCAGATTAAATATTGTCTCTGACAGACCTGTCGAAATGGCACACAACTACATGGGTTTTTCTGTGTTTTTTATCCCATAGTTTATCCTTAAGGGATAACACTTTGAAAGCCACTTGCAGGAGAGATGGTTTACTGACAACTCTAAATGTCATACCAAACAATTTAATGTACTGGTCTAGAGATTAGTTTCTTGCTGAGAAACAAAGAGCTCTAGCTGAAAGTATTAAATTATTTGTAGATTTAGTCTACTTAAAAAATCATTGGTGAAGAGCCCTATCACAGAGCACCACATTGGGGCTACTTACCAAATAAAATTAAATACCATTTCTCTGCCTGCATATCTGGCTCTCAGAAATACAAGCAAAAGTATGTATTAAAATACTACAAGTGGAGTAAAATGTTACTATGAATAGTAAATACAGTTGGGACTCAGGCTTCGCCTGGCTCAGACTAAAAGACCCCTTTGAGAGACAAAAAGATCTCTTCGAAGACCTTACTATTTACCACAGTACATTTACCCGCAAGTAAGCTTGTATTAATAAAATAAAATAGTCACTCAACCTCGTTCAGGTTGACAGCCACAAAGTGTCTAGTAAAGTACTCTCATAATACTCTCGAGGATGTAAAGCCTCACCTTGCATAAATAATAAGAGTGAAACAAAAAGTGTCACTTATCAGACTACTGGTCTGCTGAACTATATTCCACCTATGTTGTCCTTCGTGGCATGAACAAAGAAAGTAATACTGCCAAAATATGGGACTGGGTGAATGACAATTATGCAGACAGAATGAGTATAGAGAGTGTGCTGCTAAATAAAGTTACCTGTGAGTACCAGCAGTCTTGATGACTCTTACAATATTGGTGGAATAATGAGCACTTTTCTGTGGAATTCACAAAGTCTCATCCCAATATGAAAACTCCATTGGTTAACTGGCTCGCCACTTAAACAGTGGGCGACACTTCATAACAAAAATATGAAGTAGTTGATCTATGATCAACCGGCCTGAGCACGCAGTACAGACACTGAACGCTGGGTTGATGAAAAGTGACTATAAACCTGAGTCGAACTTCGACCAACAGTGCCTCACTGGTTGAGCACAAACCCTAGTGTTGGATCGCCACTCCTAGGAGTGTGATGAAGTGACATAAGTAAAAAGAGAATAAACATGGAAAGGAGGGGAAATAAATGTTGGAATTGGTGTGGAGATACAAACTTCATTGTTGTGGCAAACACTGTTCATGTTGCGTTACACGCTGCAAGCCTTGCACTAGGAGGGCCCCCTAGGGTAAGGTTTAAAGAAGCTGTGTATAATTAGAACAAGTATGATAAAATACGCCAAACAATGTTTCAGTGCACCACAGACCGACTGAGAAGGGAAAACACCAGAAACTTCTGAAAGTTATCCCTAACCCCAAATTTCCTATCTCTTATTGTATTGTTCACCAGATCGCCATTAAATTAGTGTCCGTCAGTCTCGCTAACAACTATCCAGTGAAAGCTTAGGTCTCGGAAAGTTGTGACCATACTGATAAAGTGCTGATGGTTGTTTTCTTTAGAACAATACACAAAATGTCAACTAACAACACCCACACAGGCCTTGTGTGTAGCAGAAAGACTAGATGTTTTGAAATGTTTACTAGTCGCGATTTCTCATATCACGTTGTGGTTGGTTGTAGTTCAGTCAATGCAGCCAACCTTTAAAGTAAGACAAAACATTGTCTCCCAAAAAGGGGGAGATGTTCTATACGGGAGTTGGCATAACTGCCGTCGTCTGCATCGGCTAGGTTTAGCTTACGCTACCTGCCGTAGGGCAGCGCCACCGGCGCCTGTGCAACCTTACCTCTGACCTAGTGAACCAATAAACTCTCTCTTACTACACTGACTACCATGGAGTTCGGACCTTCTTATTTCATCCTCAAACATCCTCACTCGGTGCCACCCAACAAGAATAGAACACTACCCATCCCCCAACCCTGAATGAAGGCGCCCGGCTCGTGCCATGCCCCGGAGCCAACTACCCTTGCCTTGTCGGCGGTTCTAGGAACAGCAACAGCGTGTAAACATTTAGATCTGAAATCTTTTGACGATTACATATGTACTATATGGAGTACGGGGCGGTGTTCCAAAATAACTCCGTCATTCCAGGCATGTGACGTCATATTCATTTGAGTGCGAGTTGTCTCTCTTTCTTTGGAATGTTCAAAGGAACGTGAGCTTGTATCAAGTACGTTGTTTTCTGGGTGTAGAGGATATGTTGATGGAAAACCAAATTTTAGGATTTCAGATGCTGTTATCAATACCTGCACAAATTTATGTTCAACTTCAAAAACGAACTGTATGAAGAACAGAAACCGTATAGGTTTCTTAACCTATAGGTTTCCTTTAAAAATAGAAATGCAATCAAATATTTTAGCTCAATATTACAACCGTTACCATCCTCACCCCGCGCGAGTGGCATTTACAGTACACCGGAATGAGCGTCGGAAAGTGAGTCGGGCTGGTCCGGCTAACGTCCAAACTGCTTACGTAACGAGAGGCTGTCCGTCCCGCCGCGCCGGGCCCATAGCTCCCCGGGCCACGGGAGGGGGGAGGGGGGGGGGTTGGGGGGGGCTGCGACCCAGAAAACGACCTCTCTGCCGGACAGTACTGCAAGGGATCACTTTATGATATCCCCTGACTCCGTTATCACCTCGTATACCGCATGGTATATCGTAGTATATAAGCGTCCCAATATCTCTTGACAAAGCTTCGAGAATAGCATTGCCGGCAGCAGGTTGGGAGGGAGGGGAACGGAGCAGAGGTACGAGCGAGAGGGAGAGAGAGCGGGGGGGGGGGGGAGAAGGAGATAGAGAGAGGCATGGTTGGCTATGCGCTTTGCAGCGCGGTGGGCGTATGGACGCTGAGTACCTCGCAACCCTTATTTCCATTGTTTTCTCAATTCTTTTCAGTTTTGCCGTTCGGACTATCCTTTTATGGATATAACACATGTGCCCCAGTCTCTCAGGCCGCGCGTGTGTGTGTCAATTATGCGCCGCAGGAGGGAAGCGAAAAGATCCAATTTCTGAATTCCTGTAGGCTTGCGCCGCCCCACCGGCTGGCCGCCGGCCACAGCCACAGTGCTGCCCAACCGACTTATTCCGAAGAGCGCTTTCCTCGCCCTTTCTCTCTCGCACTCATGGGCTTTGCCGAATAGGTGCGAGAGAGACAGAGTGAGGAGAGCGCTGAGCGCTCTTCGGAATAAGTCGGCTGCAGTACGGCGTCCGTAACCTTCCGGCGCTTCTCTCGTAGACGCAATGACCGTAGTTTTACGATCCCCTTTTCTCAATGTCTCTGAATTCTCTCAAATTCCTCCTTTTTCGATAGGAAAAAAAAAACTGTACTCTGCAAAATTTTTACGAATAAGTAAATGCTTCGTAACGTTGCGAAGAATTTGTCTGCTTCGTAATGCTTCGCAATACGAAGCATTTTCTTCGCAAACCCTGCCTTACGAAGAAATTTGTTTGTGTACACTACGAAGAAAATGCTTCGTAATGCGAAGCAGCCGAATGCTTCTCAGCTTTCGATCGCTTTACGAAGTATTTATCGGATTTATCAGTGTAAAGGTATTAAGGGAAAGGGCCTCTGCTCCATTGCGTGCGCCGGTGCCGGTGCCGGTCCAGCGGCCCCAGTGCCAGAGCCGGAGTATAGGTGGCGTCGCTCAGTCCACCGCTGGCTGCCGAGGCGAGCGCGGCTAGGCCCGGCCCGTCGCGGGTCGCTCTTGGCTCCGCGCCGGCCGGCTCGTGTATGAACGCCCACCAATTTTCCAAGCCAAAGCCGGTGAAACGACGGGAAAAAAAGAAACAAGGCGGTCCGAGCAGATAAAAACTGTACAAGCCTGGCATGGTGTAAGCGCCGGGCGGGCCGGCCGGACCTGGGCCGCCTGTACCGGCGTGTATAGATAGATGGATGGCCAATCGGCCGCCAAATTTACGAACCGGTTTCTCACACGTTTTATACATGCCATAATTTTTGTTGCACGTACGGCGTCTGACACACAGTGTAACACACAGTGCTGTGCAGCCAGAAAACCCTTTTGGCCGACATTCGGTTCGCCAATTGGCCGACGCTTTCAGTAGCACAGCCGCCGCTCGCCGCCGCCCTTGTCTTGAACTGGGCCAGTGACTTTGACACCCCCGAGATGCTACCTAGAAGCTTTTCTTTTTTCCTGCCTCTCCTCTTTGGACGACGACCGGACGTTGCGCATGGCGTAGCGAAATGTAAGTGCTGCCTTGCCCTCTAAATTCTTACTGACATTTTTATTCGTCGCTTATTAATAATTTTTGCAACCGCAAAATCAACCTGCACTAACCTACTTAATATGCAAATTTAGCTCCCCAGCAAAAACATTGGCTTCAGGTTAGTGGCATTCAATAAGACATTTTTTTGACTTGCAAATTGTATAATACGGGCGTGTTCAAAAACAAAACAAAACTTGCAATGATTATAAATATCTATAAGAATTTAGGGTATGCCGGGTCGAGACGAGGAGGAGACCAAAATCCTGGGTAACTCCACATCCAAGACTTGAGGCGAGGTGGGTGTGGTGGGGTGCACCAACAGTGGTAAGGCGATGTGCTAAGAGGTGTCTGATTTATCGCGGTCGTCACCAGGGTCCCATCCGCGAGGCGTCTCAGCTCGTCGCTGTCCTATGACTCGCCCTCAATGAGTCCCTCCCTACCTGCCACCGCCCGGCCCTGTCCGGCCCGCGCGCTCGCGCATAGAGGGGCCAGCGAGGGAAAACAACTCTGAATTTTGGTGTGAAAATTTTAGTGAATTTTTGTGAGATTCTCCTTGAGGTCTTTTTATAATTTTCTGCATTTTAGTGATATTTTGAAAATATTCCTCTTTTTTTTAAATTTTTATTGTCGAATTTTCTGATATTTTTTGAATTTTTCCTCTTCTGAGTTTCTCTGAATTTTCCTGAATGACGAGGTGTGCAAACATTTCAGAGTTGTTTCTCCCTCGGGGGTCGGGTGGTTGCCGCTGGGCGCAGATAATCCCAGCGGAGCGGCGCCGCGGTGCAGTCGATGCAAATGTGCAGCACTGAGACAGCAGCAGAGGCCTGAGGCCCAGCGGGCAGCTCGACGCGACTTCCGGCAATGGGGATGACATGGCGACCACTGTCCTCCTGGGCGGGGGCGAAGCACTGCACTTGGGAAACGAAAATCTCCGTAATCCGAGAGCATATCTCGGTTTAGTATGCGGTGTCCGTTTCTACCCCTATGAGAGAGAAAAAGACAGCGACTCGAGATGCGCTCTGGGATTCAGAGACTTTAGTTTACCGTGCAGGGCCGGGCCGGGTCCTACGCACAGCGGCATGTTTCGTTGGCAGCGCGCTTATTCATGGCGGCGCCTTTTCTCTAAACAAAATGACAAGTCTCTGCGGATCGGTGCGGCGCCGCTGGTCGTGGCGGAGTGTGTCATGCTGGGGACCCTGGGGACGCGCTGATGAGGCGGCGGGGCGGGTTGGTGGGTGTCGGCCCGGAGTTACATTATGTCACCGGCGCCGCGCCGTCACGTTGATCGTAAAAGTAAATCCAGACACGGTAAGTCGTTGTTTGGTCCTTCCCGCGCGCCGGCGTGGCGCCGGCAGGCGCTTAAGACCAGGCCAGGCCGGCTCTAAGGCCGCGCGGCCCGGGCCGACCCGGCCGCTCAGTCCACTCCACTCCAGTCCAGGCCAAGTCCAGGCCGCGCTTGTGTCGGCCTTGACCGTCCAGCCAGAGCCAGCCGCCCGCACTCCAACCACAGTGCAGCACTAAGTGTCGCAGTCTAAATGCGCGAGAGAGCGCCGCCACAATAACAGCACACTGTGGCGCGGCCAGCGTGTGATTGGCACACGGATTGGTCCATTTGAGCCCAGCAGCCACGGGGCGCCAGTGGGGCGGGCTGTTCTGATCCCGGCTGATCCGCACCCGGCCCGGCGCCGCGACGAACTTTTCATTCCTATTCTGTGTGCCGGCGATGATTAAACCGTATGAGTCAGCGAGTGGGGCGGGGCGGGGCGGGGCGGGGCGACTCTCGCAATAAGGGCTCCGGCCAGGCCGGCGCCGGTCTGGACGCTATTGTGGTCCTGCATGCGGCGGGCGGGGCCGGGCGGGGCCGGGCCGGGCCAGGCCGGTGCGGAGTTGGCCGGAAGGATTGGATTGGTTGGCACACTAATCCCCCACAGCAGCGCAGCGCGCTAGAGGGCGAGGAGGCAGGTGATCTGCTAACGAGCGGCCAGAGGGTGGTGCGGGCACGGACGGACGGACTGACAGAGACAGACAGACAGACGCGCCGAGTGACTGTCGGACGGGCTGATCCCGGCAAGGCCGCCAGTCAGGCAAGCACCATGTCAGCGCAGCACCCCCAATGAAGTCGCAGTGAGCGAGCCGCAGTGGATGCATCTGCGTCATCCCGTCCCGTAGCATTTAGAACGAGCAAAGAGCAGTGCAGTGCACAAAGCCACGTAAAATCCGAGGGTCTCCGTCCGCGCCGTCACCGCTGACCTCTGCTGCGAGAGAGAGAGAGAGAGAGAGAGAGAGAGAGAGAGAGAGAGAGAGAGAGAGAGAGAGAGAGAGAGAGAGAGAGACGAAGACGACGACGCCACCTCGGTAGTGCTCGGCGCCATTGCTTTATTAAGCGCATTGCATGGGAACGGCGGCTCGGCTCCAGCTCCAGCTCTTCTCTCCTCCTGCTCGCTGTGGGCTTAATGCGATAACGGGGGGAAAAACTGTCGGCGCAGCAAAACTGACGTGGAGCACGCTGGTCGTTAACACTCTTGGCCCTCCATTTTGAGGCGCTCATGTCGCGCTAAGCGGTCCGGGTCGTTGCTCGTGGGAACACCGCGTGTTGAGGTGGGAACCAGAGCTGCCGGCCGCCGGGCGGGGCGGGCCGTGGTGGTAGCAGAGGGGTCGCTCGCTCGGCCGCACAGATGCCGCCCGCGGACGGCGCTGTATAATTTCTTTCTTTATTCTTCATTGTATGTCACGGCCGCCTCGGCCAGCGGTCAGCCCGCGGTGCGCGGCGCGTTCGCGGCGGCCCGACCTCTGCGACGATGATGCGAACCAGACCGGATTAGTTCGGTACCGGAGGTACCGGGGTATATTTAAGCGGACGGCAGTTGGCCGAGTTTCTGATTTTACTGTCGGCAGTTTCGTTTTACTTCGAAAAGTATAGCACACGACGGTAGGGGTGCACAATCTTTTGGGTTTCACCTGAAGAGTAAAGCCGCCAAAAATAAGAGGACTGTCAAAGGAACAATTTATATACAATCTTTAAGAAAAACAAGGAATAAACAACACCAATTGCAAGCCATGGCTTGCTTTTTGTCCGTGAAAACTGAATTTCTATAGCGCAGGTCTTGTTCGCTCATACGTTCTGATTGGCCGTAATGATAGGCGTCACTTCCCCTTTCATCAGCGGCCTGCCTAGGAACTGGATCGCCGCGGCGCACGGCATACCGCTCTCTGTGACTGTTATGTCAGACCCATTTTAATATTAAAATGTTGCTGCACGAGCAGCGAACACGTGTGTGTGCGCCCGCGCGCGAAAAAGTATCTACCTCTCATTTTCCGATGGCCGCGCCGATAGCTCCACAAATCAATGACGCGCGCGGCGGACTGTTGAGACTCTTTGATTGAAACTGAAAGTGCGCTGGCGGCCGCGGCCACCGCACCGCGGTGCGGCTGAGGCTGAGGCCGGCTGAGGCGGCATGGCACATGGCAGCCCCTTTGTCGTGTGTCGGCTGTGGAATGGATGGGTGTCGCGCCGCCTCATTCTTCACCTGTCGTTCCGATCCAATCAGCGTGACCGACGCGAGTTTTAATCTCGACCACCAGATGGTGCCAATGACAATCTGTCAAGTCTATGCAGCCGGTCAGAGACATGAACGCGGGAGGGCGCGGAGAGCGCGTGGCGCTGCGGGGCGGGGCGGGGCGGAGGAGGCGGAGGCCGCAGGGAGCCGCGGAGCCGAGGCAGAGACCAGGGAAAATTTTCCATAATTTACTCATTTTTGGGGTCGTTCCGTTTCGGGCTGTTTTTGTCTGTTTTCAAGCCAAATCAAGGGGCGAACAACTCGAAAAAAATAGTGTACGCAGAAATACACGTGGATATTTCGAAGAACATACCAGAAATACATGGAAATACGAGGAAATACATGAGAATACTAAGTAATTCATCAAAATACTTGTCAAAAATTAAATAAATATACCAGATAATACATGAGAAATACAACATAAGTGTAGACAGAAATTGACGAGTTGGACCCCTTTTAGATCAAATATGGATGATTTCGAAGCCCATTACTGCGTAATAACGTAACGTTGGGTCACACATTTTAGGAATGAATGCCCCCTCGCCCGGGCCGGAGGTGGGTGGAAAGGCGCTTGCAGCACCTATAGCACACGAAAACACTGGCGCGCCGTTCCATGTTCGGGACCGGACGGGGGGACGAGCGGGGCGGGGCTGCCCGGCCATACCGTTGGTCTCGAGTGAAATGTTAAGCCGAGGTATATATGGCTCCGCCCGGGGCCAGGTGAACCGGGCGATATAATATACGCGCTGGGGGTGGCAAAGTCACGACCCAGACGGAGAGACAGGCAGAGAGGAAAGGCTGAGCAGAATGTGCCGGGCAGGGAGACGACCTTGTCCCGGCCGGGTCGCGGGGTGGATTACGGGCACTGGTATAATCGTTATATACACGCCGCCATTTGACCGAAAACGCGCTAAGAGTTAATGACTCTGGTGCCGACAAACGGGACCTTCAATTTCAGAAATGACATGAATTCCGATTTATTAATTCACCCCGTTGGCAGAAAATTCTTTCTTTTTTTTCTGTCACCATCCCGCCAGTGCATCTGTCCAGCTCAGCCCCACCCCCACCTAACCTTGCGGGTCAGGTCGGGCTCGGGTCGGGCTGCCGGCGCCGCGGATCGCGGGAATGCGTTGCGTCTGAGGGGTCAGCCACCGCTGGGCTCGCGGCAGCGGCGCTGAGCCGCGAGTCATGGGCCTGCTGCGGCCTGCTGGCTCAGAGGAAAGAGATTCTAGCGGTTGTTGTCTTTCTCTTTGTTACCCTTTTTTTTTTTTTTTTTTTTTTTTTTTTTAAACCACTCCCTTCCTTTTGCACTTTTATCTGACGTGATTTTGATAACCAGCCTGTCGTCACGAACGGAGTAAAGTCTGTGATTCGCAAAAGCTTGTTGTCTTCGCCGGGGCAAGCCCTCTAAAAGACTATACATAACAAATCCCTGACGAAAAAAAGGGCGTAAAGAAAGTAAACCCTAAGGATGTTCGATAAACTGCACACGGTAAAAATAGTTTCTTGGGTTTCAAGATATTTCTTGGATCTTATGGAGAATACCAATGGACATCCAAAACAGATCTTGAAATACAAGAAACTATTTTTACCGCGCAGGTTTTTTTTTATATATATATTTTTAAAAATTATTTCCAAGTCTTTTTTTCCCGCTCATGAGCGAGGCCCTGCCCTCCCAGCCCGGGTTGGGATAGGGTGGGGACGGTGCGACCATGATCGGCCGACGCGCCATAACAAACTAATGTGACTGCACGCGCTCACGTGTGTTTCTGCTTTTTTCTCTCTTTTTTTTTCTCTCTTTTTTTTTTCTTCTTCATTTCTTTCCACTTCTCGCACCGCCGTTGCCGTCGAAGCGCGAGCGCCAGTAAAAAGGATTACTGCCGCTGCGTGCGCAGCGTTGCATATTTATTTTCATCACATCTAATCTCTTGTGTCCTCGAAGGACGTTGAACGATTGCCGCCCGTATTTGGTAGAGTAGTAGTTGCACGGTCGGGCGACGGGCGCGCGGGGCGCGGGGGCGGGCACGTGCCTGCCTGCCTGGTGGCCCATGGCTTTGGCCCGGCTCGCGGCTCGCGGCTCGCGGCTCGCGCTGCCCATGGCTGCCTTTTGCTGGACCCAGTGATGAAATTGACATAGGACCGTCCCAAATCTTGTGACAGCGCTGCTGGAGTTATCCAATCGGAAGGCGAGCACGGGCACCGTTTTGCTCGGCCGCTGCCCAGCCGCGAGTGGGTGGTCGGTGCGGTGCGCTGCAGGTCACTTTCACAATTTTTCTTCGTGTTCGCGCTGCTGCGGGTAAGTCACCCGTTGGCTTGTAACGCTACCAACTAAAGTTGTAAGCCTGCCGAAAAGTATCATTTTAGACAGTTGTAAAATGGGCCTACACTGCAAAACCAACAGTCAACTTAGTACATTGTTCCTAATGTGTACTTCAAGGCACGCATTAGGAAATGCATGCCTGCCATGGTATGCACTTGGAATAGCAAGCCTGCTTTGGCATAATTTGGTAAGTACACACTGCTAACTGCGCATACCATGGCAGGCATGCACTTCCTAGTGCATACCTTGGGAGGCATGCATTTCCTAATGCGTGCTTTGAAGTACGCATTAGGAACAGTGTACTAAGTTGACTGTTGGGTTTGTAGTGTAAATGGTGTTCGCGCACCTCAAAATCACCTTCCTTCGTCCGCAAAAATTGACGCTCAGTAGGAGCGCGCCGGTATACGCGTGCAGTGGGCTCCGACCCACTGCAACTTTGCTGAACTTTGACTCTTATTTCAAAATTTTTAAGGGCTCATTCAGTTCTTTCGCAGTTTTACAATTGCAGCCGTAAATTAGTAAAATAGTTGCGCAATAAGCAAAGATTACAGTGTATATCAGCTCAAAATTATTTATTAGCATAGTAAAAGTTGCAAAAGCCGATTCTCACTGCGAACGATTGCCCCTGACTGGCGTTCATTCTGCGTAACGCTGATTAGTTCAGCTCATCAAAGTGCGGTTAAAATCTCTCCGCACAGTCATGTCGTCGCTTGTATGTGGGGATGGGGCCTGCGGCGTGTGGTGGACGGCATAAGACTAAAGCACTCTGCCGCCGCAAGGTCATCGTGGTCCCGGACTGGCGCCACCGGAGAGAAAGAACAAGGGAGGGGAGCGAGGGACCCCGTACACAGTATACACAGCGCCACCCGCGAGGCGACCGGGGCGCGGCGCGGCGGGTCGGTCGGGTCGGGGCGGAGCCGAGGGGCGGGGCGGGGCGGGGCAGGGCGGGGCAGTGTAGGGCAGGTTCCGAGATCATCCACCCCGGTCCACCCGACCAACCCCGAGCAGCCCCGCCCCCCGGCAGGGCCCTACTACACTGCCCCGGCACGCCGCGGGCCGCGCAGCTCAGCCCGGGCAGTGACCATCACTTTCACATTCCTTCCAGGACAGGCAGCAAGAGCGGTGGGTTGGGGCGGGGCGGGGCGGGGTGGGGTGGGGTGGGGAGGAGCTGGGCGGGGCGGCAGGACCCGCTGCGGTCCGCGCACGAGGCCTGTTGTTGCCGGAGGCGCGCGTACGCCTGACAGTCCAGCAGCTCTCCGTGTTCATGCACAGCAGGTGCCGCGAATAGAACGCACAATAATGTTTCGCTGTTCGATTGTCACGCATGCGTTTCCCAGCAGTGTTTCGCGCAAGCCTGCCGACCCACCCCCGCCCACCTCACAGGGATTCTCGCTACCGCCACATCAGTCGGTCGGTGTAGACATTGACACGGGCACCGTACCCCCTCCCCCCCCCCCACATTTTCCACCTGTCCCACTCCGGCGCCGTGACACGCTGTTATGCTATACTTTCGCTGATCGAAATGACTTAATTTTTTTCACCGTCCTCTCCGCGCGGCGGCGGCGGCGTGCGCGATGTGACCGCCGTAACTACTGCGCCCTCGCATGCCAGTTACGTGGGGGCGTCACGGGCGCGGCACGGCTCGGCACGGCGCCCCACCTCGCGGTAGTTTCGGTCTTCGTCTCGCTCGAGCGGCGCTGCCCCTTCCCTTCTCCTCGCGCCCGCCTCCGCCCAGCTCCGCCCCCACCTGCTGCCTCCCGCCCCCTGGAGCGCTTTTCTTTTCAATCGGCGGGGCGTGGCGGGGCGTGGTGGGGCGTGGTGGGGCGGGGCGGGCCGCGGCGGGCGCGTGCGCGAGCCCTAATTACCCTCCACATATCATGGTGATTGGGCAGCGCGGCGCCGCGCCCGCCCGGCCTGCCTGTGGGACGCGGTGGTGAGCCTCGCAACGCTAATGTCTCTATCGGCGCGCCGACACTCTCGTTATTACATATCGCATTTCGTACTAATAATAACGCTCTCGCTGCCGCTCCGTCCCGCCCCGCCCCGCGGGGTGCCTAACATGGGCTGCGCACGGCGGCGCGGGGGCCTGGGGCTGGGCCCGGCCCGGTGCCGGGGTTGCGGTGAGCGACGGCAGGACAACACCCAGGGCTCGTTTATATCAGTCAGGAGGCCCACCGCGCCCACCAGAGGGCGCCATTTATTTGGCTGCTGCCGCACTGCTTTCTTTCCTTGATGATTATAATTATTAATTCATGACAGCGACGTCTCTGGTGCGCCCCTCTCTACCTCTATATGGCTGACACTTGTAGCGTGCGGTGCCGCCCCGCCCTGCTTGAGAGAGAGAGAGAGAGAGAGAGAGAGAGAGAGAGAGAGAGAGAGAGAGAGAGAGAGAGAGAGAGAGAGAGAGAGAGAGAGAGAGTAAAAACGATGCAATGCACCTGTGTGCGGGTGGCGCTATCTCCGCCTGGCTTCTAGGCAACTCCCCTGCACTCGTGCCCCGATGTTGCCTAGTAGGCAGGCGGAGATACAGTCCCGTTACGCACAGGTGTATTGCGTGGTTTTTTGCCCAGCTTTCTGGCAACACTGTGTGTGTGTGTTTTCCGTCTTATCTTACTTTCTTTGCCGTAGTAACACGTAAGAAAATCTTAAAGTGGTTTTCTTTAGATTTGCATACTGCATATAGCCAGCTGGCACACGAGGCCGAGTTTCAGTCAGTCACGTAGAAAATAAACTGGTTTTCGATTGAATTGCATTTACACGTGCGTGGCGGCGGCCTTCGTGTGAAGCTGCACATTGTATAGAGGGCATTTTATGGTGATTAATAAACAAGGGCCAAATAGAACACAAAATGAATTTTGTGATAAGTATGGAACTCGTTCTTTACATAATTATGTGCTAGAGAGGTAGGAGTGTAAAACGTGATGTGAGTCGAGTGAAGACATTTTCATCTCAGATTTCATCACAGCTCGTGTGTGCAGGGGAAGTTTTTCCCGGGACACTCGCCCTTGCTCGGTTTGGGTGCTCGGGCCTTCTTCGGCCCTCCCGCTCGGGTCCGATTGTTAGGGCGCATAAAGGAGCGCGAGCTGGCGCGAGCCGACTCGGGCTAGGACTAGACTCGGGGACTTAGAATGAAAACTCGCACAAAATTTGTTAAGAGTTCTCAAAATAATACTATTAAACGTTAAAAAAGGTTCATTGCTGCAATGCAGAGGAAGGCTTCTAGCTGAGATCAGCGCAAGTTTCATGTATGTGGGTATTGTGCTTGCTGAGATTGGAAACTCCAGTTATAAGTTGGGTTATGGACTTAGAATGAAAACATTCAAAATTTGTTAAGTGTTCTCAAAATAATACCATTAAACTTGAAAAATAGTTCATTGTTGGAATAAAGACCAGCATTTCCAGTTTCGAATGGTATAACTATTATGCCTGTAGGTATTGTGAGATCTGAGATGAAAGTGTGGACAGTTAAGGGTTACACCCTACTGAGAACAATACTCGTTCTTTTCACCACTCAGGAGAGAGGTGGTGGTAAAGAACGAGTAAAAAATATAAAAAGAAGGAGAAGTATGTGTGACTCTGTCTGCTTTGTCGGTAGGTCTGAACGTAGACGTCACATTTCTTCGCTGTGTGACGGGGAAAATAAAAACCTGAACAGTTGAAGGAAAGGGGTAGGCCGTAGGAGTAGTTATAATAATAATAATAATAATAATAATAATAATAATAATAATAATAATAATAATAATAATAATAATAATAATAATAATAATAATAACAACAACAACATTAATCACGCGCTATATGTGTGAGCAGGTTGCTGATTGTCTTTACACATCCTGCAGCCGCGGTGTGTGATTTACGCGCCCGGCCTGGCTCTGTGTTCATGCAGCCGCCCTGTCCCGCCACGCCCGGCCCGGTCCCCCGCAGTCCGCCGGCGTTAATCAAAGGCCCCAACGGCTTATGATAGCGCTGCAAACAGCCAAGCCCCGCCCCCGTCCCCGCCCCACCCTGCCTCGGCCCGCCTTACAACTCAGTGCTCCGTGCGAAAAAAAAAATGAACCTCATACTCTGCAAACTTAAGTGTGAGACAGTATCACACTTATTACTGCATTACCACTGTGTCTCACCCCTCAAAAAAACTATTTTCTGACGTTGAATAGCAGCCACGTTTTGGACAACAGCATCAGCTTTAGTTTAAAATCCCGGTTAAACCGAGCTACCATGTGATGAGGTTCCGAACAACAATAACATTAAATAATCATAAATTAATGGTTTCGCCCAAAATTCATATGGTCGTTGTTGTTTGCGATCAAAACCCTATCACATGGTAGCTCGTTTTAACCGGGATTTCGAACCAAAGCTGATGCTGTTCTCCAAAACGTGATTGCTATTCATCGACAGAAAATTGTTTATGGAAGTGTGAGACACAGTGGTAATGCAGTAATAAGTGTGATACTGTCTCACACTTGAGTTTGCAGAGTAGTACATAACACCATTTCTCTATGAATGCAGCGAGGGGGAGATCACTCATTCAAAATGTGTACACTGAAAATCTACGAGTCATAATTCTCACCTCCATACGAGTGAGAATTTGAGGGCAATTTTATTACTCTCTGGAGAGTGAGAATTTTTTTCCTCGCCCTTTATGAGCAAAAATTTTGAGACCTCGGCCTAATAAAGTGAAAATTTGTGCTCAAATTAAGTGAGGTTAAAAAATCCTTACTCAAATAGAGCGAGGCTGAAAATAGCTCGCTCGAAAAGAGTGAGGTTAAAAATTCTCACTCCAATTTAGCATGGAAAAGTCTCCTCTCCCATATTGGGCGAGAAATTGGATTCCAGGATTTGCAGTGTACAATGATTTTTTTGACTTTTGATTTTTTAGATTAATTTGATTATTTGTTTTGATTTTTTCTTTTGATTTTTCAAGGAAACTTTCTGCCACTTACTGATAAATCTTGATCTATTGCCCCAATTTCTGATGTTTTTTTTTAATTTTATGTTGTTTTTTTTTCTCGATTTTTCAGAATTTTTTCTTAATCTTTCTTCTTGATTTTATCTTTATTCCTTTTTTTTTGCAATGATTTTTGGGGGGGGGCGTGCAATGATTTTTGAAGTGACTCCCCCCTCGCAGTGCAGTGCACAATGCGCTGCAGCAGGCAGAGGGTGCTGTCCCGCTGGGGAGGCGCGCCCGACACCTGCAGCTGCATGCAGGTGGTTGCAGCAGGTGCAGCAGGCGGCACATGGCATACAGCTCCAGGGGCGCGACATTGTGACGAAAAGAGAGGAAAAAAAATTGACCAGACGACCTTGGTGCTGATTTGCATATAAGCGGGAACTGTCGTGTGAGGTATGTGGCGCCCGCGCGCGCGACTACTGGAGCGGGGTCGGTCTACCAGGCGGGGCGGGTCTGAGGGGTCCGCCCTCGTCATGTGTATACTTTGTCCGATAATCACTGGTAATCGCACCACATAATTGCCGTATTTCGAAGTCAATAATGCTGTTTCGGATTTTCCCCAAAAGCAACCTAAGTTTCTAATATTTAAAAAAAAAAAAATCGTTTTGTGTGCGCATTCACTGGTAATCGGTAACCGTACTTACGCTTCTGAACGGAGTGATGAACCTCTCGGACTGGGCGAGCCGGAGTCGGGGCGGAACGAGAGTTGCGGGACGGTAGACCTGCCAGCGCAAGAGCAGTAATCCATCCAGCTTGGCCTTTGCGTTTTACCGTGTATTTTCGTGCTAACATTTAAAACAAGGGCCAAATAGAACACAAAATGAATTTTGTTGAAACTAGCACAAAATTTGTTAAGATTTCTCAAAATATTAAACGTGAAAAAAGGTTCATTGTTGAAATTCAGACGAAGGTTGCTAGTTCAGATTAGTACAAGTTTCATCTGTGGGTATTGTGCTATCTGAGATTAAAAACTCCACTAATATGCTGTGTTATAGACTTAAAATGAAAACATACAAAATTTGTTACGTGTTCTCACTACTAAACTTAAAAAAAATAAAAAAATAAAAAAAAAGTTAATTGTTGGAAATAAGATCTGCATTTCCAGTTCAGAATAGTATGAGTGACATGCCTGTAGGTATTGTGAGATCTAAGATGAAAGTGGAATTAGTTATGGGTTACACTCGACTGAGAGCAATATTCGTTCTTTTCAGCGCGCTCAGGAGAGAGGTGGTGGTAAAGAACCAGTAAAGAACGAGTAAAAAAAGAAGTGAAAGGAACGAATGCTTTTAGCAGCATGACACGTCTTAAATATAAAGATTTCTGGGGCGCCATACCGTATTGGGCTGTGGCTGGGACTGGGAGGCGCCGCCGCACGAGGGGAGTGGGGGGAGGGGGAGGGGCAGGTGGTCACAGGGAGGCGATGAGGTCACGACGGTCGTAACTTTAACTCCTCCCTCTCTGGAGGCGGAGGCTGCAGGATACGCGCCCGTACCGTATAGCGCTCGGAAATAAAAAAGCTCGGCTCGTATAGGATCGCCCTGACGCTCTCGTCGAGCACCACCGTGTGTTTTATTCTTGTCTCATTCCAGATGAGGGCGGCTGAAAATAAAATAAAATTCTGAGGCTCGGCGCCAAAACGGAAACTCCCACATCATCAGCAGCGCGTTGCTGTTGTTTTATAATGGTTGCGTTGCCGATGTCGATGGCGGGTGCGCGGTCTGGGTGGGTGGGGCGGGGTGGCTGGGTAGCGGCAGTCCTGCCTCGCCCCGCCCCGCCCCGGGGGGGCTGCAGGTGTCACACGTGCTGTCACCATGCAGCCGGGCTGGCTGGAGCTGCTGGAGCCTACACTCAAGCGCGCGCATGTGTGAGTTAGCGTATCGCGTTCCTTTGATAATTTCACGAGACCGCAGGCATGCGCGCCGAGCAGCAGAGCGCTGGTGTGTGCCCGTCCCGCCCCGCCACAACCCCGCCCTGCCCCGCCCAGCCAGTGGTGCCCCGTTACCCGAAGAGTCCTTGAGATACGTACGGGACGAGACTAGTCGCTCAAAAGTTTTTTTTCCTATTTTTTTCCCCTCTGTAATCTTTCACTCGCTTTCCGAGTCGCACGACTGAGGGGGTCCGCCCTGTTCCGCGGTGCTTGCGCCTGCGCTCACACATACGCACGCACACGCAAACACCTCCTCTGCTCAAGGAAGCACTTTTCTCTCCATAAATTTGAACCTGTTTCTGCCTTGCCTGGATAGTGGAAGGCGGTGGTGACGCCTCGTCAACCCAGTTCAGCCAGGCGTTGTGGGTTATCGCCGCAGCTATCGCGGGCGCGCCCCGCCGAGTGGTCCAAGCGAGGGCAGGAGCGCAGAGCAGGGCCGGCAGGCCGGTCGGCCGGCAGGGCGCTCTGAGTGTCGTGGAGCCGGCCGGCGAGGGGGTGGCGAGGAAATGGCAGCCACTGCGGCCATTGCGTCGGCCCCAAAGAATAAAAACACAAAGAGGAGCACTTTCCTTATTAAGTGAAATGCTGCCGATAAAAAAGGGCAACATTGGAAGAGACTGCTGGACACTATGACGACATCCTCGCTGCCTTTCGACACACGGCGCGCTTCGAGACTTGGCGGACTACCACACCACCGCCCCTCCGCTCTGCTCCAGCCGAGGTGGTTTATTTCTTTATGCCTGCCTGCTCCTTTGTCCGTCCGTCAGCCAGTCCGTCTTCCCTCTCGTTTTTTATATTTTTTTATTTTAATTCCTTATTAGTCAGCGTGGTGTCGGTATCGCCCTGCCCTGCCCTGCTCAGCGCGGCCCCCAGCGCCTTATCGGAGCCAACAATTCCTCATCATCCTCCTCGCCGTGGTGGCCCGAGCGGCCCGAGCGGCCAGCACCGCCGGCCTTAATAATTTCACGATGATATCTCTGGGTCGGTGCGGTGGGGCGGGGTGCGGCGGGGCGGCCTCAATGCGACGAGTTTCATCTGTTTCTTCCCCCGCCGGCCCGGCTGGACCAACAGCGGCGGCAGCAATGCGTCCTCCAGGAGTACGGCTGAACGTGACGCAATCAGAGAAATAAATACCTGGCTGCATGAGCGGGGCGTTCTCACGGGGCGCGGTGGGGAGAGGGGGCGGTGAGGGTAATGACGGCCGAGCGGAAGAGAGGCGGCGCAGCACTGGACAGGGGAGCGCGACGCGCCGCGGGCGCCCAGCCGCAGGGGAGCGCCCGGCGGGCGGGCAGCCCGAGCGCACCGGCGCGCGCAGGCGGTGAGGTTGCCTACCCAGAGGAGCGCCCGGCGGGCGGGCAGCCCGAGCGCACCGGCGCGCACAGGCGGAGAGGTTGCCTACCCAGAGAAGCGCCCGGCGGGCGGGCAGCCCGAGCGCACCGGCGCGCGCAGGCGGTGAGGTTGCCTACCCAGAGAAGCGCCCGGCGGGCGGGCAGCCCGAGCGCACCGGCGCGCGCAGGCGGTTAGCCTACCCAGAGGAGCGCCCGGCGGGCGGGCAGCCCGAGCGCACCGGCGCGCGCAGCAGGGCGTCGTAACGTAACGAAACGGAATTAGAAACGCCTAAAAACGAAAATTAAATTCCAATTTTCCAAGCGTTTTCAAAGCGTTTTGGGCTTTCTGAAAGCGTTTTACGTGAGAAAACTTAGAAAAAATTCAAAAACGCTTGGAAAATTGGAATTTCATTTTCGTTTTTAGGCGTTTTTAATTCCGTTTCGTTACGTTACGACGCCCTGGCGCTCAGGCCGTGGTAGGTTGCCTACCCACCCACATTGGCTCCGACATGGCTCCGACGGCTTGCAACGGCGTGATGAAACCAAAACATTAATACATTAACTTAAATCGTTTGAGTTAGAAAACTGAAATCTGCCATATGTGACGTGACCCGCTGTACTAATAACGCTCATCAAACTTTGAGATTGAACAAAGTCAATAACTTCACACAAAATGTTGAAATTATTAACTCAATTTTTACATAAAGACCGTCCACCGAAGTCTCTGATGTAACCAGAACATTAATGACCTTCGTGGCTACTAGGATTTCGTGAAATCTTTTTTTTTCTTTTTTCCTTCACCTGGAGCTGGAGCGCGGCACAGCGCCAGCCTGCTAGTTATTGTGATGACGTGAGGAGGAGGGGCCTCCCTACGGACCACCCACCCTCAGCACGCCGGCCCGGCCCGGCGCCTCGCCTCGCCTCGCCTCCTATTTGACCGATGATTAGTCTCTCTTTTTCTCTCTCTTTCCTTCTCTGTCTCTTTTTTCCTCTATACTCGACCCCCCCCCCTCTCTCCACCGTATTACGCGCAAACAGAATGGTTTTCATGAAGCCAAGATTACACAATGAGCAGGGCTGCGCCTGGCCTGGCCTGGCCTGGCCGGTGAAGGGCAGCGGCAGGGCCGGCAGGGCAGGGCAGCACAGGCCACAGCCGCGGCCTTGTATTACTCCTTGGCTTACGCCTTACTTGCCCGGCAGGAGAGCTCGGCCACGCCCCACCCCGCCCCACTCCGCCCCGCCAGCAGTGGCAGCTAACCCACCCAATAAGTGTGCGGGTTCACCCGCACATACACTCTAGCGCGCACGCACGGCGGATCGTTTACCGGGGCGCGTTCACAAATCACCCAAGCAAATCACACGCTCTCTCGCTGCGCCCGGGGGCGCGCCCTGTCCGGTTCTTCATGCCACACCCTTCGTTTGAAAAAGGGGACCTTTTTTAAGCCCTTTTCTTTCTTTTCATATTTTCCACAGCCTTTTCAAACTTATTTTCGATGTGGGGAGCTGCTTGCAGAATGCAACTTTACGTCATGTGTACTTTTAATAATTTGCTTCTGTGTTTGCCTACGGCATGGTGCGAGGGGGGATCACCCATATAAAACTTGTACAATGATTTTTTGTTTTTTGATTATTTTTTTTGATTTTTTGATTTTTGATTTTGATTTTTCCTGAGATAAAAAAGAAATAATATGTTACTTTTTTAAAAAATTGTGTTTTTTGTTTTTTCTTGTTTTGTTCCCATTTTTCTCAGTTTTTGGTTCATTTGTTCTCGATTTTTCGGATTTTTATGCAACTTTCAACTTGATTTTACTTTGATTTTTAAAATGATTTTTTGGGGGCTGTACAATGATTTTTCGAGGTGACACGCGGCATGGTGGCGCTGAAACGAGACAACACCACTAACCTCAATTGTTCCTAACCATGTCGCTTTGTTGTTTTTTTTTTTTATTATTCCGTTCTTTTTTGTCTCTTTTCCCTTCGCTTTTCTTGCTCGGCCGTGGCCAAGCTCAGCCCGGCCGGTCCGTCCAGCAGCAGCAGGACATTACGCTCGAAAAAGATATTGACCGGCCGCACCGGCAGGCACAGCAGCATTCGTCCTTGCCAAGGGTACCCACTGACGGGTACCCACCCACCCGACCCGCCGAGCCGCTACGCACTGCCACGCCGCGCCGCGCCGCCACCCCCAATCAGATCGTATCGCCAGGCTCGTGTGGGAATAATCGAATCCATTGTGCAGTGCGTTGCTTGGCCTGCCTGCTTCAAATTCCGCGGTCGCAATCTGCTGGGCATCCAAGGGCAAGGCAGCAGGACCCGCGCCGACCAGTAATCCAGCCACGGGTGTATACGGAGGGGGACGGAGCAATCGGGACTTTGGGACCGACAAAACAAGTATTACGGTAGTGCCAGACGGCGAAGTTTAAAAAAAAAAAAAAAAAAAAAAAAATACAGGCCTGGCGAACGAGGGGTTACTCTCTTCTGTAATACCCTGGACACCTTTTTCAGATATTGCAAGATCGGAAAGAAACAGAATATGATCTGAAACTGACAAATTTTGGGTGTAATACAGGCGTAATACCTTTTATTGCTGTTTACTGCGTACCAGATTTCGTAAAGTGAATGCCTTGTCGCTGCTGAGGGAGGATCCCCGAGGCTTGGGCTAGAATTCAAATTGTGTTCTCTAGCTGAGCACGCGAGGTGCGTCATTTTTAGAGCAGAGTCGACATGGCGCGACGACATGAATTTGGTGAACATTTCCCTGACTTTGCCGGAGAGAACCAGAGATATGTTTGTAATTCCCATCAAGGCCGGTGGAAGTTGAGCTGTGGGAAGCAGGCGGAATAAACACCTTCCCCCCTCCCCCGCCCTACCCTTACAGAGATGAGAGCATGCCGAGTGTCGGTGTCAGGTATTTCCTGAGGTCCTCGAAGGCCGTGAAGCACTCCCGTACTGAAAAATAAGTCCTGTTCTGTTCTCGTTCGTCTCTCGTTCGTCTCTCGTTTCAAAACGGGACCGGAACGGATCTTTTTGAAAGTCCTGTTCCAGACCTGTTTTAGTTATAGTCCCTTTTACCCTCTGTTTTTATTGTAGGTGAAGGAAAAAAGTCTCTTTTCTGTCCTGATATAATCGAAAAGTGTCTTGTTTATGTCTAGATATGGAACTTATGCAAATACCTTCGTTATTTTAATGTTTTCAATTTCATCAAAACTTCTTCCCAATGCTAGAACATAGAATGTCTCGTAGTTACACAGCCACTTTACTCATAAGGCATCAAGCCATACGGTGCGCACGTTTTTAGACGCAAGAGAAAACAGTTTAAGGTTTAATCTATCTTATTACAGTCCGCTAAGTGATTGGCAGGCGTGGGTCCGAGGCAGCAGGGCCGGTGGCCGGTGCGAGTTTGGCCGCGGTGGACTTGGCGGTCGCGGCACCGCGAGACTTGGTGGAGGCGTTTGGTGACGGTGCCCCTCGGCGCATTCTCGGAATGCTGCATCCGATGCGGCTGGGGACCGGGACCGGGGACAGCCTGCCACAGCGGAGGGTCGCCAGATCGACGGAAAATCCTTCCCCGCTGTTAATCCCCTCTGGGTAAGCTCAGGTACCCCGGGGTGAGGGGAGGGGGAGGGGTGCGCTGCACAGGGCACAGGGATTAACCCAGCGGCGGTGTCATCGGCTACCTGCTAGCTGTTGGTCGGTTAGTCACTGGTCAAGAGCTCCTCGCTCGCCCGCCGCCCGCCTCCTCACCTCACTGAGGAGTCCGGACCGGAGTCCTCCTCAGTCCGACAGCAGCTGTCGTTGTGTGAGGATGTGTCGCTGACGCTGAGCGCATGATGTCTTTGGAGCAGACATGCACTGGTTGTACTTTGTCGTGTCTTTGTTTTTTTTCAGTAATTACTCGTGCGGACCGTATGGAGAGATGTAAATGTATAGTTGTGTATGGCAGGACAAGTTAGCACAGCTCGGGTAGCAGCAGTCACCACGGAGCACACGGAAAGTGCAGGCTTCTCGCGCACGGCAACGGGCGGGTTGGACTAGAGCAGCGCGCTGCCGTGGAGGACGCGGAGAGACTTCTTGTGCAGGGCAGCGGGTTCGGGCTGGCGCAGCTCCTTGGTGTGCTCCGGGACGGGCAGCGCGCCGTGCGGACGAGCAGGACCAGCTCAAGCTATGCTTGGCGTGCTCCGGGGCGGGCAGCGCGCCACGCAGAACCGTGTCCAGCAGCCCAGCGCTCATCCGTATAGAATAGTTACGCATCACACATAAGTGGAACATTCGCCAAATTATGCATCCTACAGATGCCATCGAAGTATATCTACACGCTAAATGTTTCTGCACTCTGGATATCCATGTTTACGAATGTACACTTGCAGGTGTGCGAGGATTCATTTGTACACTTGGCCACTCAAACGTGTGAATATCTCAGGAAAATTCACACGTTTAAGTGCCCAAGTGTACGAATGAATCCTCGCACACCTACAGGTGTGCGACATTCACACACTTGGGTTTCCAGTGCAGGTTTTAATGCAAATGCTTATCTTGCCAGCGGGTTCAACCACACATATTATCAAAATACCTCTACACCCCCGCCCCACTACACACCCCTATCAACCTCTTCTTCTGCCGGTCCTTCTCCCCCCCCCGCACAACGCGCCACCTCCGTTTACCTTCCCCGCTCGAAACGGGAGTAAAACAGACGTTGAACGGGACTAAAACAGGAGTTCTTTTTTTTTTGATTTTATAAAACGAGACTAAAACAGCTTTTCAACTGTGTCTTGTTTTGGAGCTAAAAGTCGCGTTTGTGGCCGCTGAAGGGACTAAAACAGGACTAGCGAACGGCACTAAAACGAGACTATTACCAAGAGAGTAAAAGAGGACTTACGATTTCTGTACGGGCTAGCAGGCCCTCCTCAGGTCTCCCCCGCTGCAGCTGCGGCAGCGCCGGCGGACCAAGGAATAAACAGGATGCAGCCGTTTGGTGCACTCGCACCTTGTGGGCCGGCCATAAACCGCGTGCTATGCCCCGGCCCAGCCTGGCCGCTCACTTCACTCCTAGACCGGATACATTACACACACGATTACGTGTTGCGGCGCAGCGCGGTCCGGCGGGCGGGGCGGGGCGGGGCGGGGCGGGGCGCGGCGCGGCACTTGGCATGGATAAGTTTATTTAGCGCACGGCGTGGCGGTGCGTGGTGAGGCGGCCAGACGACATCACTGCGTATAGCAGGTGGCGATGCGATGCGGATGGTGAAAGCGGCGGGGCGGGGCCTCCGTGCGTCAAGGGGAGCGATGATGAGGACACGTCCGCCGCGCCGTGTCCCCCTGACAGATGGCTCACGCCGAACACTCATGTTGCTCTAGTGCTAAACCGTCCAGCGGGTGGTCCCTCGCAGAGGTGGAGGTGGCCGTAGTGGGAGGCGATGACGGAGATATCTCCACCATACCATGCGCCCCGCATGAGGCCTAGCGGTTACTTATTGCCTGCCACCAAATGATACCAGCTGTGCAGCTTACGAAATGCTACTCCCTCTGTCTCTCTGCGGGCAGGCCTGGACCTGGCCGGGCCTAGCGCAGACCGTGCGGGGGCCGCGCTGACCTCTCTATCGGTGAGCTGGCGTAGAGTGCCTCGCGGCCTGAGTGCCCCGCCGGCCCCGCCCTGTCCTGCTCAAGTCCCACACATTCGCGCACAGCGTACTCGCTTCCCTCTCCTTTCGCCCTGCTTCTCTTTCCTCTCTCTATACTCCTCGTCCTCCCGCCTCGAGGTCGGTGAGTGCTGCTAATTTTTCCGTCCGGATATCTTTTCGGCGACCGACTGTCCTTCCTTCTCGCATTCCTCCTTTCCTTTCATCGCTCTGTTTAACCGAACGCGCAGCCTTGACTTACTGCGTGCACGCACACGTACGTGAGCACACACTCACACTCCGAAAGGTGTGCAATGGTCGGACCCGGGTCGCGGACAGCGGCACCGAGCAGCAGAGGGCGGACAGATAGAGGGGCGGGGCGGGGCGGTACGGGACCAGTCTGGTCAGCCTCCATTCAGTGAGACTGTATCGCGTGACGTACGTCGCTCTTGCTGGAGAGCAAGGGTAGGAACCCGAGTGCGGCCATCGCCCCTCCCTTTCAAATATCGATAGCACCATGCGAACTAGACCCGGGCGCTCTCCGCCCCGCCCCGCCGGCCACGGCCACACTCCTGCCACTTGCTCACGTCGCCTGGGTTAACCAGCTCACCCGCGCTTCGGAAGGGGGCAGGTTCAAATCTAGATTTTAATCTTTGTTCTCCTCACCTATGTTCCAGGCGCGGTGCTCGCGCTGCTGCTCCTGCTGCTGCAGAACCCCGCCGTGGTGTCGCAGGGCGCAGGGACCGAGCCCGGGGTGAGCACCTCAACGAAGCTGCCTTGTCTTGTCTGGTGTGTGCGTACAAGCGCCTCTGACATCTGCCGTGCCTGCTTTGCAGTACCTGGACTTTGACAACCTGCCGGAGACCAACTTCTCGTGCGAGGGGAAGGTGATCGGCGGCTACTATGCGGACGTGGAGACGGGCTGCCAGATGTTCCACGTGTGCACCATCGGCCAGAAGGGCGAGGTGTCGGACATCAAGTTCCTCTGTCTCAACGGCACCGTGTTCGACCAGGAGACGCGCGTCTGCGAGCGCCTCGACGAGGTGGACTGCAGCAAGACGGAGGCCTTCTACGACCTGAACCTCGAGCTGTACGGCAACAGCCCCGCCGTCGGGTGAGTGTAGCGCAGCCGGGGCGTCGCGGTGCCGTGACGGGACGGGCTGTTTCACTCTGGGGATGATTGCAGGCACCATGACGACGACTCGGATGACGACGGCCCCAAGGAGGACGAGCGCGAGCTGGAGTCCACTGAGGGGCCGGGGCAAGCCGGTGGGGACGCCGACGGGAAGCAGGCGGACAGGAGCACAGCCACGCCCGCGCCCACCCCGCCGCCGCCACCACCGCCGCCCACCACCCGCGCTCCGCCCGCCACGCTAGGTCAGTGGTCCGCGAGCGATGGGGAAACAACTAGCAACTCTGAACTTATTTGTACAAATTTTATGAATTTTTATCGAATTATTGTGAATTTTTGCTTAAATTTTACCTTAATTTTTCGGGATGACCTCAGAAAATACACGCACATCTGATCCAAATTATTCTCTCAATTACATGATAAATAGGAATTTTAGTAAATTATTGTGAATTATTTCTATTTATTACAAATTATTGGAAATTGACTTATTGCAATAATGCAAAATAATCACAATTATTTCAATTATTTTTTTTTTTTTAAACTTTTCACAAACAAATTTTGCTCTGCAATTGAAAGGGTGGCGTGAAAACATGGAAAATTTTTGCGGCAGTAAACCTCCCGAAGGAGGTTGCGGTTCCCGCCAGGCACAGGGCTTTAACCCCCTGTGGCAGCCAACTGCTTCGGTGTTCCATGGGAACCGGCGCTTTGCTGACTGCGATCCTATCGCGCAATTCGACAGATTTGATCCCCGTACCACCATTGGCCTACCCCTAGAGGTACGAGCGGTGTCAAGGGCGTTAGACTTCCTGATCCCAGTTTCAGAGGCCTTACCTCAGAGGGGTACGCGGGATTCGAACCCACAACCCCGAGTGCCGACACATAGCCAGAACGGGAAGCGACCCAACGCCCAGAGCCACCGAGCCAACGGCGGTGAGACGTGTTTCATTTCTACTTGACCTGCCATCCAGCAGCGGCCAAAGGAAATGCCAAGCGCGAAAAACACTTTCCCGAGTGGGAGTCGAACTTGGGACCACTCGGTTCAGTGTTGCGCGCTCTACCAACTGAGCCACAACGTCTTGGTGATTGTCCAGTGCGACGGGTTCGCGTCGTATTTGCCCTATACCCCCAGCCTCCAGCCAGGAGGACAGGGCAAATACGACGCGCAAATACGACAGGACATCCGAGGTGACGGTGCCCAATTTTTATATCCACAGAATTTCTATCACAAATGTTTCACTGCTGTGCGAGAAGAAAACACTAGAAAAGATTCACATTCAAACGCGATTTACACGAGTGCGCTGATTTGTTTTGTTTGCTCCAGACGATTTCTCATCCACAGCCAAGGAAACTGCACGCACCTGACGCACAATTTTTCATACCATGAGGTGTAGCCTCGTTGAGGCCGAGCCGACGCCAACCGCAAGGCCGACTAACACTGCTTCCACCTAGCAGCTAGCCAGCCAGCCAACAATGCGACGAGTCAACTTAATTTTGAATTAATTTTGAATGCAACTATTCCTTAAAATAACAATTAATTACGATTCATTTAATTTTCTACGAATATAAACAGACATTTCGCATTAATTTGGATCATCTATTACCAAAATTAAATTAAAATATTCAAAATTATTCTAAATTAATAATTTAATATTTGGATCAAAATTTCCGTGGATTTTACGAGCCGTCCCCGTTTTCACGCCACCCTTTCAATTGCAGAGCAAAATTTGTTTGTGAAAAGTTTTTAAAAAAAATAATTGAAATAATTGTGATTATTTTGCATTATTGCAATAAGTCAATTTCCAAAAATTTGTAATAAATAGAAATAATTCACAATAATTGAGTAAAATTCCTATTTATCATGTAATTGAGAGAATAATTTGGATCAGATGTGCGTGCATTTTCTGGGGCATCCCCAATTTTTATGAACTTTCCTTAGTTTTCTTAAATTTCTTTTAATTTTCCTGAATTTTCATGATTTTTTTTCTGGATTTGCCTCATTTTCTCTGAATTACGAGGTGTACAAACATTTCAGAGCTGTTTCCTCCTCGTCCTCCCAAACACGTACTGATGATGTTGTACCCCTGGCAGCTCCGCCGTCGACAACCCCGGCGCCCGTCATTCGCCCCACGACGCTCGCACCCAGACCGCTGCCCCCGAGGCCGCCGCCGCCGCCGCCCCCGAGCGGGCCATCGGCGACCTCGCCGGGGCAGGGGACGGGCGCCGGCCACGGGCCTCCGCAGGGACCCGGCCAGCACTACTACCAGAGCGGATCCCCGGGCACCCTGGCGGCGCTGCTCGCTCTGCACAACGCCTTCCAGACCACCATCAAGAACGGCGCCTCCGGCCTGGTAAGGATAGCAGCGGCCTCCGCCAGACTGTTGCCCCTCCCCGCCCCATCCTCTTCTGCGGCGCGCTGCGCGGCCCCATCGTGTCACGCATTTGCATACGCCCGGAGGCGCCCGGAGGTGCCCGGAGCTAGCTGCCCGGCGCCAAGGTCTGCTGTTGACGCGTCGCGCTCACGCCCCTCTCGGAGCTCAGCGTGGTCACGTGTGAGCTCGGGGCGCAGGTCCGTTTGGGAACACCTGCCGCGGTGTGGCCAGGCGGATGTCTCAAAGAGAGCTGTTCTCTTCGGCTGTAATGTGGTGGCGCGGCCTGCGGCCAGGGTGCGGGCGGGGCGCGTCGGGCGGGGCTCCGAGATATCGATCTCCCGTTTGGCATCGCTACTCGTCCCCGCCGCGCCCCGCCCTGCTGTTTGCTGCCGCTGTACCGCTGCGCATTCCCGCGATGGTCAAGGTCGTGCCCTCTGTTGTTGCAGCCCGCCCCCGCCTCTGCTGCCCCCCGGCCCGACCGCCCACCGCCCCCGCCGCTGTCCGCGCCGCCCCCCACCAAGCTGTTGCTCGGGGGCAGCTCCGGTCACCACTTCCCGGTCGACAGCCACCGCCTCCAGCACCAGCAGCAGCAGCTCCAGAAGGTTCAGCAACAGCAGCAGCAGCAGCTCCAACAGCAGCAGCAACAGCAGCAGATCCAGCAGCAGCATCAGCAGCTTCTCCTACAACAGCAGCAGCAACAGTTGCAGCAGCAGAAACAGCAGCAGCAGCAACAGAGCTTCCAGCAACAGCGCACACAACAGCAGCAGCACCAGCAGCAAATCAACCTGCTTGCGTCGACCCAACACAAGGTGATATTTTTTTATTTTTTTAAAGGGCATGCCCCACCTTATTCTAAATTAACAAATAAACACTTCCCAATGGTTGCCTCTTGCGCCCTTAGAATCGAGTCGGCTCGAATGGCCCTTCTCCGATCGGGCACAGCCACACCAGCCTGGGACACGGGCGGCCTTCTCTTCCTCCCCCGCGGGGATTCACGCCGGCCCCTCCCAGCGGCCCCGGCCCCTCCGGCCCCTCCGCCCCCGGCACCGCGGCGCCCGGCCTCCTCCGGCCAGTCACTCCAAGGCCCGTGGCACACGTGGTGAGTCAGCCTAACGCAAAGCGTTTGTTCTCTCGGAGTCAAGATTTTGTCGTAAATCAACAGCAGACTCTAGTACGTTTTCTTTTAACGTCTATTGTCGGATGAATTGTTGCCGGAAAGACGTTTTTATTAATTGCATTTTGTTGGGTTTTAGCCCTTAGGACGCTTGCGTTGCAGTGGAGTTATTTATTATTGAGCAACATTGTCCGTCCAGCCTTCAAATTTTCTTTTTTTTTTGGGGGGGGGAGGGGGGGAGGCGGAAAGATCGCGCATATTTATTGCTCAATTTCTTGTCCACCTATTGTCGCTCGCGTTACAAGCACGCATTTCCTCTGCTCCAGGTACTCCCCACGACGCTGTCACGGCAGCCGCCCAAAGCCACGCCCAGCCCACCGCAGCCTTTCAGACCGTTCCAGCCGGTGGTGGCCACGCCCAGCGGGGCCGGGGCCAGCGGCCCGAGCCCGGGCCGCCAGCCTGGGCGGGACCCTGCGCGAGAGTCTGGGCGGGAGCCCGGCCCCAGCCCGACGCCCGAGTCTGCCTACCTCCTGCACCAGCTCAAAGTGAACCAGCAGACCCATCATCATCAGCAGCAGCAGCACCAGCAGCAGGAGCAGCAGCAGCAGCAGCATGAGCCGCAGACGGAGCAGGGCGACTACTACGTGCTCGGCGACGATAGCAAAGCGGAGGAGGATGACGAGGATGCCGAGGATGAGGAGGATCTGGAGGATGAGGAGCCAGAGGTGCCGTCCGCTCCGGCCAAGTGAGTACCCTGGAGGCTTTCAAATTCAGAAACGGACGGGCGGAGGGACGGATGGATGGATTCACTGTCGAATTGCTGCAAGAAGCCGTTCGAACATCAAAAAATCATTTCAAATATCAAAACAAACATATTTATTTTTACATTTATCCAATGGAGAAACACGGAGGTTGAGGTCGGAAGAAGCCGTGTACTGTAGCGCGCAAATATCCTTATCTAGCTCCCCGTCAATGACCGAGCTCTTTTCCGTGTTTCTTCATTGCACAAATGTAAAAATAAGTTTATTTTGATATTTTAAATAAAGATTTTATGTTTGAACGGCTTCTTGCAGCAATTCAACAGTGAATCCATCCATCCATCCGTCTGTTTCTTAAATTTAAAGACTCCTGTCGATGTCGGTTGCGATATGGAGTTCCCCAACTGTTCTCCAACTCTCTGGTGCTGGAGACGGTTACTGCGGACGCTGCCCTGTATCTGTCTGGATCTACTTGCGCAGGTCGAACGTACAGCCTCGGCTGACTCCCGGTCTGAGCCAGGGGCCTCAGCAGTCTTTCTCGGCGTCCATCCAGCACCCGGCGGCCAAGCAGGGCGCCCCGCCCGCGCACTCGTCCATCAGCTTCAAGCCCCTCTTCTCGGCGCCGGCCGTGACCCCCGGCGTGGCCATCGTGTCGTCCACCAGGACTTCATCGTCTTCGTCGTCCTCCTCGTCCAAATCGGTGTCGTCGTCCGCCCCGAGCGGACCCGGCGGCCCCGGCGGCCCCGACTCCTCGCGCAAGCCCACCGGCCAGCAGCACGACTCCATGCACCCCAGCGAGCTGGACTACGGCAGGTTCCTGTTCAGCTCGACCAACTCCTCGGACAGCCAGGATGCGGTGGACGCCTACGAGGACTACCGCGACGACGTGGACGACGTTCAGGTAGAGGGAGCGGCCGGTGTTACGACACCGTGCAATCACGCGTGGTTACGGCTTATCTCATGACGCTCTCATCGCGCTCTAGCACGTACAGAGCACTTTGTGAGAACTATTACGCGAGAAATGACCCAACTCGAACCGTCTCCATCAACGAAGCAGAACCCGTCTCTTCACACCTCTCTTTGTCTCCAGGATGACCCCTTCTTTGACGACGTACCACGGGTGAACGGGGGCCGCGAGCGCACCAAGCGGGATGACAGCCGTGCGAGGCTGCAGTACCGTCAGCAGCAGGAGGAGGTCCCGCAGGACGAGACGCAGCCCCAGGTGTCCGACCAGGCCCAGCAGCACCACCAGCACCGGCAGCAGCAGCGCGGACAGCGCGGCCGCACGCGCGCCTCCTCCAGGGCCATCCTGCTGGAGCAGCGCGGGGTCGCCACCACGGCCGCCACCCCGACGGGTACGCGCACGCGCCCTCCTGGACCTCCTGTCCCAGCCGCGGAGGGGGTCGATCACTCTTTCAAAATGTGTACAATGATCATTTTGACTTTTTTTTTTAATTTTCAGTTTTTATTATTTCGATTTTTCAAGGAAATATTTTTTTTTGGCGTACAATGATTTTTCGGAATGATCTCTCTCCTCCCCTCGGTCCCAGCCCTCACGTGAGGCCTCCGGTGAAGCGCAGTTCCTGACTCTCCCCTTCCCGCTGTCCGCAGAGCCCCTCGACGAGGACGCCGTGGAGGCCGCGGGGATGGCAGCCACTCCCAAGCGGCGGGCGCGGCCGCAGGTGACGCGCGCCCGCGGGGGGTCGCGCTACGCCTTCATGGAGGACCCGCTGGCCGCGCCGCCACCCACGCCCTCCGTAGAGCCGCTCACGTCCGACCCGCTGCCGGAGACGGACTTCTCCTGCGCCGACAAGGTGGCCGGCGGCTTCTACGCCGACACGCAGGTGGACTGCCAGCTGTTCCACATCTGCTCACAGGCCGGCAATGACAGGTGGGACCAGGGCGGAAGTAGGTGGGAGGTGACCGGCGTGCCCGGTCCAAGGGGCGCGGGGCGCGGGGTTAGGATAGGGGCCTTGTTGAGGAGGGCCCGGTCTATCCGCACGCGCCGCGCCGGAGCACCTCTCGTCCCGCATTTTAGCCGTAACTCCGAGGGGGACACACCTCTGAATTTTGATGTACACATTTTGTCAATTTTTCTGAATGTTCGTGATTTTTTTTGTGAACTTTTATAGAATTTTTGTTAGTGTTTACTTAAATTTTCCCGAATTTTACAGATTTTCTCCAGACTTTTTCTATTTTTTTCTGAATATTTCTAAATTACGAGGTGTAAAAAAAAATTCAGAGTTGTTTCCTCTGGTAACTCAAACTGTGCCGAGGTTGCTGCCGTTGCCGCGCTCTTACAATCGTCGAAATCGTCAAGCTGTAATAAATATCAAGGAATAGAACGCATAAAACGAGCCTCGGGCTGCGTGTGCGCGGCGCGTGCCTCCCTGAAGGCTCTGTTGCCGCGGAGCGCAGTCCGAGCCGTTTTAACGGCAAATGCGAGCAAATGTGCTTGCAGCCGACCGGCTGCGGCTGCTGTGCGGCGCGGCGCCGCACAAGTGCTGGCGTCATGTCCCGTAAGTTCAGGGCCGTGCGGGAGCCTAGCCGGGCCGGGCCGGGCGAGGCGAGGCGACCACGTAAACCTGTACGACGGACGATATGGGCGGGGCGGGGCGCCGCTCTCTGCCTCTGCCAGGAGCGCCAGGAGCCTTGTCTTCTCTACCCGCACCGGCGTGGCGGGGCGTGTCAGAGTGATTTGTACTACTTAGCCGCTCTTAACACAGATCGAAAGTACCGTAGCGCAACCGTGAGTGCGGCGCGGACCGGGCCGCCTCCTGTTTGTTTCCTTTATACGGCGCTACGGCGACGCAAAAGTTTACGACGATTACACAACTACTGCTTTTAGACATCTCGAGAGACAGAGACTCGCGGGGCTCGCGAGTCGGGCCTCGACGCTCATCTCTTTGGTCGGAGTGTCTCATGCCTTGCCTTTGGTCTTCCCTCCAGGCTCCAGGACAACAAGTTCATGTGCGGTCCGGGGACACGCTTCAACCAGCGCAGCCGCACCTGCCAGGCGCGCGATCTGGTGGACTGCAGCGTGTCCACGCGATACTACAACCTCAACGCGCACTTCCGCCTGCCGCCGCCGGAAGGTAAGGGTCTCATTGTGCCACCGCGCGCAGGCGCCTGGAGGTTATGGATGTACGGGCGGGCTGGGTGCAGCGGTGCAGCCGCGCGGCGCAGCGCGAGGGGAGAAGGAGAAGAGAACCGTTTCCGATACGGGAGGTCGCATTAGTCGTTACTTGCCGCATGTCGCAGCTTTCAAACGGGAACGTGGAGAAGATGAGGGAAAGTGTCCGCGTAGGTATGACCTACCTGATGAGATGAGTTCTTAAAGAATAGAATGATACTGCTGTCGGCAGCCGGGAAGTGACGCTCGTCGGTTTTTGCTCCATCCCGACCCGTCCCGACTCGACGTATGTGTCGACCTGACCGCCAAGCGTCATAAAGCGGTGCGAGCTAGCAGCATCCGAACTTAACGCCTAGCCGTGCCATCCGCCCACAGAGCCCGTGACGGTGCCGGCGTTCGACTCGCTCAAGGTTGCCTCCAGGAGGAGGCGCTCCCCGTCGCCACAGCGGACCCACCCAGCGCAGGCCCAGGCGCACCAAGGTCAGAAGCTATACCCGATTAACAAACGAATCTCTGCATAATTACGATGGTGTTAATATTTGTCAGTTTTTTCATTTTATTTTTTACTTTTGAAAAAAAAAACCTTCAGCAAGACGAGCATGCAAGTAAGCTATTTCACGCCTTGCTTCACTGATGATGGTTTGGTTGTGCGCCAACGTGAGTGCTTATCAGAAAAAGAAAAACTCGAGAATTATGTAAAACCTTGCGCATGATTCTGTTTGCACTGTAATTTTGTTTTTAAAGCGCGGTGCTGCATGAGGGATCCTAATCGTCATCGTCATCTAAGTTGCCTCGTTGTCATTATCATCCTCACTCTCTCCATTAGCATCGCCATTATCATCCTCATTGTGTGTCATTTTCCAGGTCATTCGCAACACAAGTGACCGACTAAGTGACAGATCACTGCAAGCGGTATGATGTAAGTGACGCCTGAACCTCGGCCTGAACGGATCGCATCCAACTACCACTTAATTCAACACTCAAAAAAATCCTTTTTGGCGTTTGGTTGCGTTATTGTTTTCGTTTCGCGTGCGTGCCACCCTTCTACACTATGCCGACTTGAAACTCTTCTTTTGGACCACATTTTCCCCGACACGATTGATACCGACTGTGGACAGAAAATGCGCTAACAATCAAAACTGCTTTTAAATCGGCGGATGTCTGCTGCTTTTTGCTTATTATTGGCTATGATTCTATTCTATTCGCTCTATCGCTTTCCCCTGAAGACTTTTCACTGAAGCAAATGTTCATATCTCAAGAGCTTTTCACTGCAAGAGCTTTCTCCTAATCTTAACCCAAGCTTGGCAGCGCGTAGTGACGAAGAGCCAAGAGCCGCTCGAATCTCTACTCCTCCGCCAAAGGTGCAGGGCAGTGGCCCGCTGCGGGCGGTGCAGGTGCTGACTCTGCGGGGCGCGGGCCCCTCTGCTCCCAGGTCCGGGCCCAGGCCGCGGAGACGGCGCCTTCCGCTGCGCGAGTCCGGGGCTGTTCGCGGACGTGTCGTCGGGGTGCGCGATGTTCCACGTGTGTCACGCTGACCCGGGGGCGAGCCGCGCCCGCCTCGTGTCCACGCAGCCCTGCCCGCCGGGCCAGCTGTTCAACCAGGGGCTGGGCTCATGCGACACGGAGGAGCTGGTCGAGTGCGAGCTGCTGGCCAGTGCGGACCAGGGATTCGGCGGCGTGGCGAGGCGGGCGCGGCGCTCCCTGGCCGTGCTGATGGACGTGGTCCAGGACGCGGTCCGAGAGAGGGCGGGGCGCGCGCGCCGGACAGCGCCGCGGGACGGCCCCCTCGAGTTCTACTACGCCGACTACGACGCGGCCGCGCCTACCTCCGCCCGACGCGTGGACACGGACCCCGAAGACCTCGCGCGTGGCCTGGCTGCCGGCGACGAGCAAAAGGAGTACTTCCGGTACAACGATGCCGTGGCCACCGTGGGGACGCCGCTCTCCACCACGACCACGACCACCACCACGACCACCACCACCGACAGGCAGTTCAACCCGGACGACTACGTGGACGACAACTACGAGCCGTTGATCGAGGCCCCGGCTGCGGACAGCAAGTCGTCGACCCCGGCGGCGGAGAAACCTCCGTTACCCACCACCTCGGCGACCGTGGTCTCGGCGACGGCCACGGCCCTGACCGAGGAGGACCGGGACCGGGAGAGCCCCGAGAGGCAGCCGCCGTTTGCCGTAGTTTCGTTGCGCTCCGAGGCCGGGGGCTCGTACCTACCCGCAGTGCGTGAGGCCTCGGACAAGCCGATGGCCACCCTCCAGCCTCCCTCTGTGGCCTCGACCACGGACGTTGGCCTCGGCGCGGACCAGCCCCGCGACTTGGACACGGCCCCCATCCCGAAGGGAGAGGCGACCACTCAGACGGCGGCGGGCGCAAGCGCGGCGCATCGCTTCCGCGTCGGGGAGAAGCAGGAGGAGACGCCGACGCCGAACCCCCACGCCGTGCCATCATCAACCCCGACGACATCAACGACGACGACGACATCGCCACAACCACCTCGTGATCCGGGGGCGCTGATGGTCGGGCCCCGGACCCCCCAGCAGGACTCCAAGCGGCCGCACAAGAAGGCGGCGGCGCAGCGCTTCTTGTGCTCGGGTCGCGAGCTCAAAGCGTTCCACGCGGACCCGGCGGACTGCCGGCTCTTCCACTACTGCTCCCCGGGCTTCAGCCGCGCCCAGGTCCTGGACTTCAGGTTCCGCTGCGAGGACGGCACGGTCTACCACAGGGCGTCGCACCGCTGCGAGCCGGGCGCGTGCGCGTGACGGAACGAGACGGTCCTGCCCTGCCGGACATAGTGCCAACGCTTCGACTTAAACTCGTGTGTCTGTGTGTGTGTCTGTGTGCCTGTGTGTGTCTGTCTGTGAGTGTCGCGTGTGCATGTGTGTGTTGCTGTGTCTTTATGCGTGAGTATTTGAGAGTGTGAGTGTGTGTGTAATTGAGAGACGTTGAGTGTGTGCCTGAGAAAGATGCAAACGAGTGGCTCAATCTTAATCATAGTTGTGACTATACTCTTTTTTTTAAATTCTGTGTTGCCTTTTTGTAAGAAGAGTATAAGTGGTTCAAATGTATGTTTTGAACTGTGCCAATGTGATATGAATGTGTAGATGCAATGTACGTAATAATCCTTAGGGGTCTTCCTGTGACAATAGCAAGATATTGTATGAAATGCTCCATGCTCAGCAAAAGTCATATTTTTGTATGTAATGAAATAGATTTTGCTGTGTTCAATTGGATTTAACCATTCTTGTCTTTGGTTCTGATTTTTTAGAAATGCGTGCTAAATTTGATGACAACCTAAATGAAACCCTAGGAGTGAAACTATTATCACATTCAATACCATCTAGAATTTTCAGTATCTGTCAATTTAGTCTGTTCATTTGCTATAGAAGGGTACCCACTTGAAACCCTTTCACCCTCACCTCCGTTTTTTATACAACTTGTTGAAATAAATGATCAAGAACTGTAATGAGGTTTTCTGGACTGACAAAATAAGTCCCCATTTTATCTTACAATGTAATTTATTAAACAATCAGCCGTAAGGTTAGTAAATCTTTTTTTTACATACAATTATTATATACGAGTTGAGGGAGAGTTTCTAATATTGTAAATAGACTTGGCAGTGTCTGGTTTTTTGCAGTGTTTACGAGGGTCCGGTCATCAAATAGAATTAACTTCTAACTTCAAATTCCACGTAAAGGGGCGTGGTCTGTGCACGAAACTACCCGCGTCACAACTTGACCTTCCCCACGGACCGACAAATTAGTCCCCATACACAAAGGAACCCTCCCTTTCTTTCAGATTATGGCACGTCGAATCACTCTAGGCTCCGTGAAGAAGCCTTAACCCGCAGTGAGGCACGCTCCGCAACGTATTTGTTGCCCCGGTTGAAACAGGCGAGAGTCCCCGCCTCATCGGCCCCGGGCCCCGCCCTCGTAGACCTGGCCTAGGCCGCAATCCTGGTGTGTTCCCACGCACCGCCTGCTTTCTTCAAGAACATGATGCGGTCGCCGATGTTCGAGTCGTGGGCGTAGTAGAACTCGATCATGGTGGGGTACAGCTTGTAGGCGACGCTGCAGACACAGGAGTTCAAGTTTTGCGTGACTGTCAGTCACGTTGCTAGGCCTTAGACTGACACCGGCAATCCGGCATTTCTCGTCAAAGTTACTTACAAGTGCTCGGGACAGGGAAGAGTCTGGGTTCCCTCGGCCACCTTCCTCACGATCTCGTCATGCTTCTTCTTGAGGTCGTCCCAGTCGACCTCCACGCCCTGGTGGCACAGGTGGCTGCGCACTTTGCAGAACAGCGGCTCCCGCTCGTACAGGTCCAGGTACTGGTCCTCGGTCAGCTCCACCACGTCACCCTCTATCCGCACCTGCAACGCCCGCACGTTCATTTCTCACTCACTCACTTTCATCCTTCACACCGCCAGGGGAAATTCAATCTCGCTGATTCTCAACTCGCCTGTTGGTTGACGGTCAGGCCGTCGGTCCTCTTGTAGCACCACAGGAAAGTCATGCACGCGATAGGATTCTCGGCCTGGGAAAATTATAATGTCAGGACACGATATAATTTAAAAATCAAAATGCGAAATATCCCACGGCTACGGTGACCAATGGCCAGGCGATAGCCTCCGCGGGCCGCGTTGATCGCTCACCAGCTCAGCTGACTTTTTGCTGCGTCGATCTGTCATGATGATGAAGCCGTCGTCCTCCAGGCGGCGAAGGATCACGTGGCGCGAACTCACTCGGCCCTCCCTGCGGGAGAAACAACAGCCCAGTCAGTCGAGCGCCGTACGGATAGGCAGCCCATCGTGCACGAGCGGGGCGGGGCAGTGGGGCGTTGCATGGCGTGGCGTGCCAAGACGCGACGAGCAGGCCCTCTCCCTCCACTAAATCCCGTGTCCACTCCGTCCGTTTTGAGTGCTTACTTCCTGCGCGCAACCAGTCATGGCATCCTCCTCTCGATCCATCTGTTCCTCTCTCAAATTTCAATTAAAAGCACTCTGAAAGTCTTTGGACATTTCCCATTGACCTTTTAGCCATGAGATTCAATAACAGTTAAATTGTTACGAGAAGTGTTGCCTCAAATTTTGACGGCGGCGAAGAACAAATATCTCCGTAGCTGGTCACAAAAGTTCTGCACGGACATTATAGTGCACTGTTTGCTGTTTGGTCGCAATTTTGCAGACAATCTAGGGACATTTTTAGACGTTACCAACTATGGACAAATTAAAATTTTGTCCAATTGTTCAAAAAAATTTGTCCATAACCTTCCAAAAATTGTCCACATATGTACGCAAATTAGTTTCCATCTCTAACCATGCACAAAATTATCGACAATTGTCTTTGGGTTACACTCGACTGAGAACAATACTCGTTCTTTTCACCACTCAGGAGAGAGGTGGTGGTAAAGAACGAGTAAAAACAGTCCATAGACTTTAGTGTGTAGGTAGGTACACGCGGGGCACGTGTCGAGTCGGGCTGAGCTAAAAGTTCGTTTCAAGTAAAAGAATTTTCACGTCAAAATTTTTGTCCCATCTCATCACGCTTGGCTGAGCCCGGAGGTCCACCCTGTAGTGAAATGTAGGCTAATCTATTTAGATTTTTATTTTGATATGGACCCAGAAATAGCCCAGCAAACGTGGAAGTGTTCCTTGCTCTAGAAAGCCAAGTGTGTACAATTATTCATTCTATACTGCATACTTCGATGTCTTCAGTAATTAATGTGTTCATGCCCATATATGCAGTAAAAATTGTGTACATGCCTACGTACTCACTATTTACTGAATAACTTGGCGGGTACACACGTAATTGCTGTGTGATATTTCGTCTGTACAGGCCCATATATTCGGTAAATCGTGTGTACATAGGCATGTACACACTATTTTCTGCATATATGGGCATTTACTGAATACATCGAAGTATGCAGTAAATAATGAATACTTGTCTACGGCGAAACAACTCTAAAATTTTTGTTCACCCCGTAATTCAGAAAAAAATCCGAAAAAAATAGAAGAATTCTCAAACATTCAGGAAAATTAAGAAGAGTTTCAGAAAAAATCAGAAAATGGAACGAAAATTGAGAAAACAAGCAGTCTGAAACATTCGTATCATCTGCATCTGCTAAAACTTCAAGTGAAAATTCACAACATTCTACAAAAGTTCTGAAAAATTCAGAAAGTTCACAAAATGAGTACACTAAGATTCAGAGTTGTTTCCCCCTCGATACTTGTACACACCTAGCTCAGTGCCTTACTTGGTGGCGGTGGAGAGGCAGAGCGCGTTGGGTAGCACGAGGTTGGACTGCAGGGCGGCGGTGTGCCACTCGCGGAACAGCGTGAAAGGGTTGTCGTCGATCAGCTCGATCTTGGAGAGCCCGGACTCCTCGCGCGCCGCCGCGGCCTTGAGGACGGCCACTCGGTCCTCGGGTTTGGTGCCATTGACGCCGTTGGTATGGGGCACACCGGCCTGCGCAATGCCGTTCTGCCAAAATCGAGAAAAAATAAAATAAAATGCCATTATAAGCATATCAATTTTTTCTCCACTGGTCAAAGGAAAAGTTTTAATCCGTTTGTCTGATTTATATACGATGTCACGCAAGGGCCACCCGGCTGCACTTTTCACCGAGGGGGACTCACTCATACAAAATGTGCAATGTGCAGTGCAATGAATTTTTTATGTTTAGTTATGATATTTTTGGCGATTTTTCAAGGAAAATTTCTGTAACTTTTTGATGTATTTTGATCTCTTACCCGCGTTTTTTAATTGTTTTCAATTACTTGTTTGTTTTGTTTATCCGGATTTTGTTTATCTTTTTTCTCGATTTTGTTGTCATAGTTTTTTTTTATTTTTTTTTCCGAATTGATTTCTCCTCCCCCTCCCCCCTGTTTTTCGCATTCCCTCTCCCTCCCGCGATGGCTTTTAACGAGCCAACGAGCCCGGCGTGGGATAGATTAATCGAGTCGAGTCATTACTCACGCAGTTCAGTCGGCATGGTATAGGAGGGAGGAGGTCCTCAGTACCGGACAAGCGGCCGGGCCGCGGCGCGGGCCTCACCTGGGCAGAGTGTCAGGGGCAGGGGGGAGGTTATATAACGGTTGAAGCCCCGGCCCCGGGCCGCCGGGCGCGCGCTCCACGGGTGAGGCGTGAGGATCCCCGGCCACACCCGTACCACCACATCTTTGTTTTCTTAACTAGAGAAATATCCAATAGTACGACTCGAGCTTGACGGCCCGCCGAGGCCAATGTACATATTCCAGACGGATCGTAAGATATTTTCGCGTTCTCAGCTGTACAAGTAGCGCTAGTTTTTGAAAGATCTGAAACGTTTTAAGTTGTTTTTGTTTTTTCTAGGTTGATTGTTTTTATTTGGAGAAGAGAGGGGTTTGTTTTGTTTTCTTCCTTTTATTTTATTAATTCTTGGCTCGTCTAGAGATATTCGTCGCCGGAGCGGGTCCTTCCTGTCTTGTGGAAAAGTTTAAACTGGAGCCTCGATCAAGGCTCGACTCTGCTCGTCCGGCCCGGTGCGGCCGCTGGCCCTGGCTCCAGCCTTACGTAAGCCTGACCTTGAGATGGGCCGCGCCACGCCCGCCCCGCCTCACCCCGCCGCGCTATGCGGTCGCGCATCTGCATATATACATACATACCGAACGCACTGTCGCGTAGGGCACGTTCGTACGGCAATGACGAACGCGCTCTTTCAACGGGATAGGCCAAAACTTTGGTGAGCGTTCTACTTCCGTCACTCGGAGTTAGCGTTGGCAAGCTCATCATCCGTTTGTAAGATATAACACATTCTGTTATTTTTCCCTTATGTAACCGGGGACTCCCGCCTTTAAGTGCGTGTGGTTGCGTACAAAAGAAATAGTACGGTCTGACTAGCGCTATTCTTCTGTCTTGCAGGTTGGTAATTTGAAGACGACTCGCTCCCGCCCCGCCCCTCTCGCTCCGCGGATCAGGCGGAGGACGCCTCAGGGGTAGCGACGCGGCGCCGCCGGGGAGACGACGAGCCCGACATTAGCGCGGCCCGGAGTACTGAGGTGAGGCGAGGCGCGTTAGCGGCAACTCTACACCGGAAGGATTAGGGGGAGCCAAGCCCAGCCCAGGACAGCACAGCCGCGTTGTCCTCGGTTGGGGCGGGGCGGGGGCGTTGCCCATGGCGGCGCGGCGGCGCCCGAGGCGTGGTGTATGATGAGTGGAGAAGGGGGGGGGGGGGTGGCGCGTCATATCACCCGTAAGTGTACTGCTCACCGCGCAGGGTTACGGCGCTCTGCCAGTAGGGCTTCCTGCCTGGAACTGTGAGGAGGGCGGCTTGCTCCTACCCGCCTCTCGCGTCGGGTCGGGTCGGGTCAGGGGCGCTGCAGGGAAGGGAGGGAGGAGGGGTCGGCGGGGCACGGGCTCCGGCATGGGCTCCGGGGGGATTAGGGCTGGGGAGAGCAAGAAAAAGAAATAAACAGTGGTGATCCCATGTGACTGGTTAATGGTCGGTTGCTGAAAGGGGGTGGGGGAAGCGGTCGTTCTCGGTCAGTGTGGTTTTTGAGTGTGTCGGGCCATGGCATGGGATTCTGTTCTGTGGGGAGGCTGGGGAGAGGCCTCCACGCACGGCCGGCCGCACGGCCGGCCTTCGTCCGGCGGTGCACGGTCCGTGCGTTTCTTTGAAGGGGCCGTTTCTCAAACGGTGTCAAATCTCGGTCGCGGTATTCCTGTGCGACACTCCTCCCGGTCCGGTCCGGCCGACTGACATCGGAGGCCCTCGGCCCTCCCCCCGCCTTTCACCGGTGGCGTAGGCAACCGTGCAATCGAGCCGACTTGGGATCGGAGCCCGCGACGGGCCGGGGCCGGGCGCTGGGAATAAGAACCGTTTAGGTGGGCCAGGCGTCGCGCAGGGCCCGTCCCGGTCCTGCTGCCCTGCGAGCAGCTCATGCTGCAGGACTTCTGCAGGACCGCTGCAGGACCCGGCGGTGTCTGTTGACAGATCGCGTTCCGAAGGACCGGCCCAGCGCCGCCCCATGCTGTCTGTCCTTTCACCGCAGCCTCGCCAGACACATTTGGTCACAACTCTCAAATTACATGCAGATAGACGGGTCCAGCAATGTGAATACTCGCGGGATACATGGAAAGCGCAAAGCACGAGTGTTGCCGAGCCGACAGCACTAAAACTATATTATCGACGAGTTTATGTAATTGCTGGACGAGGCTATATTTTGGCACGGCTGCCATCCGACTACTGTACAGGAGCGAATGGAAAGGATTGAATCGCAAAGCTCGTCTCTCAAGGTGTCTCTATGGGCTGGACAGCTGAGCGCCCGCGCCACGCCGCGCCACGCCGCGCTCGGGAACGCAGGAAACATGGCAGAGAATTTCGAGGCTGTTGAGGTTATGATTACACAACCGTCGTTAGCAATGACTCGAGTTGTCGACGCACTGGCACGCCGCGCGAACAGTGCGGAAATCGATTATGTGATCGCGTTCAAATATACGTTGAAATTATAAATGCTTGATTGATTGATAGCGAGGAATATGAGACGGTTTCGCCTCTGTTCTGCGCTACTGTCAATAACCGTGGGCTTCGATAGCTCTCATGTGGGGGCTGTGGACTCCTTGCAACAGCTTGTTTCCTCTAAACAGGGCCGCGAACGCACCGTGGGTTGGGTCGCGCGTATATATTTGCATATCTTTTAATTACCCCGCCACGCGGTAGGCAGTTTCTTCCCAGTAGATAGTATTCCGATAGAATGAAACAGGAACCCAAAGAAGAGGATGACCGCCGGTGGTTTTCTACTGAACACTGGTTGATCAACGCTGGTTTCACTTTCGTCGTCATCCAATGAGCGCACAAGAGGAAGCAGAGGGAAGGGGTCCTGATTTTCTCCATAAGGTTACGCTTTCAGGTAAGCGGAATACAGCGAGGGGGGAGTCAGGAGTCACTTCGAAAAATCATTGTAGGGCCCCCAAAAAATCTATTAATTTAAAAAAAAATTATAATTCAATCAAGAAAAAAGATACAGAAAAATTCGAAAAATCGAGAAAATATGAAAAGTAAACCGAAATAAAATTGAAAAAAAAATCAAGAATTAGGTTAAAAGATCGGAATTTATCAGAAAGTGACAGAAATTTTCCTTGAAAAATAAAAATAAAAAACCAAATAGATTTTTAAAAAAATCTTTGTACACATTTTAGATGAGTGATTCGCTCCCTCGGAATACCCTATCTAGGGAACTGAGGCTATCAGTGGTTGTCTCTGCGGTCGGGCCGATCACCGCGTCGATCTATAATCGGAGCGAGTTAAAGGCGCCGACGTGTAGGACATCGCTCCCGGCTCCCTGCCCAGTCCGGCGCGGTGCGGCGCGACACCGGACACCCTCATGTGCTCTGCGGTCTGGTCAGGACGGTATCAATGATGCAATATTTAAAAGGCGTTGCCACCGGACAGTGACTCGATGTACCACCGCACGTGGGGTAGGACAGCCGCAGCAAGATACTTATTTTTTTCTTTTCTTTCACCAACGTCCCTGGCGTCCCGGACACGTGCCGCGTGCCGCTCCGTACCCAGCGAGGAGGAATAGCTAATTGCCTCGCTGACGGAGTATTGTTGCCTCTTAAAGCGATTATGTAAGTCGTCTTTTATCCTTATAGACTTCTCTTACGGCTCTGTACAGCCGTGAGGAACTATAGTCAGCTCATCTTCTTTTGTGTTTTATTTTTGATGTGGCCTTCGAAATTGGTGGTATGGTTACGATGAAACCAATGTATTGTGGTAAAACGCTCGATAAAAATACAAAACTTAAACTGCTTTCGTTGAGCATATTTACTTATTAAATTATAAATGCCATGTGACGTGGGCTTATTTTAAAGGCCGTGCAGACAATAAATTGTATCGCGCGCTCCACTGACCAGGCTGAGCCACAGGGTTTGCGCCTACTCGTAAGGAAGCTAAATTATCAAACTAGAGGAAAACATCTAACCCCACCGGAAACCGTCTCGTTCCAACAGCAGGGGCTGGGGGAGGATCATAAGGACGCGTCCGCGTGCCATTTCGAATTTCGCGCCTCCGCGCGTCTCGCCGGTCCTGAGCGCCCTGCCGCCAAATGCCGAACGCACCCGGCCCTACCCGCCACAGCGCTTATCGCGCCCGAAATACTCGGCGGGTCGGGCTCGGTGCGCGGTGCGCTGCGGCGGTTCGCGGGTCAGGACTCCTAACCTCTACTCACCATGGCTGTTGATAGCGGTGCTGGTCGGGCGGTTGCAGGAGGAGGAGCGACGCGGGGAGCGCGTCTAGGAGATGCTGGACTGAGGGGCTTCGGAGACGAACTGTCTCTCCGTGGCCAGGGACGTGTGTCTGGACTGGACGAGGGCAGTGTCTGCGGCGCTGCCCCAGCCCGGCGGGGTGCGGGGCGGGGCGGGGCGGGGCGGAGAGGTACTGCTCGGCGGGACGGGCGGATCGGACGGGACGGGGCCGAACGGCCACGCCGCGCCACGCTACGCCGTGGTGTCAGTCAGCTGGTCTTCTCTAGGCGCGTGGAGTAGTGCCGCCTCTGTATGTGCGTCTTCTCTCTCGCGCGCGCGCGCCCTAGGAGTCTCGGGCGCACGGGGTATGGCCGCCGGGGCCGGGGGTCGCGTTACAGCCATCCCCCTCACCACCCCCATCCCCTATGGGGCGAGGGGGGGGAGGGGTAGGCGGAGGCAGTTTGGCGAGAGGCGGGGCGGTGGTCCGAACCAAACTGGAGGGAGCGCTTTTCGCCGCTAGCAGCAGGGCTCCCAGAGCGGCAATGATATGCAGCCGATGGCCGCGATGGTAATCTCACCCCCACCCTTACCTCGCCTCCTGTGGGGCTGAAAAAGATTCCTACGAACTCGGAAGCCCGACAAGTTTATTTTATGCACGATGAGAAATATGGCCTCACCGCGAGCGGAGCGAAACCCGGCTCCGCCCAGCCCAGCCCGTTTATTCTTTCTGCAATTGCAGGCCGAGGTAGGCAGCGCCGTCGAGCAGGCGAGTTGGGCGAGCTGCCTATCCCGATATTCGCAGGCGCTATGGCCGCTGGGCTCGATCGGCCGACGCAGACTCCGCCCGGGCCTGCCCCGGCCTGCGTCCGGCCCCTTGCGGCGTCCTGTCTCGCTTTGGGCAGCGGAGTGCGCTCTCTATAAATCAGGCCTGACCCTCCCCATTCCGGCCGGGCCGGGCCCGCCAGGCTCCGCCCCAACGGACCTTTTCTTCAGCAGCCCCGCAGTGGCCGCACCGCGCCGGGCGGGGCTCCTCTCCAGTTGCTCTTCCAGGAGCTTCCAGGGAGGAGAATAACAGGAGTGGAAACGACCCGACTCGCGCGGTGGCGCCGCGGGGCCGCAGCAGGCTGTCTCCCCCTCCCTTGCCCCCCATGCACTATTCACTGTGTGTTGAGCTGGAGCGGGCTGCAGCACCAGCCCCTGCAGGAGTCATCCTCATCCCTACCCATATCCCCCCCCCCCCCGCTCTCCCTGGTTGTAAAAGTAAAGGTCGGCACGGGAATCAGAAGCCTCCGTCCCGTCCCGCCACCCTGGGCGTGTGGCGCTTGGGGTTGGTAGGTTATCTGCAAAAGGTATTTTGCTGGACCACTCTAGCACAGCGTTTCTTCCACCCTCCCGTGCTCAGTGTTCTCGAGCTGCCCTACCCCAGTTCTTGCGCTCTCCACCGGGACCCACTTGAGGTCCCTGTAGTGCTTCCTCTCTGATGAGGTATGACGGACTAGCAACAGCAGAAGGGAGCAGAGGGGCGCAGCTGGCTGAGTGCTGAGTGCACCCCCTGCTCATGACAGCCCTCGCTTTGTGTCTTCTTTCCTGCCGTCCGCGCGATCTGGTCCATTCTCTGGGCGAGCGCTGGCTGCTGCGGCTAGGGTAGGGTGTGGGTAGGGTCTCCGATCAGTATGCAGTGCGCGCCAGGACGCGGCCTGCCCCGCCCCGTCCTGCACTGCCCAGCTCCTGTTGCTCGGTACGGACTGCATGGTCGTGACGCGACGTGCCATACCCAACCCAATCCGAGCCGAACCGGCCGTGGTAGGTCCGAGCAATCTGTTTTGCCCTTCGCTTCCACTGCTTTCCGGTATACATTATGTATCGGAAGCCGGGAAATATTGCAGTGGCTGGCGGCTGGCGGTGTGGTGGTCACAACTGGTTGGGTGGTGTTGTGGTGTTATTCCCACATGTAAAACAAATTATTTTCATGTGATCCCGACTGCCAACAACAAACAATTTCTTTCAGTGCTTCCCGCTACGGCCCCGGTCCAGTCCGACCAGGGGCCGCTGGAGCAGAGCCGACCCGTGCCCCCTCCCAATCTCCCCTTTCACGCTCCCCCGCTCCCAGCCACCCCTATCCGGGGCACGGGACCACTCCCCACTCCATGGTGACGTCACTGGCTGATGACGTCGTCACCCCCACCCACCCGGGGGAGCCCGCCTGTGTCAAGGCGGGGCGGGAGGAAGGGGAGGGTCTAAGCGCGGCCCTACATAGTAAAACGGCAGCTTCCCGCCCCGCTCTGCGTACTGCTGCTTTCACTGCTATTGCCGAGACCCAACCGCAGCAGCCCCAGACCCGTGGCTCTCTGCTCTCCCCTTGACGGGACGTGACGTTTTGCGCGAGAAATGCATGAGCTCGACCCGAGCTGGATCCGCCCAACACCCCGCACCCCTCCGCGCACGTGCCTCGCGGCCTCGCCTCGTACCTCGGTCTTCTACTCACCCTCCCCGATCCCCTCAGCATCCAGGCACAGCGGCGCGGCAAAACCAACCCTTTTTTCCCGCCAACTGCTCATGCCTGGTCTCGACCCCTCCACCCCCACCCAACCGCCTACCGCACCGTGGGATCGGGGGTGGTAGGAGGCGGCGGGGCGGGGCGGGGCGGGGCCCAGTGCGGGCGCAGCGTGGCGCGGGGGCGGCAGCCAGCCAGTCGCCTCGCCACCAGCACCCCACCCGGGCCACGGGCCACGCCGACAGTGCCAGGCCAGGCCCGCTGGTCGGACAGCGCGGCGCGCACCGCAACGTGCACCACGCCCCGTCCCGCCACGCCCCGCCCCGCCCTGCCAGCGTGCGTCCTCTACTTGTTGGACACCTGCGCGATGAGTGTCAAGGTAAGGGTGGTGGTGGTGGTACCCGTGGTGACCTGGTGGGGCGGCTTGCGGTCGAGCGGCCGGCATAGAGCACGTTGGAGGGAAATCCCACGCTCTGGTCTGGTGAGCGGACGCGTCCGTGGCGAGTGCGGCTCGCCGTGGCGGTAGGCAACCCAACGCACAAGCGAGCCGGTGGGCTGCCGTCGGCAGGGTCCCGGTCTGGGCTATAGGGCGCCTCCAGCCGCATGCAGCCCCACACTTTCGCACGTGTGAATTGGAGCGCCTTATTTCTTCTATCTTCTAACCGCCGCCTGAGGGCGGAGAGCTGCCGGAGCAGCTCAGCCACGCGCTCCCGGGCGTCACATCGGCGCGGTGCTGCTGTGACGTGAGGAGCTTATCGCGCGCGGCGCGGAGCAGCGCGACACGCTCGCGCGTCCTCGACACGGATATTCAGTAGGCCATGGCGTGGCCCAGCGCCGAGTCCGGCGCCGGAAATAAACCTTTTGTCCGCGGAGACGGCAAAAAAGCGGGGGGAAATGAGCCGGTGATAGGGCTTTACCCCACGGGGAGAAAGTGACGGGGGGGCCTCCGGCACGTGTCACGTCACGTCACGTCACGCGCGCGTCACAGCACGTCACGTGACGTCACGCTTGTCTGTGGTGTTCTGCAGGTGCGACGCGGACTCCCGGCAGCGGTGGCTGATCGGGACCTGGTACAGCAGGGGAGGACCGTGAGGACGGCGACGGGGAGGGTGGCGACCTGGCCGTGAGCGGAGCGGCGCTGAGCGGAGCCGGAGCGGAGCCGGAGCGGCCCGATGAACCGAGGAGGCGAGTGGGACCAGCCCAGGCAGCCCAGGCCGCGCCCGCCGCCCGCCAGCAGCGACGGAACCGGAAGCAGCAGGCGTTCGCCGCCGTGCGGAAGCGGCGGCACGGAGCCGACAAGGAGCTGATCTGAGGTGCCTACCGAGGAGGAACGTGGTACGTACCCGTGCCAATAGAGATGTGAGTGTATGTGTGTGTGTGTGTCGCGCACCTTACGCGACGTGCTGGCGCGTGTGTGGCCAGCGCTCCAGCACCCACAGGGGCATTGGCCACTAGTTGACTTGTCCACAACAACTTTCTTTTAAGGGGCTGGCCTGGCCGGGCCGGGCGGGGCCGCGACCCCACCGCGACACGGCGCGGGCTGGCGGGCGGGCACTGCGCTCTGTGTGCTCCCCCAGGCGCGGATCCAGCAAAGGGTCAATTGCCCCCCCCCCCCTCAGGCTCAGCCGCCCTGTCAAAAATTGGGGAAAAAAGGGAGAAAAGGGAAAAGGAGAGAGGGAAAAGGGGGAAGGGGAAAGGAAAATTATGTCAAGTATACGCATTTCCTAATACGCATCGGTCGAAATTATAAACAAAAACAAATTTTAGATCGAATTCCCCTGAAAGTAGGCAACCCGCTACATTTGCCCCCTCCTCCGGGCCGTGCTGGATCCGCCACTGTGCTCCCCTGTGTTGTGAGGCTTCTCACATCACGCTCTTGCGCGGGCACGTCACCTCTCTCCAAGTTCGAGGAGGAGGCGGAAAGAAAGGGAAGCACCACAGACTCGCGAGCCATTGACACGTGTCGCCGTGTTCGCGCTCCGCATCACGACATCGGGTCGGGTGTCCTTTTATTAGGTAACGCACGCTCTGGGGCGTAACGCTCTCCTACACCGTCACGAGCGTAGCGTCACTCGCGGTACCTCGTGGCTCCCGCCGCACACATGCGCCGGGGGCCTGAGGACGAGTGAGCGAGCAGCCAGCCCTGCTCGTCCCGACCCGTCCCGTACCGACCGACTGTGCGTGCAGGCCAGGCGCACCGTGTGGCGGTCCCGTTACTCTACCCGCGGCCCGGCCCGGCCCAGGGCAGGCGCAGGGCAGGCGCAGGGCGGGCCAGGGGCACAGGTCGGCATACGGGCCCACACGGTCCTGCAGGGCCGGGGCCAGCGGGCCCAGGGCAGCCGACGGCAGGCTCACAAGGCGAGTGCATGCCGGGCACCACACCCCACCTTCTTCGCTTCGAAAATCCCTTTTTTGTTGTCGCCTTCTGCAGCGCTTTCAGTGCGAATCCCACGTCATGGAGATAGGGCCTTTTCCCCGAGATTACTTTTTCGAAAGGGGAACAGGGGTGTACAGCTAGAAATGTCTTTCTTAGCGGGGAAAGCAGTCGGTGGACAGTCGCGTGCTGGTTCCCAAAATGTCACTCAGGAGATGAGTCCGCAGAAACATGCATCACAAGTATGCGGCTTGAGGAGAAGGGGGAGGGGCAGGGGCTGGACTTGGGCAGGGCCGGGGGCAGCGCCGGGGCAGGGCAAGGCGATTCCGAACACCGTTTTGTAGTGCCCTCTCTCATTTGCTCCTTATGGCCATGCCCCATGAGTGCGACAAGGAGAGAGCGACGAAACCAGGGTGCGGAGTCACCCTGCAGGGCCGGGGGCAGGGCCGCCGGGGGCAGGGCCCTGTCCGGTCCAGTCCGGTTCGGCCCTCCGGTCGCTGCGGCTGAAGGCGGTGAGCGGTGCGCGCCCCGCCCCCGCCGATGAGTCTGCTGTTTGCATTTTCGAGGCAAATTTGAATAAATAGGGCAGGAGGGGCACGACGCTCGGTACGGCATGGCTTGAGCGCTTGAGCCAGCCGGAGACACGGGGGAGGAGGACGACGCAGAGGACGGCGACGAGGAGTGCCCCGCCCGGGCCGGGCGTTGCGGGAGAAGGAAGAGGAGGAGGAGGAGGAGAGGAGCGGCAGAGGGGAGGGGGCCTTCCTTTCCTCTCCTTTCCTCTCCGCTCCTCTCCGCTCCGCTCCTCGTCACGTCCAGGTGGTGGCGGGCGCGGCCGGCTCCGGCAGTGTGTGCGCGCGACGGGACGGACACGGTGCTTGTGGAGCGGAGCGAGTGGTAGCCCTTAGCCACCTTAGCGAACCGGACGGGGCGAGCTAGCGAGTGATAGGCTGTGATCACCAGGGAAGTGCCAGGGAAGCGCAGCGGGAGAGGCAAGCGCTGCCGGCCCCGGCAGTCCTACGCGGCTAGATTTAGGTAAGAGATGTGTGTCGTGGCATATTATCACCCAGCAAGTTTCGTGTATCGTTTTCGATCGTAACAACTTCAGGGTGGCCACTCTTCTGGAATCCCTGGAAAGTCTCGGAAAGTCAGGGAAAATTAAAGTGTCTGGAAAGTCAGGGAAAACAGAAATATTGTCTGGAAAATCGCGAAAAGCCGCCAACCGCATCGTTTTTCGAATCAAGCTTAGATTACTAGCCTACAAACAGAAAGAAAAAGATGCAATTGATGGGGATCTGGATAAATTAAGGGGTACCTTGAACAACCTGTAAAATTGTTTTAATTGTTTTAAACTAATTTGACTAAAAATAAATATTTTTTTATTTAAAACAGTTCCTATTTAGTATTGTATACCCTTAAATACTTATATTGACATGTTTTGAACCTCGATTGTCCGCGAAAACCGCAAAAATTAAACCGTCCACAACGCATGGAGAATCAGAATTTTTGTCTGGAATAGCTGGAAAAGTCAGGGAAAATCTTTTCTGGGAAATAGTGGCCACCGAGGGTGCCTCAACTCACCCAAAATTTGTACACATGATTTCAAGATTTCACATGATTTCACGTGATTACACCTCTTATAATTGAAAGAAATAATTCGTAAAGTAAAGTTGAGCTTTATGAGCCCAAAATACGAACTCAAATCAAGTTTTTTCGGCAATAGATCCACATTTTTTGACAATGATTTCGAAGTTATCAGCGATTGTGTACACATGATTTCAGGAGTTGAGGCCCCCTCGGTGGCCACCCTGATTTTCTGAGTGCCTGAAAGATAAGTGATAAATATTCCAGCTCTGGCTTCACCAGGGCACTGTATCGGTGTTCGGGTAGTGCACGCGGATGACGGATCTCGCAGAGTCGGCCGCGTTAAGCCGCAACTCTTTTCTGCGAATTCTGGTTGAAATGTTTCTGCGTCTTTCGTTAAAGTTGTGTGTCAACTTTAAAAGAGGGACTGTGTGTGGGGGAAAGGCTGAAAATTGCTCTCAAGGGTCAAATATTTCAGAACTTTTTAATCAAGATGGCTCACATGAAAGCTCTTTATGTGGCTCTTTCTCAAAATAAGGTTTTCGGTGCAAATTATTCTATCACTGAAACATGTTGGAATAGATATCTTGCCACGACATTAAATAAACTATTTTAGAAAACATTTTTTTTTTTCATTGTTTAACAAATTGCTTAAGTCCTGTTCGCGTTTTCAGTTTCAGTTTCTATTTCTTTTATTTCTTGTCTTTTATTTCTTGTTTATTTTTATACGCTATACCAGAAAAAGTTGACCAATTCTTTCTCCAGACGTCATTTCCAATGGGAAAAAATTTTCTTGGATGTGTAGCTGCGGGGCACTGCCCCCATGGGTCACACGTTCTGATGCAGCGCAGCGGCCTGCCTGCCTCGGCGTTTGGGCCCCATGCCTTGTAGGTCAGGGGCGTGCCGGCCGGCCGGCCGGGCCTGGCCGGGAGGGAGCGGCGAGGTGGGGCGGCGCCCGTTACCTTCCGCGTCCAAATAACCTAACGCAGAGACGTTCGGAGAAAAGACAGGTTTGAATCCGTTGAAAACAAAAACAAAACAAAAATGCTTTTGTTCTTTAGCTTCGTCTTCCCGCTTTCACGGCGCGACACGAAGCCGTGTCCTTTAATGGCTAAAATGCTTCGGGAGCGTCCTCGGTGGTCACGCATTCAAACAATAAGAGCCACCCCGCCCCGTCCCGGTGTGCGGCTAATCTGCTTACGCGCCTCCCCAGTCTCCAGCATCATGCTCTCCTTGTTCGTTGTTGCCGCGTGGATCAACACGTGAGGAGAGGCTAGGCTCGGCATGGAGTTTCGGGGACTGTAGGTGAGCTGTGAGCTGCCTGCCGCCCGGAGCACCACCACTCACCAGTCAGCAGCCCAGTCCACTCCTCAGGAAACTCCTCGCCTCTCTTTCTCGTCTCTTTTTGCTGCCTTTGTCTGGATGAGACAAAAGGCAAAGATGAGAAGTAAGAGGAGGAGTGAGCGAAAACCCAAAGCCAGCCCCGCCCCGCCCAGCCCCGCCCCCCCCCCTCCCCGCCGCTCCCCACACCCCCTTGGTGCGCCCGGCACGTCCACAACTTTGGATCACAGCGAGGCCTTCCGCGTCTCGACGTTCGCCGTGCCGTCGTTACCAGGGCGCCACGGGCGCCACGCCCGGATACACCTTGCGTTGCCAGAACTCAAACTGAATATAAAGCTAACCGAAAGCAAATAAAAGGGAGAAAATGCAAATGACTGCTTTTGGCACAGGCCGTTCACTACCACGCCCGGTTGTTCTTTTTTCTTTTTTTACTGAAAGTATTTGTTTTCTAATTACTTCAGTTCAGGAATGAGAATCAAAGAGAACTCGGGGCGACGCCCTGTTGCCCTCTCTCAAGCCTTTTAAAAACTGCCTGACAGGTTCAGGCAGTGTGTGACGCCCCTGTAGGTAGGCAAAATATACACTGTGTAGCGGGCCAGGAAACCTGCCTGCCGGCTGCACCCGCTCTGTACGGCGGAGTTGCACAGTTCGAACCAGCTAACGCCAGCTACCAAAGGTGCTGTGCTGAATCCTATCCCACCACCACCACCGCCGCCGCGCCGGGCGGGAGGGGGGGGGGGCGTCGTGTAGCGGCATACCGTGGATGGGCTTGGCCGAGGCGAGGACGAGGACCTCCAGTTTGTGATGAAAACCAGTTTAAGTCCGGTGCGCCGTGCCCTGCTCCCTGCTACACGCCGCCTCGCCACGCCACGCCGCGTTCAAGGAGCAGCTCCGCGTCATACGGCTTTAAGGGAGGCAGGTGGTAATCGCAATAGGGAGTGGTAGTGCTAAATGCAAACAAGTATTTAGGAAAACAAAACTAGACGATTGACTAGTTCATAAACCCCAGGGGTCCTTCACGAAAAAAAAATCAGTGTACACTCTAAAACAAAATCGGAAAAAAATACAGTAAAAATATTTGAAAAATCAGCAAAAATAAAGAAAAATTCAAGAAAAAACAGGAAAAATCAGAAAAACAATCAGTGAAATGAGAAAAAATCACGAATGAGATCACGGAAAAACAGAATAATCGGAAAAATCTGTGTACGCTTGAATTTATAGTGAAGGACCCCTCGCATAAAACGGGTATGTGGAAGCGCCATAAAAGTAGTATTCTATATCCGGTCCGGCCCAGCGGTACGGTCCCTCGTGAACCGCCCCGAATGTTAGCCGCAGTGGTGCATATCGTGCCTCCGCGCCCCCCCGGCCGGAGGTGACAATGGACCAGAGATAAGCCGCGCCCGCCCTTGTTGTGCTCCTCCTCCCCCGCGGGACACCTGAAGCCAGCACAGGGGACACAGATGACATCGCGGCTGGTACAGCAGAGGGGAAGGATAAAGCGACGGGAAGGATCAGAAAGACGCAGTCTCCTCGCTTCGCCTCGCCTTTAGTGTTACAACGTTATTCCCCACGGCTCTCCGACAATATTTTCCACGGCGGAGCGATAATAATACGCGGCTATGTGCGGGGCCCGGCCCGGCCCGGCCCGGCCCGGCCAGGCCAGCGCGGCGCGGCGCGGCGTGGTGGTGCCCCCGCCACATTCGCCGTGCATATTCCACGGTCCGGCGGCCACGGCGTGGAGGGCGCCGGCGCCACCGCGCCTCACTCGTCGCCGATGAAAGTCCTGCAGTGCTCAGCCGCGGTGTCGCTGAGCGCGAGGGGTCACTTCTTCGAAAAATCATTGTACGAACCCAAAAAATCATTTTTAAAAACAAAAATAAAATTTAAAAAATCATAATAAAATCAAGAAGAAAGATACAGAAAAATCTGAAAAATCGAGGAAAAAACATAAACCGAACTCAAAGTGGAAAAAATTTACGATAAGGGTAAATGGGGTAAAAAAAAATTATCAAAAAGTTACAGAAATTTTCCTTGAAAAATAAAAATAAAAATTCAACAACACTCTAAAAAAATCAGTACAAAACTTTGTCACACTGATTGGAAGTTTTTTCAGTCACCAGATTACAAAGTTTTGTAACATTATATGCTACAAATTTTGGTGTTGATACCTTACAAAGATTTAGGCCAAATAGAACACGAAATTAATTTCGCGATAAGTATGGAACTCGTTCTTTACATAATTATTTGCTCCAGTCAAAAAAATACTGTTCACATTTTGTATTGAGTGATTCCCCCGCCCCTCGCGGCTGGGCGCGCCCTGCCCTGCTGTTCCACCCGCCGCAGAGTCGTGGCGGCGTTCGCGACCGGCGTGGCGCGGTGCACGCGGCTTGCATTTTCTCTCCGATCGCGGGGAAAGTGCGACTGCGGCGGTGCCATGGCGGTGCGATGCGGCCCGCGCCGCGGGTGGGGCAGGGCATTATCGTGAACAGACGTGATGCAGCGTCACATCACGTCACCGTCGCGTGTCCAGTGTCCAGCGCCAGGCGGCACGAGCACCGAGCACGCACTCCGGGGCGGGGCGGTGCGCGGCGGGGCGGGGCGGGGGCGTGTGAAAGCATTGCAGCCTGCCAGTCTGCCAGGTGCGAGCGGGAGGCCCTAGATAGCGCAGCTGATGACGCGAAGCGGTCCAATCCCACCCGTGCGCAGTAGGACATTCACCCTCAAGGGGCGGCTAACTCGAAAAAAAAACCCTTGTACTCAGAAATACACGTGTATTTCTAAGCCGAAAAATACAAGGAAATACACGAAAATACTAAGCAAATCATCAAAATACTTACGAGGTGGACGCACGTTAAAACCGGATGGAGAGCTAAACGTGCTCCCACCTCGGCCTGCGGCGCGTCAAAGATAGAATTTAAGTATGAAAACCCGTTTTTGTGCATTGATGGTTGGATAGCCTGTCCGCTTCCCTCATCCCGCGTCTCACGGCCTCACGGCTGCGGCGCCTCTTACGCCTCGATCCCGACGGTCTCCCCTGGTGCTTTCTGACAGGGCTGAGCATTTAAATTTTAATTTGAAGTTTAATTTCCAACTCAGCTCAGCCAATCAAAACTACAAGAAATAAAATAACTAGAAATAAAAGAAAAATACCTTAAAATACAATACTATAAATTCCTAAAAATACCTAAAAATACACGAGAAAGACAAAGTAAGTGAGAGGTAGTACTCGAGTTGGCCGCCCCTCGTTTACCCTTAGAAGAGTGGTCGGTCCTCCCGCACGCACAGGGGCCGGGGCGGCAGCAGCAGCACGCCTCGCCGGCGCGCACTCGGCGCAATGCGACTGTATTCGCGGCCTTTCGAACGCGTGTTCGCATCCTCTTTGAGAGATTCGCGAGCAACGATGTGTCTGTCAAAAAAGGTACATGGCGCACGGCCTTCTCGGTTTTCTCAAGAGTCGTGCGAAACGGTACGCCTGACTTCCTCCAAGCAGCAGGGGCCGGGCCGGTGGTCGGGCGCGGTGGCCGCGTGCGCGGGTCCTCGTCGTCCTGCCCTGCGGTGGTGGCGGCGGCGCCTGCGGCCGAGCGGCCGGCCCGGCACGGGCAAGCCTTGTATCGAGCCGTGAAGAGCGCGCGCGCGGGGGAGGAGGGAAGAACAGCGTGAACCGGCGAGCAAGTGCGCCACGCCGCGCCACGCCGGGGAGGACGCTGCTGCTGCTTGGCAGATCTCATGACCTTGAGAGATGCGTTCTCTAGACCCGCCGCCCGCGGCGCGGCCCGGACCGGCCCGGCCCCGCCCGCCCAGAGCGCTTACCCACATCTGTCCCGCTGCGGCCGGAGGATGAGGCCAGGACAGAGGCCAGTGCCGGGCCCGCCGGGCCGCGCCGCTCACTCAGTTATGTGATGTAGGTGCGGACCATTCGAACGGTAATTTGTTCCCCCCTCCCGCCGACCCGACCCGCTGTGCAGGCTCAGGCTGAGCGGCCCCTACCCGGCCCGACCCGGCCGTACCGGCAGGCCGGGGGCCGGCCCGAGACGGGTAACGGTGTCTTTCTAGGGCAGCGACGCGGCCCCCGCCCCGCCCTGCCCCGAGCCACTCTTCTCTCTGCTTCTCATCGCTAAACCTTTTCAGAGAGGAGAGGGTGAAGGGGTGAGGGGGCGGGGAGAGGACACCTCGCATTTCCCCGCGGCGGGGAAGGGAGGGGAGGGTCGCGGCTCTTCCCCGGGAGACGTTGGACGGCCTCGGCTCAGGCACCGTCCCGCTGCTTGCCCGCCACTTCGCGTATCCGTCCATCTGATGCGCTGATGTGCATTGCGATGGCGGGGCGAGGCCCCCGGCACCCGGTCACTGCACCCGCGGGCTGCACGCCCAGGGCAGAATGGAGTGGGGCGGGGCACTTGCTGCCTAGGGTGTTTCAGGAGCGCAAAGTGTTCGGTAATATTGACGCTTGTTGTGGAAAAGTTTCGTTTCTACTTAAAAATGATACTTGATTTTTTTGGAATTTTTTGGACAAAATTTAGGGGTCGCGCGAGGCCCTTGAAGTTAACCCAGCATTCTTATGGGCATTTATGCCTAAAACTAAAAACTGGCTGTGGACCCTGAAGTTTGTGCCGGGGAGCAAAAGTAAGTCAACAGCCGTAGTCTGCGTAAAAACACGAGTCAGGGGATGTGCCGCACGCCTTCCTAAGCCCTGTCATAATTGTTTAAAAAATTGTCAAAATTTACAAATTTAGCCGAATTTTACAAATTTTATTTTTGAATGAGAGGGCTTAGCAAGGCTTGCGGCACATTCCCTGACTCGTGTTTTTACGTAGACAACGGCTGTGGACTTACTTTTGCTCCTCGGCACAAACTTCAGGGTCCACAGCCAGTTTTTAGTTTTAGGCATAAATGCCCATAAGAATGCTGGGTTAACTTCAAGGGCCCTCGCGCGACCCCTAAATTTTGTCCAAAAAATTCCAAAAAAAATCAAGTATCATTTTTAAGTAGAAACGAAACTTTTCCACAACAAGCGTCAATATTACCGAACACTTTGCGCTCCTGAAACACCCTATTGCTGCCCCACGCCATTCCCGAAGGTGAGAGCAGCAGCAGCAGCAGGCCGCCCGGAGCCCGGAGTGAGGCTGCGCGCCCTCTTTTTTTTCCTATCATCTCCGTATTTCTTTGTTTGAACGGAACACAAAGCAGCTGCTCAAGGAAACGGTGTGCTCCCCCTCCCCCGCCCCCGATATCGCGCTCCCTGTCGATCCAATGTCAAACAGGAAAAGTCGAAGCCAAAGCCCAAGAGGACACGGCAAACTACCGGGAGCCAAGAGACTGGCGTTGCGGGCCGGGGTACTGTGCTGTGACACGCAGGGCGGGGCCTCGCGGCTCGCGGGGCGGAGGAGGGGGCGAAGAGGCTGCGGGGGAGAGAAAAGATAAAGTTAGAGGCGCGTGCTGTCGGTCGGGGCGGGGCGGGACGAGGGGGAGGGCGAGGGCCTCGCGGCCATGCCGCGCCCGGTCCGCGCGTGTTGCTCTGTCGTTATTCATCAAGTTGGGCCGTGGCGGCGCTGTGGAACTTCACGGTGAGAAGAACGTGGTATCGCCCTCGCCCCTCCTCCAATACTCCCCCTCTCTCCCCCGGGGCGGCAAGGGTTGTTAGCTGTAAGCGGAGCCGCAGAACTAAGTTGGACCACCGCGCCCGCCCCGTCCCGCTCAGACTCGCCCTACCGCACCCCCCGCCGCTACAAGAAAAATGAAGGCACTGGAGCACTGGAGTGTAGGTTAGGAGCGGGGCCAGGCCGGGGCGGGTTTGTGGAAGGGCTGCGATCAGCTGAGTGCGCCCCCACGGCCCCTTCTGCTCCCCCGCTTCTGGACCCCCAGGCCCCCGCCCCGCCGGCCCCACCCGGGCCCGCCACCCCCACAGAATCGATACGGGAATGAGGAGGATGAGAAGGGAAGGGAGAGGAGAGGAGAGTGGAGGAGAGTAGAGTGGAGGAGAGGAGAGCGACGAGACGAGAGCAAAACGGACGTGCAGACGAGGTGGCGACGCTGAGCGGGGCAGGACGGGATGGAGTGGCAGAGGAGAGCGAGAGCGGGACCAAAGCGCAGCGGTAATAATGAACGGCAGGGTCCTGTGGGGGCGGCGCGGGTGGCGCGGGTGAGGAGGGCGGCTCGGGTAATAAGACTAGTGGACGGAGTAATGAGTGTGGTGGGGTGGGATACTCGAGGGAGTCGGGGCGGGAGCGGGGCTGGAACTGGGGCGGCTTCCTCGCTATCGCCCCCGCCTGCGGCGGCGTGCACACACCTCGCCTCCATTCCACCTGCTGCCCGGCCCCCGGCCCCGTGTCCCGAGCGGCCGCTGTGAGGTTGGCATGGGCTTCGCCTAGCACAAGAAGAAGAACGCGAGCGAGGCAAAGAAACGATACAAAAGGCGCTCGGCTCAACTTGGCTGTCCTCCTGGCCCGTCGTCCTGCCCTTCCCTGCCCGCATTTTGGTCCGTCACAGCCCGTCGCCCCGCCCCAGACCGAGTCACTTCGAAAAATCATTGTACAGCCCCCAAAAAATCATTTAAAAAATCAAAAAAATCAAAATAAAATCAAGTAGAAAGTTGCATAAAAATCCGAAAAATCGAGAACAAATAAACCCAAAAACTGAGAAAAATGGGAACAAAACAAGAAAAAACACATTTTTTTAAAAAAAGGAACATATTATTTCTTTTTTATCTCGGGAAAAATCAAAAGAAAAATCAAAAATCAAAAAAATCAAAAATCAAAAAAATCATTGTACCAGTTTTATATGAGTGATCCCCCCTCGCCCCGGACTCTGTCCTACCCCGCGCTGTCGCTACCCGCGTGTATTTCCCTTTTCGTAGTGTTTCTTTCCCTCTGGGGTCGTTCCGTCGCAGGAAGGAAACATCATGCAGCAGGCAGTCCGAGAGGGGCAACACGCAAAGGTGAATTTAAGCGCCAGCCAAGCCCAGAGGGCCCCGCCTGGCCCCGCCCGGTCCGGACGGCAGCGCCGGGGCGGAAAAGTTTCCCCTCCCTCCTCTCGTTACTAACGGATGAGGCGCGAGTCAGAGCGAGATGAGCCTGGCTCATTACAGTTGGATGCAGGGAGACTTTTGGCCGCTCCCCCGAGCAGAGCGCTGGAGCAACTCAGCGGAGCCCCATGAGTATGCCCCTTGACTTTTTCCTGTGCACTCAAACGAAATGTGTGGATGATGTTGCAGGCCTCTGCCGAACGCGACGCGCAGCGCCATGGGCGGCACGCGGTCGCTGTCGTTGCTGATGCTAGGGGTCGTGCTGGCCTCGGCGCGGGCCGCGGACCTGACGCACTCATCCAAGTCTGAGGACGAGCTCTACTACCGGCAACAGGGCCTCGGCCAGGGCGGCCAGCAGAGCCTCGGCCAGGTGGAGGATGCCGCCGTGGACGCGGAGGCGTCAGCCAACCCGTCCGGGCCGTCCGACCCCATCACGGCCTCGGACCCGAGCTTGCTGAGATCTGTCGGCGGCGTGGGCGGCTACAACCCCAACAGCGCGCAGGGAGCCTACCAGCAGGGCGGCTACCAGAGCGCCTACCAGGCCGTCGGCTACCAGCCCGGCGGGCTCGGCCTCGCCAACTACCAGACCTCGGCCTCGGGTCCGGACTCTGCTGCCGGCGTCCCCACGCCGGCGCAGGACCAGCTGGACTTCAAGTACCACAATTACGAGAAGATGACCAAGTACCTGAGGACGACGTCGAGCCGGTACCCCAAGCTCACGGCACTCTACTCCATCGGGAAGTCGGTGCAAGGTCAGTATAACTCAGTCAGGGCGTCTACTCCAGAGGGTCTTAACCCCACCTCCGCTGTCTCCACCCTCAGTCCGCCCCGCGACTACGACCTTTGCGCCGGTTTGCAAACTGTCCCTCGCGCCCCTGCTCGGCGCGCTGCAGATGGTGGAAGAGTTATGCCGGCGCCGAACGAGTTTTCGCAGGAAGTCCGTCGGGGTCGGGGCGTTCAGGACACCAGACCATGGGGGCCCGGCCCTGGCCCGCGCGCGCCAACATCCCCTAACTTTCCGTTCACCTGTGAGCGTGCCCCGCCCCCGACCCACCGCACCGGCAGCGCGGCCCGGCCGGCGCGACAGCGCACCCCCGGCCATAAAATGAAATGAACGACTTTGGTGGTTATCGCAATGGAACTTTTGTTCCAGGACTTGTTGCCTACTTCCACAACGATGACTTCCCGTGCTCGAAGACGGAAAAGGGTGTCACGACTGCCTCAACGGTCTCGCTCCTCTACGGCTTCTTTCGCAGATTCACTGTACTTTTAGGGTGACTCGTCGATACCGCCCCTCTGCTCAGGCTGCGCTCTCGTCTGCTTCCAGGCCGTGACCTTTGGGTGATGGTGGTATCGGCGTCGCCGTACGAGCACATGATCGGTAAGCCCGACGTCAAGTACGTGGCCAACATGCACGGCAACGAGGCGGTGGGTCGGGAGCTGATGCTGCACCTCATCCAGGTACGTGCCCGGCCTGTGTATTAGGGAGAGGGACGAAGGTCTTGTGCTGAGTGGGCGTTACTCTTCTTGCAGTACCTGGTGAACAGTTACGAGACGGACCCATACATCAAGTGGCTGCTGGACAACACGCGCATTCACATCCTGCCCTCAATGAACCCGGACGGCTTCGAGGTCTCGAGGGAGGGTCAGTGCGACGGCGGCCAGGGCCGCTACAACGCCCGGGGCTTCGACCTCAACAGGAACTTCCCCGACTACTTTAAACAAGTGAGTGTTGCTGATCAGGGGCGTGGGCGGTCTTCTTTTAAATTGAAATTGCGAGTTTGGTACAAGGGCGCGCTTTCTCTCCTGTTTCTGCTTTCCTCTTGGATGCCTAAAAGGCAGGGGACCGGGTAAGTTTAGGTCGGGCCTACTAAAGCCCCTATCCTCACTCAGGCAATTTTGCATAAGTATATTTAAAACAACAAATCTACTCGAAAATGGCATGAAGTGACATTCCCTCTTACAGAACAATAAGCGCGGTCAGCCCGAGACGGACGCGGTAAAGGAGTGGACCTCTAAAATCCAGTTCGTGCTCTCCGGTGGACTCCACGGCGGCGCCCTGGTAGCAAGTTACCCTTTCGACAACACCCCCAATTCGAGTGAGTACGGGCGAGGAGAGTGATTTTATAGGAGCAGAGTAGAACTGTGACCTGGAGTACAATTTGGGTACACTGCACTGTGTTAAAAATTTGTCTTGGTGGATGGTGGAGTTGACGGTATTTCATTCTTTTTGCTGCCGGAAAAAGGAATGTGTCGTTCTACCCCACTGTGTTCAGGTGAGACGTCTATTGCATGGCTAGCCCAATCCCTCCAGCTTCAGCTTCTATGAGGAACGTTTGCAAGCAAGGACGTTTCGGCGGACGTCGGGTGACGCGTCATCGTAAGCAATGTGTGACACATAAGTTCTTCTTTTCAGTGTTCCAAAACTACGCGTCGACGCCGTCGCTGACTCCAGACGACGATGTGTTCAAACACCTCGCCTTGACGTACTCCTCCAACCATCCGGTGATGAGTCGCGGGGTGGCGTGCAAGGCCGGCACGCCCGCCTTCAACCGGGGCATCACCAACGGCGCCGAGTGGTACCCGCTCACGGGCGGCATGCAGGACTTCAACTACGTCTGGTACGGCTGCATGGAGGTGACTCTAGAGCTTTCGTGCTGCAAGTTCCCGCCCGCGTCCGAGCTGCCCAAGTTCTGGGAAGAGAACAGAGTGGTGAGTGCCTAGGCCTATAAAACATTCCGGTAAAGCTTAAAATAGAAGAATGCGGGGGACAAGCAAACGGAAATCCCTATGCTGTAACGTGGTGATTTCCGTTTGCTCGTACCCCGCGTTCTTCTATTTTTAGCTTTACCGCAATGCTTTATTCTGTGGGGCCCAGCCTCCAGCCCGGCCCGGTTGACGGCGGCAATGAACCTCGTGTCGTTTTGCAGTCGCTGGTTAAGTTCCTGGCCGAGGCGCACCGCGGAGTACACGGCTTCGTCATGGACGAGAACGGCAACCCCGTGGAGAAGGCCGCCCTCAAGGTAAAGGGGCGCGATGTCGGCTTCCAGACCACCAAGTACGGCGAGTTCTGGCGGATCCTGTTGCCCGGAGTCTACAAGCTCGAGGTGAGTTTCCCGGTCGTTCCCTGAGTGCCATGGTGCAGGCAGATCCACTTGTCCCCCCCCCCCCCCTTTCTACACCGAGCCCTGTCGCAGGTGTACGCCGAGGGCTACCTGCCGCGCGAGGTGGACCTCATGGTGGTGGAGCAGCACCCCACGCTGCTCAACGTGACGCTACACCCTGCCAAGGTAGGTCCGGTGAGCTACGCGTCGCCGCCGTCCCTGGCGCCCCTCTGGCCTGTCCCGGACTTCTCCGCCGGCGAGGACAACAGCAGCGGGTGGCGATGGGCGGCGGCGGCCGCCGCTTGGTGGTGGTCCTCGTCGTCTTCTGGGTCGGACCGCGTGAGCGGCGGGGGCGGGACGGGCGGGGGCGCGGCTGGGGGCGGGGGCGCGGGGCCGACCGGGGGCGGCGCTTGGAACAGCGCGGGGGCGGGCTCGGCAGCGACCAAGCATCAGTTCATGAGTCGCTACCCCACGCCGGCCCCGCGCCACTACCCATCGTCTGCTCGCCTCCCCCTCCCCTCTTCCGGAGCATCGCTGCTGCAGCTGCTGCTCGTTGTGCTGACGGCGAGCGCCAACAGTCTCACCCGGGAGTGGACCGGACTGTTGTGGTGATGGTTGTGATGTGATGCTGGCTCTTGTGGAACACTTGAGAATGGGGTGGTGATTGTGGTGGTGGAAATGGTGATGGTAGTGGTCGTCTTATGGACGGTTTGTAGCTATGCTTGGCTGTGAATCCAGGGATTGGGAGCCTGAGATTAAACCGCACGGTTCTTTCACCTGTTTATCCTCTCTTCAAAAGGAAAAGTTTTTCTTTGAATGTGGTAATTACTAACTTTTATCCATGACCCGCCTTGCCCGCGTATGCATTCCAGATGCCTGTGAAGGCATTATTTGTGTTTTGTCAGTAGCAGGGTGTAACTTTTTGTGTGTCACATGACTTATTGCAATGATTCTTGCGCACAGTATTCCCTCAGCTCGCATTCCCTGGGCACTTCTACACAAAAGGGTGATGATGTGGTAATTTTAAGAGATCAGATGCACATATTTTCATATTGTGTTACTGGTTGAGCCGTTTGTTCAGATAGGCAATGTATTGCAGTTCATTTATGACAGTAAAACTGACTCTGAAGGTCACTGTGAAATAGTAGGAGCTAGCTTTGTTGGTGAGGATCTCTTTGTAAAAATCTTCCAGTCTATGATGAGGTGTTGTTAGAGTTCATTTTTGGTGTAGTATGGTAACGCCACGCTCTTTTCGTTAAATGGTCCAATTTTGCATTACATTTATCCTTCTGATTACATCTCAAAAAGTTAGATCAAACAGACACGGGACCAACGTGACGTTTTCAAAATGCGATTCCTCAGCAACCTAAGCCATCCTGTAGATGAACTTTCTACTGATAACTTAATACATAAGAAAGAAAATATTCTTCTCATAAGTAAACAACTCTTCAAGCTTTTTTAAATAAAAAATTACAATTTTTTTGACCTGATACAGCTTTAGGAAACTATTCACTCTTTAGATGTACTGGTAAATATTAAGCACTTCTAAAATAATTAGTAATTTTGTCTAAGCTCTAGTTATGAGCAGTAGAATGGAAAAATCTAATTTTTGGATCCCATGAGTCATCAGTGAGAAACTTTCAAGCAAAATAATAAATAATTAAGAGGAATTTATCTTTTATAGATGTTAAGCTGCATTTCTAAATTTTCTATAAAGCAAAGTTTTTAAATCATTAAATTAGAATGGTTGATATGACTTTCACCATACAATCCAGCAAAAAATAAGAGGCTCATTTATTTTTCATCATGTTGAAACTTCAATATTTCCTCTATTTCTTGCTGGAATAAAATTGTTAACACAGAAATTTTTCTGTAGATAGTACTAAAAGGAATTTAGTGGTGTAGTTCTTACAAAAAACTATGTGAATGCAACCCCCTCTGTGATTTTCTTACTAGTCCCCAAAAGTTTATGCATCTGCAAGTCTATTTTAATAAATTTCTTCGCTCAACAGCATGGAAAAGTGTTGTCATATCTGTTCCCCTCTACTCTGCTATCAACTTAATATACAGCTTGCTGCACAGAACTTAACATAGGAAATGGTGTTGGGATATTTTGCAGTCTTTTAGGTCTAAAATAGTCAATCAAAAAACTTTGTGTCGAAAAAAAAATCTGTTTGGTACACTTGTAGTTGTAAATAAGTGTCTGTGCAGACCTTGGACACCACCAGATTGGACACAACCCTTGTTGGACCTGTCCTCCCAAACTCTTTTGTCTATGTAAGGACTACACCATTCTTACCCAGCATTCCATGGTTTGGGGTCACACCTTCTGACACCATTTTATTCTCCTGTAAGTACACCTAACTTAATAAAAAGTCTCATATCAGCACTACATTTTACATTTTCATTTAATTTTATTCCCAGCAACTTGCACCTTTCTGTCATTTCTTCAACTTAAATCTCTGTTTGGGTTATATTGACAGCAGTTTATACTTCTAACTCATACAGTATTTCTATCTATTAACTTTAGTAGAGGCTATTTAACTAATTATTTTTTCATTCATAGATTAACTTCCTTTTCTACTTTGTGAATGAATCCTGCTGAATCCAAACTATTTACATTACTGATACACAAATCACATTTTCTTCTGAGCTCCACAGCACCTATCATCGACATTGATTTCTTTCAGAATTGTTTTTATTTTCTGCAACATTCCCTTACATTGCTGGTCTCTCGCTTTTTGTTTTCCAACAAATAAACAAGAATATAAGGAACACATCCTCCAGACATTCTATCCATTTAAACAGAAGTATATAAAGTGGTCTTTTTGACAGGGACAGTCATTCTTTTTATCACATCAACTCTTCCTTTCGTATAGCTGAACAGAGGGCAATGTTAAAATAAAATTCTCTTCTTCAGCGCAACGATAATCTCTACCGCCATCCCACTGTGGGAGACCGACTTGGCCCTGGACCCAGCCCTTCCTACCACAGCCAACACAGCGCGCCTCACGCGAGCAAGCCAGCGTCGGACGGCGGAATTTTCTCCAGCATCACTTCAGGCTTCAACAACTTTGTTAGCAACATATTTGGATAAAGACAAGCACTGACGCAGGATCGATTTAGCCAAAGACAGAGACTAATATTCAATAGCAAATCTTTTTCCCAGAACTTGATGGGATATAATCAATTCCATTGTTTGTGAGTGTATTTCTCAAACACAAGACGAGCGTCTCAGTTTGTTTAAAAGAATTTTCAGGTAATGGGAGGTAGCTGAGCAAACTGAAGAAAACTTAAACATTGAGTAGTAACAAGGTGCTACAGAAGACCAAGTTCTTCAGATTTGAGCTTCCAGATATAAAAAAAAATATCATCTACAGTATTAATTTTTAAAAGTTGCACCTATTAAGGTTTCAAAAACAAGCAGTGTAATTTAAGAAGGAAGAATTGTGAGTAAGTAAAGAAGTACAAAATCTAGTAGGGAGGTCCATTAAAATAATTTATTCACAATAATGACAGAAGAAAATAAAACATGTCGCTTATAGAATGAGTAAGGAGTGATTACTTTTAAGATTTTAGATAAATAAATTTATTATTTATACATACAATCTAATCAATTTCCCAATTTCCTTTCTTGTAAGAAAAAACTACCAAGCTATTAAATTAGAAGGGAGGTGATAAGATTACGGAATGATGTACTGGTCTGTAGAAGCTGGTTGGTGCAAATTGATTATACTTACACAAGGATGGCTATCGTCTTTTAAATCCATACTTCTTTCTTTCGTAGAATAGATCAGTCTTTGAACTTCCAAGATTGACAATCTTTGGGCAACCATCTCTCTGGAGAATAAAGCACACATAAAAATAGGTACGAGAAGATTTTTAAAAGTGGCATATCAGTTCCATTGAGATGCTTTCTCGATAAAAATAAGACGCAAGACTCACATCTTTTTCTTGCACAGTGCATTCTTTACAGTAGTATGCATCAGAAACGCCAGGACCACCACAAATGACACAACGTCCTTGATATGATCCATAATTGCATTCATCACAAATTCGAACTAAAGTGCAGGGACGAACATATGAATCACAGATCACACATTTGCCATCACACTTCTCACAGAGTCGACCGATAGCTGTAAAGTTGGGAAATACATGAAGTGTACAAGAATTTTTTTATAGAAATCTCAGAAAGATCACTTCAAAAAATAAACGTCTCATTAAGAACATTGCCGGTATAACCTTAAAAGATCAGCGCTCAGGTTTAAACAATGTACCTACCCACTCCTGGTTGTTTTCGGCAAAAGATAAGATCAGGATGATGTTTCGCCATGACAAACTACTTGAATTTTGAGAAGTTGCTTTAAAGTCTGCTTTTTCCTTTAAGTCGATAAACTTAAATAATGAGCTAAAATGTTTCCAGCATTCAAACACAAACACAAACCACACAACTCGTTTCGCTCAAAATGATGTCGACTACTCGACTTGATTCGATGTAGCAGCCGCGCTTGGGCCGCGCCTTCTTGAATGGCACGGATTTCTCCTTACTTAACCTCCTTTAGGCGGAAGTGAACTTTTAATGGCACCCTCGTAGAACACGTCGTTTGTCTGTGTGTTTGAGTTTGAGGATAATATTGGCATTGAACGGTTGAAGGACTGATATTTTTGAAGAATAGTTTCATACTGCTCAAAAACAAACGGGTTAAGGGATGGCGACACTCGTTGAGGTGTTTCGAAATGAAACATGCGAACTAAAACGAAGACAACTACCCCTCTTCGTGGACGACAATCTATCGGTAGATATTGCTTGTGTTTTCAATCGGAAGACTATCGGTAGAAACAAGTCTGACAGATAAGTTTGCTCGGCTTTGTTTCCTATTTGTAATACACTCCCTACTCTTTTCTCATATTAATATTATCGTTTGTTAATTATTTTTACTGTTCCGATTGTCAGTGGGGGTGGGTAACCGACATTGACTGAAGCCCTGTGTTATCTGGTCACGAAGCATTCGTCGAGACCTTTTGTCATTTTCATCTTACATGTACCGATCTAAATCTTTTTGCTCTTATTCCGTACGTGTAATATCAACGATATTTTTCAGCATGTCTAATGCAGACAGATTGAATAGGTTAGGTCGTGACGCTGCCTAATTCGCCCCTAGTGTATCTGTCCAGGGGAGCCCTACCTGTCTGATTTTTTTCCTTCCTTGGTATTTTTCGATTTTTCCTCGCTGAATTCAGCTTGAACTACTCACGCCATCTAGTGCTTAAGCCTTGATTCAGTTTTGTTCAGTCTGGTCTAAATAACACTGACAGTATGGTTCATCTGTTGAGGAGGTTATCTGTATCTCATACCATCAAGTGAACTTGTTTTGATCTTTGTTTACAGATGGTTATGGATCTTAATTCTATGAATTTGGGCTGTGACAATCCTGTTGTCAAAGGCAAAGCCCTTGAAGAATTTTCCAGGAAATATAATGTTCTTACCATTGATGAAGTGCGAGAGGCTCTCCAAGTCAACTGCAAAGATTTGTTGTCCATTCTGAGCCAAACAGTCCCCTGTGTAGGATGTCGCCGCAGGTCAGTCTTAATTCTTTGTGGAGTTGTGTTGAACATATGGCATCAATGTGATTTGTGCAATTTCTTAAATTTATTTCATGTATGTAGTATTAAAATCAATCTTTCCCTTTTTTCATTTTTTAGTGTGGAAAGAGTGTTTTACCAGCTTATGAAATCAGGTCACCCTGCTCTGGACCCTATTTTAATTAGTGAAGATGGTGTTCTCTCTCTAAGGGAGGATAAACTGTCAGCTCCCCAACCCCTGTGCACTTTACTTTATAGGCACAGGTACTTATTTGTTTGAAGTTATTTATGCAAATACTTTTTCAGCCTACTTACTTAACTTGATTTGTTTGACTCCTTTCTAGCGACAATCTTAGCAGTTTAGTAGAGAGTCAGCCAAGGTCAAAGAAAAGCAGACGTTGTGTATTACATTCTCTTGATTCACAACGGGCTCGTGCTGTTGTCACAGATCAATGGCGTGATGCCTGGGACCGCATGAAGCCATTATGTAAAGACGAAGTTCTTTTAATTGAAGCATCAGCTTTACTTTCTACTTTGAATAACTATCTTCACAAACATCGGTAAATTTTGGAGAATGAGGAAATACCTGTTTTTGTGTACCTTTACTCTTTCTTGTGTGATAATTCTTGCTGTATATATGTCTTATGTTATCCTTCATGTCAAAATTGGGTTATTTCCAGATTTTGTGGAGAATGCCGCACTAAAGTCATGAGAGCCTATACTCTTCTTGTGGAAGATCCAGATCCATGCAAAGAAAAAGGGTACATCCCAGCTTTGTACTCTGGTATTAAAAGGTGCTTGCCAGAGAAACACATTCATTTGCAATGCAAGACTGATTACATAGCTGGATTAATAACACGTGCCGAACCAGAACTCCTTGGTAGTCGTAGGGAGAGGCATGCCAAAACTTTGGAAATTGCGCAGGAGGAAGTGTTAACATGCCTTGGTATCTGTGTGTATGAACGCCTTCACCGGATCCATTTGCGACTACGAGAAGAGGAATGCACATGTCAGGTTCTGGCTGCTGTTGCTGTGGATGCTCTTTGTAGAAACTTTGAGGTGAGTTTCACAAACTAATAAAATTGTAACACAAAATGAATTATTCAAAAAGCTATTTAGATGAATCGATATCTTGGACTTTCAAATGTTATTAATATCTATGAACATAGGTTGCTGTGGAAACTAAAAGAGGAATTTCCCAACTGGAGTTGCTTTACAAAGAAATGCAGCAAGAAGAAGCTGCAAAGTTGCGGTTGAAGGAACAGAAAAAATTAAAGAAAAGAAAGAAGAGAGAGCGGAGGGCTGGTGTGGAACTAAATGGTCAGCAAGAAGATAAAGATAGCTGTGAAGTGAGTCACTGTTTTTCCATCGTATCCCCTAATCTAATCTATCTTACTTCTCAATCACAAATGGGATTTTCTTTTGCAGTGTGAATCTGAGGAACAGTCTGAGCCTGCATGCGAACGATCTGCAAGCCCATGTTCATGTCCTGAAACCAGACATCACGTAAGAACCACTTAATTTCAATTTAACTTTCAGAATTCAGAATTGTTAAAACCATTCAACTCTTAAGTTAACGGAATCCCTTATTTAGGCGGACCTGCTTTCTGAACATCTTGTTGGATCTCCAGTATGTGATTGTGATGATTGTCGCAAGAAACAAGAAACTGCTCAAAACTCTGGTATTGATGACCTCAAGCTGCAAGCTAATGGCCCAGATAACAGGTAAGGAAACTGACCCTTTTTATTTTTGGCATTTAAAGATTGTAATGTTTAGTTTTTTCTATGGTGAATTCTCAGCTTGCGTCTAACACATTAAACTTTATTTCATCACACAGGAAAGTTCATAGCAATTCTGGCACATTAGCTTCTGCTAAAGACAAAGCTATACAGTCCCTTAAGGTTAATGGCTCAGTGAAAGGAAAGACACCCAACAACAATTACTCTATCCCTCATTGTGATTCTTGTCAAGAGTCAGGTCTTTGCAAAGGTACTATATTTTACATTTAGCAGTAAATTTAAAGGAAAAAGATACATACTGTAAATCCTAACACTTACAATTATTATGACTTTTAGATGGTAAGAAAAATAATGCAGCTAAAGGAAAAGCATGGACTTCAGATCATCTGGCTGATTGTGGATACTCATCTGGCCCAGGTGGCCCTCCTGATTGTGCTTCAGGTACTGGGTCATCTAGCCTACCTAGTTCACCTGATGGATCAGAGGTGGCATGCTCGGATGGATTCTGTAATGGTGAGAATCAAATGCTGTACATTGGGCAGTCTTAGTTTTGTCTGTGATGCCCGTATATCTTGTCAATATAGCATGGAATCAACTTCTTGTATGGTTCTCATTGTTAAAGGTGAATGCTCTGGTGAAGGCTGTACAGAGTCACGCAATCCAACTCAAAACCAGAAAACTGGAGGTGGTTTATTGCTGACTTTAGAGCAAATGCTAGAGGTTTGTATCATGTTGCTAACAAAAGTAAATTTACTTGTAATGAAATTAATTAATTTATTTATTTATCTCTTGCATGCTTTGATTAGGAATCATGTTCATCAGAGGATGATGAAGAAAGTTATATCCCAGCCGAGGAGGTCCAAGAGTTCCGTGCTCAAATGAGAAATGTTATGGAGAAACGTCAGGAGTTGCGTGAAACACTTAAAAGTAGATTTGCCCAGCTTTGTGTTAATACCTGCAACCCTCCTCAAAAACTTTGGAAGTAAGACTGCTATTTACTTGTCTGCAGCTGTGTATTTCAAATTCATGTTTAAGTATGGTTTCAATTAAAAAGTTGAATTTGCAAATCACCTTTGTGTATGGGACATTTCTTATTCTGAAAGCAGTACTTCTTATATCAATGAATGTTGGTCCAAGAGCAATGATAGATTCATAGCCTTGGCAGCCTTGTCATTGAATACTATCAAATGACAGTGGAAGTATGTGATACAATACCAAATTATGAATGGTTCAGGACTTTTTCTTTAATCCTCTACATTGGTTTGACATGTTCTTTTTGTAATTTTTTCGCATCCATTATTATACAACTGCTTTTAGAAACACATGTCCAGTCCCATTTAGATGAATTGTTATGTTGTAGAAAATGAAAAAGACTGTATCAATTGTTAGAACCTCTTTTATCTTTGCTTGTAGTTCTACTACTCCAGGGTAAAGATTTCTCATGTTAGTCAAATCATCTTGTCTTATGGTTTTGTTAGGGAGAAGTCAACCTATATTATTATAATCATATTGTTGTATGTCCTATTTCTTAGGACATGTTATTGTATTGTATTGTGTTTAGCAACTTTTTAAAAAAAATATATTATTCAATTTTAAACTTAATAGTTTTGAATTCAGTCTAGTTCACAATTTGAAAGCCTGTATTTTTATGGTGTTTCTTAAGAGGACAAAAATAATACTAGCAATGAAGAACATAACCAACTGAAAAGCTCTTTTAAAAAGCTGGTTTTATGTTTTTGCTAATCATAGGCAAGTTACAAAATTGAAATCTACTGAAAGTATTTTGTTGGATGCTCAGGATCATATAGTTTTAATATCAATCATATGTACGGGTAATCATTCTATACAAGTTTCTATGTTGTGTGAGAGCTTGTGAATCAGAGGAGCTCTGCAGTCAGATGTCTTTCTTATTCCTTTTTCTTTAGAAATGCAGTTTGAAAGCTTGCCTTATACATTTCTGCTTTCTCTGCCTCGGTGTCTTTTTTTTCCAGATCAGTTGTACCAAGCTGTTTTGTATTCATGGTTTTAATTTCAAAACTGTCGCTGCTATAAATATATTCTTATAAGAAATTATTTTACAACGTTCTTTGAAATGTGGCCGGACGCACTCAAACCAGTTTGAGAGATTACAGTCTCCTCTTGTATTCTCTTTTAAATTCATGTGTGTTCTGCAGGCAGTGTGATGTTTTGTTATTTGTGGTGTCCTTTATTTTTCCTGTATTCTTCATTATTTTGAGGTTTATATAATTGATAGAGTTATTTTTCATGTTTTAGTTCTATTCTAATGAAGGGCTTTATAACTGTAAGATGTGAATCATCGGGCTTCTACATTGAGAAACATGTGGACCAATCTGTCATAGGTATGAATCAGCTCTGCTTAGTGTACATCAAATATGGAAAGAGTGGTGAAACAGCTGTGTGTCATATTTTTTAAAGTCACATATTATGTTAAAATTTATGCTTGTTGGAATTTACAGTATGTACGTTGAAAAATATGCATGTAGTTGAATGTAATTTATGTTTCACTTCATCTTTTGTTTTTTCTTTAGATTGTTGCGGTTCATAATGATATATTTTGCATTCCAAGTCAATTTTATTAACCAGATGCTATGATTGTTACTTGTAGGATTGATGGTATTTGAAAGTCTCCGTAAGTGGATGATCTGCGTAACTGATGGATGGGGTCGCCACAGATTAGGCAACCACAAGAAACTTCAAAAGAATAGCTCATTTGTCACATAACAGCTGCAGGCAGTCTAAGTCTTTTATAATCCTATAACTGGTTGCATGCTTTGGGATCCCCATTCCTCTAAAGCCCATCAAGTATGTTGTTATTTGGACTTAACAAACCAACTGAACCAGGGTGGGTGAACTACATGCAATAATGACGAAAGAAAAAGTATGACAAGTATGACGTACTTTTTACAACATTATGAGAAGGTAATGGAATAAATAATGTTAAAAAATTTCTGCAGACTTTATTTCCTCTTTTTTTTTTTTAAATGTTTAATACTTTCCTTTAAGTGCTACAGTGTCTAGTGACTAATGAATTTACCTACCTTGTCTTAATAATTAATAGCCCTAGTGCTAAGCTACGGAACAACAGAATTAACAGAGCTAGGTGGCCTATGTCACTCCACACAGTTCCCTGTCAGAATAGAGAACGTCAAAAATATTAAGGAAAATAGTTCAAAATAAGTTGTAGCTGAGATAACATTGCTATTTAACCTTACCTCCTTGAAGCTGTAAATTTGAAGAGCATAATGCCCGTTCCTCACACAGGAGTTGTTGTTCAATGCCCCCGCACAAGATATTTCGGGTACATCCTCCCACTGGTTGACTAAAAGAGCTTCGTTTCCATATCGAAACCAGGAAATGTTTTGTATCCAAGAAAAATAGGATGGCATGGTACTGGAAACAACATTGTATTCAAAAAACTACTTTGTCATGCAAAGAAGAAAACCTCTGCCATCCATAAACCTCATTAGCACTTACTCAAGATTTACAAAGAAACCACCATATAGAAGGAGTGGTATAACAGCAGGTGCTCCTGTAGAGAGAGCAGTGGACATATTGTTGGCAGCACATGATATGAAGTAGCCTGTAAAACAAAAGAAACAAGGCAAAATATAAAAACAATGACGAAAAATTGTGCTGAGCTAGGAACAAGTTATTTCAGTGATTTCAGACACCACAGTTCACACATTCATCTCAGGGTTCTGGGATAGCTTTAAACAGACCGCGAACCGCGCTCTCCCGGTAAAGTAGTTACCCTGGCTGGCCACAGGTGTTTTAAAGCCACTAAAGGCACTTCTACCACACGAAAGTGCAGTGGTAAGGGGCTTTAGAGCAACCAGAGCCCCCCACACGACTCCCGTCAATTTAAAGCAAAATTTTTGGGACCAAAATCCCTAAATATGTAAAAAAATTTGTGTGAGAACCGACAGCCAAGTGGTTACCGTTTTTCTGGACCAAAATCCCTAAAACGCAAAGGCTATAGCCTTTGGAAATTTTACAAAAAATCGAAAGTCTCAGATCACGCCCAAATTCACAGGGTATATTCATAACGCACTGTAAAACATGTTTCAGTCACCAGAAGCACGATACCGGTCTTGGTTTGGGCGGTAAAGGAAGTCGTCTCCGCCGCGCCGGGCCTGTCCGGGCCGGTAGATAGGGATTCCCATTCGCATCGCAGTCCAGTATGCGAACCGACAGTCTAGTGGTTACCGTCCCAGCCCCCCGCCCCAAACCATCTAGACTGTCGGGACGCTTTTGTCGTGTTCGAATCCCGGTCGACCTTATTATTTTTTTTTTCGCTGTTTTTCAGATGTTTTCACCCTCGGGGGTTGGTCTCTAGGTGCACTAGAGCCTCCTTACTAAATCCTCGTAAATTCGGAACAAATTTTTTGTTTGAAGGTCTCAGATCACGCCAAAATTTACAGGGAACCTTCTTCACGTACTGTGAAACATATATGTCAGTTTGCCAGAAGCTTGATACCGGCCTTGGTTTGAGAGAAATTCGGTTTTTACGCGATAAAAAGTGAATTGTTTATTAGGCGCGTGATGGATGGGCAACCCATCCTGCGCCAGCCTGTTTGAGGGAAAACCGTGAAAAAGCGACGCTCCAAGCCTTATTGGCACTGTCTCGTTGCACTACAAACCGACTGCGCCGCAGTGAGCGCCTTTACCCGTTTTCCAGGGAACGAAAAGCAACACTGTCAGAAAAATCATACCAAAGTACTCCAAAGGTACGATAATTTACTGGTCAAGTCCTTGCCTGCTCTGAGTGTACTTGGCTAGTACGGTCTTTTGAGGTACGAAGTATACCAGATTTTTCTTATGATTACTGTACTTCGTACCTCAAAAGTCCGTACTAGCCAAGTACAACCAGAGCAGGCAAGGACTTGAAAAGTAAATTATCGTACCTTAACGTGTTTTTTTCTGACAGTGAGTCTTACCGAAGGAGGTGGCGACCAGACCGATTAGGTTGGTGATCGCCAAGCACGTGAAGAATCGAAGCGGGTCCTCGTTGAGGCCCACAGAGAAGTACACGATGCTAGTGTAGAGTACAGGGAGCGCCATGAAGATCGGCAGCTCGGCCGTGGAGCGGGCCAGGAAGTAGGCGTCCACGCGGTACATGGCAGCCATGTGCTCCCTCTTGAACACGGCACGTTCGGTGCAGAACACCTACAATACGCATTGGCAAACGTCTTAACGCCCGTCATCGTGGCGCCATCACCATGAACTCAACGCACCTTCCCGGCCACTCACCTTGATGACCGCCAACACGTTCTGGAAGGTCATGTTTGTGATGGTGGTGAAGAGGGCGGCGTTAATGTTGACGAGGCCTGTCTGGTCCATGGACTGGCCGAAGTACATGACGGAGACGAGGAGCGCGATGACGGCCGTCTGCAGCACGCGCACGCGCACGAGCAGGGGGTCCTTGCGCACGCTGAGCCAGGAGCGCCACAGCAGCGCGGCGAACTGCGCCCCCCAGGACGCCTTGTACCGCGAGGACGACCTGGGGTCGCGCAGTAGCCACGCGTTGCCCGGGGCCGCACCGTCCATCTTCAGGAGTCCCTTGACCTGCGTGCGGAACGGAGCGGGGCATAGATTAAGCCCTCTCTATTCGTCGTCTGCGGTCTACTGAAAGGTGAGCGCCCGCCGTTGCACCATTCCCTCACCGGATAGTCCGTGATGGCGGCGCTGCGGGCTGCGTGCTCGGAGCGCTCGTACGCGTCGCAAACCCGGTTTATCCGGTCTCTTGAGTTCGCCTCCTCTGTGGGCACCACGGCTAGCAGCTGCACGAAGAAGTCCGCCGGGTTGTACTTTGGGGGTATTGGAGCCCCGATCCTGTAAATGTTTGAGAGGCGGGGGCGTATTAGGTGGGGAAGGCTGTGCTGGGCTGTGGTCTGGCAGTGACTCTGCAGTGTGGTCTTACCTGGCAAAGAACTCCAGGGCCTCCTGCGGCGAGCCTAGGAAGGCAACCCGACCCTCCGCCATCAGGAGGATCTTGTCGAACTGAGCAAACACCTCCGAGGACGGCTGGTGGATGGTGAGGACGATAGTCTTCCCTCGGCGCGCCAGTCGCGTTAGCACCTCCACCGTGGTCTGGGCCATGTAGGCGTCGAGGCCGGAGGTGGGCTCGTCGCATAGCAGCAAGGTGGGGTCCGTAAGCACCTCTGATGCGAACGATAGTCTTTTCATCTCTCCTCCAGAAATGCCCTTCAACTTCCCGGGCACGCCTATAATACTGTCTTGGCATTTTGTAAGTCCAAGCTACTTTCAAGAAATCAAAGGAAATGGGAGAATTAGTTTCGCTAAGACAGTCCCACCGGACTGAGAGCGCCAAATAGGCCGTTTCGGCTCTCGGCATTTAGAGAAGAATTGAGGAAATCCAGACCGGAACCAGTACTCTATTCACGCTTTTCTCGAAATGAAAATCATATTTATATGCTCATTTTTCATCGGGAATAGCTTGTACCGGGTGTTTCTTTGAATGGGTAACAGTGTTGTGGGATTGCATACTCGCCAGGGCTTCAGGGGCCATGGCGCCTTACGGGGGAATGGGGTAGGCAAACCCGCAACACTGTTACGCATTTAAAGAATCACCCGGTACAACTAACTTTCATATCAGATTTGCTAGCGTATTTACTGAGATTTTTGACTGGTTCCGGTCCTGGTTTCGTTACCTCTTCTCTAAATGCCCACAGCCGAAACCATATTCTCTCACGTACCTCCTCCATCACCTCTCTCACTCTGAGCAGTCTCTGCCGCCGCGGTATTCTTCTCTCCATTCGCAGTAGGGCCTGCGTGAATGGGACATAAAAAAAGGATTCGGATTACAGTACTTAGTGACGTCTTCATTCATCGTATCAGTGTCAACGAGGGATCAGGCGGCGAAACCTGATCAGAAAAGGGTCTGGAACAGGCCGGGCCGGCGGGCCGGCCCGCAGTTCGGGGGGAGGGCTACCTGGAACACAAGGTGCTCCCTGACGGTGAGCCAGCCGACGAACAAGTCGCGCTGCTGCACGTATGCCGCCACGTTGGCAAGGTCCCTGCTGCTGGTGACCACGGTCCCGGAGAGTGCGCGGGCCCCGGTCACCGTCAGCTGCCGGTCCGAGCGGAACGTGAGCGCGTCCAGGAGAGTCGTCTTGCCGGCGCCGCTCGCGCCCATGATGGCCAGCACCTCGCCCGGCAGCGCGGCCCCGGACACTGCAACAGCACGCCATCCAATGTCAAGCACACCGGAAGTCGGTGCGGAAGGGGTGTGTGTGTGGGGGGGGGGGGGGGGAGCAACCTCTGCCGAGCACCGGAACCTACCGTTCTTGAGGAGGTGCTTGCGAGGCGCGGCGGGCCGCCGGCGCAGCCACTGGCTGAAGAGCGCCCTGGAGCCGGGAGGACGTGCGCCGGGAGCGAACACGTTCAGTGAGGTCCACGTGTACGTGAGCGGGGCGGAGGGTGCTTGCTGGATGACGAGGCCGTTGCCACCGCCGTCACCCCCGCCGCCTCCGCCGCCTCCGCCGCCGACGCCGTGGTCGTCCGCGTCATAGCAGTCATAGCAGTCATAGCTACTCTTGTCACCGTTCGCGACGCTGCCGTAGCGCTTGCCGCTAATCGTAGCCGTGGACTCGGACGACCACCAGGATCCCCCGTTCCGCCGGCTGCGCTCCTGAGCAAAACAAACGGCAAGGGGTGAAAAGCACGTTCGTCCTTACTGAGGTGTGCACACAGCTGTCACCAGATCACCCGTACCAAAACTTCAGTCGGACCAAAAGTTACGGACTAAGAAAATATAGAATAAAGTGTGTCAGGGCAGAGAGGCCCGCCCGCGATCCCTTTGCAGCGCTCTATGATGAGGCAGGGACATAGGCCGCCTGTAGAAACTCCCGCTGGCAGGCTCGCACCATGATCGCCTAAACGGCGCGGAGCTCAAGTTTTGTAAACGTTCAAACAAATGAACGGAAGGGTTTTGCGTACTCAAACAATTTCTAACGTTTTCGTATTTTGTGTCCTCGTGGCTTAGGAGGGTTATCGCAGCCTTTTTTACATTCGCAAACACGTAAAATAAAATCAAGCTAAAGCTCAATGATATGAGAAATTCAGCTACCGTTCAGCTGTGCTGTTCTTATTTATTAAAATTTTAATGTTTCCGAACGGAGAAGAGCATCGACAACTCCCTTAAGCCACATTAAGCACACACATAAAGACCCATCCGTTCGTTCGTTCGAACGTTTTCAAGCACCCGAACGATCATGGTATCAGCCTGTAAGGGGGAGTTTCCGCCGGCTGACATAGGGCAGGGCTCGTTCATTACGTAAAGGCTTTGGCAGCGCGCAGGGCCGCCCCGCCCCGCCCCGCCCCACCCCGCCACACCACGCCCCGCGCGCCACTACCTTCGGTGGCTTCGCGCACCTCCGCTCCGCTCCAGGACCTGAGAGGGGGCCCGGCCGCGGCCCGGGGCTGGCCCTGTCGCCTTGTGTTACGGAGGCCCTGGTCTCTCGCCTGCAGGATAGGGTTCCAGGATCCGATATACGGTGTCTCTCACACGAGAGAATAGGACAGATTCGATCTTCAGCCTCAAACCGCACACGGGTATCGCGGTCGTGTGAGTGGGTCGTTCCACCGACTCGCAGAGGGTCCTTCGTTCACCGACTTCTTCGAACATTCGCACGGGGAGCACCATCGAGCCAAAGCCTTCAAAATACCGAGTGGTCCCGCCCGCTCTGGAGATGGGGAGCCGTGAGCCGTCCGGCCCGGCCCCGCGCGGCCCGGCCCGGCACAAGGATGTGACGTGACTGACGGGCAGGGTATGTTGGCGTGGCGTGGCGTGGCGCGGCGGTCCACACGACACACGCTGCACACGCTCGGGCGAGCACCGCTCAACATCCATCACGCTCGGCCTGGTCAGGGCGACAAAGCTGACTGCATGTTATGACAGTAATTGGAGGTGTTAAGCCGACACCTCTGCTCCTTCATCACAGGAGCGCGCGAGAACAGGAGGCAGTACACTATTCCATTCTTATTACCGATTGGTAACGCACGAAAAAAAAATACCCTAAGATTTTCACTTCTTATTGACTCATCGCGGCCTTAAGAAAAAATATTAAGCTGTTGAACAATGAAGTAGCAATGCAGGAAACGACGGCAGGCTGGCTGGACGGTACCGTGAGTTGCGGGATTGCAAACTCGCTTGGGCTTCAGGGGCCACGGCGCCTTATGAATGAATGGGCTGAGCAAATCCGCAACACCCGCGTTACGGGTGAGCCTTTCGGGGAGGAGAGTGATCGCTATATGTGCAGACGATACAGGCTGGTGGACCGAGGGGGAATTCTCATTGCAAATCTTCTACAGACTACTCCGTATTAAAGTATTACATCGGTATTACACGCAAGATTCAATCATAGAACGGCATATTTTTTTTTTTAGTATTACATACACTGTGAAAAATACTCGTAAGGGTTACGGGAAAATTTTCCATTATAAAAGTCGTAAAATTACAATTTGAAATTGTAAATTTACAAGCAGTCCCTATCGACTTGGCATTGGCCGACGAGCAAGAATGGGCTGTCGTAAATTTACGACATATTTTGTAAATCAAAATTACAAAAAATGTCGTAAATTTACGAAAATATGTTTCACCGTGTAGCGGGTATTGTAATCCATAGATCAGTCATAAAGTGAAATACGGATGTGAATTCCCCCTCGCTCCCACCCTAGCTGATTCCGCTATCAGGCCGTCTGAGACTTTTTTTTTACCCAAGAGCTTCTTTATGCACCAACAACAATTTATTTAAGAACTGAGTAGAATACTATTTTGTTGTTACACTCATGAAAGAAGTATAATTGACTGTCAGTTCTTGAAAGCTTACAAAGAAAACAAACAGCGAAACTCAGGCCATCGTTAAGTTGACGGCTGGTCGAGGGACCGATCGCACAGCTCGAACGCTCACTCGCACGACGAGCCTCCTCTTAAAGAGATGCGCCTAGTGTAGCCCGGTCTTTCTCCGAGACGGGGCCGGGCGGGGCAGGACTGGACGACCGAGGTCGGGTACAGACTGGAGGTTTACGACACGTGACTGTGTCGCCGGGCACAGCATGTGAGAATCGCTGGCCACATCAAATGGGCATCGCGAGGCGAGGCTAGAAAAGGCGAGCCAGGACCGTGAGGTCCGTGAGGTGAGTAACGTCACGAGGGAGCGAGGCGGAGCGGGGGCACAGGCAGCGGCCACGACAACAGAACGAGATTATGTCATTCCACGCGTCTAGGCGCAATGGGTGGAGAAGAACAGCACGAATAACAAAAGGGTCCGTGATTGGTCGAGCGGCATCCCCCTCTTCTCTGCTCTAGAAGAGGGGGAAACCGGTCGACCAATCACGGTCCCTTTTGTTATTCGTGATGAGCTTCTTTAACCCGTTCTCTGGAATAGCTTCTATTTCCACAACACGTTCGTATCCCACCTGCGCCTCCGCCCCCCCTCCCCCCTTGCCTGCCCCTCACCCCCACCCCGCCACCTCCTCCCCCCTCTTACCCGACCACAGCTCCACTCACCGTCGTCGACGGCGGCCTGCGTCCCACCCCGTCGTCGAGGAGCGGCTCGGACTCGGTGGTGACAGTCATGTTGGCCAACGGGCGGCGGGGCACTGCGGCCGCCTCGCCTGGCCCGGCCGCGGGGACGACACGCCACTGCCGATGCCCCCTCCACGAGACCGCAGCCCAGCCCCGCCACCTTCCTTCCCCACCCCCGCCCCGCTCCCCGCTCACTTCCCCCCGTGCTGGGGCACCGCGGGGGCTCATCCGGAGCCGCAGCCCCGTGCCCTGCCCTGCCCCGGCCCGCACCGCACCTCAGGACGAGGCAGGGGAGGGGAGACGCCACCTTGACCACGTGCATCATGTAAGTAGGACAGTTAACTGTCCTACTTACATGCGTGCATGCATACAGGACCCCGCCCTGCCCTGCCACCGACGGCCGGCCGGTCGCCCTGCCCTGCCCTGCCCTGCCGTCTGATTCCGAGGATCAGATCGCTCTCGCGCCTCCGTCCTTGTCGTACTCATCTGGAGCCCTGCCATCCCCAACATGAGGCACCGCCATAGGTGCGACAAGGAAGTATGTTGTGGAGTAATCTTCGGAATCAGACGGCTGCGCGGCGCGGCGAGTTCTCGCCACGCACCTTCGGACGAGATTATTTGGCTGAGTGGGGCCTGGGCCTGATGCTGGCGGAGTTCATTGGCTGGGCCAAATTCAAATTGAAATTTAGAGCAAAAAATTTTTCTCAGCCCCGTCAGAATGCGAGAGGAGAGGTGAACGGGAAGCTGGCGTCAGACGTGAGAGTTGGGATACGGCAATGTCAAGTTGGTAAACTTAAGGAAATTTCGGAGATAAGCACTCATTTCAAGTTGAACTCGGGGCAGACAACGTGAACGCACATTTAACAAAGCTTTGCACTGTTTTAACGTGCGTATACCTTGCAACAAATGTATTATTGAAGAGTCATTCATCAACTTGGCGTTATGTTGCTGCTGTGAATCACAGAAACTGACCGCACTCCAGGTGCAAGACAGCGGGCTAGACAAGCGCCAAGCAATGTCATGACGATTCTCTGTGCGTTTGTGCGTGTTTTGTTGTGCTTTGACCTTGCGTTGTTGCTCTGTTACCCAACGAGAAATTCCTAAATCTGTGTTGTTGACTCGGGTGTTGGACAGGGACACCACGTAACGTGTGTTTCAAGGCCAAGATTCGTAGGAAGTGTGGGACGCGACCCGGCTCTAGCCCAACATGCTTTTCACTAGGCTCAAGGATACATAGGGCCTTGGCGTGACGGAATAATGTATGCTTTTAGAAGAGTGGTCGTTGACTTTTGGAGCTGTCAGAAAGACTTAAATACTAGTTTGCTGATATCGCTAATTCAAATACATACCGGCAGAGAGAAAATGTTGCCTCGAAACACCAAATACAGACATCCTCTTCAACTAGAATCTCGCTGTGAGCTATTCACTAATGAATCTGTCACATTCGCACGATATCCTAGACGGCTGAAATAACTTGATTACCGCTGCTAGAAGCATGTAACTATTAGAGTACATGAGGTGGGTTTTACAGCCTCAGCAAGTTCAAAGAGCAGCGCAAAGCTATCGCACCTCCCGAAGATGGCGTAACTTGTGAACGACCTTTTCGTCTTTTCGCAAATCACTGCTCATCGGGGCGCACTCATCGCCATGACAACAGCCCGGAGTGCGATTTGCGGGAGGGAAGTCCCAGCCCAGAGCCACCCGGAGAGCTCCGGGTGGCTCAACAATTACAGGACGGCCTGCTTTGTTTGAGTTTGAGCACGGTACTAGAGAGGCAGGCAGGAGGCTGCCAACGGTCGGGGAGAGGGAGGGGGAGGGGGGCTGCCCCGGCCAAGGGCAAGGGCCCCACTCTCCTAGTCTCGGAGAGAGGTAGGGGGGGGGGAGAGGAGCGGAGAGAAGCCGGTAGTAGAAGGGGCCTTGTGGCCTCTTTGCAGTAATCTCGCTTTCTACCAATGTCTCACCCCTGGTCCAGGCCGGTCCGCTTGCAGGACACTGAGAGCACCCTCGAGGTTATGTTTTCCGTGGTCGGTCCTGTCTAAAGCGACGAACTATGCGCCACTTTCAATGAGGCTGCATGAATATGAAGATTTGCAGGCTGTGGTGTACACATTTACCACGCTCTTGAAGGCATCACCGACTGCCAATTCCAAGATGTACAGAACAACACTGTTTGCAGTTTTGGCAGGAGCTTCTGGAAGCATTCATCTCAGTGTGACAGATCGTGTTGCCGGCGTACGTGGTCCGTGGCTGTTATGCCAGTGCGCCGCCCGGCCCCGTCCGGCCCCGTCCGGCCCCGCCCGGCCCCGCCCGGAGGCTTTCAAATTAAGAAACGGACGGACAGACGGACGGACGGACGGATAGATGGATTCACTGTTGAATTGCTGCAAGAAGCCGTTCAAACATCACATAATCATTTAAAATACGAAAATTAATTTATTTTTTACATTTGAGCAATGAGGAAACACGCGGAAAAGAGCTCGGTCATTGCCGGGAAGCTAGATAGGGATATTTGCGCGCTACAGTGCACGGCTTCTTCCGACCTCAACTTCCGTGTAAATGTAAAAAAATATGTTTATTTTGATATTTAAAATGACTATAGTTGTGGTTTGAACGGCTTCTTGTAGCAATTCAACAGTGAATCCATCCATCTATCTATCCGTCCGTTCGTCCGTTTCTTAATTTGAAAGCCTTCCGGCCCGCGTGAAATCTGGGGCGGGGCGGAGCTTCTCCCAGCGATGAGGACGCGGTCGCGGGTCGGTTTGGGGCGGCCGCGCGTCCGGCCCGGCGGTGGAGGCCTGTACAGCGTAACCCTGACCTTGCCCAAAATCACCTTACTCCAGACGATCCTATCCGCCTGATGACTTCTAGGAGGCGCTTGGCGCAACTCTCCCCCACTCCCTCCTGCCACCGCCCCCCGCCACGCTCCAAAGGGAGTTAGGGGCCGTGCTCAAAAATACCGTCGTAAGTTTTTAGGCCATTTTTGACCTCTTCTCGCCTCCCCAAGTCACATCTCTTCCACATCCAGCAGAACTCACCTTTTCCCCTGGTGACTTTTCTTTCTTTTTTTGATATGGAAGAAAATTTATGTTTAGTTTGCAAAAACTGTATTTCAGTGAATCCAGTCAAAGTTATGTGCTACATGTCCTCCGTCCAAGGGGGCTGGAGCCAACTTGCCATGTTCGTGATCACATTTTTCAGCGGATAAAGGCAAAGGCAATTTTACGGAACACATCCGGGTTAACCTCTTCCGCCCCTTCGCCCCCTTCTCCCTCCCCCCCCCCCAAAAAAAAAAAACACTCGCTCGTGACGCAATTTGTGTACGGCCCCTTATCGCGGACCTTGGCTGCGGACCAGCAAACGCAGCGAGCGGGAGAGATGAGAGCGAGGGAGGAAATGAAGAGAGAGAGAGAGAGAGAGAGAGAGAGAGAGAGAGAGAGAGAGACAGACAGACAGACAGACAGACAGACAGACAGACAGACAGACAGACAGACAGACAGACAGACAGATAGACAGACAGACAGACAGACAGACAGACAGACAGACAGACAGACAGACAAACAGACAGACAGACAGACAGACAGACAGACAGACAGACAGAGATGCTGGTTGCCAACAAACCGGGGTTTCCGACCTCAAATTGCCTACCTGTCAGGCAGCCGCGGCTGACGGGGCTGGGCAGGTGGGACGATCGCCCCATCCCACCCCCACCCCACCCCCCAATAAAATCACAATTGGGCGCCCGCAGCCCGCCCGCACTGTATGCAAGACGCTAACCGCAAATGTTCAGAAAATCTTCGGACTTTCTTCCCCGCCCCGCCCCGCCCCGCCTCGCGACGCCCACCAGCCGGTCCTGTTCCTGTCTGCCAGTCGCATACCGCGCTAGTCACGTGTGGCTAGTGGTGCGAGGCGCACGTGAGCACCCAGTAACGGTGTCTGGTACGGCTGCCCTGGACAGACGGTGGAACCCGCGGAACTCAACTGCTGGATAGACGGCAGAATGATCGATCACTCGATGAACAGAGCCCGACAGAACCTAAATTGTAAACAAAAATTGTAATACTCGACAGCACTAAACGTTTTAAAAATAGATAAAATAAAAAAAGAAAAAACGGCCTTTACGACGTTTATGCGAGAGGGTGAAACAATAACTCTGAATTTTCGTGTACAAATTTTGTAAATTTTTAGCGAATTTATGTGAATTTTTGTTAATTTTTACTTGAGTTTTTTTTTTAGAATCTAAAATTTTGAAAATATAGGAGAATTTTTGTGAATTTTCCTGAATTTTTACGAAATTTTATTAAATTTTCTGTATGTTTTCTGATTTTTTCTGAATCACGAGGTGTCCAAAAATTTAAGAGTTTTTTCCCCCTCGCGTTCAAGTTATTGTTTCGTCGTTCTCACGAACCACATCGGACCCACGTTATGGCTAAACAGAATAGTGTGTTCTTTCTGTAAAATTGAGAGAAAGAAGTGAATAAAAGAAAGGAAATCCTGATTGGTCGTAAAGTTATCCCACCACTTAGCGCCAAAAAATCGCCGAATCACATCGCTTTTACGACTCCTTTTCTATTCCGATCACTACTATCTCACTCCTAGGAAGGAAGGAAAGGGGGAGAAGAGGTTGGGAGGAGAGAGATGATCACGTAATATCCCCTACGACCAGTCACGGAATCTTCCGTAGGACAACCGCAAGGCATTCCCTACGTTCAGCACTTCAGGCAGGACACTGACACGGGACGACAAAATAATAGGACGTCTTTTAACTTAAAAAAAAATACAAACAAACATGAATACATAAAATAATTTCAAGAATTTGTCTGACTCCCAGCAGAGATGACGTACTTTATGAGGTCCTCGAGCTTAATGGGATGTGATATTAAATTCCAATATTGGAATGGCGCGATGCAGTGACAAAGCAGAACGTTAAAGTTTGCTCTTAACGATGTTATGCCTCTGTAAGGTGAGATACGTAACATATGTCCGCTGGCTACTGTACTGCGCAGTTGCTGGTCAAGAGTAGCAAGAGCCATCTGCCCCCTTCTCTGTTCCACCTGTCCGGTCCACGTCACCATTCCCCCTCCCTCCGCGCTTCCCAAGTACTCGGCTCGGCTCGGCTCGGTCGGGGGAAGCCCTTGCGGAGCGAGAACTTCCCCTTCCCCATGCAGAATCGGCCCCCGCCAAAGTCCCCCGCCACGCCAAAGGCTACGGCCCGCCCGGCCCGGCCCAGCCCGCAGCCCCCGCGAGCCACGCCGCCGCCCCGCGCCGCGCCGGACTGCGGAGGTGGCCGGTCCGGCCCGGCCTCACCTGTGTGTCCCTACCGGGAGCGGACCGCTCCTCCCCGTCCACCAATGGCGGATGCGAGCTGCTTGCGAAGTGCCCTCGCCGTCTCCCTCTATCCCCATCTCCCTTTCTCCCTCCCTCTCGCTAAGTTCCACCCTTGGTGCGGGACCGAGGGCGCCTCCTCCGCCGCCTGCCCGGGCCCGGGCCCGGGCCGAGCGAGGTGGGCTCGCGCCCCGAGTCGCGACTCGTCCTCATAGTCGCCTTGCCACCACCATGGAGAAAGGGCGTAAGATCGTCAACGGCGCCAATGCCGCGCTGCCCGACTTCACGACCGAGCGCTTCCCGCACCTCAAGCGGGGAGACTTCGCCGTGCTTGACGACCGCCATCTCGGTTTCTTCGAGGACCTGCTCGGCAAGGAGAATGTGGTCACGGACCCCGTCAAGGTCGCGGCGCACAACATCGACTGGGACCGGCAGGCCCGCGGCCGCGGCAATGTGGTGCTCAAGCCCACCAGCACGCAGCAGGTCGCCGACGTGCTGGCCTACTGCAACGCGGAGCGCCTCGCCGTCACCCCGCAGGGAGGCAACACCGGCCTCGTCTGGGGCAGCGTGCCCGTCTTCGACGAGATCATCCTGTCCACGGAGGTATGCCGTATTGTGCAGCGGGGCAGGGCAGGGACCCCGTCGATCGCCTTCGCTCGTCAAACTAAATATAACAAGTGATCCTCCCCGCACTGCGCAGCGGCTCAACGAGATCCTGAGCTTCGACGAGGTCTCCGGAGTGCTGACGTGTCAAGCGGGCTGTATCCTGGGCGACATCGATGCTTACGTCCGCAAGCGCGGCTTCATCGTGCCACTCGACCTCGGCGCCAAAGGTATCAGGGATGCCAGTATAGTTCGGCAGTCTATCCGACATGCACATCTGTACAGCACTGTTAAAAAAAACCCATGCCCCAGATACTACGGTAAAACCATTTTGTTTGGTGACGGGACGACCGTATCTGAAAAATTACGGTGTTTTCCGTGGCCAATTCCGTAGTTTCAGTTTCTTGAAACTTCGAAAAAAGTTGAAATACAGACTTATGTGAAATACACGGTCATAGGTAGTTGGGACGAACCGTACCCAATAAAAACAGTCCGGACCAGGTAAAAAATTAACGGGGAAAACCGTACTAATTACCGTGGAAATTTCTGACAGTGAGTGGTAGTAGTCTCGCCTTCTGCCTACCAGACCACATCGGCACGCTGGTGCAAAGGGGCTGCCTAGTAGGCAGGAGGTGATATACCGCCAGCAGCGCCCCGGTGGGATGAGTGTGCGTTTTTTTTTTCCGATCCTCTTTACTGGCATCACTGTAAGACACAAGCAATAGAAAACACGTAGAGGTATTGCAGGCCAACCTACTCTGTAGGCGCCGTCCTTTTTACCGGTCTAACCCAACAATTCCCCCTGCAGGAAAGTGTCACATCGGCGGCAACCTGTCGACTAACGCGGGCGGCGTGCGTCTGGTGCGCTACGGCAGCCTACACGGCTCCGTGCTGGGCGTGGAGGTGGTGCGCGCGGACGGCACCGTGCTGCGCCTCATGAACACCCTGCGCAAGGACAACTCGGGCTTCCACCTCAAGCACATGTTCATCGGCTCCGAGGGCACCCTCGGCGTCATCACCCAGGTAAGCAGCAGGCCGGACCGCGTAGGACCCGAGGAGAATACAACTCTGAAATTTTTGAACACCTGCTCGTATCTCACAAAAATTCAGAAAAAAAATAAGAAAAATACAGAAAAATTCACGAAAATTAAGAAAATTTGTACCGGTTGTCCCAGCATATACACGACAGTGTTGCAGGTTTGCCTACCCATGGCGCCTTACGGCCAAAGTGAGTAGGCAGACCCGCAACACTGTCGTGTATTCGCCCCGGGACATCTGGTACACCAAAATTCAGAGTTGTTTGGCCCCCGGTGGGACCCGGTCAGGTCGGGCTGGAGTGCTTTGTCCAGCGTCCAGCGCCGTCCAAAACTGTACAGTAGCGCGAGCAACGCACGGCGAGGGGCGGAGAGGAGGAAGGCGGGGGGAGTGGTCCGGTCCGGCCCCGGCGGCCCGGCCCGAGCCACGACCGTCCTCAACACCTTCGTTCTGCCCGCAGGTCGCCATCCAATGCAGCATTGCCCCCGCCGCCGAGCACGTGCTGTTCCTCGGCGTGCCCTCGTTCGGCCGCGTGGTGGACGCGTTCCGCGCGGCGCGCGAGGCGCTCGGCGAGACGCTCTCCGCGTGCGAGATGATGGACGGCGAGTGCATGCGCGTGGTGGTCGACAAGCTGGGCTACCGCAACCCGCTGCAGGACGACTATCCGTTCTACGTGCTGGTGGAGGCCAGCGGGAGCGACGCGCAGCACGACCGCGAGAAGATCGCCAAGCTGCTGAACGCGGTGCGCAGCTCCGGCGTGGCCTCGGACGGCGTGCTGGCGTCCTCCGAGGCCGAGATGCGCTCGCTCTGGGAGACGCGGCTCCGCGTTGGGAAGGGCCTTTGGGCGGACGGCTGCCTGTACACGTTCGACATCAGCGTTCCGCTGCGCATGTACTACGACATCGTGCCGGAGATGACGCAGCGGCTGCGAGAGGCCGGCCGCACCGTCACCAGGGTCTGTGGCTTCGGCCACATGGGTGACAGCAACCTGCACCTGGCCGTCACCACGCCCAGCTTCGACACGGAGCTGCTCGAGTGGATGGAGGAGTTTGTCTATGAGTGGACGTCCAAGCGAAGTGGCTCCGTGGCCGCAGAGCACGGCGTCGGCTTCAAGAAGAACCGCTTTCTACACCTATCAAAGACGGCGCCCTCCGTCAGCCTCATGAAGGACCTCAAGGACCTCATGGACCCCAAGGGGATCCTGAATCCCTACAAGGTGCTGCCGCTTGGGCTGACGGGCAAGTCGTGCTGAATAGGGTGGGCAGGGAGGGGCATGGGAAGAGGCTGGCCTGCGTGACTGAGAATCGTAACGCCTTTCGGTCACGAGACAGGTATGTGGGATGAGGTAGCAAAAGATCGCGTTAGCAAGGGGGATGAGTGATCAACTATGCAATACCAAAGCGCATCAAAACCATACCTGGAGATGGGGGTTTAAATATTTCTCTTACGGGGTTAAACCCTACCTCTCTAGAGAGCTAGCAGCGGACACATTGTTTCTTCATTATAAAGCCAGAGATTGTGATAGAGCCTAACCAGTATACTATTTTAAAATTAGATTCATGCCTTTGCGGGGGAGATAAAGTTTAAGTTTCGCAGGAGTTTATGTCCTTTTTTACTTGGACCTGCATCTGTTTTGTAATTTTATCGAATGAGTCCTGTGATTCTCTCGTACATTTTTTATTATTTATCTGTTATATGTCGACATGTGCCATATTACGTGTGTAAGGACAATAAAAGAACAAAAGCTATTTCTGTTTTCACTGAGATTCCTCTGCCTCAATCAAAACAGCGACACCAAAGTAACGAATTGATCAGACCAACCAGTACCGACCCAGATACTAATTCGCAACCCGATCCGCCAGGGAGTCACACGAAGCCACAATAGAAACTAGAGCCATCTAGAGCCGTCTCTATTACATGAGGGCAGGGGGGCAGGGCCCCTCGAGTATCCAGGGTATCCCTCCTTTTTTCTCGTCCACGCGCCGGTGCCTACAAATCAGCACAGTGGAAATATTAACATCTCAGAACGTAAATCTTTTCTTTTTTTTCTTTCCCTCTTTCTCTTCATTATACCGGTTCTCAAATCCTATTCCTCGACCAGTGGCCGTGGAACTGAGTCGGTTTGAGTCGGTTTGACCAGCAGTCCGGCTAGCAGTGGCTCTCGCTCGCCTCGAAACTGCCAGACCGCTACTTTTCAGCCCGTCCCGAAGACTCCCGATCATCCCTCCCGATTCGATCCCTCTTCCGATACTTGTGCGCACCCCGCGGCCCCGGCCCCGGCCCCGGCCCCGGCGGCCCGCCCCTGGCGCGGCTGGAGGGAAGGCCCTGGCCCGCCCCACCGCCTCCTGGCCGCCTCCCACCACGGCAACCGCAGTTCCCCCTCCCCCTGGGAAGCCCCTTATGTAAGGTCGCCCTGTAGAGACGCACGCCGCTCTTGGCGGCGAGGGCGAGCGGCGCTCGGCTCGGCCCCGGCCCGCGGCGGGTCCGCAGTCCGTCGACATCCAGTGGCCTGGCGGGACGGAGCGCACCACCCTGAGCCTGCAGCAGCCCGGCGACGAGAGGCGAAGCCGTCCACACTGTTAAAACCTTACGGAGAAAACGTTCGTGTTACAAAGTAAATCCTTTGGAAGCTGCCAAGCATTGACTGCTTCGGGGAGGGGAGGGGGGAATTCATTCATGCTAAATGCCTTGATAATTTTTTTTAAAAAAAAATTTGCTTTTGGTTTTTCAAGGAAAATTTAACTTTGATAAATTTTGATGCCCCCCCCCCCCGTAATTCTGACTTTATAAAACTTTTATTTCAGTTTTTTGTTCATTTTTTCTCGATTTTTCAGATTTCTCTTGTTTTGTAAAAAACTTTAAATGATTTTGTGCGGGCTCTACAATTAGATTTAGGGGTGAGCGCCCCGCTCCGGGCTGCTTTGAAATTACAATTGTATTTCCCTGCAACTTACAACCCATTTGATTTGTAATGCAGAAAAAATTTCGTGGCGAAGCGTTGCGAACTATGTTGCTTCCAATACCTTTACAACGTTTCTTTGTAAAGTTTTGACAGTGCAGCAGCGGCCACCTACTGCGACCCGGTGAGTCCCCACGCCGCGCCGAAGCCACTGCGTATAGGAAAGCTACAGGACACGTTACGCCACTCCTAGCGGCAAGGCTCCAGCGCGGCATTCAGCGGACAGCCTGATGGCATGCGACGATCGAGAGGGGGGCCGGCAGGCTCTCCTGGGACAGGAAAATTTTACAGGACGCTACTCGTTAATTCTAGAACCATTCCATTTACGATGAATAAACTCACATCGCCGTCCCGAGGGGGTCGATAAACCCCGGCGGCGCAGGGCGCGATCACGTGATAGGCGCGGGGCCACGTGGAGTAGCTATTCCTCTTTGTTGGCACGTGGGCTGAGAATAGTGCCGCGGCCCTGCCCGGCCCGGTCAGGTCCGCGTCCGCGGGCCTGCGCGCCAGAGCCGCGACAAGGACGCAAGTCGATGAGGATGCGAAGGACTCCAGAGCGCCCCGGTTCTGATACCGGTCTTGGTGCGAGGTCAGCTCGGGGCACGGGCAAACCGGCACGTCACCCGGTTCTACGACTGAATTTAGAGGACTTGCCATCTGTCCAGATAAAAAAGCAGTTAGCGATCGGTCTGTCGTGCGTCAGCGTCTGACGTACCTAGGACGTGGTGTGATCCCGCGCACTACCCCAAAACCTTTTTAGTGTCCGGGTACCCAACTCATTACCAACGAAGTTTGAGCTTTATTCGAACTCAATTCATAAAATAGCTTAGGCCAGTTGACATTTTTCAGGCCTTAGAGTTTTATTGCCAGATGCGATTTTTATTTTAAAGGCACGAATTAGCTTTCTGGTTAGGTCTCAGGAAACGGAAATTGCAATTCGAATTTACAAAATTTGTGCAAGACAGATTTCATCTGGACTTCAGAACGCACCTCATCATCGAATGTATAAGATTAGATCTTACGTATGCTTAATAATATCAAATTTCAACGGCCAGTTTTATTTTCTGCGGTAAGGGGCTATATGAATCAAAACACGCATGTTTTCCAGCGGTTTCAGAACGCATATCTCCGTAGCCTAAAAACGCGAAAACAGAATTTTTAATCAAATGACAATCAGTAACGCCAATCAGCTACAAACCGCAGCATCTCAGGTACGATTTTATCTGGGGTTCCGATATCCTTCATGGCGTCAACTAACTATTTCGGTGGGCGCCCTTGTATCCGGCCGGCCACTCCGAAGGAGCGGTGCGGGGAAATGAGAGGAAGTGCCGCCAGCCCGGGGCCCCCGGGACCCCCGGCTCCGGCCGACAGATGCGCCACCGCCATTATTTCCACGGCGAGGGAATTCCATTTCCTGGGCGACAGCGCGGGGCCCCTGGCGCGGGCGGCGGCTGCTGCGGCGCGGATCAAGCCGAGGATTTAGTGAAGTTTGCTGTTATAATTGCCATAACTTCCGTTCGTCTGGCTTGCGCTGCGCACCCTTTGTTTGCCGGGGCCGGGGCCGGGGCCGGGCCGGGCCGGGCGCAGCGCGGAGGAGGCGGCGGCGGGGCGGCAGGAGTTCATTGCCAAGTTTACATTGACTGCACGGTGCATAAGGAACTCGCACATGTGCTGCTGCGTGCGGCTGGGCGGGGTGGCGCGGAGCGGCGCGGCGGGGAAGCCATGCGCGGTCTCCTCGCGGGGTGAGCGGCGCAGCGCGGCGAGGGTGGAGGAGGGTGATCCCGTGGGTGCGCACCTCCCCTCTCCCTAACCTCACACCGGCGTTACGTATCGTCCTCGCGCGAGAGGAAAAGAGCGGTGGTGCCGCGCCACGAGGAGGAAACAGCAAACGAGACGTAAATAATAATTACTCACCGTCTGTTTCGCCCGTCCTGGTGCCACCCACAGCACAGCACGGCGTGGCCGCGCGCCGGCCCAGCATGGAGGCGCTGGGCGAGCGCTTGGGCGCGCTCCGCGTCCAGGACGACGGCGCCGAGCAGCAGGACCCCGTCGGCATCTTCCAGCGGTGGCTGCGCGACGCGCAGGCGGCGAACATCGTCATGCCGCAGAGCGCCGTCCTCACGACGAGCACCAGGTTGGTGCCGATCAGAAGGGTTCGAATGGTCAGGCCTCGTCGGCGAGGTTCAATTTCAGTCACGATAAGGGGCGTTCGATCGTATATAGTCCCGCCCACTACTCGTCTTTTCAAAGTAGTCTAGGGAGGGAAAAAAAAGCTTCCGCTGAACGATCTCCTGCTCGCGTTTCTCTTGTTTGTGAAGGTCGGGCAGGGCGAGCGCGCGCACCGTGTGTTGGCGCCGGATGGACGAGGGAAGATTCGTCTTCCTCACGGACAGTCGCAGCAAAAAGTGCAGAGAGCTGGTGAGTAGTGGATGGGCAGGGCTGGGGGGAGGGTGGGGGGAGGCACACGCGTAGTATCGGAAGCACGCGCGCTGGCGCAGGGGAGCGAATTGCGAAAATTGAATTTCGCACACGTATGATACAAAAGTTTAACGCAATATTCGAGCGTAAAACAATTTGATGTCAACTTTTTTCCCCCCTTTTTCTCGTTTTTTGGTATCTCCTATGTTGCTGCTCACTGTGCACATGTGCTGTCCTGCAGGCGGAGAACCCCCGGGCAAACATCACATTCCTCTGGGCGTTTGTCGACGGCGCAGGACAGAGGGTCGCTCGGGAGGTGGGTGAGAGTGCTGGAGCGGAGTGGGGAGGCCAGAAAATATAGTTTGGATACCTCCCCCCGCCCCCCTCAGCCGAGCCCTCGGGCACCATCTGATCCGGGCCCGGGCGTTCTGTTTCCTATCCACAGGTCCGGGTGGCCGGGTCGGTGAGTGCGCTGCCGCCGCCCGCCTACGAGGACCTCTACTGGTCGCTCATCCCTAACCGACGCATCCGCGCCTACATCTGCGAGCAGGGTGCGGCCGCCGACTGGGACCGCCTCAAGGAGCGCCACGACGAGCTGCTCCTCGAGGTGGACAAGGGTGATCGCCTGCCCATGCCCGGACACTTGTGAGTGCGGGGAGGGGGGGGGGGGGGAGGCAACGGACGGGACGGTTGGGGTTCGCGGGTGCGAGTAACCGCACCGGGCGGGACGGAGACGGGGCGGGGTGGGGTGGGAGCCAACAGCGCACCACGACATTAAAACTTTTTGCGAGGGCAAGCAGCACCGAGTGCGACAACTTACTTTTTGGCAGGGTTGGCGTGGGGGAAAAAGACTCCCGGGTGCTGTATCCAAGAGGGCGCGACGGGGCACGGGTGGTGGGAACACGGCTCGGGGCGGCGCGGCGCAGCGCGGAGCCATCCCCCGGACACGTTTCCGCCGAGCGACGCGATGCGGCCCTGCCGGGGTAGGGGCGGCGCTCTACACCGGCAGTAGGCCACCGGAGCGCCGCGCCGCCAGAGCGCGCCACCAACGCCGCACAGCTGTATTTCGCCCAAAGTTAGTTGCGTCCCTCGGCACCCGCGCTGTCCAAGAAGTTTGGCTTCGACATGAATTCTTTATCAGCCCGCTTGCCGTTCGTGACGTACCCTGTGGATTGCGCTTCGCCTGGCGTTAGATCTTGTGGTGCTGGCGGGCGCGGAGTTGGGCGTGGGGACAGGGAGGCGGGGAGGGGGGGGGAGAGGGGGACTGGCAGAGCATTACTTCCAATGGCGCACCTCACGACTAGGTCTGTGAGCTGGAAAGAGAGGACGTTCAGGAGGGTCATAAGAGAGCTCCCTGCTTTTTGACTTCCGGTTCGGATTGGTTATAAAATATCAGTGTTCTGTTTGCAAAAGGTAAACAAAATATCAATATTGTAAAGACAGTAGTCGAGAGCAGGACCGGAAGTCAGAAAAGCTGGGAGCCCTTTGGTGACCCTCTACAGTAGTCTAGTGCTACGGCGGCTACGACTGATAACAAACTAGCTCTTATTTATTTTGTTCCAGTGTTGCGTATGAGCTCTTCCCTGCCAGCATGGAGTTCTATGAGCAGATAGGGGACGAGGAGGACTGCGATGGCGTCAACTACATTCGACAAGCAAGCCAGTGGAAAGCCCAGGAAGTTATTGCTTAGGGAAAAGGCACTTCCTGTAAAGTAAAAAAGTAGAATAAGGACATGATACTAATACAGTTTGTAAACGTTTTTTAATTAAATTTGTCAAAACAATTAATAAGTACAATAGAGTAAAATTTTACAAAACAAAACATTTATTTTATTTTATTTTCTAAGCATAAACCTCCTTTTTTGGAGCGAACAAAACTGGTAATAAAGAGGAAACAAATATATTTAGGTACTTTTTTTTATACAATTTCAATATACACACAATATCTTCTGACCCACATTTATCACACATTTGTTAAAAAAGAACCACCCTACTGACCAATTCTAAAGAAATCGATTGTCTCGACCACTAAATGTGGGAAGAGGATGGGAAAAATCTGGAAAAATGTTTTGAATCGGACAGCAGGATGATACTATATGTAAATCACAATAACGTCTTTTGTGAACTATGTTCTTGCCATCATACACACCACGAACCATAAATAAAAAATTACTTAATTGAAAAAATATATCGCTTGTACGATATTTTCATATGGTCTCCCACGCATAAGGATTATCAAAGCTTGAACAGCGCATTTGATGCATGAAAACGACAGAATGTTTTTTTTTCATATTTTTTGAAAAGGTATAACGAGTTCCACGGATGGGTGGATGGGCCGGACTCACCCGTTCCGGGCGACAGCTGCAGAGCGCCTGCAGAGGCCTCCCGTTGAAACACGAAACGTCCAAGTAACCGCGGAGAGTCGAGCCAGCTGCAGCCCACGACCAAACAGGAGAACAAACTGTCCCCATGTGACAAACACGCGCCGCGCCCGCCGGTCAGAGGGGGAGGGGATGCCCTGCCCAACAATCAGAGCCACTCCTCACAATTAATTTTCTGTTTTCCCCTCCACTTGCAGGCTCCATTAGGCCGGAGACGTCCTGGCACAGAGAGGCCGGGTGGCCGGGAGGGGCGGGGCGGGGCCGGGCAGGCGCCCCTGGCAGTGAGCCTGCTCCTGACAATAGGGGATGAAAGGCCTCGGCCCTGCCTGCCCCTGCATGTCTCGGCCGCTGATCGCGCCGGCCACTGCACCAGGTACTGCTACCCAGATCCCTTGTCATTCGTACAGAGAGATTGTGAATCTGCTGACTGCAGAAAAGGCGTACGGTGTGGCGGGGCTCCCGGCGACGGCACTCATTCAAAGGATACACAGTATGTCTACGCGTTAAAAATTGTAAATCTTTCTCACGCAAACAACAAGTATTTCTCTGCCTTCCGCGCCACCACCCACCGCTCCGCTCCGCTGCAGGGGGCGACGAGGACAGGGCTAGGCTAGCGATGCGGTAGCGGGGCGGGCCGGGGTCTTGTTCTAGTCCATCCTGATATGCCGAGCCCTGGCCGGAGCGGACGGGCCCGCGCCCGTGGTCGGCCCCGTCCCGTCCACACACGCTGGCACCGTATCACTCACACAAAGGCCGCCAGTAGGCCGGCGGGGCGGGGTATCATCTGACAGCGTTGGATTGGGTCGCACAGCAGCTCAGCAGCAGCAGTGGCAGCAGCAGCAGCGCCGGCGGCACCGCCGCCCCCTGCCCCCGCCCGCCCGAGCTCGCGCAGTGTCCTGTCGGGAGATAAACTCGGTCAACAACACGCGTGTGGGAATCAAACGGGCATCGAGGCCTCGACGGTGAGGTGAAGCACACTCAAAGTGGAGAGAGCGAAACGCTGAAACGCTGACAGAGGAACCGGAGCCGAGGGGGAAACAACTCTAAAATTTTTAATTACCTAGTAATTCAGAAAAATTCAGGAAAATTTAGGAAAATTCAGAAAAAATCAGGAGAATTAAGAGAAGTTCAGAAAAAATTACAAAGTTTCACAAAAATTTAGATAAAATTCAAGCAAAAATTCAGAAAAATTCTATAAAAATTCAGAGAAAAATACAAAATTTGTCCATTAAAATTCAGAGTTGTTTCCCCTCTCGACCGGAGCACACATACCTTTGGGCGTGAGGTCGAAGGCGAGGAAGACGGTCTCGGCCTCCAGGGGCGGCTCGCCTCCCCCGCTGACGCCGCCCTCCTGGGTGCTGCTCTGCTGGCGCGGCAGGTCGCGCGGGTCGGCGTGCAGGTGGTGGCGGTGGCACTCCTCGCCCACCCGAGACTGGATCACGACGGTCGGCTGGCGGCTGCTGGGCGCGCCCGGCGGCGCCGACGGCGTCTCCAGCACGCCGGCGATGTCGTCCGAGGCCAGCTCCCGGTACACGAAGCAGAGCCTGCGGACGCCGACGTCGTCGTCGTGGGCGTGAAGCGCCGCGGCGCCCGCCGCCCTGCTGGGCCCGTGCAGCGAGGGCATGTCCCCGGGCCAGCCGAGCGCCGCGGGCAGCGCCACGGGCAGCGCGATGGCGAAGCGCGTGCCGTTGTCGCTCCAGCTGCCGTGGCACGTGTACGCTGCACAGGGAAGGACAGGAGGGGAACACTGTTATTGCGGGTCGCTGCACTTCAGCTGGAGAGATATATATCAGTAACTTTTGGGGTGGGACAATTTAGTGTCACCATCTCAGAGCATCGCTATCTTTGGGCGAGACAAGTTAGTATCGCCCGAAATTAGAGGGGACAGGTTTATATCAACAAAAATAAGGTGAAAAAATTTGTATCGGTATAAAATTGTGTTGCCGTTGTCTCACTTCAGTTTGGACGACAAAAACCTGTCTCACCGAAAGATGGCAATAAAAATCTGCCTCGGGATTCGAAATTGTCTCTCCTCCTAGAGATTGAAATACATCACTTCTGACTTAAAGTGTAACTGTGCGTCAAGGCGTACACTAGGGTGTGCCAAAGTCAACTTTCGATCACCATGCTCGTCTTGTTTCCCCATGTCAACTTTGGGTCACTCGGTCTTTTAGTGAACGGTAATGTGGTGATCTTATAGTATAGAGAACGTACGCCAGAGGCACACACTACGCAAAACTGCTCTCTTGACGCGCCACTGTTAGAAATCATTCAGTCAAAAGCAGAGGCCATACAGTACTGTACTTTACTTTACGGTTCGGACTGTATGTACTTTCTACTTTTACAGTTCAGACAGTGTTACAAAATACAGTCCGGACCGTATTTACAGTTACGGCCTGATCCGTTACAGTCCGGACATTATTTAAAAATACGGTTGGCCTTTAATGAATTTTACGGTCCAGCCAGCGGCAGTCTTGTCCGTAGAATTGGTCATGACCATGTACCGGAGAAGGATGAAGTTTGAAATTGAATACATTCTAATACAATCCGAACTGTATGCTCAAATCGTCTAAAATACGGTCCAGACTGTAAAAGACCAGACTGTCAATTTAAATACACTATCACCGCATTTTGAAATACAGCGCTCACTGTGAAAAAAGATACGGTTTTGTCTGTAAACTAAATACCGTTCTGTATGCATTTACTGTTATTCTTTCAGACACTGGCGACGACAGTACACTTTTGCCGTGCGGTGAAAGCTCTCCTTCAGACAGTGAGACGTGGGAGACATGGTACGCAGTCATCGCACCCCTCCTATAGTGTGTAGTTTTCCGGGGCGGAAAATTACTGAGCACCCCAAATGAACAGTGAAAGCCGTGTAAGTCTGACCGCGGACGATCTCTTAGCTTAGTGCCCCTCCGCCCCGAACCTACCCGTGACAGTGTCGGCCTCGCAGTGCGAGTGGAACTCCATGGTGTGCTCCGCGCCGCAGCCCACGGCAAAGGACTGCGCACCGGCGCCAGCCCCAGCCCGCGGCCCCCGCCTCTGCAGCAGCCCGTCGATGGCGTTGTCCTCGATCGGAGAGGGCCGGTTGGGGTGCGTGCTGCACACGATGTCGCTGCCCAGGTAGTTGGTGATGGCGTACCGGCCAGAGTACGGGCACTGGCGGTGCTGCGGCTCCGGCGCTGCGACACGCAAAGGGATATAAGGAAACTCAGTTCGTAGGCAGGGTGAAGCGTAGCCCGACACTGCGCGCGCGGGTTTATTCATAACAGGAAAGAGGTGACCAGCCCCTTCTTCGCGCGTCGTATCGACCTCCGATAAAGAGGCAAAGAAGCAATAAGAGCCGCACGACGGCGCGCGGGCGAGCCCTGAGCGGACGAGAGAGGGAATAATTGCCTCTGACGTTCTGACGCGGGTAGCGTCGCCGGGGAGGTGGCGCGGCGGCCAAGACGTCATCCCCGCGGAGCCCTGGAGGGCCCCGGCCGGGCCCCGGCCCAGCGCTACTGGTTTATTCACCCCCCCCCCCCCACCACCAAGCGCCGCGCGCCTTCTGTAGGCAGCCCAACGCGCGCGCCCGCACGACGGGCGTGTCCGGCGCGGCAGCCGCGAGCGGTGCGCGACGCGACGCGGGCGGTGAAAGAATGCTCAATCATTCATACGCGGTTTCAATTAACTGCCGTCAACGTGACGCCGTCCAGGAAAGGCGCGCGGTGCAGTGCGCGTCAGGCAATGGCGTCAGCTTTCAGCGTGCACTCCACTTACTTATGAATGTGGTGAAGCGCTCAGAGAGCGGGTCGAAATTGTCGGGTCGGCAAGCTTCCTCGGGGCTCGACGTTTGTCCTGCGCAGGTCAGAAAGGTGTTCTGTTCATATCCCTCCTTTTAAATAAAATTTTACGTATGCGCGGTTCGGTTTGAGCCCCGCGACGGTCTACTTACCGGAACGCTGCAGCTCCATGACGTGCTGATCCCGCTGGTAGAGCCGCAGGCAGCTGTAGCCGCTCTCGCTGCCGGGCGGAACAACGAATTAAGGTTATCTCCAGAACACACGTCATCGAAAATGACTTATCAGCTGATTTGTGCAATAAAATTATTTCAAAAACTTTTCCCCCACCGTACGCGAGCCCCCTTTTTAATTCCGCGCCTGGAGACTAACTTATAAGTTTGGCATGACAAATGACGACCGGGCTAGATGGGTGGGGGGAGGTGGGGGAGGGCACCATCAAGGACGGAGCGGTGCGGCGTGGTGGACTAGAGTTGTGACCAGATTCATTACCACCGATTTCTGGCAGTCATTCGAGTCATTCCTCCCTACCCTCGGTCGAGTTCAGCATTGTGGAAGGAGATAATGAATCTTTTTTTCTCTTTTTTTTCCCTCAAACCTTTATTTCAACTCTAATTATTTTCCCCCTACCCCTCGCCCGGGAAAGAAATGTCCTGATGAGTCAAGGCCAGGCCCTCCACCAGAGTAGCGAGTTATGCTCGACTTCACACACACTCACGCCCGGCAGAACTTAAAAAAAGACAATAAAGAACTCACCACTCCTGCGTGACATGCACCACCATTTGCACCACCCGGTCACTGCGCTCCGTCACAGAGTGGCACGTCATGGTCTCCTGGTGCGGCTGCAGCAGCGGTTATAGAGTACAACAGATTAGAGACAGAGATGCTAAGCAAGGCCCACCACAACCAGGCAGGCTTCGCTCAACACTGGTAAAACTAAGGCGTAGCAGTACGCTTGACTGAACGTACAGTTACGCTTGAAGCACTTGAAGAGATCACACTTGAGAATAAGCGGAGGAAAGAAACTCGCCCATACATTTAGATAGGCGGAATAGGACAGGGTAAGCTGGTACGCTTCATTTCAAGCGTAGAGTCTCAGAAACGCTTACGCTTGAAAAATGGCGTAAGGATACGCCCTCGTTTTACCAGAAAGCTCAACGCTCACAGGACTCACCCCGTGCTGCGCGTGGGGCCGGCTCGGCCGCGGCCGGAAGTGCAGGTCGTTGTCCTCGTCAGGGTGCAGGTGGTGCAGCTGGTGGCGGTGCAGCTGGTGGCGGTGGTGGACGCGCAGGTGGTGCAGCGTCACGTTGTGTAGGCCCACGAGCAGCTGCAGGTGCTTGTTGAGCGACGTCCAGGTGTCGTGCGCGCGCAGCCACTCGGGCAGGCGGCAGGGCGGCCACCGCTGCCGGACTGAAAGGCAGAGCGCAGAGGCTAGGCGTTAGTGCCATTTTCGCAGGTGTTCCCCGCCCCGCCCCGCCCCGCCGTGGCCTGCCGCCTGATTTCGAAGACAGCGCTCTCGTACCTCCGTCCTTGTCGCGCCTGTGGCAGATGGCGATGCCCCATGTGGGGGATGTCAGGGCCCTATGAGTGCGACAAGGACGAAGGTGCGAGAGCGATCTTCGGAATCAGGCGGCTGCCTCGACTAGGGCTACTCTCTGGCACTGGGTCTTGTCCTGCCTCGCTCCGCCCCGCGCCGGCCCCGGCCCCGGGGGGCTCCGCCGGGTACGGTTTT